>JADWQK010001815.1:0-600000 GCA_017933935.1 Sesamia nonagrioides | reverse complement strand
TAGTTGTTAAAAGTACTATGTATTCAGTTGCATCCGGTCAGACTGGAAGCTGACGCAAATATAATTGGGAAACGACGTAATTTTGTTTACTTTAATTTTTACCCGTACCTAAGTATTCCCTCAACTGCCTATGGACTTCATCATCAAATTTACTGCAGACCATTATTTTAACCCAATGGGTGCAAAGGTCTCATCAATATAAATGAATTAAGTCCAACCACAAAGTAACTACTGTAAACCGTTGAGGAGTTCCCGGAACTGGCCTTTGTCTTCATCATCAGACCTCTTATGACAGTCACAACCCATCTAGGTGTAAAGTTCTTATCAATACAAATTAATTGAGCCCAAACACAAGGTAGCTGCTGTGAATTGTTGAGGAGTTCCTTCGACTGTCTCCCGGCTCCTTCATCAGATCTACTCCAGACCTTCATTAAATTGTAGTGCTTTCAAATACTTAATGAAAATGCTAAGAAATACACTAGTAGCCCCTGCAATTTTTGGAAGTTCCCCTTGTTTTCTCTGGTCTTCCACCATCAAACCCTGATATCCTTATCATGGGAACACCTTGGGAACGTCTTCTTTCCAATAGAAAAAGAATTATCAAAATCGGTTCATAAACGACGAAGTTATGCGCGAACAAACATAGAAAAAAAGAAAAAGCATATATACGGTCGAATTGAGTAACCTCCTCCTTTTTGAAGTCGGTTAAAAAGGAGGAGGTTACTCAATTAGACCGTATATATATGTTTTTTGTTTTTATGTTGTTCGCGGATTACTTCGCCGTTTATGAACCCATTTTGAAAATTCTTTTTTTGTTGGAAAGAGGACATTCCCAAGGTAGTCCCATGATAAGGACATCAGGGTTTGATCGTGGAAGACCAGAGAAATCAAGGGGAACTCTCAAAAATCGTAGGGGCGACTAGTGCATTTCTTAGTATTTTCATTAAGTATTTTAAAGTACTACAATTTAATAAAGGTCTGGAGTAGATCAGTTGTTGAAGCCGGGAGATAGTCGAAGGAACTCCTCAAAAATTCACAGCAGCTACCTTGTGTTTGGGCTTGATTAATTTGTATTGATAAGAACTTTACACCTAGACGGGTTGTGACTGTACTCCTCACCGCTTTACAGTAGCTACTTTGTGTTTGGACTTAATTCATTTATATTGATGAGAACTTTGCACCAATTGGGTTAAAATAATGATCTACAGTAAATCTGATGATGAAGACCAAAGGCAGTCGAGGGAATTCTTCAAAATTGCGGCAAAAATTAAAGTAAATAAAATTACGTCGATTCCCAACTATATTTGCGTCAGCTGCCAGTTTGACCGGATGCAACTGAATACATAGTACTTTTCACAACTAAAAAGTGTAAAATAAAAACTTTCTTACAAAAAAACAACCGACTTCCAAAAAACACTACAAATTGAAAAATAACTAATTTCGGAAGTCGGTGTCAAAAACAAATATACAAAAACCAAAGACACGACTTTCGAAACTAGTTATTTTTCAAATTGTAGTGTTTTTTGAAAGTCAGTTGTTTTTTTTTGTGAAAAAGTTTTTTATGTGATTTATTTTATTAGGTTTTTTTTTTTCTTATATATTATAAACTAGCGCTTGACCGCAATCCTGCCTGATGGTAAGCAGTGACGCAATCGTTGATGGTAAAGCGCACTAGTTTATTAAGAGCCTATTCACTCTAGCCTTGAAGACACTCAAATTGTAGTCCGACGGAAACACCGCCGCTGGCAAATTATTCCAGTCCCTCGATGTACGCGGTATAAAGGAGGAGGCGAAACGCTTCGTCCGGATCGTAGAGGTGTTAACAACGTAAGGGTGGAAACCAGCCGTACGACGGGTCGTCCGCTGGTGGAACGGAGATGGGGGAATTAAATCATGCAATTCCATCGCACACTCCCCGAAATGCATCCTATAGAACACCGAAAGGCTGGCTACTCTACGCCTGTGCTCTAGGCTTTGGAGACCAACTCGAGTTAGATCAGGGTCACCAATCAGCCTCTTTGCACGTCTCTCCACTGAATCCAAAGTGGCCAGGTGACACTTGGCAGCACCAGCCCAAATGTGGCTGCAGTACTCCACACAAGAACGGACCTGTGCTTTGTATAACATTAGAAGCTGCCCAGGTGTGAAGTACTGCCGGACCTTTGCGATAACGTCAAGTTTCCTGGCAGCCACCTTAGCCTTGGACTCAATGAACCGCCCAAAGTTAAGGTCCGAGGAAATCTCAACTCCTAAAAGCTGAAGGCGGTCGGAACACTCCAAGGATACATTCCGAAAAGTAGGAGCTAAGGTGAACGGGCTCCTTTTGGTGGTGAAAAGACACGCCTGTGTTTTGGCGGCATTGAATGCTACAAGATTGGCATTGCCCCATTCGGAGACTGCCTGCAGCGCAACACTCGTTCGCTCAACCATGGCCTCTCTTTCGGACCGGATTGATTCCCTACTAGCCCGAGCACCCGGCAGGTATCTCTCTACAACTGTGCTGTCATCTGCATACCCATAGATACCAGGCATCAGCAGATCGTTTATACGCAGCAGAAACAGAGTTGCAGAGAGAACAGACCCCTGAGGAACACCGGCATTAGTTGACATGGGCTCAGAAGAGCATCCATCGACAACAACTCGGAGGGACCGTTCAGTCAGGAAGTCTTTTACCCAGCCAGTCAGGCTAGGGGAAATGCCGTACGCTGGAAGCTTACTCAAAAGGCCAGCGTGCCATACCCGGTCGAAGGCCTTCGAGACATCAAGGGAGACAGCAATCGCTTCCCCATTCTTCTCGAGGGCCTCGCCCCACAAGTGAGTGGCATACACTAGTAGGTCTCCAGTTGACCGATTGCGGCGAAACCCGTACTGTCGGTCACTGAGGAGATCGTTACCTTCCAGGTATGCCAAGAGGCGCGAGTTCAATACGCGCTCCATAATTTTGCAAAGTATGGAGGTGATCGAAATCGGCCGATAGTTGGCAGGATCGGCACGACTACCCTTCTTGGGCACGGGCTGCACGTTAGCAAGCTTCCAGGACTTGGGCACAATACCAGTCCTGAATGAGAGGCGATACAAGCGCGTCAATACAGGAGACAACTCGGGCGCACAAGCCTTAAGAACAATCGCTGGTATACCATCCGGACCACTAGCCTTATTCACGTCCAGACGACACAGTACTCTCAGAACCTCCTTGTTCCTAATGCGAACCTCAGGCATTGAGGCTCCGCAATGAGGTAAATTAGGTGGAGTAGCACTGCCAGTATCAAGACGCGAATTATGGGCAAAGAGAGAAGCAAAGAGACCGGCTTTCTCTCTCGCCGTATGAGCCAGTGTTCCATCAGGCCTAACCAGCGGAGGCAGTGAGGGCCGACAGAAGTTCGCCTCAACCGATTTGGCAAGGGACCAAAAAGATCTGCTACCGGATGGCTGCGCAGATAACTTGTTGCCAATATGGGTGATGCGGTCGAAGCGAGCCTTCTTGAGCGCCTTCTTGTAGGACTTGGCAGCACGGTTAAAGGCTCTCTTCTTTGAGCTTAGATCCGGAGCTCCGCGGTCACGAGCGTCAACCCAGGCGAGAAATGCCGTGTGCTTACGCTGTTCAGCTTGGACACAATCGGCATTGAACCATGGGCGAGCCGAGCCACCGACGGGCACGTCATTGAATGGGATAAAGTACTCCATAGCTTGACGCACCACATCGGTTATAGCGTCCGCACAGCCCGACGGATCGTCAGAAGAGAAGCAGACCTGCTGCCAAGGATAAGACGCAAAGAAGTGGCGCATCTCATCCCAATCCGCTGACCTGTATCGCCACAATCGCCGTTCACCACGAGAGTCGTGTTCTGGTGGGGAGAAGGACGACACAGACTTCACCAGACAGTGGTCTGAAGTTCCCAACGGTGAGGAAACTGTTACAACACATCTGTCCGGATCAGTGGTCAGCAGAAGGTCCAAGCAGTTGGCAGTATGGCCATCTACATCAGGCACCCTAGTCGCTTGCTCTACCAGCTGGGAAAGGCCCATAGAAAGCGCGAAGTTTCGCGCTTCTCTCCCAGCGTGGTCGGTCCTCTGGTATGGGAAGAGCCAGTCCTGGTGGCAGGCGTTGAAGTCCCCCAGAGCGTCGAACTGAGCGTCAGGGTGCCGATGTAGCGCATTGTCAGCAGCCTCACTGAGATGGTCAAATAACCGAGTTGTTTCCTGATCACCGCTGTGCGATCGGTAGACACAGGTGTAGACAATTTTGTCCACACCGGTGTCAACCAACAGCCATAAGGACGAAAAATGAGGGTCCTCGAGGTGACGGAGACGCCGGCAACAGATGTCATTGCGAACATACACACAGACCCCCGCACGCTGCAGGAAATGATGCTCCAAAGAGTATCCCGGGTAGCCGAGGTATGCCGCATCAGGCGGACATCTGATCTGGGTCTCCGTCAAGAAAAGTAGATGCGGCTTCTCAGTCTCAAGGTGATAGTGGACTGCTAAGAGATTGGAGTGCAGACCTCTAATATTACAGAGGTGCACTTTGAAAGAGAGGACGTGCGCCCGCTGTGCACACCTACTTTTCTTATTTGTACCTTTCATTTAAATTTTAAATTGAGTGAATAGGAAGGAAGACGGCAGTTGAGCGAGGTGAAGCAATGTTAAACCCAACAACACTACCAACGATGCCGCGCCAGAGGGAGATTGATCTGGAGACTGCGGGGACGCCCGAACCCCCCCAGGGATCGCCATCGGGTCCTCTCGTCCGGTCGCCAACCGGCACGATGGGGCCACCCTGTGATTTTTCGCAGTTGGCGGGGCAGCCTTTCGTATGTGGCTGGCACACTACTTGGGCCCCCAACTACCTGCGGTCGGCCAGCGGAGCACCGTGCTTCGGACCCCGCTACCCTCCAGGACCAACCACCCGACACAACAACATTTGGCGCATCGTACCCGGCACACATCGCAACACAACTGCTCAGACCCGCCCTCCGTACGGCTTCACCAGACATCACGCCGGAACACGACGAATCGCTTGGCGGCACGACTTTGTCTGGTGGGTGGTAACTTACGCCGGCGGCTGATGTTGAGGCCTACCACCGAGAAAATTTATTAGGTATTGTTAAATTATTTATTTAGGATCATAAATCTAAATGATTCGTGATGTAATATTACCAGCGTTCTTTCATTTCCGGCTATAAGGCTACAAAAGTGTACTTTTATGCTACGCTACCTAGGTATTATGAATTTTTTAGATTGAGAGGACAGAAAATAACATAAAAATAGTCTACAGAATGTGTTACAAACGTGTGGTCACTTTTAAGGGTGTGGTATAGAGACCACAGTATGAGACGCTGGGCCCCTGGCGGAAGTTAGCCTATCTTACTTTAGCCTAGCCCAGGTAGGCTAGGCCGGTGTGTGGTAGGTAGTGTGTATGTAAGTATATGTCATCATAATCAGCCTATAATGTTCCCAATGTTGGGATACAGGCCACCTCTCGGTGAGAGGGAGAGGGCCGTAATCTACCACGCTGGCCCAGTGTGGGTTGGTAGATGTCAAATGTCTATGAAGTTTTTGCCTCATGGACATGCTCTATAACTCGCGCGAGTTAACAGTAGGCCTAGTATGAGTTTTCATTATGAGATTCGATCGTCGATATCGAGCGCGTTTGATTCATCGATTGGCCCGCTTCAAGGTTGTAAGAACTCTCAACCAATGAGAGCGCCAAACGCGCTCGATATCGACGATCGAGTTTCGTAATGAAAACTCATACTAAGCCTACCTGTGCACCTCGCTGGAATGCGATGCCCTTCCCGCTTCGCTGCGCGGCGCCCCGCATTCGTTGTAAGGTGCTGTAAGCGATGTGTAGCGTTAGGATCTTTGTTATAATTGTCTAAATACAGTTTAAATCCCCTGTTGTTATTACTGTTTCTGTGGAGTTTTTGCTTTGTTAAGTTTTTTTTATTAAGTTTGTTTTTGTTTTTTACATATTCGGTTGCAGGAACATTATATTTCAGTCCATATGTATCAATTTAATTGCAAAACGTCATGAGTAAAATGATCTAGTATATTTTTTTTACATAATTCTCAGTTTTTACAAACAGTACCGTTTCGAAAGCCTGGAGCACAGCCGTAGTAGTAGTAGTAGCCAGCCTTTCGGTCTTCTATAGGATGCATTCTGGTGAGTGTGCAAGGGAATTGCATGATTTAATTCCCCTATCTCCGTTCCACCATCGGATGACCCGTCGTACGGCGAGTTTCCACCCTTACGTTGTTGACACCACTGCGATTCGGACGAAGCGTTTCGCTTCCTTTTTATACCGCGTACATCGAGGGACTGGAACAATTTGCCAGCGACGGTGTTTCCGTCACTCTACAATTTGAGTGTCTTCAAGACTAGAGTGAATAGGCTCTTAATAAACTAGCGCGTTTTACCATCAACGATCGCATCACTGCTTACCACCAGGCGGGATTGCGGTCAAGCGCTGGTTTATAATTTATAAAAAAATAAAAGTTTTACCTCGGTATTATAACCTTTTTAGATTAGGAGGACAAAACAGTTTGAATAAATAGTATACAAAACGTATTTGATCTGTGTGGTCATATTGAAGAATGTGGTATTGATACAACATGGGATACTGGGCCTATTGCGAAATTTATTCAATTTGATGATCTGTACCACACTTTAAAATTTAACCACATCTTTCTGATACATGTTGTATAATGTATCAAATGTAATGTAAGTGCTCTGTAATGTATCGTGTAATATCATCGCAAACTTTTTATATTTGTCTTGTATTATAAAATCACAAGTTGGAAAACATGCATTATCTTTCTACGGCTTAATGAACCTACTGTAAAAAGTTTCTATGTCAAATTGAAAGCCTGTAAGTACTTTGTACTTATTGAACAAATAGAATATGAAATTATTTTGTGTCACTATTTAAAACCTTTTGTAATAATGTTCATTAAATTTTATATAATTAATTGATACTAAATTATAATTGGTTCAATCAAATTAATGAGACGTTTAGTTAATAAATTATTCAATGCAATTATATATAAGAGAGACATTAAAATAACATGGTTAATGGAAAACTAAATATGAATACTTATGAGACTGTTATATTTTGAGATTGGTAATAGGCGGAGTGAGGTTCAAACTCAGATAGGCGTCTTACATTGTGGAAACAGTTTCATTACTCTTGCTCTTAGCATGGCGAAGGAAAACATCAATAAAACCGGTACCTATACGCGTACATCGAGGGACTGGAACAATTTGCCAGCGGCGGTGTTTCCGTCGGACTACAATTTGAGTGTCTTCAAGGCTAGAGTGAATAGGCTCTTAATAAACTAGTGCGCTTTACCATCAACGATTGCGTCACTGCTTACCATCAGGTAGGATTGCGGTCAAGCGCTAGTTTATAATATAAAAAAAACCTCCTAGAACTAAAATTTTCATAACATGCAACATTTCTAAGCCATGATGGTCTTACAAAATTTATAAGAATTTCAATTCTTACTAATAGGTATTATAAATCGAAAAGTGAGTTTGTTTGTTTGTTTATTCCACTTTGACGCCATAACTACTGAAAAGATTGCTTTGAAATTTTGCAGACGTAAAGTTAGAAATCCGGATTAAATAATAGCGTACTTTTTATCTCGAAAAAAATTGATATTCCCGAGGAATATCTAAAAAGCGCGATTTAACCGAACTCCACGCGGGCGAAGCCGCGGGCGGAAAGCTAGTGTTACATAAGACAGTCCCCCAAAATGCCCGCCTTTTGCCACTTCCTAGCGAAAGATAAATGAACAGACAGCTGTGCTACTGTTCTCATCAGCACAGCTGTCTGTACACTTAGTAAAACACCTCTCTTTAAACGCTGTTTTATGTTTATAATCCATCAAAAGTATATTCTTTAATACGAAGCACAGAACATTAAATTAAATTGTTTACCATATGTCAGCTACCCACGCCAACATATGTAGGTTTCAGCAAAGTAAAAAGAAAAAGTCATTAACAATTTTAATTTTTAATACTTTTTCTTTTTTTGTAAATAAGCAAAAACTTATTACCTAAATTTAAGCCTCCAGGCATAAAAGGCGTGATAGCTTATTATATTAATTACGCTTATCCCGACATATTTCGTCTTGAATTTATTTAGAAAGCGATGACAGTTCGGGTAGACGTGTTCTTAAGCTCGCTGAAAGCAGCTGAATGAATGATGCAAAAATTAGAGTTGAATGGAGAGCAAAATGAGATATGTTCAGTAGTGTACTGCTATGGTCTGATGATGATGATGATATTCCCCTTAGTATTCCATTCAAAGGTTGTCTGTATAAGATCGCTCTTAGCGATAAGACCGCCCATTGTGTCACCCTTTGTAAATTTGTAAATCTGTACTTCTTTATATTTATGTGTCTGTAATCTGTATGGTGTACATAATAAAGAATATTCTATTCTATTCTATTCTAGGACCAATAGCAGATTTCGGTTACATTCACTTCTGCTTTTCTATGGCTACTTCTCAAGTATATCGAATTACAAAAAGCGTTCCATAGTTACAAGAACCACAAGCAACCCTGGCGACTAAAAAGATACTTCGGTTAATCTTAAACATAAACCACAGCGCAGATTAACGTCATAAATAACTTTAAAATATTCATACTTGTCATTTTTCACCAAAAACAATGAGAAGGATGTTATTAATAACGTTAAGAGCCCAGCACGGCCGCATATTTCACTTTTAAGTATGCATTAAAATGTAAACAAGAAAATATCCACCATCTTGTTTGCAGTTATTTTAATAAACGACGTGTCGAACGCTTCCATTTTTTTATGTGAATTTTTTCACGACTTACGTAGTTGCCTTTTAGCCCGAAGCGATCATCTGTCGCCGTCAGGACACCGAAATGACATTGTGTTCGTTAATATCGGCATTAGTAATACGATGGCCACAAAAGGTTCCCTTGGGCGACGTTGAGAATGTCGGAAATTAAATAGCTTCCTATCATCAGGGTTTTCGTTCAACTACTACAAATACTTTCGTAACGATAATTTTTATAGATAGGGTTCTTTAGCCCACAAAATTAAACACAATACATAACAATTAAATTAAAAGACCGGCCTCTCAAGTATGAGTGCGCAGGTTCGATTCCAGGTCAGGCAAGTACCAATGTAACTTTTCTAAAGTTATATGTACTTTCTAAGTATATCTTGGACACCAATGACTGAAGGTGAAGGAAAACATCTTGAGGAAACCTGGACTTTAAGTCTGAAATCGCCAACCCGCATTGAGCAAGCGTGGTGATTACGCTCAAACCTTCTCTGTATGAGAGGAGACTTGTGCCCAGCAGTGGGACGATAAAAAGGTTGATGATGATGACATAACAATACTTCTGTATTTCCTGGGTTTGGCAATAGTGTACTTATAGTTTCGTATACCTAGGCTCGCTTGGTGGACGATGGGCCACTCTCTATCACAGTGACGAGGTCAATGACCCAGCAGTGGTTAATTATGCTTCTGTTATAAATAAAGACCTTCTACATTTCATAAATGCAATGTGGAGGGCTTTGCCATGCCATGCATTGGCCGCCAGGGCCTAAATGCCATGGCGGCCAATTTCAACGGAGACTAGCCTTCGATGCGGGAGATATTGTAGTACACAGGAGTGACCTGTATCTGCACTGTAATCTTTTCTCTCTCTCTCATAGTCGATGAGATGGCAATCTGATATGATCGGAGAGAAATCAGGTGTAACACCAACGGCTTAATATACCACATATGCGAGGCATGGGGTATCACACTGACAACTTCCAAACTGTGGGTTGTTATTATGAAATTTCTAAAAAATCAATCCAGACGAAGCGTTTAACCTCTTTCTTTATACCCCGTAAATAGAGGGACTGGAACAATTTTACAGCGGCGATGTTTCCGTCAGATTACAATTTAAGTGTATCCAAGCTCTCTCAGGCTCTTAATAAACTACAGCCCTTTACCATCAATAATCGCATCACTGCTTATGACTACGAGACCAACGGGCCTGTTAATAGTATATTATGTTCCTAAAGTACAGTCACATTTCTGCAGTTATTTTTCATCATCATCAGCCTATAGCAGGCCACTGCTGGACATCTAACTGAAATAGAAGAGGTCAGTTATGTTTAAGGCGACAGCCTCCGTGGCGTAGTGGTAGCGAACGCGGCCGCTGCGCAAGGAGCCGCGCGTTCGATCCCTGCGCAGTGCAAATATTTGTATGCATCATCATCATCATCATCAACCTTTTTTATCGTCCCACTGCTGGGCACAGGTCTCCTCTCATACAGAGAAGGATTGAGCGTAATCACCACGTTTGCTCAATGCTCTATAAAGTCCAGGTTTCTTCAAGATATTTTCCTTCACCTTCAGTCATTGGTGCCCAAGATATACTTAGAAAGTACATATAACTTTAGTAGTAGTTTGTATGCATAAATATGAATATTTGTACTGGTCTGGTCGTGCCTCGCAATAAACGTTAAGCCGTTGGTCCCGGTTCCCATATGAATATCTAATAGCAGTCGTTACAGATTGTTGGAGCCCTCAAAATTCCAACAAATGTTTTAACTGTAACGCTTCGTTATTGCCTTTGGTGCGCTAGTGTCGGCGCACGCCTCTGATGCGATGCACGGGGTAGTTTAACACCCCGTTACCCCGTACAGGAGGCGAGGCCCGGACAGACCAGGCCATCACGAGAGTGTGGGGCCGTGGAAGAATTTAGACTCCCACGGTCCCACGCGCGCTCGTGATAGAAGAAGCACCGGGGTGGTTTTAGTCAGTAAAAGTCTGACAGACCCCGTCGCCCATCCCAGGGCGGCGGACATCCTATGAGGATTTCCACCCTGAAAAAAAAATGGGTTGTGGAGGTCAGACGGCAGTCGCTTCACGGAACTTTAGCCAAAATCAGCAGTTAGACTGGTAAAGCGGACCCCAGACTCCAAAGCTGAAAAAGCTTCGGATGCGACTGGGATTAACGCTGTGGTGATGATGATGATGAGTTATCTTTACGTCCCATGAAATAGGAAGCGAGCCTATTACCAAACAAGCGAGCACATCTAGGATCCGGCCTCTTCCAGACATGAGTCAGTGATTAGAAGCATTTTCCTAAAAACTGTCCTGTTTCAATAGAGTAAGAACAACCTACCGATGCTTTGTACTATCCTTATATATACTTAGATAGATTTATCATTGTTTAGAACAAAAGAGCAATTTCATGTCATTCATTTTCGCTTCAAAAATAAATCGTAAAAAACTTGCTACGTCAATGGAGATTTAGAACTTGAATTCATTTACGGGGTTCAAAGAAACAAAGCTGACGCTGGTGACGTCATCACAGGGCTTTGAGTTTACCGTGCTACGCACACTGTTTATGTCCGTCTCTGAATTGCATAACGCGACTTTACCCAAGTTTTTTTTTCCCACAAAGCAATCGTGAAATGTTTATTTCAAAAGGGTTTTTTTCTGTTCTGCTGTAACCAAATATTTCACTGTAAACACACTAGAATGGCAACTCTTTCTTTGTTTTCGTATTTTGCATCATTTTGGGAGATTTGTTAACTAAGCCGATGTGAGTTGAAAGGTGTTGAAAACTTATAATACAGTCAGGGAAATGTATTAGCGTGTCAATTTAGTAAATTAAATTGCTCATGCTGTAGCTGTTTCATACAACAATCTAAGAATAATAATAATGATTTGAATATTTATTAGATCCACCAGTTATTGTTACAACACTTAAATGTACAGTTAATAATATTATAAGTTCTTAGCTAGTTGCACAATATACAAAGATAGCTACAGCGTACAATTAAAGGAGCGTTATGGAAAGTGGTTAATAAAATTATACATAATGATATACTGTCAATTTAAGTTTATTTTATATTATTAAGAGGAACAATAAATTTTATTATAGGGGCAACCATTCGGCGGATGGGCGAGTGCAGGCCGGAGTTGGTTCGTTAGGAGGGTATTGCAAATAACGTACCTACACGCAAAAATTATAGGTTTTACGTAATAGATCGTGTAATTACGTTTTATGCAGTATTTATTTCTATCGGTCACGCTTTACAAGACTATAGCGTTACCACTTCAACTTATTTTCTTCGAGAGCTCAATGAGTTGGTTGTTCAAATAATTTTTCTGACTTTACATTTTAGGTGAGTAATTATTTCATCATGCACTCAGCTCTCCCTTTCTAAAAATATACTGTACACTTGTCCGTTGACTCCATTTTCTTTAAACAACTCGTTCCCAATGTCCTAATCTACTTGGTCCTACTCGTAGGGTTATTTAGTATATGTGTGTGTATATGGATAGCAACAAAAAGAGGATTTTCCCCGTTCCTTAGGGCATTAACTTGGTAATCTTTATTAACGAAGGGGACCGCGCTGTCGTTCTATGGGCTTTTAATACATGCTCGTTTACCGGTAAACTCTGTATCTACCTACTGCTATTCTGAAAAGATTCCTGCGCAACGAGGTCTTTTGCTGTAGATAGCGGTTACCTTTTTTGCAAGGTAACTGTTTAATGGAATAAGTGTAGCATAAAAACAGATAGGTAATTTAATTGGATATTTTCACTTTTCGTAAAATATTCAGTTCCTGGAATCCTGATTATTGAACTTGTCATATGACGAAGCAGAAAACATTATTACTATTCCTTTATTTACTATACACACTTATAAATTACATTTTTAAATATTTCTACATAAAAATATATAAAAAACATTTAAAAATATAAAAAATAGTAGCCCACCGGTATCGGGAACAGGGTCCAAGCTACCGGCGGTCAGGGCTCCAGAGAGAGGAACTTCCTGACGATGCGAGCCGTGTCCAGCAGTACCGCTTTCTGAATCAAGCCCTTGATCCAGCTGCCTAACGAGAGCCTCCTAAGGTGTTGGTCGAGGCTCTTGGCTATTAAGCCATTGGCTGTCACGACTATCGGTACAATGATTGCTGAATCCACTTCCCACATGTCGACAACCTCGTGAGCCAAGTCAAGATACTTGATTTGTTTATCTTTTTCAGCTTTCACGAGGTTCTCATCATGTGGGATGGTTATGTCAACAATAATTGCACGCCGCTCTGATCGATCCACCAGCACTATATCAGGCTTATTGGCAACAATAGTCCTGTCAGTGATGATGGATCGATCCCAGTACAATGTGATATGGCCATTTTCGAGAACTGGGTCGGGCATATACCTATAATAGGGCACCTCCGACTCCACAAGGTTGTATTTAAGAGCAAGTTGTTGGTGAATTATTCTGGCTACAAGGTTGTGTCTATGCAAATACTCTCCGTTAGCTAGACGAGAACATCCGGAGATAATATGCCTTATTGATTCCCCCGGCCGGTGACATACCCGACAGATGTCAACTGTGCCGTCTTTCACAATAAATCTCCGGTAATTGTTCGTCATCATAACTTCGTCCATAATTGCACAGACAAAACCTTCGGTTTCCCCAAAAAGGTCACCGAAACGTAGCCAGGCTACGGACGCTTGAAAATCAACATCGGGCCCGTGTAGGGCTCGGAAAAAGCGTCCGTGAAGCTCCTTGCTCTTCCATACCTCCATGCGATCGTTAGTTTCAAGCACTACTGGTTTGCGCCAGTTCTCTTTAGCCAAGGAGAGCGGAGTGAGGCCCTTGTCAACCGCGACCACATCTCGATGCATTCCCACGTCAGTTGTCAGGAAATATTCCCTGAGACTGCATATCTCGCGATTGTGGAGGGTCTTAGCGTTTAAAAAGCCTCAACCTCCACATTTTCGCGGGATATACAGCCTCATAACCGATGACCGTGGGTGATGCAATCGATTTGCAGTCAGCAACGTACGGACCCTCTGATCCAGAGCGTCAAGTTCGGTCTGAGTCCATTTGAGTATGCCGAAAGAGTACATCAAAACCGGCATGACCCAACCGTTGAAGGCGCGCACCTTGTTTCCGCCTGATAGAAAACTATTAAGTACTTTTTTCAGGCGGCCAAAGAAGCGTTCCTTCAACGATTGCTTCATGTCAGTAACATTGATCCCCAACGCTTCCGACATACCCAAATACTTATAGGTATCGGATGCGGAGAGGGCTCTAAGGTTTATGGAACCAGTGGGTTGGGTTCCCACGGATTCCACAATCTCTCCTCGCTTTACATGCATGACCGCACATTTGTCCACACCGAATTCCATCCTGATGGCGCTACTGAAAGTTTCAGTAATTTTCAGTAGCTCCTTCAGTTGTGAATTGGTGTGAGCAAAAAGTTTCAGGTCATCCATGTAGAGGAGGTGCGATATAACCTGACCACCTCTCCTCAACCGATAGCCTAGACCTGAATCCTCCAATAGTGTGCTTAGAGGATTCAGTGCTAAGCAAAACCAAAGTGGGCTCAAACTATCGCCCTGAAATATACCTCGCTCAATCCTTATCGGTTCGCTATTCCTCTGAATATTTCGACATCCTGGATAGCGAAGGACTGTTCTCCATTGTGACATACATGTCATCAGGAAGGTGCGCAAAGTTGCATCTACTTTATACAACTCTAGCACCCGCATGAGCCATGTATGTGGCACAGAGTCATAGGCCTTCTTGTAATCTATCCAACATGTCGACAGATCCTTTCGGGAACGACGAACCTGCTGGCTAATGGCCATATCAATAAGGAGTAGCTCCTTAGTACCGCGGGACCCGTTCCTACATCCATTTTGAGAGGCAGACATGATGGAGTTGCTGTCAATATGCGTATTAATTTTTGCTTTCAAAATGGATGTAAGAACTTTATAGACCGTCGGTAAACATGTGATCGGCCTATAATTTTTGGGTTCCGCGGTGCTACCTGATTTGTGGAGCAGGTGGGTTATTCCTGTTGTTAGGAACTGGGGTAGCGAACCAGACTCTAAAGCAGTCTGGAACTGAGATGCCAAGCAAGCGTGCGACCCGGAAAACCATTTAATCCAAAAGTTATGCAGCCTATCCGGCTCTGGAGACTTCCAATTAGGCAACGGACGGACTGCACGAGCAACATCTTGGGGGCAGATGGTAATAGCCCCCATTTCTGGTACTGGATCGCAGGCTCGCTCAACATCCCGAGTCCAACCACCTTCGGTGTGACTGACAGGCACCGACCAGATATTGCGCCAGAATGAACGCGTGGCATCATCATCCGGTAGGCACGTGTCAGTGACACCTTGATCTGATCGCTCCCAAGCTCTATAGACCCACCTTTCATCGCTTTGGAAATTGAGATTCTGAGAATACCGCTCCACTCTTCGCCTGTACCGACGAATACGGTTTGCCCATGCATATATTTTCTGTTTAAGAAAGTCGATGCGCTCTGTGACGCGTAACAAATAGTCTCGGGTACTAACATCAGTCCCCGAAACACCCGAATGCCCGCCTCACAAAGCGCATCACTCTAGGGCGTGTATTGCCCTCCCTGAAACTAATAAGCTTGCCAATGAGTGCTCTAGTCTCTCCGATACGACGTTCAATCCTGCACTGCCAAGCTGGTAGAGCTGGTTTTGGTCGTGTGGCTCTGTCACTGTCTGGGAATTTGACATGAGCCACACGACATATCGCAACAGCTCCACAGTACGAGATTGAATGTGTATCAGCCAGATCTTTGCTGTCCTTTAAATAATTAGACAGCTGAGAGTCTAGAGCACACACCAGCGCCTTGTTTTTTTTATGCATGGGCAATCGAGGTAAACGTGGTCTAAGTTCAGGCGGAGTAGAGCGGTACTCACGGAAAGCATCCTCCAAAGCGCTCCTTACTTTTTCATTGCATTGAGGAGTCGCGGATATAGCCTCATCATCATCCTCTTCATCGACGAGGTTGGGTCGCGATGGAACACTGTTAAGTTGTACCGCGACCAGTGATGAAGCAGGCGTAACATGGCTATTCCGTGACTCGAGGCGTAGGCGATCAAGCACCACATCATCCAGCATATGGTTACGCTGGATGACCCGCACCTGATCCGACAGTCGTTGCGCCGACACGTTGACAGCTGGCTCAAGCACCTGAAACAGAGAGAGCATCCGACCACGGTACGCAGTCAAGTTACTTCCCCCCTCTGTAGCCCCAAAGTATGCGCGCATGACGTTCTCGTTGATTGATTGAGTCCATTTCATACGCTGCACATTTCCACCGGTAGCGGGGGTCCTATTCTGATAGGGCCCCGGCCGAGGCCGGTGGGCCTCGAGGTCCCAAGCAGTCCGGCGGCCGGCGTCCTCCCCGTCGGCGAACAGGTGGTGGCGTCGTCGGCGGAGAGAAATACTCGTCGCTCGAGCTCAACGCAACTGCCGCGGCCGGGGTCATCACAGCGTTCACAGTGGGGCTGGAGACCGGCGGCGGCGAGGCGGAGCTGGGCGACGAGTCAGGAGGTGGTGAGCGTGCACGGCGAGCGGCAGATCTTGTCAACATCTTCGATATTATTTTCTATTTTTTCCAATATTTCTCGGTTTGACATAACAGATGTCACAGGTTTTCTTGGCTATTTTTGTTAAAAACATATTCAAAAATTTATTTGCGTTGTATAGGTATAGGTTCTGATTTTTACGTCTTTTTACTTCTTAAAATAAATATAAAACAGCTTCTAATAAAATAATTTTAAATATAAATGCGATGAGAAAAAATAAACGTTGACGTTGACGTTGGTGTTGCCGTGTTGTTATTACTATTATTATTATTCTTTAGTTTGTTTCACACACTCACAATCACGTTAAAACTCAAAACTCCGTTAAACTCACGATCATACATACCTTCACTTAACCCATGATCACACACACTCTCACTCATTCATTTATACTCATTATCATAATAGAAGTGGCTTTTTTATAGCTTTATTTTTATAACTGGCTTTTAATTTTCGTTTTTTACTTATGTATGTTTTTTTAATTTAAACTTTTGTTAAGTTCTCATAACCTTTGATTCTAATATTTTATTCCGTTTTTTTCTTTGAATAAGTAATTTGAAGCAAAGCTAATTTATTCTTTTACTAAATATGTTTTTAAATTGTTTAAGTAAACCCATATTGGTACCCACGATACAGGCTTGCTTAGTTTGGGTCCCATGCAAAATCTCTGTAATTATTTGACCTATAAAGTTGTGGAGGTATGAGGAACAGGGAGTAAAGTTCACTCATCCTCCATAGAAAAGGGAGGATCCTCCGACCAGACGGGTGTTATGTCTGGCGGGCACTTGCCCAATGCTTGAAATTGGAAAGTTGTAATGCTAGTTGCTCGGTAAACTCTGATTGCGAGATGTAGAATTCGTGTGACGTCAGTATGACGCGTTGTTACTTTGTGGCGTTTGTAGGTAGGTGTAGTACCGCTACAAAGTCTATTATTATTATTAAAAAAATCTTGTCTTAAAAATCAAATAATATACGGTTGAAGAGCAAAAGCCTCCTTTATAAAGTTCTCTCTTCATAAAATTCTCTGTAAGAGAATTTTATGAAGAGAGAACTTTATTATGTACACCATATAGATTACAAAAACATAAATATAAAGATTTAACAAAGGGTGACACAATGAGCGGTCAATCACTACGTATGCCAGGTTGACGATTCCAGTAATACGACGTTTACTATCAGGAATTGTACATGGTTTTTTTGACGGGAAGCTAAGATGAGTGTCACGCGCATTTTTCATTGGACTTTTAAAATTATTTATAGTGTCGTTTACTAAATAAAATCGCGTGATTTATGTAGTAAAAAGTGCATTCAGTAAATAATGCATAAAGAACATTGAAATATCGCAGCATAGTGGCCACATAATGGCTTTGCATCAAATCTCCTCTTAGTCGGCTCACGCGGCCGTTTTTTCAACTGTCATTGGCGATATCCGCCATTATGGTGAAATATTTTTTTAAACAATTTCTATAATTTGTTAGACGTGTTATTGGCAAAATTGTGGTATCTAACCACAGAGGCCATTGATGAGTTGAAGTAGTATTCACTCTAAAGAAAAGAAAGAAAAGGAATTGTACATTGACGTTGATGTTCCTTTCATTCATAAAGAAAAAACTGGATATAATCCTTTTATCAACGTTTACAAAGTTAACCGACAAGGGAAAACAGTACTGAAACGTTATCGAGGTTAAAAGCAGGTATCTTCAACCCCGACCCCAGATATTACCGCCTTGCGTTTACTTCAGCACATTATCTAAGCTCCATATTACGTGCCTAACACAATGTAAGATATGGTTTATCCTAGCAAGGTATACAAAGTAAACGTTACAAAAAACTTACGTTAGAAGCACGTACAAAGTGGACAACTTCTGAGTTCTAATATCATTAGCCCTGTGAACCCAAAACTTTATATTTTCAAAGTACCCATAGCCTTTTAAGGCTTTATGGGTTTTCACAAATGCTTCCAAGTCTTCAGTTTTGTATTGCATTTATTTCAAAGGAAAAAGGTGAACTTTCTCAGTTAAAAAAATCTGGTAGATATTACAATGACATTTGCGAAGTAAATTACTTACTGAGCTATGCAGCTCAGAAGAATATCTTATATTTCAACAAAATATTTTAGTTACTCTACATATCTTCTTCCCGAAGTAGCTGGGACGATAACATAATTATTTAAAACTTTCTTGATTTGATTGATTTTAATTACGTCCATCTTCCTTCAAACAAGATACTACGATAAAAGATTCTATTACAACAGCTTCATAAACTCTGATTAAATAAGATCATGATCTTGATCCGATGAATGAGATTAAACCATAAAAAAATGGAGTCAGTAGTGTAATTTATTAGCAAAATGTTACAATCCGCTCATTTTGGCTTCGATACCAGACAATGTTTTGGATGTATTCCAACTAATGTTTGTTCTGTTGTTTCCACTCCGATACACCGAGTTATTGTGGATAATATCATTATAAAGCAGTCGTAATATTTTATTTGTATGTGATTAGGAATGATAATAAAAATGTCGGACTAAATCATTTTCTTTTGTCGTCCTTAGTCGTCCGAACTTCACTATCAACAGCGGATACTTTTAGTTCCTTTACGAAATCATTTGATGGCCTGTCCATGCCCGAATTCAAGCAATGAGGTTCAAACTCTGTAACTAATGATCTAATTATAAACTCTAGTGTGTCTTAGTCCTAACGTTACGGCTAAACTTAGCTAAGTCCGATACACTCTCTATCTTTATACATCGCAAGAGAAAGCTGGCTAAATCCGAGGTCACAGGTGGCCGAGACTGGGAAGTCTTGAGCACAGAATAACTGTGAATTAGGGGAGCCCGAATAAATAGTCTTGTACGCTGTAGATACAAGGGGCGTTTGAAAATCCTAGGTGATTACTTTAACAGAGTGTTTAATACTATGACATAGTGAGTTGTAACATTCACGAACACAGTAAGGGTCATAAAACAGGAAAAAGGTGATTACAAAAAGATAGCGTGTCGAGTTTTTTCGTACCTTAAGAGGGCACTCTAGTGGCATTTTCTCCATGCAAACGTATTCCGCTGTTTTCTTCGTGGATAACGCTTTTAGAGCATTGATTTTTTTTTTTTACAATTTTACACCTTGATTATAAGCGCCCCTATTATTTGATTTTTTCGAAAACTTAATATAATGTTTTAAATATGATGTTTCAAAAACTCGAAAAATAACCCATTTTTACCGCGATGTTTAGACGAATATTACACAAATGTGATAAGTTTTTGACAAAAAAGAAAATAATAGAGGGTATACTCATCCTCTAAATTTTGATATAAAAATAATTGAGATCTGTCGTGTTTTGAAAAAGAAAACAGCAGAATACGAAACATCTTTTTTGTTAACGTTTTTGTAGGTAAAATGAGCCTGAGTTGCAACTGTCCTTTTCGCACTTTACGGAGAAACGTTGAAAGCGGCGCGACGCAACAGTTTCTTCAAATACCTATTTCTCAAATTTCTCGGCACTAGAGTCCACTCTTAATAAATAAAACTAAACATAATGTTATTCCACTAACCCTGAAACAAAAATTGTATTACCTTGCCAAAATCTTCCATGAAATCACATCATACGCTCATCGAACAATAGAAGCTTATATGATCAGATTTAAAACACGTTTACATCGCACTCTCTCAGGCATAACACGTTTAGAATACAGGAAATTGTCGACCTCGGAAGTCAATGTACGTAAGTGGAAGACATAAAATCTTCGCCATGAGCCGTAAAGGGGCAATTTCTTGTCTACGAGAGAGCATCGACGCTATATGGTTCTATAGTCGGACGTGTTCAGAATCACTTGCACAAGTAGGTCCTGTTATCGGAAAAAATGTCTTTAAAGAACGAATATTTGGTAGGTACTTACTTCATAAAATCTACAATGATATTAATATCGAACGAGGTTTTCAGGTTCAATAGGCACCCGCGCTTTTAGAACTAAGTGAACTTTATAAGACATGGATGTCTATTTTTATGTGCACCTTTATAAAATTATGTTGTGAGTTTGGTTACTCGTAATAAGAAAAAGTTTTTGGAGAACACTGTCGACAAACTTTGCCGTTAACTTCATATAGAAAATAAATTTGGACTAGTTAGTTACCTCTCATTCATAAACATGCACGAGACGAACATCATCAGAAAACAAAATTTCAATTCATTCTGCTAACCTTATTAATGAAGGTCATTGATATAATATTAAACAGATATGATATGCTCTAACAAATTAACCAAAATAAATGTGCCGATCGGAGCAAAAGCACACACATGCAAATTTTTTATTCTGCGTACATTTCACACGTTGGTACAGTGTGAATGAGATGGGGCGCAATCTAAAGCATAGAGAAGAAAAAGATGGCTAGTGTTTGTCGTTTGCGCTGTTAGTGTTTGTCGTTTATTTTTACGAGTGTATCGAGAGTGACTAAAGCAAGATACTGGACTTACCTCCTTTTGTGCGCTTCATTTTCAGTGCGCTAGTGACTTATCTACCTTAGTTTAATATTTTATTAATGATGAAGGTAGGTAACTTTTAATGCATAATATTTTTTTTAAAACCAGACATTCATCTTTAAACTCCATTTAAGCAAATCAAAGTGTCATTTGTCTATGAATTCATCCTGAATACTACATTAATGATTACCGCAATTACATTAACATGTAGTTTTTAATATAAGAATGATGTGACGTGTAAAAGTGTTTGTACAAATCTGCTTGCAGGATGAAATTAAATTTGTCATCTTTACATTCCATTCCTCTATTTCTCGGAAAGCACGTTGGTAATGCCATTGTCCCGGCTGCCATTCGTGGATATATGACAGCCATTACGGGTCAGAAGCCCAGTGACAGCCCTCTGACAACCAGTTTTACTAAGGGTATCTCGAATTACCCAATAAGTAGGTTGTGTTGTGGAGCTTTTACCTCATGTAAAATACTGATATTCGGCATTTAAATAGGGGACTTGTATGGAATGTTAATTGTTTTTAAAAACATCATCATCATCAACCTTTTTATCGTCTCACTGCCGGGCACAGGTCTCCTCTCATACAGAGAAGGATTGAGCGTAATCACCACGCTTGCTCAATGCGGGTTGGCGATTTCAGACTTATAGTCCAGGCTTCCTCAAGATATTTGTCCTTCACCTTCAGTCATTGGTGTCCAAGAAAGACTTAGAAAGTACATATAACTTTAGAAAAGTTACATTGGCACTTGCCTAACCTGGAATTGAACCCACGCACTCATACTTGAGAGGCTGGTGTTTTAATCACTAGGCCACCACAACTGTCAAAATACATTGATTTTCCATATTTAAAACGTTCAATGTAGAACACGTGGTTTCAATATGAGTGGTAATCTAATCGCCACATTGTATTGTTAGGAACCAATCTAATGCACGACATTTATAACTCGACATGTCTAATAATTATAATAGCTTCCGAAGAGATATCACGATGGCTCAACAAAGATTAGCCAGGCACTCAGGAGATATTGTAGTGCATAAGTACGTGCGTAAACACAGGCTGGTGCACTCTCTTTTCCTGCACTCTTATAGTTTTTGTTGTCATATAAACCGAGGAGAAATCAGACGCTGGATCGGCTTTCAGTGTATTTCGAGGTAGGAGTTACTAAGAACTTCCTAATGTAAAAACCCTAAAAACCAATAACACCATGTTTATCCTGGGCATCGAACTCAAATGGACAGACGTTAGCTTGTAACCACGGGACTAACGAGACTGTCAAAACGTCCAACATTCTTACAAAATATTACTAAATAACTCGCTTCATACTTCGTTCAAAACAAACCAAGAAAATTCGAGGGAAATGGATATCTTACCGGAATCTATTTTATGAACAAATGTTATGTGACCGAATGCATCTCTCCTCCAAACATACGTGAGCTGAATGTCTACTAAACTTGACTGGTCCTCATTGGTCAACGTTCGTATGACAAAGCTAGAAAGGAAAATATTTTCTATAAAAATATCAAGGAATGGTTTAAATTTAAAGATCTCAGACCGAAGGAAATAAAGTTCCGGAATTTATGAGAGCTTGAAATTCCAAATGTATTCGGAGCTACTAAAGTTTCAATTTGAGCGGTTCAAAACATCGACCAGATCCGGCAATTGGGACTCGTGGTGGCTCTGTACAAGTCCGAGGCCATGCGCTTTCATGGTCCTCTGCGTCGGCGTCGAGTCGTCGATGAAGTACCTGGGATTCGTCTTCGACAGCCGGTGGAACTCTGAGGAGCACTTCCAACGTTTGACTCCCAAACTGGAACGGGTTGGGGCTGCCCTGAGGTGGCTCCACCCTAATATAGGAGGACCAAACGCCTCCTGCTGAAGGCTTTATAAGGGGGCGTGCGGTTCATAGCTTTACAAGGTTTGGGTGCGTTCCCTGAGGCGGCGACCGACGCCTCACTACGTCCCAGAGAGTCATGGTCTTTCAGCTAGTCCAGGGATACCGCACGGTTTATATATGGAATCTGGAGACCAAAGCCCTCGCCCACATGTGGGAGTGGTGAGGTGGCAAAACGCTGGGGTATAACTCTGCTACCGCGAGAAATCGCGGTACAGCGGACAGAGCTCCGGCAGGATCTCATGGCGACTTGGTGACTGCGATTGTCGCAACCTAGTGCTGGGCTCGTCATAATAGCGGCGGTAGGTCTCGTTTTTGATGAGTGGCTAGAGAGGCATCACGGCGCACTCACCTTTTGCCTGACGCAGGTCCTCACCGGACATGGCTATTTCGGAAGGTTCCTGTTTCGGATAAGGCTAAGGAGGAAACGCCAAGGTGTCACCACTGTGGAGATCACCCTGAGCATACAGTGGAGTATACGGGTGTCTGCCTGGCATGGACGGAGTACCGCCGTGTCCTAGTGGCGGTGATCGGTGGCGACCTCGCGCTTCCGGCCTTGATCCAGGCCATGGTCCGGAGCGAGAATGCATGGCAGGCCGTGACCTCCTTCTGCTAAGCTCACTATGATCACTATGTTGGCGGAGCAAGTGAGGGAGTGGGAGTCTCAGCGCCCTCACGCTTCTAGCCGCCGCTGATGACGCCCTGGTCGGGAGTTAACAACGAACTCCTGATCACAAAAGGCGCGGTCTTGCAGCGAATAGTGGGTAGCTTGCCACCCGGTAATGGCCGGGTCCGGTTCGCCGCCGCGTTGTGTTTCACGCGCACCTCCTCAAAGAGATGTCAGCATATCGTGACGGGTCCACGAAGATCGATGATTAAAAGTGAAACCGTGGCCCTGGCGCACCGGCTAGTGAACGAACACGGGGGAGTTTTAGTTAGTAAAAGCTTGACTGTCTCGTCCGCTCCGCCCAGAGCGGGAGAGGTCATTTGATGATTGCCCAGCCACACCAAAAAAATAAAAAAGGGTTCAATTCAAAGTGCTAACAAAATAACCAACACTCTTCACGTGGTATTGCCATATCACGTGATAATGCTGCCAGCCTGTTGGCCACTTAGCACAATAACAAAGATACGGACGTATATTTTTAATGCCCAATGATCTCTTGTCTTTTTCTATTATTTTTATTACACATATGCAATAATTGCACACAATTAAATGAGTTGAAATTAAAAATGCAAAAAAAGTTATATTGTGTTGCATTTTGCTTTGACTTTGTTTTTCAAAATACGTTTTATTACGAACATTGCAAGCAGGCATACTAAGAAAATTCCACCAAGTTACAGCTATTAATTTCTTCAACCAAACCATAACGGATACCTCACTCTACAAATTGCCTTGTCCCACAAACCCGTCTGAGTTTCCCTCAAAATATATTAGCTAAACAACCGGCATATCAAGTCGTAAATCATCTGAAAGGCCTTTCACGCGGATCCAAATTTTTTATACGCGTATAATAAAATGCATGCGTCACCGAACGAATTGCTAGTCTCACCAAACCGAAACCAGAGCTATGGGAACCAATCCGCGGTACGTGTCGTGATACGAGATCACGTATCTCACATTACTGCTCTCAATGACTCTGGAGTTACGAGTCTTTTCAGCCGACGTTAAAAACGGTGGCACCCTCAGCTATTCTTTCGTCATTATTCACAGGCCCACAATCCGTTGAGTGTTGAGCACCCTTTTAATACGACCGTTAAGTGCGTAACTACTTGTGTCATTGTAATGTGGATTATCGTGGCTTCGATTGTAGGTTCTGTATTGAGATGAGAAACGACATTATGCCTTATATATACATATATTGTATATAACGTAATGTAAGGCATCTCCATTTTGTTAAGCGTGGTTATTTTATTTTTAAGCTGCAGTTATTGATACATCATTACATGCTTTTTATTAGCTTCACTAAGTATGTTTGCTTGCTTGCTTGTTTGCTTGTTTGTTTGTCCGTCTTTAACTCTTTGGACGTGTGAGCGGCTCATTACTGTAAAATGTCCCACCGTTTTCAATACGTTCATTCGTTTTTTAGGGTTCCGTACCTCAAAAGGAAAAAACGGAACCCTTATAGGATCACTTTGTTGTCCGTCTGTCTGTTTGTCTGTCTGTCAAGACCCTTTATCTCAAGAACGCGTAGACGTATCAAGCTGAAATTCACATGAAATACTCAGGTCTATTGTCCCTTTAAGCTGTGAAAATATCAAACTTCTAAGCCAAGTCAATCAAAAGATACAGCCGATTATGTCGATATTTTCAACCAATTTTCGACACTCGCAAAGGAATCAAAACCTACAGGATACTTCCCGTAAACTCAGAATCATGAAATTTGGCATGAAGCATTGTCATATAATGCAAATATAGGAACAATTGCGAAAGTCACATTTTTTTTAATTATATAATATAATAAACATATTTTAATAAAATGAAACTTACTACCTTATTTCTCACGAACTAATAAAGGTATCAAATTGAAATTTATACCAAATACCTAGGTCTATTTTCCCTTTAAGCAGTGAAAAAATCAAACTTCTAAGTTAACGCGATCAAAAGATACAGCAGTTTATACCGACACCTCAAAACCTACAAGGTACTTCCCGTGAACTCAGAATTTTGGCAAATTCGGCACGAAGCAACGTTATAATAGACAGATAAAGGAAAAATTGCGAAAATGATAAATTTGAAGTTACTTAATATTAAAATATTATTTTTGTTTACATGACATAAAATATTTTTTTTTGTAATTATAAACTTACTACCTACCCTTTTTCACATGAACGCAAATTAAAATTAATTA
The DNA here is from genome assembly GCA_017933935.1 of Sesamia nonagrioides. Lineage (NCBI taxonomy): Eukaryota > Metazoa > Arthropoda > Insecta > Lepidoptera > Noctuidae > Sesamia > Sesamia nonagrioides. The sequence goes on along the minus strand of JADWQK010001815.1, from coordinate 574,346 downwards.
ATTATTATCATTAATTTCATTTAAATTTTTAGGCACAGTAACTAGTTAAACCAAAACAAAGACCAACACAATCGTCATTCAATCTAAATATTTTGGTGAATTTAGTTCTGTATATAACCTAAATGCGTCCTAAATGCTGTGTTATACTTAGTACTTATAAATATATTCAAAGACATTAATTGTAATTTCCTATTGTTGTCAATGATTATCAGACAGCTTGCTTCCTACTGGCGAAGCGGGACGGGGGGCAGTAAGTAGTAACGAACGAACACGCAAGAACTAGCCGCCCGCTGGCGCGAAGGCAGGCGGTTAGTCAAGGGAAGGGGTATCGCGGCACAGCGAGCGGCAGCCGTGCGCCATACGCACGAGCGCTTAGATGCCGTTCGCACGTGTACCGAAATTAGTAAAATTTGCGACAATTTCTCGTTGATTTTGTTTACTTTTACTTTGTTTATCAATAAACCGCTTTTTTTTTATACGTTATAAACTAGCGTTTGACCGCAATCCCGCCTGATGGTAAGCAGTGATGCGATCGTTGATGGTAAAGCGCGCTAGTTTAATAAGAGCCTATTCACACTAGCCTTGAAGACACTTAAATTGTAATGTGATGGAAACACCATCGCTGGCAAATTGTTCCAGTCCCTCGATGTAGGCGGTATAAAAGAGGAAGCGAAACGCTTCGTCCGGATCGCAGTGGTGTCAACAACGTAAGGGTGGAAACTCGCCGTACGACGGGTCGTCCGATGGTGGAACAGAGATGGGGGAATTAAATCCAACCGAAAGGCTATATTATTATATCCGAAATAAAGACCGAAAGGCTGGCTACTCTACGCCTGTGCTCCAGGCTTTGGAGACCGCTACGTTTGTACGGCGGCACCCTCGGTGTGCGAGTCCGACTCGCACTTGGCCGGTTTTTTTTATTAAAAAAGAATATCGAACTAAAAAGTTGAAAATAAATATAGTTTAAAAAACAAAAAAAAACATGCTTTTAAAAAATATCAAACTAAAAAGTTAAAAATAATTTTAAAAAAGCGTAAGGCGCTTTGTGCCCTAATTTTTGTATATTAAGCGCCTCACGCTTTTTTAAAATTATTTTTAACTTTTTAGTTTGATATTTTTTAAAAGCATGTTTTTATTTATTTTTAAACTGTATTTATTTTTTTATTTAATAATTTAAGGATACTCAAAGAATACATCATTTATATCAGATTCGATATAAAGCTGTCATGAACGCATTAATATAATCAATATAAATATCCGCCTAGCCACTCTGGGCCAGCGTGGTGGATTATGCGGCATTCGCTCTTACGGATAGGCCTGTTTCCCAGCAGTGGGAACAGAATAAGTTAATTACGCCATTGTACGTAATTTTTTCGGTCATATTTTTTGGCGTTATTACTAATTTTAAAGAGTATAATCTATACTAATATACAAAGCTGAAGAGTTTGTTTTTTGAACGCGCTAATCTCAGGAACGGTTTGAAAAATTCTTTTTGCGTTAGATAGTCCATTAATCCAAAAGCTTTAGGCTATATAACATCATGTCATATTACTCCAACACTCCACACAAGATCACCATACTCACTCATCGCCTCCTAACATGACTCCACAACTAATTCTGCAATATTATAGGCAGGTATTTCTTATCTTTTATTTCTACTATAACATATTTATTTTGCTTTTATCTGTTAAGCATATTGTGTACTTATAATTTTTATTTTGTTATGCCTAATTATTATTTGTCTTTGACTCTTGCACGGTATCTCCGTTAAAGCTAATTCTAGCCATGGAAGAGTGACCTGTAACACAGGTTTTTCTTCAAATACCTATATCAGGCACCAGTCTCTCACAAAGGTGGAATTCAGCTGAGACTTTTTTTTTGTACTCACTATTATAAATCAGCTTTGTGAAGCGAGAATAAAAGATAAATTATTATTATTATAATTATTATGCTGCGACCAAAAGGAGCGGAGCATAACTAATTCCACGCGAACGAAGTCTCTGGCGGCCGCTAGTATTTGATATTTAGAGTATAATATTTTATAAGTGCGCAATAAGTTAAAAAATAAATGATATCAAGTAAAATAATAACCCCAATTAATATTTGTTTACATTCAATGTGCCGAAAATATAATAAGCAATGTTTACAATTAAATATGTCTATTCTCTCAGCAAGCAATCCAACTCAATTCAAATGAAGATTTAGAGAATTAAAAATGTATTTCGATTTTACTAATGACGCTTTCAAAAGATGGACCTATAATAATTATTATTTTCGTCTGCCATAATAGCTGGCCTGTAAAATATTCATGAAAATTATTCGGTTTTCAGTGGGCGAGTCATTAGCAAACATTTGTCATTTGCAAACTCAGCTTGACGTTTATCACTCTACAATTGATGAACGGATGTTAGGGCATGTAATCAATTGTCCTCGTAGGATGATTGTGACAAAATTTCCTCGAAAATTATATCAGTGAGTATTAATTTGTTTCATGTGAACAAAACACTTAGAACAGGAAATGACAAGTGGTGTAAAGATACTTTTGCTGTGTTTTGATTTGAATTGTTTGATTTGTTTCATTTTCGGCCATCACTATGTACGCTATATAGATAAAAAGGAAAAAATTAACGATTTTCATAAAAAAATACTACTAAATTAATTTTAATACAAACACAAGTATAATTATAATTAATTATTTGAAACGTTTTTTTAGTGAGATAACCCTTTATTAAGGTAGGCATGACAGTAGTTATGACGTTTGATTGACGACTTTGACAGTTCTATTTTCCCGTTGTGTTCGTGTCGAGTGTTGATTTCAGTTGATTGTGTATCGAAGCTTTTAGTGATTGTTTTTGTTTTGTGTGCCATATGTTCGGAATTAATGTTTTGTGTTATTGTTTTGCAGTCACCTGGTAGATAATATAGATACGGTAGCCTTAGATACATGACACGCCAATCAAATGTCACTGTCAAAATCTTATTTCGCTTATTGCTGACTACCATGTTTATGACTAATTGTGTTGCACTCCTTGGCCGAGTTAAATTGAATTTGTATAGGAACTGAGCCAAAGTATATAATATAAAATTAACCTAGAAACAGTTAACTACAATGTATACTAATATTTACATTAAGTGTACATAGTGCTAGCCCAGGTTCCATACATTTCTGAAACATCTCCTTTAATCAGTTCGGCAGTGTATATATTTTTGTTATCTTTACGGCATTTTTTTAATAAAAAGCCCGGTGTATAATTTAGAATTTTTGAAAGCTCTCTTATACAAAAACTGTCAGATGTCAATATATTCAACGACTAAAATCTATCGATTGAAAAATGCGCCGATTTATATTATTTTTAATAAATATAATAAGTGATACCAAATACTTATATCAACGGCTAAAGTACCTAGTCTTGAAAAATGTGAATTTTAACACCTAAACTTTTTTATTTAATATTTTAACGGTCAGAGAGATGAGCAAAGCCGAGCCCTTAATAAAAGCTCCACTGTTCTTAATTTAATCTTATCAAAACTTGAAAATAAACGTTATAGCCGCCTCCACTCATAAATAAACCATTCAGCCTATTAAAAAGTTTTGCAAACAAAAATTTACGATCATAATATTGTTAAGTTATTTGGGCTTTTAAGCTCGAGGTTCTTTACCATTTGAGATTAATAAATTATAACTAGTTTTTATTTTTGCCCAAGTTTAAGTGCTTGCAAACAATACTGATACTGTTTTATGCTTATTTGACATTCATGGATTCGTGGTTAAATGATAGTAGGCGTATGGTAGGCGTATGGGTGAGTCGTGGTGCCCTAGTGATTAAAACACCAGCCTCTCAAGTATGAGTGTGCGGGTTCGATTCCAGGTCAGGCAACTACAAATGTAACGATTCTAAAGCTATATGTACTTTCTAAGTATATCTTGGACACCAATGACTGAAGGTGAAGGAAAACATGTTGAGGAAACCTGAACTTTATAAGTCTGAAATGCTTACCCGCATTGAGCAAGCGTGGTGATTACTCTCAATACTTCTCTGTATGAGAGGAGACCTCTGCCCAGCAGTGGGACGATAAAAGGTTGATGATGATAGGCGTATGGGTCGATCAAAGGTTAAGCTATGCTTGGCGGGGTAACTATCCATTAAATATCAAAACCCTGTGCTTCAAAAACACGTCAATCCATTAATCCCAGAGGTCATTTACAGTCGTTATGGTTAGTCGGAAGCTGCAAATCTGTCTTCCTAATCGTGTCACCCCGTAGCTGTCTGGCTACTCTCTCAATCTGTCAACGAAAATATGGGATCGTCCGCAACCAATTGATTCGTCGTAATAAGCAATGGGTTCATCCACAGCCTTTTGGTGCGTCATAATAAGAAATGGGGTCGTCCGCAATCATTTGATTCCTCGTAATAGGCAATGGAGTCATCCACAGCCATTTTGTGCGTCATTATAAGAAATGTAGTCATCCGCAACCATTTGGTTCATCATAATAAGAAATGGGACCGTTCGTAACTTTTCGTCAAACCCTCATAGTAAGTATATTTTTTTTTTTTTTGCAAAATTATTTCGAATATAGGGAATTCTGTCGATTAGTGTTGTCAACCCTGAACTAGTCTTAAGTACGTCATGTAATGGACTAGGAAACAATTAAACTTCAGCCGAAATTATGGATTTAACGCATAGGGAGTTCCTTCTGGGTTGTACAGGTCAGATAGTTAATCATCATCATCAACCTTATTATCGTCCCACCGCTGGGCACAGGTCTCCTCTCATAAAGAGAAGAATCGAGCGTAATCACCACGCTTGCTCAATGCGGGTTGGCGATTTCAGACTTAAAGAAGTCCAGGTTTCCTCAAGATGTTTTCTTTCACCTTTTAATCAGTCATTGGAGTCCAAGATATACTTAGAAAGTACATTTAACTTAAAAAACTTACATTGGTACTTGCCTGACCTAGAATCGAACCCGCATACTCATACTTGAGAGGCTGGTGTTTTAACCACTAGGCCACCACAACTTAGATAGGCAATCGCTTCATATAAAATATTGGTACTCATTTGTATTTGATTAGACTGGAAACCGAACCCAACATATCTGGGAAAAGGTTAGGCTAGATTATTATTATTCCTCAGTGGCCATTATTGGCGGGACTCTGATCGACCTGTCTCGGGGCCGCGGCTGGGTTGCTGCGGTCTCGGGCGGCATCGTCATCGTGGGGCCGTATTTCTCCCCCAACAAGAGTCTCGCCGACTTTGAGTTTCCTTGTCGAGTTGGGCGCCATCGTAGGCCGCTATCACCCTCGTCCCGTTCTGGTGCTCGGGGATTTTAACACCAAGCCATCGTCGTGGGGATCCTCGGTCACTGACACGACTCCAAGTCGCGTGCCAGAGAAGAGCTGCTGGGGTCCTTAGATCGGGACCTGTGGAGGCGCCCCTACCGTTAGGTACGGGGCAAGTTGCGTCCCTGGGCGCCCCCACTGGTGCATTATTATTATTCCTACTCGTAGCTAGCTGAAAGATTGTATGTTACGGAAAAGGAACAACCGGGTGGTTTTTAGTCAGTAAAAGTCTGCCTGACACCGCCGCTTGCCTCAGGGCGGCGGATATCGATGAGGATTTTCTAACGCGGAGAAAAAGAAGGTTATTATTTTTTGTAATAAAAAGAAAAGAAATGCTTTGCGGGCATGGCTAAATGTTTGATATATCATATCAAACATTTAGCCATGTCCGCAAATCAATTCTTTAGTTTCTTTATATCGTGTAAATCTTTAAGTAAATAAAAAGTTTATTGTCACAAAGAAACAAACATTAGTGTTCAATAATTAACCAGATGCTAACTACGCTGCAGAACTTGTAGACAGTTATGTGAGCCCTACCCACAAACTAGCAAAACCTTCGGTCCCAACTTTATCGATGGCCGGCTTTTCGCCTGCCGACGTACAGATGTAAGCGACGTCGGCGGAGAGAAATACTGCGAGGCAGAGCTGAGCAACGAGTCCAGGTAGTGAGCGTCCTCTTCATGAGAGATAGTGTTCGGCAGTGAGATTACTTAAAAGAAGCCAGTAAACAACTGCGGACTATATCAAGTTTTTGTTATTGTTAAAATTCAGAATTAATCTTACCTGTAAATACTTATTACTCGATTCTGTCCACGACTCCGACTGCGTCGAATATTGGTTCCTTCAACCCAACCTGTCGTAACCCGTCGCTTGCTCGTATTACTTCGTTTTCGCTTTGCTTTCTTTCTTCCTTCGGATTTTTTTTTTGTCTGTTCAGCTGCTGTAATTGTAGCATGATGTTAAGTAGCCTTTCCAAACAATTGGGCTATCAATTAAGTATATAAATATATTTAATATATTCTTTATAACATAATGTATTTCCAGAGATGAAAGCGTTCATAATTTTAAGCAAACTCTTCAAACCATAACTTGAATCATGAACAAGCGTCGAAGGAGAATAAGGAACGATAGCAATATAATAGATTAAGTCAACCCAATAAGGAAATCCTTACAAATAAATCAAAACCTAATAAAAATCAAAATCAAATCAATCAAACACCAGCCTTTTATATTTATTTTTTTCTGGTCATGACAAACTTATATTTGTCGTTGGAGAATTGACCATCACGTATATCGATGTAAGGGAGAAAATTTTGTCAACGACGGAGTTAAGTTTGTTCTCGAAATATGTTTATCCCAACTACGAAGCGCTTCATTGAGGAGTTCGATAATACAGTATTAAGTTCGGTAATGCGGCTTCCGGTAGTAACAAACTGGTAAAAATCGTTATGAAACGAAAAACTGTTCTCTATTCAACTATCTGCGATATAACAAAAAGGGACAACATTTTTATGGTTTTCGAGTGTGCTAAAGCCGACCGTGTAGTACCGGGCTTAGAATTTCCGTGTGGTATCGGGCTTAGAATAGTACCAACCCATATCCTACCGTGGATGTCGTAAGAAGCAACTAAGGGAACTCTCTCCAGGGAAGGGAGTAGCAGTGCTTCTATTGTAGAATATCAAATTACTGCGATCCCCAAGTCAGTCCCCGCCTGCCAAGCGTGGGGATTATAGCAATGCCCCCCAATGGCATGAAAGCCTTGGGCGAGGCCTTTGTCCAGCAGTGGTTTCCAAGAAGAAGAAGCCGGCCACATACGCCGTATATGACTTCATGGCGCGTCTGACTATCTGACCTTCACAACCCACTTATTAGATAATACGATATTTCTTGGTAAGATTGGTTGTTAGATTTTCGGGCTTCAGACTACCCGCAACGTCTCATCATCATCTCAGAGTTAATGCCAGTGGCATCCGTAGCTTTTCAGCTTTGGAGTCTAGGGTCCGCTTTACCAATCTAACTGCTGATTTTGGATAAACTTCGTTATTTTCCGTGAAGCGACTGCCGTCTGATATCCACAATCCGAAGATGATATCTAAGCATTGCAGTTAAACCAATTGTTAGACTTTTGAGCCACCAACAACCCGTAATGACTGCTACTAGATGTTCGTATGGCAACCGGGACGAACGGCTTAACGTACTTTCCAAGGCACGACCAGACCAGTGCAAATATTAATATTCATATTTGCACTGTGCGGGGATCGAACCCGTGCCTCCTTGCGCAACGGCCGCGTTCGCTACCGCTACGCCACGGAGGCTGCCACCCGGACAGCAGCACGGCAGGCTGGACTACCCGAAACGTCTGTCAAAGATTTAAGGATGACAGTAGGGACCTACGGCTCAACTTGCTTTCCAAGGCGCGAACAAGTCTCGTTATGTAAATATGGTTAATCATCCACAGATCAACTGCGGCACGCGTGGCTTAACCAATTTTTTTTTTATAATTATAAACTAGTGCTAGACCGCAATCCCGCCTGATGGTAAGCAGTGATGCAATCGTTGTTGGTAAAACGCGCTAGTTTATTAAGAGCCTATTCACTCAAAAAACCTGAGTGAATAGGAAGGAAGACGGCAGTTGAGCGAGGTGACGCAATGCTAAACCCAAGAACACGACCCACGATGCTGCGCCAGAGGGTGATTGATCTGGAGACTCCACGACCAAACTCCAGACACAAAGACATTTGGCGTATCGTACCCGGCATACATCGCAACACAACTGCTCAGACCCGTCCTCCGTACGGCTTCACCAGACATCATGCTGGAACACGACGAATTGCTTGGCGGTAAGACTTTGTCTGACATGACGTACGCTGGCTCTGTATTCAACACTCACATCCATATTTTTTCCTATCACTGTCTCTTTCTATTATACAAGACTGTATGTGATTGACCACAACAATTAACAATTTTTATTTCTTTTGGATACATTATTACAATAAGAACACTTGTATGTTTCCTTCTCACTGTTATTTGAATGTATAATATAATACTATCAAACGAAACCATTCGCTTTGTATTGGTCCTCAAGCAAGCACTATTACTTAGATACATCTACATTGTTTCAATTATGATGGAGCTTTCTATTGTTTAGCTAGCCACATACTGTCATTGTATTCGGTTGTAGCGCACAGAATTGGTAACATAAATCAGCTTTGTAAACCGAGCTTCACTTTGATTATTAAGGATATTTGCATTATATCGATGTCGTCAGTGAACACGAAATGTCAATCGGCCGACGTTAAAAGTCAATCTATATCCGACTGTCAATGCGAGTTCATAAAAATCTAAATCGATCCAATTGTGCGTATCGAGAATGGAATGAATAAATTAGTCTCTTTGTATGCTGACCGCACTATAACGGCTGATTGGTTCCGAATGAAATTAAAAACTTTGTATTATTATTCAACCGTTGATTGCGTTAATGGAATAAATAATGGATGGTTTTATTCTGTTTAATCCTCGCTAATACGAAAGTGAGTTAGCGTAATGTGCGAAACCGGATTGTTAAAGTGTGTTTTTGTCAGGCAATTTCTTGATACCTAATTCCCATTTAGTGTTGAGGCATATTTTTGTAGTTGCTATTGACTGCTGCGCTGCGTGTCGCGGGTTCGATTCCCGCACGGAACAAATATTTATATGACCTATACAACATTGCATCACCTCGCTTAACTGCCGTCTTCCTCCTATTCACCAAGATTTTTAAGTAAATAGACTTAATAAACTAGAGTGTTTCAACATCAACAATTGCATCACTGCTTATCATCAGGCGGGATTGCAGTCAAGCACTAGTTTATAATTAATTAATAAAAAAAAAAGAAACAAAAGAAAATAAGTAGTTGTTCCGGGCCTGGCCGTTTGTGTTTATTTTTAAAAGCACCGACGATACAGGAGAAATTCCTAGCGTGGGGCAAAGTTTAAAAAAAAACAATGTTAATAATTTTGATGCACATTGCTAATCCATTGCTGTATATGTTCAAAAATGCGTCTTCTCGATAACTTAAATAACGCAATGAATGTTACTAAAGTGTCAAAATTAAACCTTTAGCTATTGCTACGTAATAGCGTATCAGATACTACCCTGCTAATTTTGTTACAAGGATCATTTCTAAGAAAATCTCGTTGAATTTATGTACTCTTTATTTATGTACATTTTTATTAGCTTGGAATTATTTGTGCAATGTAAATTTGAACTTTTTTGTTTTTTTGCTGTCAGCTTAACACGACCTCTGTATGATTAGGGTTCTTTGTAGGTACACAATTAATCCGGAGATTTTTATTTGCTTATACGACAACCTAAGACGGAAAACCAAGGATACGTCTGTATTTTAAATTCCTGATTAAAGATAATGTGAATTTTACTTCAAAATTAGGTAGTTTTTGTACCACAGTTGTGCCTGGAATATATAATCACAATCAATCTAAATTGGTGATTACGCTCAATCCTTCTCTATATGAGAGGAGACCTGTGCCCAGCAGCGGGACGATAAAAAGGTTGATGAGAATGATGATGAAGCTAAATTGAAACTTCTTTGAAACAACAAGAAATAACCAATCCGTCATAACACAAGATTGACTCGATCACATTTCGTTTATATGCTCAAAGTTTTTCTTTTTTCATAATAGTTCATAGTACTACAACAACAAAACTATACCATACTGTACCACCTCACGATGCTTGTAACTATACCGTAGATGTAGGATCCGTATTGGGTCGAACTAGGAAATTGAATCGGGTAAGCAAGGCAAATAATGCCCGATAAGCCGCGTCGACAAATGACCAATGCAAACAGCTTACAGCCGACCCGGCTCGTACACAACTTGAATCTATAAGCAATCTCTGTACGCCATGTTGTCTGTGTAACTTATAAATAAACAAGATATTGCTATAGTTAAAGAAGGACAGGTTCTTGCAATACATTATAGTTTAAGATTTAACAAACAAGAAGTTGCAATAGCGTTTTTTACCCGACTGCCAGGAAGGGTTATGTTTTTACATACTGCTTTAGTTAAAGAAGGACAGGTTCATGCAATACATTATAGTTTAATATTTATCAAACAAGAAGTGGCAATATCGTTTTTTTCATACTGCTCTAGTTAAAGAAGGACAGGTTCTTGCAATACATTATAGTTTAAGATTTAATAAACAAGAAGTTGCAAAAGCGCTTTTGCTTTTGCTCGTACACAACTTGAATCTATAAGCAATCTCTGTACGTCATGTTGTCTGTGTAACTTATAAATAAACAAGATATTGCTATAGTTAAAGAAGGACAGGTTCTTGCAATACATTTATAGTTTAAGATTTAACAAACAAGAAGTTGCAATAGCGCTTTTTACCCGACTGCCAGGAAGGGTTATGTTTTTTCATACTGCTTTAGTTAAAGAAGGACAGGTTCTTGCAATACATTATAGTTTAATATTTATTAAACAAGATGTGGCAATAGCGTTTTATTCATACTGCTCTTGTTAAAGAAGGACAGGTTCTTGCAATACATTATAGTTTAAGATTTAACAAACAAGACATTGCAATAGCGTTTTTTTTCTGTCAAGAACTTAAGTAACTAGGTATATGGAAGAGGCATCAAAGTACCCATTCAGTAATGTGGCTCACAATACGTATAGGTATGCTATTTAGCAATATACAGAGTGGTGCTGACAATACGACAATAAATGAAAACACGAATAATGCTGGTTCATAGGAAAAACCCCAAACCATACAAAAAAACCTAGCATCAAAATTAAAAAAAAAAAATTAGACAAACTAAATCGTATAAAATTGCAAACGGAAGAGAACATCCTTTAAAAATATTGGTTCACTGACACCCGATCGGCGACAGCGCGATCCTGTATCGAGTTGCTTTTTTCACGCCATTATTATTAAAGTTTGGTACCGCAAGATGCGGCGGTTATTAACCTGTAAGCGCGTCCTTATCAACATGCACATCATGTAGAAAATGTGAAAAATGAAATATAATTACCTGTGACTAAACTAATGGACATATTTATATGATTTTTTATGGGTATATTGAGAATGTCTTGAGGTACACGATGTTTAATTTATTGTCGTATTATCAGCACTACTCTGTATATAAACGTATTATTTAATAAATTTCCTCATACCCTTTCACTCTTTTCAACCTTTTCTTAAAAAGACTACGCAATCGAAACTAACATACCTGGAATAAAACCAAGAACTATAAATATCTAAATTTTTATAGATTCTAGTTCTATTTTCAGTTTTATTCTATGTTAGTAGCTTAGTCTCTAGAAATAAGTTTTTTTGTAATGTAACATAACATCTTCATCCGCTTACTTTTTCATAAAACCTTGTATTTCTGTCCTTCACTCTGTCAAGGCGGTCACCGGTTTGGCGCAGTATCAATATTATTTGAGAAGGTAATATCTTCAAGTCGGTGATCTTAAAAGCCACTCAAAAGATTACGCATTATTCTTTTATATTGAGTCAAACGAGAAGTGGAGCCTTCAAATATAAAGCGAACTAAGTACTGTACGTAGGAATACATATTTCAGCAGGTCGATATTGTTTTTTTTTTTGTTTTCTTTATAAGACGGAATTTGTTATTTGTTCTAAATCAACTTGGTTGTATATACCGTATTAGGAAATTATATGACTTAGGTCCACCATGACCGTTCCACCAACGGACGACCCGTGGTACGGCGAGTATCCACCCCTTTTTTTGTTCTGGATGGGATATCACCAACCTCTCCCGCTCTGGGCGAAGCGGAAAGGCGTGTCAGATTTTTACTGACTAAAACCCACCCGTGTTCCTTCACTTGACTGTGCGCCAGGGGTTTCTTTTTTAGCCAACCCGCAACCCTGACCCAGAAGGCATCGGTCTTCGTGGAGACCGTCAGGATGTGCTGACATCTCTTTGAGGCGCGCGTGAAACACAACGCGCCGCCGGCTCGGGGCTGGTCCTTACCGGGCAGCGAACTGCCCACTACTCACCGCCCGCAAGCCCGCGCCTACGGTGGCCGGGGATTCGATGTTGTCTCCCGACCAGAGCGTCTTCTGCGGCACCTAGAAGCATGAGGGTGCTAGGATTCCCGCTCTCTCACGCGCTCCGCCTCGTCCTTTAACGGCATCACTGCTTCGTAGAAGGAGGAGACGGCCTGCCATGCACTCTCGCTCCAGACCATGGCCTGAACAAGGGCCGGACGCGAGAGATCGCCGCCGATCTCCACCACGAGGACACATCAGTATCATCATCATCATCAACCTTTTTTTTATCGTCCCACTGCTGGGCACAGGTCTCCTCTCATACAGAAAATGATTGAGCGTAATCACCACGCTTGCTCAATACGAGTTGGCGATTTCAGGCTTAAAGTCCAGATTTCCTGAAGATGTTCTTCATTACCTTTTAATCAGTCATTGGTGTCCATAATATACTTTCTCGAGGACACGGAGAGGTTTTCGTTACGAGGACGCGGCTGTGCTCAATCCAAGCCGGGCAGACCTCCACGTATGCTTCACCCTGTCCACAGGGCGTGATCCACACAGTGCCATGATCCTCCATATCCCGCTGGAGCTTTTTGCCTACTTTCGCTAAGCCCACATGTGGACGAGGGCTTTGGCCTACAGATTCCATGGCGGCAATCCGGCAAGGAGGCAAGGCACCTCAGCGGAGACCCTGCGGTATCCCTGGACCATAGGAACTGCCATGACCGGCCTCTGGGCGAGTATCCACCCTTACTTTTTTGACACCGTTACGATCCGACAAAGCGTTTCGCATCGTCTTTTATACCATTCACATCGAAGGACTGGAACAATTAGCCTGAGGCGGTCTTCCCATCTGATTAGTTCAATGAACTACCTTCAATGATTGCATCGCTGCTTACTATCAGGCGGGATCACAGTCAAGCACTAGCTATTTATAACATAAGAAAGAAGTATTTTTATTTCACGAATCGTCACACACTTTACTTGTGGTAGCAAAGTACATAAACACGCTGTGAAAAAAAAAATATTAATGCATATCTATCTTATTTATTTTCTTTTATGTATCCTGTTCAGCTTCCGAGATCAAAAAGCATTTGCTGGAATCTAGCAATTCCAGAATAAATATAAGGTTGTGATTAATTAACACATCATGTTCATCGTGCTTAAATAACATTCGCTATTTCCAAAATAATAGTGACGTATATATGTATGTATGTGACTGAAATAAACAGCCGAAATATTGATGTAATTTACGCACTTGCGAACAAAAGTTAGAAACCACTAACTGACTCTCCTATTAATTTCACATACCGGGCATAAATCCTGAAGAGTAATGGCGTAACACACTATCAGTAGCAATGGTTTTCATTTTGACAGTTCAAGAGCATTTGTTGGGTTATTTACATAGTTGAACACAGACATTTTAGAACATACAGAGCAAAGGATGAGCAGTAAGATCATTTCAATTCATCATCATCATTTCAGCCTAAAGACGTCCAGTGCTGGACATAGGCCTCCCCCACGGATCTCCACGACGACTGGTCCTGCATTTCCTGCATCCAATCGCATCATTTGATAGGAAATAATATTTTAGTTTAGAGTGCAGACTACGGGCTGCTACTGAGAAATGTCAGATACCTAGTAATACTGCTTGACGTGGGATTCGGACCTAGGATCTCATGCTTATCAGTTATACTTGATATCCTTACACCAAAGAGGCAGTTCGAAACGAGGTTTCCAATAGCGTAACACAAGTAAGAAACTGCATGTTTCGGGACTCTATTAAAAACAAGTCACTCATATTTAAGCAATTCCTCTCTCGTAACTGCTAATAGATAAACAGAGGTAAGTATTTTCATTCATGAATACCAAATTAAAGAACAACTCTCTGAATATTATTTGACTGAAAGACTCATAATTGTGTTCAACAAGATTTTCCTTGAGAACTTTTGAAGCATTCGGTAAATATTTGCTCAGCGAAGCTCAGGAAAGAAAGTGAGCAGATCCCATTTTTAAAACGCTGATTGCTGGAACGTGCTCGGAGACTTAAGATGTTTCTCAACTATAAGAATAACAAACAGTATTTGCGAACTTAACTATATTTAAACATAAAAGCGCTTAAGTATTTTTTGAATGACTGACTAATTTTAACAAATTTGAGCCATATAGGGTCAAAATGCTTATGGGTGAGAATACACAGTATCTCCTTTTCAAGAAAATTTCCGTTGCCTGACCGATTCTACGTTATTCTTTGGCCAAAGAATTAGCTCAGTCTTCTGGTCACGTTTTCCGATGACAGCAAAGGGACCGGGTAATTTGTCACTTAAATATTATTTCATTTTGTTAATTTAGTACCTAAGTAAATAGTTAAAGAAAAATGATTATATATAATTATTATTGAAAATTATAATACTTACATACGTTTCTGCATCATTTTGTTCCCGTAAGAATATGAGGCTGAAATCAAAATTCTTTATGTTAATCCCAGTTATAAAATACCTGTGCGCCATATTATAATCAAATCCGTTCAGTCGTTTCTTGAAAGAGTAACAAACGTCTATCCATCCATATATGTGCCTACACAAAATTTCGTATTTATAATATGAGTACATATTTGAGTGTGTGTGTGCGTGCGTGCGAGCGTGCGTGCGTGAGTGCGTGCGTGAGTACGTGCGTGTGTGTTTGTTTGTGTGTCTTGCTTGATTTTGCTCACTAAAACCCACCCATGTTCCTTCATTTGCCTGTACGCCAGGGTATATTTATCGTGGATGCATTTACAAACATATAAACTCACATACACAAACAGCAAAACCCGGAACAACTACGAACCCACAACACGCAGAGCAGCAGTCAATAGCTTAACTACTGCGTTAACCGTGCAGTTAAGAGAGTCAATCTCTTTCAAAAAACCCGCGGCGATATACACAGCCTGAGCTGCTGCTGCTGCTAGAAGAACTTAAAATTAGAATATCTTGAAAAGTAGAAATTAGGTAAATATTGAAACTCGTACTGTGCTTACGGCTATAGCCATCGTCGTGCTATGTAGTAAATAAATACTAATCTTAAGCTTGCGAGTCGTGCTAGGAAGTAAATAAAACTCCTATTATCGTCTCAACCACATAAGTTAGTATATTGTGTGGACCTACTTACTTAGTTAATCTTTCTAATTCCAACAGCGAGGCAATATTTTCTGGGCTTATATTTTTGAATCTTATTCTAATCATATTGTAAAACAGTTGTGTTTAAGGTTACGCGACCGCTGCGCAAGGAGGTGCGGGTTCGAAAGAGTTATATGAATATTGGCACAGGTCTGGTCGTGTCTCGGAAAGCACGTTAAGCCATTGGCCCCGGTTGCCACACGAACATCTAGTGGGGTTGTTGGAGCCCTCAAAAGTCCAACAATTGGTCTAACTGCAATACTTCGACATTGCCTTCGGGTTGTGGAGATCAGACGGCAGTCGCGTCACGGAAAATGTTGAAGTTTACCAATATCAGCAGTTAGATTGGTAAAGCGGACTCCAGACTCCAAAGCTGAAAAAGCTTCGGATGCCACTGGGATTAACGCTGAGATGATGATGATGAGTTGTGTTTAAGTTTACAAGCCGTCTATAGTACTTGTATTTATTTTCTGTAAGAATAATCTAACTTCTTTGCAGACTTTCATCCTCTATTTAGGTTTTATTATAACTTTAATTTATATTAACTTCTGTGCAAAAGGCTATGTCTTGTCTATACCTAAGTAAGTTTAAGATATTCAGTTATCGTTTAATAAAAAATAGGTAAATATAAAACAGAATAAATTGAAGCGTTGAAACCTCAAACAAAACGAAAGCTACAGAAGAATTGAGAACTGAATCAACATGAGCAGAACAGATATCATGAATATTTCATATTGGTTTAAACCTATCACTGAATTAACTTTAAAATATTTGTGTGAATAGAGAATGTAAATACTGAAGTCGATGCGAAGAGGCGAGAGGCGATACTTGCCAATGCCGACACGATTGTGTTTGCTTCTCAATTTCAATGCTAATATTGATTCTGAAACTCAGGATTATCAGTATGTCTCCCCCAAGCATTTTCTACCTATTTGCATCTTTCTACATTCAATTTTAATACAAAAAAGGAACATAAACGAATACCGCAATTCAACGTATTTCATTTTCAAACGAAATGAGTATTCTTAAATATTTACACACGAAGAAAAATGTTTACGTAAATGCGAATAGCCTTTTAGGAGTGGATCGTACTCCTTTGATATCGAATGGATTCATACAAATATATAATCATAGAAGTAAAGGCCTATTTTCATTAAATTCTTTGAACTACGGTGGTACGTTAAATGGATTTCTCGAGATTCACTGAATAACATTTAATAGGATAAGTTCAATTATAAAAAAACTATGTTGAGTGATTGTAAAAATCTTTAGAGTTTTATAGCTAAATATTTTCTTTTTTTTAAGTTACAAACTAGTGTTTGACTGCAATCCAGGATGGTAAGCAGCATTTTATTAAGTGCCTATTCACTCTAGCCTTGAATACACTAAAATTGAAATCAGACGGTAAGACCGCTGCAAACAAATTGTTCTTTATTTACTACTAGCTTTCCGCCCGCGGCTTCGCCCGCGTGGAGTTCGGTTATATCGCGCTTTTTAGATTTCCCTCGGGAATATCACATTTTCCGGGATTTATCCCGGAAAATGTGATATTCCCTGTTGCGTTGTTGTCCTGTTGTGTGTGTGTTGTGATAGACCCTGAGAAAGGACATAGGCTACCTTTTAAGGTAGCCTATGTCCTTTCTCAGGGTCTAAAGATTGTCTGTGCCAAATTTCATCAAATCGGTTGAGAGGTTTAAGCGGGAAAGCGTAACAGACAGACAGACAGAGTTACTTTCGCATTTATAATATTAGTATGGATGTTGTTTATCTTTATTGGCAGTCAGTGATACTCAACAAAACATAATATGAATTATGAAATTCACACAAGCCCAGGACCAAAACCATGAAAGGTCATTACTTTGTCAAAATCTACACTTGAATAACTTGAACATTTGAGTGTCAACCGCAGTGCATTGGTGCTCGTTAGAGTCATTACGACCCCTAAGGGCGAGGTGTGTCACTTTGTAACTGACGCGAAACGTCAACATTTTATACAAAAAGCATTATGCTTTAACCGTCAGAACGTAATGGGAAGCAACCTATAAAACCAAGCGTATGTTACAGCCGACTCGGGACCCAGCGCATCGCATTTCAATACATAAAATGGGACTATGTTTGCTAACGTGGTCGTGTCAGAATCACAGATCATTGACACCGTAATTGTTTATTTTGACAGACTTGTTTATATTTATTTTTCTTGAAAGGCGTCATTAAATTATAGGTGATCATAAACTTTTGACATTTACTAGGTACATACTAATTCCATACTTTTGGCAGAATAATAAGGGCGGGTTTGGGTATAATAATGACTTATCATTGACAGTGAGATACTTGGCTTGAGGTATCTAGACATGAAATCAGCAATTTCAAAGACTTAATTATCAATTAATTAGAATATTACTACTAGTTGGAATCATTTCGAAGCAGCGTCGTCACCGACTAGGTGGTCGGATGTTCTGATCAAAATCGCAGGGAAGCGTTGGATACAGGCCGTGTCCAACCGTTCTTTTTGGAAATCCTTGCGGGAGGCCTATGTCCAGCAGTGTGACTTCATATTGCAATAAATGTTGCTGAACTGTCAAAATGAAACCCATTGCTACTGATAGTGTGTTATTCAATTACCCTCCTGTAGGGTACTTACTGACTCTTGATGAACCGGATACTTTTAGCTAAAATCCCCGTGGTATCCGAGTTCATCAACTGACACGTATACCTACTAGCTAAAATCCCCGTGGTATCCGAGTTCATCAACTGACACGTATACCTACTAGCTAATATCCCGGTGGTGTCCGAGTTCATCAAGAGTCATCTCTTTGGTTGAGTGTAGCTACGGTGGCGAGCGGAAAACATTAGAAAGAAGTAAGGAAATGATGTAGTAAAAAGTAAACGTAAACTCTTTCGTGATTAACTCTTTTAACATCGTTTTTATTTCTTGAGTTATTAAATTATGTGAAATACACGATATTATTATCATCATCTCAGCGTTAATCCCAGTCGCATCCGTAGCTTTTCAGCTTTGGAGTCTAGGGTCCGCTTTACCAGTCTAACTGCTTAATTGGCTAAACTTCGATATTTTCCGTGAAGCGACTGCCGTCTGACCTCCACAACCCGAAGGCGATATCTAAGCATTGCAGTTAGACCAATTGTTAGACTTTTGAGGGCTCCAACAACCCGTAACGACTGTCAATAGATGTTCGTATGGTAACCGGGACCAACGGCTTAACGTACTTTCCGAGGCACCACTAGACCAATGCAAATATTCATATTCATGCATACAAATATTTGCACTATCTGTGCGGGGATCGCATCCGTGCCTCCTTGCGCAACAGCCGCGTTCGCTACCGCTATGCCACGGAGGCTGTCAGAAATACACGATATTATATTGATTAATATTATTTATTAAGTTCACGTTTGTGGTATTAAGAAAGAATTTTTATTGACATAAAAATTTCAAACAAAAGAAGCATAGGTAATTTTTAAGTCACATAAATCTTTTCCTTTCACAGTTATGTTATCTCTGACAGCTGCAAACTAACGGCAACCTTGTTATAGTGAAAATACAGATCATTGTGATCTTGACACTGATGAAAAATCCCACTATTTACTACAAACCTCGACGGTGAGGTAGAATTATACGTCAATAACGTAAACTGCCTCCACATATACTTCAAGCACAATTAATTAACCGCTTCCCTTCGTTGACTTGTGACTCCCTTCATTTGCGACGGTGAGTGCATTATTTCTCCTTTAATAAGTGAACTCCCTCCCTCCTTTCTGCATCCCTGCATGCCGTCTTCCCTTTTTTCTGCATTATTTTCATGCCTTTAATTTTCCCTAGCTATTTAAATACAATATTCTTCTATGTAACAATTCTATGACGTCATACTAGCTATATTGTTGATGAGTTGCTATCGAAAATGTTCTAACCTAGTGTACATACGTATCATCATCATCAGCCTCTACTCGTCCGTCTGTTGGACTTAGGCCTCATCCATGGCACGACAACAAGTTCGATCCTGAGCAGTTCTCCGCCAGCCACTACCAGCCACCTTTTTGATATCGTCGCTCCATCTCGCCTAAGGGCTAAGTTTGCCGAGATGCGGTTTCCACTCGAGGACTTGTGTACCCCAACGGTTGTCGGTCCTGGGCATATGTGACCAGCCCATTGCCACTGCAGCTTGCTGCTCCTCTCAGCTATGTCAGTGACTCTGGTCCTCTGTCGGATCACCTCATTTCTGATGCGGTCCTTCAGACTATCCCAATGTTTGAAGACTAAAATCTTCAACCAGGGCTTCTTACCCGTTTTGACTTACGGAGCCGAGACGTGGACACTAACGGTCAGACTAGTGCATAAGTTTAAAGCCGCTCAGCGAGCTATGGAGCGGGCTATGTTGGGTGTCTCTCTGAAGGACCGCATCATCATCAGTACATACGTAACCAGGCTATAATGGTCCCACCCCTGAGTCACAGGCCTCTTCTCGGTGAAAGGGAGTAATCTAACACGCCCAGTGTGGGTTGATAGACGTCACATATCTTTGAAGCTCTAACTGTAGAACATGCCGGTTTCCACACAATGATTTCCTTCACCGTTTTGAGAGTAGTATAATGTGGATAAATACAGTTTGGTTACTGTCTCACTTTTGACAGCCTCCGTGGCGTAGCGGTAGCGAATGCGGCCGCTGCCTAAAGAGGCGCGGGTTCGATCCCCGCGCAGTGCAAAATTTGTATGCATGAATATGAATATTTGCACTGGTCTGGTCGTGCCTAGGAAAGCACGTTAAGCCGTTGTTTCCGGTTGCCATACGAATATATAATGGCAGTCGTTACGGGTTGTTGGAGCCCTCAAAAGTCCAACAATTGGTCTAACAGTGTAACTGCAATGTTTCGATATCGCCTTTGGGTTGTGGAGGTCAGATTGCAGTCGCTTCACGGAAAATATTGAAGTTTAGCCAAAATCAGCAGTTAGACCGGTAAAGCGGACCCCAGGCTCCAAAGCTGAAAAAGTTTCGGATGCGACTGGGATTAACGCTGAGATGATGATGATGTTATTGTCTCACTTTTAAATGCAAACTCATAAATACATTCTTCCTTTTTTGCCACATAATATTCAGCATAGCTTAATTTTGACATTTCGTATTATTCTCTAACTTTATTAATCCTGCACCCGTCTTTATCAAGCTGCAAACATGTTCTCATCCAAGCATAAAAACCACATAAAATCCAATATAACGTCGAACAGCTTAATGAAGATACTTCAAGGAGTTGAAATGAAATAGTTAATAAAACGGTGTATGCAACAACATTGAATTGTGGGGCACACATCCGCATTGTGTGCATTGTTTGTCGTGCACACACTTTGTTCTTTGTAATGGCGATGTAAAAGTTGGCTGACTAAGTAGGCTACATTTTAACTTGACATGGTTAAGCTTCATAAATTTGCTGGATATAAGGTTCAGTTTTTGAAGCTTGCGGGTAAGAAATCTGTTTAAATTGCGATCTGTTGCTTTGCTTGATATACAATATGTAAAGAAAACCCCCGTCCGATCCATAAGGATTATAAAGGTTAGATAAACACATGACCAAATAAAATATGGAATTATATATAATATACATATAAGATCATCATAGTAACAATATTAATGAATTTTGAAAACAACTTTTTTTTTTCTGCTAATTAATTTCAACTTGATGTGTGATGTGATGACACCATTTTCGACGGCTTAAATTATAAACTAGCGCTTGACCGCAATCCCGCCTGATGGTAAGCAGTGATGCGATCGTTGATGGTAAAGCGTGCTAGTTTATTAAGAGCCTATTCACTCTAGCCTTGAAGACACTCAAATTGTAGTGTGACGGAAACACCGCCGCCGGCAAATTGTTCTAGTCCCTCGATGTACGCGGTATAAAAGAAGAAGCGACACACTTCGTCCGGTTCGTAGTGGTGTCAACAACGTAAGGGTGCAATCGCCGTACGACGGGTCGTCCGATGGTGGAACGGAGATGGAGGAATTAAATCATGCAATTCCCTTGCACACTCGCCAAAATGTATCCTATAGAAGACCGAAAGGCTGGCTACTCTACGCCTGTGCTCCAGGCTTTGGAGACCGTTTCGAGTTAAATCTGGGTCGCCAATCAGTCTCTTCGCACGCCTATCCACTGAATCCAAAGCAGCCAGGTTACATTTCGCAGCACCAGCCCAAATGTGGCTGCAGCACTCCACACACGAGCGGACCTGAGCTTTGTACAACATTAGAAGCTGCCCTGGTGTGAAGTACCGCCGGACCTTTGCGATGACGCCAAGTTTTCTGGCAGCCACCTTGGCCTTGGACTCAATGAACCGCCCATAGTTTAAGTTCGAGGAAATCTCAACTCCCAAAAGCTGAAGGCGGTCGGGTGTACTCCAAGGATACATTCTGAAAAGTAGGAGCCAAGGTGAACGGGCTCCTTTTGGCGGTGAAAAGACACACGTGTGTTTTGGCAGCATTGAATGCTACAAGATTGGCTTTCACCCTTTCGGAGGCTGCCTGTAGTGCAGCACTCGTACGCTCTACCATAGCCTCTCCTTCGGACCGGATTGATTTCTTACTAGCCCGAGCTTCCGGCAGGTATCTTTCCACAACTGTGCTGTTATCTGCATACCCATAGATACCGGGCATCAGCAGATCGTTAATATGCAGCAGGAATAGAGTTGCAGAGACAGACAGAACAGACCCCTGAAGAAAAAAGTTACCTCCTTTTGCGAAATAATATTTAATCTTTATAGGGTTTTTCTTAAGTTCAGCCCGGGTTTGTAGGCATTAGTAGAATCAGTTATCGTACCTAACAATACTTCACGGATCGGACAGAGTTTGTATTTCTGCAATGGGTTACACAAGATAAGTGTTTGTGTAATTTTGGGCCCGTATTTCAAGTAAAATAATTATCTTTACATGAAAAGCAGTGAGAACTTCAGATAAAATAATGATTGCCTACCTTACCTTACCTTATGATTACTTGCCTACGCTTTGCACATAATTGGTTAGTCGAGAAAATCCAAGACGCTTAAATGTTTCAAAAATTATTCTCTGATTCATAAAACACTGAGCCATAACTTTTCATAACATTACACATAACACTAGGTAAGTATTTTGTAATTCTTTTCATAACAACCATACTACTTTTTAATAATTGCTGCATCGGGTGACGTCATTGCCTCGGCGCCGGCTGCCGCTGAAAACTAGGCTCTCTTTTGCATACAGTCGTAACATAATGCTGAGCGATAACCGTTGTGCGTGGCTGTGACACATGTTTCGCTCAACCATTTCTTATTTTTTGTGTTTCTGTAATTTTTAACATATTTGTAATTTACCGGATAAACGTTTTTTTTTCTTTCACTATATGGCCAAATATATGTAGTGTGACGCAAATTGTATTAATTTTACAACAGGTTTTCCCATATTTATATTAGGCACGAGTCATCACAAAGGTGGCATTTAGCTGTGACGTATTTTGTATACATTAACTATAAATCAGTTTTGTGAAGAGAGAATAAATTATTATACTTATTTAAACAGAGAGGTTATTAAAATCAGTTGTAAAAGTAGCTGGTAGTCATTTAAATTTTCAGCGCTTGTTAAATTACTGAGACAGTAAAACATGAACAGTAATAAAAAGTGAATTGATCTGTTTGAATTAATGATACATCAAAACAAGTTTGCGTGAACATTGTCTTTATTTTTCCCTTACGAAATCACCAAAAATATTTCCATAATAAAATATAACCCGTGCACTTAGGTACCACGAATATTATGTTCGGCCATGTTGCAAAATAGGCCCCTGAGAGCAACGGCAATGGAACTCAGTCACGCGTGTCGATAATAAATCTAACGGGCATTACCGATTTGGTCCCAAGATATTCAATGTTCTGTACAATGCTGCCTGTGTAGGGTTATGTCACGGAGGAACTAGCAATATCTCACTTCGTACAAAAGCTTAATATTACCGTGACTGTGAGCAGTATACATCATCCATTAAAAGAACCATTTTTTGACAGCTGCCATAGAACGTAACTATTCCAGATAATGTGAAAGTTAACTTTAAATTGCGTAATAAAATAAATAAATACCGAATGTGTTGATATACACTGATCAATGGTTTCTCGATGTGTTAATGATCGCTGATGTTTCGCTCCATCTGTCATAAAATGGTTTAGCTAATTAGCAGGTATAAAAGTTGGATAATCGGTCATGAAAATGAGGACACATTTCCTCATTTCGTTCCGTTCGGATTTTAAATACAGTCAATTATGAGATTTAAGTGCTTTGTTTCTCAACATTATTTGTAATGTCCAGGGGACTTGTACCCAATACAGTACGCAACAGTATTATTACATCACACCTGATCATTCCGGACGGTTGGTCATTTCTGTATAATGATAAGTTCATCTACCTATACAAGCAACATATTTATTGTATAAGGCTAATATACAATAAATATGACCAAGGTGGCTGCCAGGAAACTTGGCGTTATCGCAAAGGTCCGGTAGTACTTCACACCTGGGCAGCTTCTAATGTTATACAAAGCACAGGTCCGTTCGTGTGTGGAGTACTGCAACCACATTTGGGCTGGTGCTGCTAAGTGGAGAGGCGTGCGAAGAGGCTGATCGGTGACCCTGATCTAACTCGTGATGGTCTCCAAAGCCTAGAGCACAGGCGTAGAGTAGCCAGCCTTTCGGTGTTCTATAGGATGCATTTTGGGGAGTGTGCGAGGGAATTGCATGATTTAATTCCCCATCTCCGTTCCACCATCGGACGACCCGTCGTACGGCTAGTTTCCACCCTTACGTTGTTAACACCACTACGATCCGGACGAAGCGTTTCGCCTCCTCCTTTATACCGCGTACATCGAGGGACTGGAACAATTTGCCAGCGGCGGTGTTTCCGTCGAACTATGATTTGAATGTCTTCAAGGCTAGAGTGAATAGGCTCTTAATAAACTAGTGCGCTTTACCATCAACGATTGCGTCACTGCTTACCATCAGGCAGGACTGCGGTCAAGCGCTAGTTTATAAAATATATAAAAAAAAAACATTTTCTAATTTTGGTTTTTGGTAGAATAGGTACCCTATTCGGATAAACTAGTATTTATATATATATTACACTTTTCTATGAAACAACCCTATAGTCATTTTAGTGTATCAATTATTGCGTTCCGCGGTTTCACTTCCACAATTCCGTGAGAATTTAGTGATGAAATGTACTACATTTTTTCACAAAATTTCATAAAAAATATATAGTATAAACCTGTGTGCTAAACATGCAAATCCATTCTGTGGTTTTTGCGTGAAATAATACACATCTATCCATCCATCCACACATACATCCTTACAAACTTTCGCTATTATGTGTAATTATTAGTACGATTTATTTTGTTACATTATATTATGTATTTTTTTTTACATTACATTAAATATAATGGACACAGCTAGTGCATAATATAATGGTGCATAATAATGCGCCATTATAATTATTATGATTTTATCATGATGTCTGGTGAAGCCGTACGGAGAACTGGTCTGAGCAGTTGTGTTGTTGTGTTGGGAGTTTGCTCGTGGAGGGTCTTCAGATCAATCTTTCTCTGGCGCAGCATAGTTGGTCGTGTTGTTGGGTTTAACATTGCATCACCTCGCTCAACTCCCGTCTTCTTTCCTATTCACGTTTCTTAAGTGAATAGGCTCAATAAATTAGTGCGCTTTAACATCAACGATTGCATCACTGCTTACCATCAGGCGGGGTTGCAGTCAAGCACTAGTTTATAATTATTAAAAAAATAAATATGCATTAGCTGTGTCCCGCGGTTTCACCCCTTTGAATTATCGGTTCCGTAGGATTATCGGGGTAAAAGTCTTTTATCCTAATCCGCGCCATGATCTACCTATAAGCAAAATTTCAACCAAATCTGTTCAGTAATTTGAGCAAGGAAAGCGTAAAAAACATACGTCCAAAAACTAATCTTTTCTCATTGTAATATTTGGGTTTATGACGTTTTTGTAATAATGTTAATAGTCTGTTAATATCAGTAATAAACTGGTGTATAACATAGACCATTATACTGTGTTTGACCACTAACTCATGTCCTAATACCAGTAATGTATTGTATTACAAACATCTGTTCTCTGTTAAAATGTTTATGTTTCGCTCATAAACAAGAGAGTGATTGTTTAGATCTATGTTTATGTTTTTTCCGGCTGATATGATGGAAATATCGACGTGTTTTTTCCGTGAGATAATGACAAATGTACCGAACGTTGTTGAAAGGAATATTTTTCTTTTGGAGGAAAAATACTAGGAATGTCACACCAAGCCTGAAAGACGACTTATTTATAATAAATGTTTTTGTAAGTGTTGTTTATGAGAAGGTTGATAAACTATTAATTGTAGTTTTAATACTATAATGCGAACCTTTTTGGAACCATTCCCACCCGGCTAAAGCGGCCGAGTCGAAGCTTATACAAAAATTAATTAACGCACTTCCTGAAATATATGTCATGGTGGCCTAGTGGTTAAAACACCAGCCTCGCAAGTATGAGTGCGCAGGTTCGATTCCAGGTCAGGCAAGTACCAATGTAATTTTTCTAAAGTTATATGTACTTTCTAAGTATATCTTGGACACTAATGACTGAAGGTGAAGGAAAATATCTTTAGGAAACCTAGACTTTAAGTCTGAATTCGCCAAACCGCGTTGAGCAAGCGTGGTGATTACGCTCAATCCTTCTCTGTATGAGAGGAGACCTGTGCCTAGCAGTGGGACGATAAAAAGGTTGATGATAATGATGATGATGATAACTTCCTGAAAACAGTTTGTTCAAAATCGTTTACTGAATCGTTTTATGTCATTTTTAATACAGGTAATTTTTTATCCCAAAAATAATTAAAACCACGTAAATTATTTCATATTAACCCTGTTGTTTGTACGGACAGACTTTTAAAATCGCAGTTTAACTTGTATTCATACAAATTCATTCATTCAATACAAAATAAAGAAAAATTAACCTTATTCCAAGAACGTTAAGGTGTACGTTCTCCAAGAAATGGTATAACTAATTTACCAAATAACAATGCAATACAGTCAATCTGGGTAACTTTGATCTGTTCGGGTAACATTGACAGTGGAACCATGAACTAGTTTCGATTTTTTTTCGTATGATACCAGCTCAATTCTGAGTGTGCGGGTGCGATTCCAGGTCTGACTAGTATGTATATCTTGAACACCAATGACTGATCATAAGGTGAAACCTGGGCTTTAAGTCTGAAATCGCCAACCCGCATTATCAAACTATGGTCGATAGAGCATGGAGGACTCTTATAAGGAAATATCTATGTACTAGATACCAATGTTTGAAAATCAATTAATGATTTTATTTGCTTAATAAAAATAACAGTAAGAAGGCTGGATCGATCAGAGCAGCGTGCAATGATTATTGACATAACCATCCCACATCATGAGAACCTCGTGAAAGGTGAGAAAGATAAACAAATCAAGTATCTTGACTTGGCTCACGAGGTTGTCGACATGTGGGAAGTGGATTCAGCAATCATTGTGCCGATAGTCGTGACAGCCAATGGCTTAATAGCCAAGAGTCTCGACCGACACCTCAGGAGGCTCTCGTTAGGCAGTTGGATAAAGGGCTTGATTCAGAAAGCGGTACTGCGGGACACGGCTCGCATCGTAAGGAAGTTCCTCTCTCTGGAGCCCTGACCGCCGGTATCTTGGACCCTGTTCCCGATACCGGTGGGCTACTATTTTTTTTATATTTTTAAATATTTTTTTATGCACTTATATAAATATTGAAAAATGTAAAATAATATGTACATATAGAAAAATAAAGGGAATAACAATAAATAATAATACAATACAAATAATAATAGGATTATAAACAATCGCTTATAAGTCTGTAAACAGACTTATAAGCGATTGATTCAACTCTAAAGAGTTGAATTAATCACCGGATTCTGAACAATCAATCAATTCCAATTTGCTGTCATATCTAAAGTTAGCTGTGATAACTGGTTGACCAAAATATCATTAACCTGTCATTTATGTTGATAGATATTTGACAGTTGATGTGATTGATTAGATTGATAAAACAGAGAGAGCGATAACATATTTTCAAATCTTTAAACGTCGAAGGGGTAAGGCAGGAAGTGTGGCTATAGTAAGTTTTGCTAGCTATTCTTAATTCTTATGTGGCCGAGGGCGAGTCTATTGGCATCAACACATATGTAAATATCGAGACTTCGAGCTTACTAATTATGGGTAGAAAAACTCAATTAAACTTTATCTGGCTGGATCTTTTTTCATCACACATATTGAGTTAGCCCAAAAGTAAATTGAAAGACTTGTGTTATGGGATACTAACTCAACGATAATATATTTATAAGAGATACATATCCAAAACCCAGGCCTATCAGTAAAAGATCGTTTTCCATCATGACTTGGCCGGGGATCGTACCTGGGGCCTCCAAGTCGCAGGCAGGCGTGTTGAACGCAGCGCTGCGGAGGCCGACAAACTAAAACGCAATGTTGAAACCAAGAAGCGCTTATCCAGCTTGTATTCACTAGACCAATGAGGTAGTATTTTTTATACGAAATGATGATAAGGGTAAGAAATCTTATTGAACATGATATTTCCAGATATGGAACGGGAAATCATTATTTTTCCTACATTGCCCATTAAGATAATAATATAAAGGAGGAGGTTACTTTCAGCCTATTCTGCACGATCGTTTGATTGAATTATGGATATCCAGTATCAATTATCCTAATACAAAATATTGATAACATGCAACGAGAGAATACGTTGATATCTCTCACTTTTTTATATAAATAACTAGTTTTCCGCCGCGGCTTTGCCCGCGTGGAATTCGGTTATTTCGCGCTAATTAGATTTCCCTCGGGAATATCATTTTTTTTCAATAAAAGGTAGCAAAAGTCCTTTCTCAGGGTCTAAAGATTATCTGTGCCAAATTTCATCAAAATCGGTTGAGAGGTTTAAGCGGGAAAGCGTAATAGACAGACTTTAATTTCGCATTTATAATATTAGTATGGATAAACTAGCGCTTGACCGCAATCCCGCCTGATGGTAAGCAGTGATGTGATCGTTGATGGTAAAGCGCGCTAGCTTATTTAGAGCCTATTCACTCCAGCCTTGAGGACACTTAAATTGTTGTGTGACGGAAACACCGCCACCGGCAAATTGTTCCAGTCCCTCGATGTACGCGGTATAAATGAAGAAGCGAAACGCTTCGTCCGGATCGTATTGGTGTTAACAACGTAAGGGTGGAAAGTCGCCGTACAACGGGTCGTCCGATGGTGGAACTGAGATGGGGGAATTAAATCATGCAATTCACTTGCACACTCACCAGAATACTTACATGGAAACGAATATGTGTTTTTTTCAATTTGTTTTATGTTGTCGACTTGTTTCGTTTTTTGATATGAAATGAAATGAAATAGACAAATGTGTCCAGCAATCTATTGCTGGATATATTTGTCTATCAATAATACTGATATTATTAAATCAGTATGAAGAGAATAAGTTCCTTAAGCCTAATAAGGAAATATATATATTTATTTTCTTGCACAATGAAATGTAAACTTTTATGTTATCTGGAATAAGTTCTAAGACAGCTGTCAAAAAAGGGCTTACTTAATTTCCTGTACCCTAATATAAGGGAAATTAATAAACTATTTTGACAGTTGTCTGGCTACAGCTGCATAGATTCTAGAATTATCACACTGACAGGTGTCAGGAACGCTTTCTCTTGACTGTTGTAATATAAATTTGGTACAAACAAAGTCAGATTCCCTGATATGACGATGTTATAAAGCTATATTTATGTCTATATATTTCATAGATATTTAAATTACAAATCTAGTCAAAAGTTTTAATTAAAGTGGTAACGCAATTAGAAGACTCCGACTTATGTCGTCTGTTTAGCTTTTTCCCAACTATACAGAGTGGCGCTTAGGTATAATTTATACTATTATTCTGTGGAATGCACTTCCTCTTGATTTCAGGATAGCCGCCAGTCGGTTTTGCGGCGGAAATTGCGGAGTTATTTTCTAAACTATTAGGGAAGAATCATCTCAACATCTCACTCCTAGGTTTCAGATTTGTATATAAGTATATATTTTGATAATTGTATGTATGTGTCATCATCACCATCGTCATCATCAACCTTTTTATTTTCCTTTTTTTTGTTTTTCTTTTTATTTCTTGTGTTTATTTTCTCCTCTCACACAGAGAAGGATATGGGTAAGGGTATGGGTATGTATGTATATATTTAAGTATTTGTTTAAATAGTGTTAAGAATTTATTTTTTCCTTATTATATTTTTTTTTTTTTAACTAAAGCACCATCTAATCTCTTCACCACCCGTGTTTGACTGGTAGACAATGCATAAGGCATTAAGTCCGCCTTTGTACATTTTTTTGTGCGAAAGTGTAAATAAATAAATATAATATACCAACAAAATTAACAAGTGCGCCATCAAAATCACGGATTCCTAGATAATACGGATATTATGCTCTGTAGTGTATGCAAAGATTCGGTGGTACTTCACACCAGGACAGCTTCTAATGTTATACAAAGTACAGGTCCGTTCGTGCGTGGATTACTGCATTAGTAGGGAATCAATCCGGTCCGAAAGAGAGGCCATGGTTGAGCGAACGAGTCTTGCACTGCAGGCAGTCTCCGAATGGGGCAATGCCAATCTTGTAGCATTCAATGCCGCCAAAACACAGGCGTGTTTTTTCACCGCCAAAAGGAGCCCGTTCACCTTGGCTCCTACTTTTCGAAATGTGTCCTTGGAGTGTTCCGACCGCCTTTGGGAGTCGACCGCCTTTGGGAGTTGAGATTTCCTCGAACCTTAACTTTGGGCGGTTCATTGAGTCCAAGGCCAAGGTGGCTGCCAGGAAACTTGGCGTTATCGCAAAGGTCCGGCAATACTTCACACCTGGGCAGCTTCTAATGTTATACAAAACATAGGTCCGTTCGTGTGTGGAGTACTGCAGCCACATTTGGGCTGGTGCTGCCAAGTGTCACCTGGCCACTTTGAATTCAGTAGAGAGACGTGCAAAGTGGCTGATTGGTGACCCTGATCTAGCTCAAGTTGATCTCCAAAGCCTAGAGCACAGGCGTAGAGTAGCCAGCCTTTCGGTGTTCTATAGAATGCTTTTCGGGGAGTGTGCGAGGGAATTGCATGATTTAATTCCCCCATCTCCGTTCCACCAGCGGATGACCCGTCGTACGGCTGGTTTCCACCCTTACTTTGTTAACACCACTACGTTCCGGACGAAGCGTTTCGCCTCCTCCTTTATACCGCGTACATCGAGGGACTGGAACAATTTGCCAGCGGCGGTGTTTCCGTCGGACTACAATTTGAGTGTCTTCAAGGCTAGAGTGAATAGGCTCTTAATAAACTAGTGCGCTTTACCATCAACGATTGCGTCACTGCTTACCATCAGGCAGGATTGCGGTCTAGCGCTGGTTTATAATATGTAAAAAAAAACCACATTTGGGCTGGTGTTGTAAAATGTCACCTGGCAACTTTCGATTCGGTGGAGAGGCGTGTGAAAAGGCCGACTCAGATTCAGTTTAAAACGGCCTCCAAAGCCTGGAGCACAAGCGAAGAGTAACCAGCCTGTCGGTGTTCTATAGGATGCATTTTGGAGAGTACCTATGCGTGGGAATTGCATGACTTAACTTCCCCATCTCGGTCATCGAACGACTCGTCATACGGCGAATATCCATCCTTACGTTGTTGACACTACTGCGACCCGGATGAGACGTTACGCCTCATCTTTTATACCATGTACATCGAGGGACTGGAATAATTTGCCAGCGGCGGTGTTTCCGTCTCACTACAATTTCAAGGCTAGAGTGAATAGGCTCTTGAGCAAACTATTGCGCTTTACTATCAACGATTGTATCGCTGCTTACCATCAGGCAGGATTGAAGTCAAGCGCTAATCTGCAATTCAAAAAAGAATATAATTTTAGCTGCACTATCACAAAAAGACTCGATAGACTACCATGTAGCGCTATTCGATTCCCTCTCTTTAAATAGAAAATCGTTAACGAAAAAAACAACGTTTAGCGTTTAACGTGTACTTACCCAAAAAATTGCATTTAGCACTTTGTTTTTATCGAAACATTTCCAATATACCTGACTTAAAGGTTGTTAGGTTCAAAGCTTTTATTATGGCATATTCCTATCGGTCGCTGACGGTAACATCTGTAGCAGAGAAAACGCGGGAGAATTCATTGCTTCTACCGACTAAACGCTCTGGGAATTATAAAATATCTTTTGTGTGCTTCAGGATTTTGTAAGTAAAATTGGGAATGGGATACTGACTGGTAGTCTGTGGCTGAGAGAAATTTTGTACGGATTTTGGATTTTGCGTTAGGTTGGGTTGAGATTTTCCAAAGGCCACAACTAAATTGTTGATTCGTCGTGTTCTGGCATGATGTCTGGTGAAGCCACACGGGTCTGAGCAGTAATTGTGTTGCGGTGTGTGCCGGGTACGATGCGCCAAATGTTGTTGTGTGGGGAGTTTGGTCGTGGAGAGTCTCCAGAAGTCCAGATCAATCTCCCTGTGGCGCAGCATCGTTGGTCGTGTTGGTCTTGGGTTTAACATTGCATCACCTGGCTCAACTGCCGTCATTCTTCCTATTGTGAGTTTTTTAAGTGAATAGGCTTAATAAACTAGTGCACTTTACCATCAACGATTGAGTCACCGCTTACCATTAGGCGGTATTGCAGTCAAGCACTAGTTTATAATTATTGATGACAGCCTCCGTGGCGTAGCGGTAGCGGACGCGGCCGCTGCGCAAGGTGGCGCGGGTTCGATCCCCGCACAGTGCAAGTATTTGTATGCATGAATATGAATATTTGCACTGGTCTGGTCGTGCCTCGGAAAGCACGTTAATCCGTTGCTCCCGGTTGCCATACACATATCTAGTGGCAGTCGTTACGGATTGTTGGAGCCCTCAAAAGTCCAACAATTGGTCTAGATGCAATGCTTCGATGTCGCCTTCGGGTTGTAGAGGTCAGACGGCAGCCGCTTCACGGAAAATGTCGAAGTTTAGCCACTTCAGCAGTTGGACTCGTTAAAGCGGACTCCAGACTCCAAAGCTGAAAAAGGCTTCGGATGCGACTGGGATTAACGCTGGGATGATGATGACTAGTTTATAATCATTAAAAAAAAAACAAAGGCTATAAACTAAAAACAAAAGACTTCAGTAAAACGGAAATAAATTAGAGTGTTACGCTTAGAAAAGTGATATCTGATACAGTGCTACAGCATACATAGTAACGTTGCTACACTCGAAGCAAAGCTACGAGCCTCGTAGCTTCGTAGCAATGCTACGAGCCTCGTAGCGTCGTAGCAATTCCCGTCTCAACTTCGCTATTCATAACAATTTATTTTGCTCGGATAATTTTTAAAACTTGTTATGCGATATTAAAATTGCAGTGAGTACTATAAATATTATTCATAAATACATATAAATAAATAATAAATCTAATGCAAGTCACGTTTCTTCATTTTAATATAAAATGGAGCACTTTATTTGAAAATACTGAAGCGAAACATTAGTTATAAATCTTGTTTATTTCACTATTTCATTGCTGTATGAAAGTGAATATAAAACTGTATTCAGAAATTGTGTTATGCAATAATTTCCTGAAAGAAAAATAATGTCTATTAGTGACGTAATATTCTGTGCATTTTGTATTGTGCTGTTGGTCCTATTTTCATTCGATGATGCGAGTTTTTTTTAATTAATGTACGTGAGACAGAATTCATATAAAACAAAACGCCAATAGTTTTTGTCTTTTTTTTAATAAACGTTGTCCCACTCTGTGAATTACTCCTGTATCGGTAGTGCGTTTACAAGCATACAAACTCACATATACAAACAGCCAGAGCCGGAACAACTACTTGTAGGTAATACAAATATTTGTTGCGAGCGGGAATCGAAACCGCGACACGCAGCGCAGCAGTCAATAGCTTATCCACTGCGCTAACCGTGCAGTCAATTAAATTAGTTCAATATTCATCATCATTATTTCAGCCGAAAGATGTCCACTGCTGGACATAGGCCTCCCCCAAGGATTTCCACAACAGCGGGTCTTGCGTCCAGCTCCCGCATCCAGCGGTTTCCCGCGACCCTCACCAGGTCGTCGGTCCAGCTTGTCGGGGACCTAACCTACCCACGCTGCTACTTCCGGTGCGTGGTCGCTACTCGAGAACTCGTCGGCCCCATCGGGCATCGGTCCTATGGGAAATTTGCCCAGCCCACTGCCACTTTAGTGTTGCAATTCTTCGGGCTATGTCGGTTACTCTCGTTCTTCTGCGGATCTCCTTATTCCCGATTCGATCACGCAGCGAAACCCCAAGCATAGCCCTCTCCATTACCCTTACTTCAATATTAGTTGTCATAGATTTATAACGATATGTAACTCTGTTAGTGGTAAAGTTTTAAGATAAAGTCTAGTTGTAAATAAGTCATTTGAGATACGGTCTACGTCACATGAATTAATTTTATACGTAATTAATAATACGTATTTCTTTCAGTGGTAGGCCATAGCATCGGCTGCCGGCAAAAGTTACCATCTACCAGACAAAGTCTAGCCGCCAAGCGATTCGTCGTGTTCCGGCATGATGTCTGGTGAAGCCGCACGGAGGACGGGTCTGAGCAGTTATGTTGCGATGTGTGGTGGGTACGATGCGCCAAATGTTGTTTTGTCGGGAGTTTGGTCGTGGAGTTTCCAGATCAATCTCCCTCTAGCGCAGCATCGTTTGGTCGTGTTGGTCTTGGGTTTACCATTGCATCACCTCGCTCAACTGCCGTCATCCTTCCTGTTCCTAAGTTTTTTTTAAGTGAATAGGCTTAATAAACTAGTGCGCTTTACCATCAACGATTGCATCACTGCTTACCATCAGGCGGGATTGCAATCAAGCACTAGTTTATAATTATTATAAAAAAAAGTAATTGCTGCATCACGCGGTTTTACCCACTTATGTCAAGATCCCGTGAGAATATCAGAATAATATCCTGTAACTTAATGCAGCTCATGTTCTCCCCTTATGCCAAATTTGATTTGAATATATTAAGCCGTTATAACGTGAAAGCGTAATAAAAATAAACGTACAAAAAAAATGCTCTTCCAACAATCACATATGTAATTATCGTTTTTATAAAAGTAATTTATCTTATATTGTTGAATTCAACTGACATCTGTACGTCAAAATTTGATAGCTGTCAATCTTTCGAGAGTGTAATCCTCCGAGAGCTGGGTGTCACAATAAGACTCTTCTATGTCTGCCTCCGAAGAAATTTGAAGTATTTTGGCCATATTGTCAGAAAAGATGGAGGCAACTTCGGACATCTCTGATGGTTACTGGGAAGGTGGATGGACGACGTTCTAGAGCTCGCAGTCCAATAAGGTGGACTAACTAAATCCGTTCATCTCTGGACATCAGCCTGCATGATGCTATACTCGCGGCCAGGGATCGTAACAGATTGCGAATTATCATAAAGCAGAAGATAATTCCACAGGGACATCACGACCCTCAGTAATGAGGAGAACGACTTGAAGATGAGGAGGATATTTTGTGAAATGCAAATTATGATACATAGAATATCTCTTATTCTGATTTAAAAATGTTTACAACATGAAAGTACGTCATTGAATTAAGTAATAGGGAAGTTTCCTGGGTTAAAAAAAAATTGATTCTGTTTAGTCCGTCATTCAGATTATAGAAAAATATTGGATACGTATATTTTGTTTTATCAAATCAATAAATATTGACAAATATAAGAGGCATCAAAGATCAGGGGCCTTAATCTGTTATTTTTATAAATTTGTCATTCCAACACAAGTTCATTGTCATTGTGCTTAAAAGTTCGTAATCTGCTGAATTCATAATGATCGGTCAATTATATCAGTCGTTTCGTAATAGAATGGTGATTGAATCACATTGCCGTATTGCTATTATTATAAATCCCGTTAATATAAATGATTTTATAAATACTACTACTTAATTCAACATTTTTTTTTATACGGAGTGGAGTGACTGTGATTGACCACTGGAAAGTCACAATGTCGCCGAAACTTGTCAAAATCGATCATTATGAGATCACTGATTGATCATTCTAACACTATCGTTATAGCATAATAGGGCCCCAGGAGTGATGGCTGGCACACGAGTTTTCAACGCGCTGTGTCGTCTTCATTTTTTGTTTATATGAAAAAAGAAAAATATACGTGTCTAGTATTCTTTGGAAATCTGACTGACGGACTAATTAGTTTTTTTAGTCAAATACCCTTATCAGTGATAAGAGCTCTAACAGGCAGACTGATAGAAAGACATTGCGGTTTTTAATTAATGTAATCATATCAAGTTCTTTTGAAATCATTCTCTCAAATTCATAGCTTAGTTTATTGTTTCCAAGATACCTGTAACTCAGTATTAGTTTGTAAGTCCTTCATCTTTACAACAGGCAATATAATACCTCTCTATTGGCCGGAGTTACTTATAGTTCTGTCTTCCGAATAATTAATTAAGGTAAGGTATCTATTTACTTTCCGTGCTCAAGTGAACATGAATGGACAGCTCAATTATGTGGTGGTGGGCTTAGAGTTACTGCTTTATTAAAGTTGGAGGCTGCTATACACATTTTAAACTTACCATCACTTTTCAGTTGTATTATATATTACAGTAGTATTAGATTTCATTTTGATTTTTCATTGCGTTATTTACGTCACTGAGCAGACAATTAGGGTACCCAATAGGGATGTATCCAACATGTGAAAATAAAAAAAAATAATTAGTCCCTCTTATCATACTTAATATTATAAATGGGAAAGTGAGGTTGTTTGTTTGTTTGTTCCGCTTTCACGCCGTAACTACTGAACCAATTGCTTTGAAATTTTGTAGACGTAAAGTTAGAAGTTCGAATTAAATAATAGGGTAATTTTTGCCCCGGAAAAATTTGATATTCCTGAAGGAAATCTAAAAAGCGCGATATAACCGAATCATACTAATATTACAAATGGGATCGTGTCATACTAATATTGTAAATGGGAAAGTGAGTTTGTTTGTTTGTTCTGCTTTCACGCTGTAACTACTGAACCGATTGCTTTGAAATTTTGTAGACGTAAAGTTAGAAGTCCGGATTAAATTATAGGTTACTTTTTGTGGGTAGGTGGAAAGCTAGTAGATAATAAAAAAAATAAGACGCGTATTTTTTATTTTGTCGAAATTACCAAAAACTACTGAGATATAGCGTATTAAATTTATGGAGTGGGGGCTAATTACGAATTATGAAAGAAAAAATAAAAGATATGTGTTCAATATTTTTTATAAATCTATCTGATAGACATAAAATTATTTTTTGGGATACAACCCAATTAGGGTACGGGGCATATTGATACGGGTTCTACTCGGGTCATCGCCTACCAGGGCCGCGAGTTGTTCCAAAGTGGTACCGTTGCAACACCAGGTACAGGCAAATAAAGGAACACGGGTGCGTATTAGTCACTAAAAAACCCTTCCGCTCCGCTCGAGAGAGGTCACTTGATGATTTCCCATCCAAAAAAGGATGCTGCGTATATGTTTTTTTTCTGCCTATCAACGTTTGGTATCACGTTTGGACCTAATCGAAAACGATTCACGAGTGAGTGTGATCGACATGATCGTTTGCATAAATTGTTATGAAGTAACACAACTTGATTGATCGCGCGAGAGAAAATACTCATAATTTTATGTACTCTAATCAGAAAACGCATCAGTTTTCAGAATACATAAATATCTAGTATACGTTTTTAGACGCTTTCAGTATATTATGAACACCTTGAATTTTCATTTTAAATACGATACGAGCTAAAGCTTTTAAAGCTTTTTTAGTTTTTGGTGGTGTTAAAACACCACCAAAAACTACGAAAGAAAAGGAACTTACAGTGTTTTCTTTTTCATTTTCGCAGTTACCATCTTGAATCTTTATTTTGACACATCATTAAAAATTTCCTTACTTCCTGATTAACGGAAAACTAGGAAAATTATATTCTCTCTTTCTGCTTCTGTCTATTAAATTAAGAAAGGATAATTTTAGAGTTCATAAAGAACTTGCATAGAGGCATAATTAGACACGTTTCGTGACGAATACCACAGCTACAAGCCGGTTAACATAACGATTTAATTCTCACGATAATACGTTTACAAATTTAAATTCAAATATAAAAGATGGGGCCGACGGGTTCTGGAGTGGCGACCACGCATCGGAAGACGCAGCGTGGCCCCCGACAAGGTGGATCGACGACCTGGTGAAGGTCGCGGGAAACCGCTGGATGCGGGAGGCGCAGGACCGGTCGTCGTGGAGACCTTTTGTCTCTTGAATCTTTTGCATAGTAGTGTATCTAAGTGTAGTCGTTTGTTTCACTTTGAACTCGTATCCCCGCGTGATGTGGTTAATATTTTTAAAACACTGAAGTCTAAAAACACCGATAATTACTGGGACATTTCCATTAAAGTATTAAGTAATATAATAGACATCGTAGTCTCCTATCTAGCTGTTAATTTTAATAAATGTATTGACTTAGGGATTTTTCCTGATTTAATGAAGAAAAGTAAAGTTATACCATTATTTAAATCTGGTAATAAAACCGATGTTGGCAACTTCAGGCCCATTTCTATCTTACCTGTATTCAGAAAAATATTTGAAAAATTAATCCTTAAGCAGTTGCTAAAACATTTTAATTTGAATAATCTCCTACATAGTGAACAATATGGTTTCACAAAGGGTCGTTCGACTATGGATGCGGGTGTTGCTCTTCTGAAACACATATTTAACGCATGGGAGAGGTCGCAAAATGCTATTGGAATTTTTTGTGATCTCTCCAAAGCCTTTGATTGCGTGCACCATGACATACTATTGCGTAAACTCCGCCATTACGGTGTCGAAAATGAAGCTCTCAATGTTATAGGTTCTTATTTACATAATAGATTACAGTGTGTAGATATTAATGGTGTGAAATGTTCCGGGCTACCAGTTCAGTTAGGTGTACCGCAAGGCTCTATACTGGGTCCATTTTTGTTTTTAGTATATATTAATGATTTACCATTCTATTTAAAGGGCATCTGTGACGTTGTGCTGTTTGCAGATGATACCTCTCTAATTTTTATAGTAGACAGGAATAGACATGATTTTGACGAAGTAAACAGGGCACTCTCAACAGTTACGGATTGGTTTACGTCAAATAACCTACTTCTTAATACCAAGAAAACGAAATGTGTAAAGTTCGCCTTGCCAAACGTTAGAAATTTGGGACCTAATATCGTTTTAGATAAAGAAGTGCTTGAAACTATGGGCTCGGTAGTTTTTCTGGGAATAACAGTAGATGCCAAACTTCAGTGGGGACCACACATATCAGCCCTAGGAAGGCCCAGTTCGGCCACCTATGCCGTCAGGAAAGTAAGACAAATACACTGACGTTGATACAGCTCGTTTAGTCTATTTTAGTTATTTCCACAGCGTTATGTCCTACGGTATTCTACTGTGGGGCAAAGCTGCTGACATACAAAATATATTTTGTTCTCCAAAAACGTGCTGTCCGAGCAATTTACCAGCTCAGTATAAGAGTTTCTTTAAGAGATTTCTTTAAAGATATTGGCATTCTCACAGTTGCTTCGCGGTTTGTCTTAGCTAACATCTTATATGTTAGGCAAAATATTCACATGTACACCAAAAACAGTGAGATCCATAATGTTAACTTAACACCCGAAATAAGGACAAACTGCGAGCCCCTTTTCACCGACTTCAAAAGGTTCATAACTCTTTTGTTGAGCTTGGTATAACTTTTTATAACAAGATACCCTCTGCTTTGCTAGACTTGCCTTACAATGCATTTAAAGCACAAATAAAATCCAAGCTTTGTTCAAAGGCTTAGTATTCTGTGAATTACTCCATCATCATCTCAGCGTTTTTTTTTTGTGAATGACTATTTGAATGATAAGAATAGCTGGTCGCTCTGATTAACTCAGGAAAATGTTTGTGTTCCTTCTCCAGAATTTGCTTACTGACATATTATATGAGTTCATAGAATTTGCTTTTTCAATGCACAAATATGTGAGCTGTCACGCCCTCTATGCCAGGGGCTTTTATTTAGGTTTGTAATAAGTTTTTACTTTTTACATTTCAGTGATATTTTATTTTTTGTTTTGCTTTTCTGGTATTTTGGCGTGACTAGCTGGCATATTTGTATATTTTTATTATTTTTTCTCTTGTATTACTATACCTACATAGTATTGTATAAACTATTGTGTTTTTTCTAAATGAACAGACAGCTGTGCTGCTGGGGAGTTTCTTCCGCCACTTCTTCTTCCCAGCCAAAGCACTTAGGAAGTGTCGATGGGTGGGCGTTTTGGGGGACTGTCTTATGTAATATTGACGTTCAAAAAGTGCTGATTCTCGGCCTAGTTTGAATAAATGACTTTTGATTTAATTTTGATTTGATTTGATTGTCAAAAATGATGATGATGATGAAATATAAGAGCGCCTTTGACTAGAACGCAGCGTAACAATACTTTTTTAATCGTATGCCCCAGAAGAATTGGAATGTTACACCTATAAAAAATCGTGCTTCAAAAATGGTGTTTGTCTTAGTATTATTTGTACAAACTCTACCAATTACTAGCTTTCCGCCTGCGGCTTCGCCCGCGCTTTTCAGATTCCTCATTTTGGGGATTAATTAAATTATCGTATCATTTAGCTTCTAAGTTTACATGTGCATATTCGTTTGCAATATATAACTTTGTTTTAAACGACACACAGCGCCATCTATCACCGAACTGGTATGAAGTTAAGAATATTTTCGTTTTCCCTCAGGAATATAATTTTTTCCCGGCATAAAAGGTAATATATTATTTAATCCGGACTTCTAACTTTACGTCTGCAAAATTTCAAAGTAATTGGTTTAGTAGTTACGGCGTGAAAGCGGAATAAACAAACAAACTCACTTTCCGATTTATAAAATTAGTAAGGATATGTAAACCTATTTATAGTCAGGAATAATCAAACCTAAGTTAGCTAACTTTCAGACCACTAGACTAGTAATATCTTGATTAAATGCTTATTGAACCAGCTCAGATGGCTCTTAGTACTATCAAGAAAACTAATAGAAATTGCAAAAGTATTCCAAGAAAATATTGAAAAAATTCACAGTTCATAAACTTGAAACTATCTTAAAAATAACTTATATAAATTCTCTTCTCCATTCTTTTTAGTAATAAACTATGGATGCGGTCACCCAACCGATGTAAATGTACTTATTATACAACCTCCTTTGTCTCGAAGAAATACTAATATAATCTTTGTTTATGCCCGTGTCGTTCGCGTTTATACAAGCAATAATTGTTTTTATTGGACGAATTTCACTGCAACCGAGTACTAATATCCCATGAATACGATGCGCTGAATCGGTTTACTGAATTTATATTGGTTTTCCAATGTATCATGAAAATAAAATTTGTTTTATCATCGTTTTTGTTTGTGTAGTCAATTTCGTCATTTCTATATTATACAACTGTCACATAGTCAAACAGAGTATGTGTCGACGTCCAAGTGATATTCAACCTTTTTTATTTTATTCTGGATGGGAAATCATCAAATCATCTCTCTCGCTCTGGATGAAGTGGAAGGGTGTGTCAGACTTTTACTGACTAAAACTCACCCATGTTTTTTAACAAAACCTGCCACACTGTTCCCAACCTACTGCAACTCCTGAAAGCCAGGATCAACAGGGGAGACCACCAGAAAAACGCCGAGCAATGAAGCTCGACGAGTCCCGGAGAAACGATTCAACTATCCTCACCCATGTTCTTCCAATTGCCTGTGCGCCAGGGCCACGGTTTCTTTTATAATCAACCCGCAACCCTGACCCAGGAGGCATCCGTCTTCCTGAATCCCGTCAGGATATGCTCACAAACCTTTGAGCCGCGTGGGCCTGGTCCTCACAGGGCGACAAGCTGCCCACTGCATGCCCGCGTCTACGGTAGTCGGGTGTTCGAAGTTGTTTCCCGAACAGGGCGTCTCCTACGGTGGCTAGAGTCGTGAGGGCGTTGGGATACCCGCTCCTTTGTCAGCATCACTGCTTCACAGAAGGAGGTGACGGTCTGCCATGCACTCTCGTTCCAGATCTTGACCTGGACTAGAGCTGGACGCGAGAGATCGCCGCCACGAGGACACGGCAGTGCCTGGCCTCCATCATATATTCCACCGTGTCCGTTACCATGTCAGCTGGAGTTTCCTCCCCCCTTATCCGGAACAGGAACCACGCGAAATAGCCGTGTCCGGTGAGGACCCTCGTTAGGCGGAAGGCGCCTCTTTAGCCACTCCTCAACGAAGGGACTTACCGCCCACTATTGTGGCGTGTCTAGCATTGGGTTGCGACAATCGTACTCTCCATGTCGCCATGAAATCCCGCCGGAGCTCTGTCCGCCGTACCGCGATTTCTCGCAGCAACGGAGTTATGCCTTGGCGCTTTGCCTTTTCTCGCCACTCCCTACATGTGAACGAAGGCTTTGGCCTCCAGATCCTGTGGCGGCAATGCCTCAGGGCAGCCTCGACCATTCCAGTCTGGGAGCCAAACGTCGGTAGTGCTCCTCGAAGTTCCACCCACTGTCAAGGATAAGTCTCAGGTACTTCATCGTCGACCCGACGTCGATGTGACCATGTAGCATTAAGGTTGAAGTGATATTCAACCTTAATACCTACCGCATTAGCATTCTGTGCAATTTTAATACACAATATGCAAAATTTCGAGATTATAGGTACGATACTTTTAATTTCTTTGTCAGTGTTTACTTTAGGCAACTAGTATCGCCTCGTACAGTCAGCAACAAAAGTTGGTAAAGTACATTTTCGTTTTCGAAATTTTAATAACAGAGCTAAATAATTTAACGTCAGATCCGAAGTGATATTTAGTTGAAGAACAATACCCTAAGTTCTTTCCCTCTCTTGTTCTTAAAGTATATTACCGAATCATATCATGTCAATCGACTTTTGTTACTGACCGTACAATTTTATTAATTTATTAAGAGAACGGTAATGATGTCATCAAGGTGACGTCATCGCAGTCTACAGCCTAAAACCTCTAGTCTATCGTATATCGGATATTACGTGCACGTGTTGAAAGCTCGGGGAATTGGGCGGACGCTTGTCGACTGGTGACACACACAATCTCACATGAATACGACCGTGACTAAAACAGGATTATAAACGACGCTTGTAGACACATGGAAAATAAGAAACTTACTTTATTATTTATTAATAGCTTTTGTTATTTGGATTTTGCCAACGTTAAATAGAAAAAGGGCAAACGGATCATAGACCTAATTGAGAAAACAATTTCCATGAAAATTAATTGTAGATTTTTAAAGTGAAAACTTCTCTAGCAGCGTTAAGAACTTTTTTGGGACATATATAAAACTAGCTTTTCGCCCGTGGCTTCGCTCGCATGGAATTCGGTTACATCGCGCTTTTTAGATTTCCCTCGGGAATACAAAATTATTCCGGGATAAAAGTACCCTATTATTTAATCCGGACGCAGCAATCGGTTCAGTAGTTACTGCGTGAAAGCGGACCAAACAAACAAAAAGCTCACTTTTCGATTTATAATATTAGTAAGGATGTTAAACTCATGTCAGGACACGTGACCTGATCGAAAAATTGTAAGAAGAAGGGACAGTAGCAGCATAGGAGAGGCATATCCTCTCTTTCTAACTCGCGGCGAATATAAATGTCTGCTTCTGTTGTTTTTTTTAAGCGACGCACGCAGGCGCTAGCGCGACTTTGTGTTTTGTTTATACTACAGTCCGAAATTATTTCCTAACCATCCCAAAGCATACAAAAAAGCACAAAGTTCATGTTCAAGATTTAACTAGTTTCGAACAACCCGTTGTTGTAAATTTATCTTAAAGTAATAGGGTAGTTGACCAAAAAAACTAATTAGTCCCTCAGTCAGATTTCCAAAAAAAACTTGACACGTTATTTTTCTTTTTTCATATAAACAAAAAAATAAGACGATACAGTGAGTTGAAAACTCGTGTGACGTCACTCCTTGCTACACTTTTAGCAACGAGTGGATGCTACCAGCCACCACTCCTGATCTTTGTTGCGTTTTATATTTGTCATTTTTTATTGATTTGATAAAACAAAATATACCTACGTATCCAATATTTTCTTTAATCTGAATGACGGACTAGATAGATACATTTTTTTTACCCACGAAACATCCCTATTGTGCTGTTGAATCATGCCCATAAAATCTTGTATTTACTATTAAACATGGAATACAAAGCTTTATGACTGAATTGCAGTTGAATCTCGGCCATAAAGCCTCCTTTTCGCTTTCAGTACTATGCGCCCAAGGGCGACAAAATTAAATCGAGATTACCAAATTTCTACACTCCCTAATACGCCGTACCAATATAAATGCCATCATTTTCTTATCACTTTCACAGCAATATTTTATCCACACCTTAAATTTACTCCCTAGGAATATATACAGGCGGTGATGTTTTCCTTTGCCGAAAAGCGTACGATAAATGTTTGTGCATAAATTTCAAAAGCTCATCGAGGCTCGCTTTCCTGTTTACGACCTATCCCACGTGTACCTTCTGCTTTAAACTTGTATATTTAATTCATCATAGAGCATTCAGTTAAAGCATTTCATTTTGACATTTTTATGACAAAATATGGTTGCAGTAGTTTAGTTTTAATGTTGTTTGGAGGAAGATAGGTTTTCGTTTATCTGATTAAATGAATTGTTAAGTGATTAAAGTAACTACCTTAATTAGAATTCCAAGAGATTTCCTTAACTAAGGTGTGTTTTATAAGGGTGATAGTTGAAACAAATTAATGATCTAATAGAAGGTGAGATGCTACATAAACGGATACGGATATTAGGTACTGTTCATCATTTGGATACGATCTCTTAATCGCCTCAAACGACATACTCATCCAAATGGCGGGATTATGTGAGACCAAGCAGTTTTTTTTAAACTGCTGTTTTTTTAAGTCCACAAAAAATTTTTCTTCATCAAAATGAATTTAAGATCAAATTACGTTGGGTTGAAAGCCAAAGACAACCGTAAAACTCTTTTAAATATCCAAGCAGCAAAAAGGCGAGGCGTCCACAATAAACGTTTTCCAGTGTAACAGTCAAGTACTAGCACTTTCTCTAAAATACTGCCCTTGAGTAAAAGTTAATCAAACGTGAATTTCACTTACTGGCCAGAGGTCGTTCGTTTTGAAGGACCATTACATTGGCGA
The DNA here is from genome assembly GCA_017933935.1 of Sesamia nonagrioides. Classification (NCBI taxonomy): domain Eukaryota; kingdom Metazoa; phylum Arthropoda; class Insecta; order Lepidoptera; family Noctuidae; genus Sesamia; species Sesamia nonagrioides. The sequence continues at coordinate 529,455 of JADWQK010001815.1, read as the reverse complement.
TGGAGAGACCCATCAATTTAGCTTCACGCCGACCGCACGCGGTCACCGCGACTGCGGCCGACATGTGAAACGTTTTATTACGGTCCAGGAAAAACCGTTACAATAACGCAACTCGAGAATACTTTACTGGAAGTAAGGAACAGCTGGAACAACGTAATATGCGTCACTTTTTTGATGGATGCTGAAATTATTCAATTTAAGTGGTTCGCCTAGGCGCGTATTAAATTTGTAATTTGGATAGATTACTATTTTGTAGTACCTACATGGTTACCCCTAGTTGGTCCTTACTTAAAATTGTTTTTGTAGAAGCAATATATTTTTATATTAAAGTTTCCGCTTATTGGGTAGTTTGAGCAGGTGGTGCGGCGTAGGAGTATTAATTAAGAAACCAATAGAACAATTCTTTTCCTGCAATTCAACGTCGTATCATCAATTTTGTCAATAACTGCCATTTTTATTTTGATAAAATATTGTGCCAACATTATATCTTTATTTCGTAGGTATTCTGTAACAAAAAGGTCACTTTCTAGATCTTGTTAAGCAGTTTGATGGATTATGAATTAAATAAACCTAATAAATTATATCGAGCAGAACACTTTAATTTCCGTCGCAAACCGGTTCAAACAACTTTGTAAGTGGGTGCCAATTTAACGAGCGTACGTCTTAATCGACGCAAGTCTTTCAATTTGACGCGATTCAATGGAACAATGGGTAAGCTGTTTAATAAATGCCCCCGATTCAAATTTCTAACGGCAACAGATGGCGGACGCGATCGCCGACGCTTCGAGCGTGAATAATTTCCGTCACAACATTACCCCACTCTTACCCCCTCTTACCCCCCAAATAATTCCATTTTTTATGTTCCACAAGAGTGCTGTCACAAATAAATTGAAAAGTCGACGAGGGACTCTATTCGGCTACATGATTTGAATGTCTGAACACGCAAATTCACTTTATTATTTCAAAGAAAACATTAAAACTGTCAACTTTCAGATAAGTAAATGATATTTGAATGTTAATTGAAGTTATTAAACTGATGATTCTTTTTATGTCAGCATTTTATTCTTACTTTATCGTTTGGCCAAGATGAAGAAAATATCGAATAAATTATAATAATAAGGACTTCCTTAGGTGAAGCGTCTGACAGGAAATATTAATGTCAACTGAGAACAAAAGATATTTGATTTTTGACTCAGCAAGGGGCTATTACTTATGATAAGTGTAATGAAATGGATTGCTTTTTGTTTATTTTTTCATTTCTTTAGAAGTACTTTTGAAAAAACTCCAGGAATAAAGCAAAGATTATTTTGGATGCATGTTTGGATAGCCATTGCCGTCGATTCCCTTGTCCACAAACTAAATTAATATTCAGTTAAGTGTATCTTTTCCATTAAGAAAAGGATAAAAGATAACATTTTACTTTAATCCTGTCAAATTGAGATACTCCAAAAACAGTTTAGACGCGATTATAAACATGGCGGCCAAAAATAGGTCTTTCTTTTCTTTAGAGTGAATACTACTGCAACTCTTCAATGGCCTCTGTGGTTAGATACCACAATTTTGCCAATAACACGTGTAAGAAATTATAGAAATTCTTTAAAAAAATATTTCACAATAATGGCGGATATCGCCAATGACAGTTGAAAAAACGGCCGCGTTAGCCGACGAGGAGATTTGATACAAACCCATTATGTGGCCACTATGCTGCGATATTTCAATGTTCTAGCATAATTTACTGAATGCACTTTTTACTATATAAATCACGCGCTTTTATTTAGTAAACGACACTATAAATAATTTTAAAAGTCCAATGAAAAATGTGCGTGACACTCATCTCAGCTTCTCGTCAAAAAAAAAAAAACCCAAAAATAGGTCAATTTACGCCAGGAGCGGACTAATTTGACAGGTCTAACTATACTAACATTATCTTCTGTCCTTTTCTGAATGAAAGAGATAGACAAAGATGCTCTAAACTTAAATTTAATTGAGTTTGTGAACATGGGAATCGACGCCATTGACCGCTTCTATAATTTGTTACGTGGCTTTATTATCGTGGATGCCCCCGTCCTCGTCCATATAAAGTGTGGAAATACATGCACGTTACAATGTAAAAGTGTCTTTATATCAGACCTGCGGGGTAATTTTGTACCAAACAAACGGTAGCAATGGCTTTAATTTTGACAGTTCAACAACATTCATTGCGTTATTTAAATTGCAGAGCAGAAATATATGGAAGATGTGAAGTAATCATCATCATCATTATCAAGCTTTTTATCGTCCCACTGCTGGGCACAGGTCTCCTCTCATACAGAGAAGGATTGAGCGTGTGGTGATTACGCTCAATACTTGCTGCTCAATGCGGGTTGGCGATTTCAGAGTTAAAGTCCAGATTTCCTCAAGATGTTTTCCTTCACCTTCAGTCATTGGTGTTCATTATATACTCAGAAAGTATAATATAACTTTAGAAAAGTTACATTGATACTTGGTACTTACATGTGAAGTAATGGATTAGCAAAATCCTTCCGTGATGGATTAAAAAAATGTGATTAATGATGTGTGTTACGTTTGGATGTTTTTGAAGCTAAGCCAATACTATTAGTATGTCTTGAAAAATTTTGAAGTACCAGGTACCCATAAGTTATACATAGGTAACGCTGAATCAGTTTCCGTGATATCATAAAGAGGTGATGCTGCATAATCGTGAGCTAAATACGAAATGTTATTATAACCTGCCTATAGGTATATTCTACCTAGGGGTGCACCCTTGTTACGGCCTCAGTAAATGCTCCGTGACAGGGGTCGAAGGTACTAGACGAGGCTAATAAACACATGCTATTATTAGTCCAACATTTGGGTTATTATAGGAAATGTGAACTATTGAGCCTTTAATATTTCTGGAAATTGGTTTCTAGTAAAGGTGATTGTAATAGCGTAATCTGCTTATAACGTCCACTTTGTTGGGATAAAGGCCTCCTCTCTTTGCGAGGGAATGCGCCATAATCCACCATGTGGACGTAGTGGGTTGAGATTTCCCATGTCTTTGAATTTTTGTTTCTAGGACATACGGACGGTACTGAAGTTTGCCTCAGGTTGTTTTCCGTGAATGCCGGTGGCTGCTGGTCCTCAGTTTCGACCCTTGACAATCTAGACTTGTAACAATCCCCAGCGAGGGGGAATGTTGCCCGCGGCGAATTTCTGCCGGAGCGGAGGAGTCGCTCCCGAGGGCTCTCTATCTGCATGAATAGGGAGCGCGGTGGGTAGACCGCGGGCTGTCTTTACAGTCCGCGGTCTAGGGTCCAAGGGCGAGGGACTTGGGGAGTCTCCGCTCCCTACTGGATGGACCCGAGGCGGAGGCGCGTACGAGTGTCGGCGCGCGCCTTTGAGGTGATGTACGGAATAGTTTATTATTTTTGGGACAAAACCCGCCACACTGTTCCCAACCCACTGGAACTCCTGAAAGCCAGAATCAACAGTGGAGACCGCCAGAAAAACGCCGAGCAATGAAGCTCGACGAGTCCCGGAGAAAGGATTCAACTGTCTTGGGTCCTGCAACGAAATTAATCAGAAAAGAATAGCGAAGGAGTAAGAAAAAAGATATTTTTTCCACTTCCCTCCATAACAAACAGGAGACAGAACAGAACTAGGCCAATCGGCACAAAGGAACATTATTGCAACTGGGAGAAGCCCAGATTGCCAAGCACCACGGAATAACATTTGATTAAGTTAATGGGTCTTAAGTAGGTATTTGCTGTTACAATTGATTCCAATAATAGGTATGGCAAAAGCGCCTGAACGCACGGAAATTAGTTCTAGTTTCTACAAGGTCCGTATAATAAAGAACTCCGGATGTAACTTGTACACTATCCAACATAATATTGCGTTCATTCTGCCAAAGAATACACTCCCACAAGATGTGATGTGCGGACTGTTCAAATTCACAGTTCGATGTAGAACATTGACACAAAGGCGAAGGAACAAGTTTAAAAGAATACAGTTTACTTTTAAAGTTGCCATGACCTGTGAGAAATTGGGCAACGCAGTGGTCAACCTCCAGCCATGTCTTAGCCAGCCGATCGCCAACGGATGGAAAGAACAGATGGAGATGGCCGGCCCTTGATGGAATTATCCCACCTACTTTGCCATTCGGATAAGAGGTCCTCCCAGACGTCAGTCTGAGGTTTAAATAATCTAGAAATTTTATTAAGGTTATATATATTTACAAAGTTAGTGTCCATGGCCTCCCCCCTAGCGGAGTAGTACATTGAAGCACGTCGCTGTACTTCAAGATCGACTGGAAGTACACCTGCCAGTACGGGTAAGGCTTCAGTACTGACTGTTCTATACGCCTTGCATAAAAATATCAATGCTAAACGTTGACTTTGAAGCAGTTTACGTCGCGTCGCCCCTATGCTGGCCCTATCGGCCCAAACAGGTGCACCGTAGCACATACACCCTAAGTAGGTAGCTCCATATATAGTTTTTAAAGTTAGGAATGATAGTCCCCAAGTTGCTTTGGATATTCTAGTTCGGGCATAAAAGTTCCTTTTAGCTTTTTTGCCAACTATTTTTATATGTTCGATAAATGAAAAATTCCTTTCTAAGACCATACCAAGGTAGCATAGTACGGTAGATGTACGGGATAGTTAAACGTCTCACTACCCCGTGCACGAGGCGAAGCCTGGACAACTGGGCCAGCATGAGAGTGTGGGGCTACGGAGGACTGGACTCCCGTGGCCCCGTGCGAATCTGAGAGACGAGACACCGCGGTGGTTTTTAGTCAGTAGGAATCTGACAGACCCGTCACCCACCCCAGGGCGGCGGACATCCATTGAGGATTTTCCACCCCGGAACCCCGGAAAAAAGGTCGTTTTCCGTAAAGTGAGTCTAGGTTCAATCTCACAACGAACTCGTAATTCAATATCGATATCACAGTACTACCACTACTCTGCAATAACAGATGTTATTACAACAATGAATGGAACTATAAACGGAAATAAAAATAAGTCAATTCCTTGCAGATTTGTTCTTGGGTTGTCATTGAAATCGTAGTGTTCCAATTAATATCCAATAAATCAAAATCAGCTCTGTATTTACGGATAAAAATGAGTTAGACCACACTTCTTCTTTTTCGTAATGACAAATCAATGTAGGGTGCGTTCACGCGCGTACCGTACGTATATTGATTAGGTATTGGAGAGAGATTATATTAGGGATTACCGAAGCTCTAATATGATCCTTCTCTAATATCTGTCTCAATAGATTATGATAAGTAGGAAGCGTATTTTTCAAAGCGCTGCAGATTAATGTTATTATGTACAACTATAATGTTAAGCTGTACCTTTTCTTTGTTTTGTTCTGGATGAGAAATCGACTCCATGTTATACTTTTTACCAAATATATTTAAAAATGATGCAGTGTGACTACCTAGCGCACGACACTGTTCACAGCGGATGGTAGTGTCCTAGGGAACCGCCGCGTCGCGCCGCTGTAGGCGCGACCGAGCGAGCAGCACGTTGACCATAACTTTATGATTTTTCATGATAGCTTTTTAAAATTTTGTACACAAAAATACTGGACAAGTGTTTCGGGTTTTGCATATACAGAAAATACCGCTATAAATAATATGATATGATTGTAAACCCTACACTTTTGTTAAGGTCTGATACTTTAGGCTTTACAATACCTACACATGTCAAAATAATGGCCTCTTTTGATGTAATCTAAGTATACTTAACATATAAAGCTGAAGAGTTTGTTAGCGTTGTTTGAACGCGTTAATCTCAGTAACTACTGGTTCGATTTGATAAATTCTTTTTGCGTTGGGTAGCCCATTAATCTAGGAAGGCTTTAGGTTATGTAACATCACGCTGTGACCAATAGGAGCGGAGCATAACTACACGCGAACGAAGTTGCTGGCGGCCGCTAGTCAATTATAACACAACTGTGATCTTTTTCGCTGTAGGTAAAATAACGGATTTGTTGATGTGTCATTTATTTATTTATTTATTTATTAAAACTTCATGCACAATGAAAAAAATTGCACAATGGCGGACTTAATGCCTTAGGCATTTTCTACCAGTCTACCTTAAGGTGATGCAGAGACAAAACATGGTAGGTGCAAAGATATAAAAGAGAAGTTAAAAGAGAAACACAAAAAAAAATATTATAATAAATACATACATACAAAATATAAACAGTAGAGAGAGATAAAAAAATATAGACAGAGAAAAAGAATAAATTATATGTTTGATGAATCTGCCAATTTCTTGCATTTAGATGTCCAATACATCAATAAATCCGCCATTTTACATAGGTAGACTATTAAGTGCAAACCCCTATTTATCTATTTCATAGTTAGCTTGTTTTCTAGTAATTTACCTGTGACTGGAAAATAAGTTCAAATCTATCATGTCCAGGCGAATTCACTGACCCAAAGTTTGGTTAGAGATACTAATACTTTAAGTAGGTACCACACCACACCATGCCACACCAATCCACACCAAAACTAGTCACACACTTAATTCTCTTTCACATTTACACATTCGCGTTTAAATCAATATATTTTTTAGGTTAAGGTTATTCACATGTCTAAATTAAATGATTATGGGTTTTGTTACGCATTTATATTAAGGTTTCTTTTGCAGACAAAGTTACAGTAGAGTATTGACCCCTAAGTCACAGGGTCACTCTAGTTTAGAAGGGAGGATTTATCATACTTTATATAGGCTTTTACTGTCCCGAAATTCAATGTGGTGTGAAAGGTTTCTGTGTTAATAGTTCATTTTTATTATTTTATTTATCTAAGTAATTATACGAATGAGAATGTATGTTTTTAATATGTCAGTGTAGATTTTTAAAAAGGGTTAATTAATTTTAATTTTGATGAAAAATGCATATTGTTTTATTCTCTTTTTATGTAAATAAATGCTGAGCAAAACTTCCACCGTTCAAGTAAGATACTTGTTGGGATACTGGCCTATATGCGAAAAATAACAACACGGGGGATAGATATACCTGCAAAATAACTCCAATAGGTAGCTATCAATCAAGTTTAACAATACAAGGCTATTATTTTATCTTATTGTGGGCAAATGCCTTTTCTCAGACAGAGAAGGCAAGAGCATGAATCACCACGCATACTTAATACGGATGGGCGAAGATTGAAAAAAATCGGTGTTTTATAAATTATATCAATGAGGTCACTTTATACCACGTTAATTTTTGTTTATGCGAAACCTGAATATATGTCGTTTGTTCAGAATAAGCAACTGAAACGATTCCAACCATTTTTGCACCATGTCATATTTTTTACCAAATACATTTATAAATTGTTGCAGATTGGTTACCGAGCGGTTACGATAGATCATAGTACTTGCAGGCGCGCCATAGCTGACGTCAGAGATTAACAACCCGCGCTCGCTCGCCCCCAAAAAAATCGGAGCTTTGACTATATTTTTGTTGGGACAACCAAGTAAAATAACAAGCTCATAACTTTGTGATTTTTCATTATATCTTTTTTTATCTTTTTGAAATTTTGTACATAGATTGTTTACTTAAAAATACTGGATACGTGTTTCGGGTTTCGGTTAAACAAAAAATAATGTTGTATATACGACAAAGGATGAAGAAAGAAAGAAGAAAGACAAGGGACAAATACCTGAAAGATAAAAGACTGAATGTATTTGATTTTAACAGAAAACTAATAAACACTTACCCAAGTTATACCGTTGGCTAGTTCGGATCACGTACAACTGATGCAGTAATCTCCTAACAACGCCAAAGCCAGTCGATTAAGCTCACTTTCACGCAGGCCTAATCCACTTTCCCTATGGTTCTATCGGAATATAGCCAACGCGTTTTAGTTGCACGTGTGCCCAAACAGTTGGAAAATTTTAATAATTTAAATGTTATTTTTCAGTGTTCACGTCAATTCGGACCGGCCTGTTTCACAGTGAATTCACTCCATACATCACTTTGTTAGTTATCTGTTTAGCCGGTTGACATTGATGAATGTTCAAGTGAACAAGCGGGGTTCCGTTGTGCGCGCAGTGTCCTGGCTTAGGGTTTCGTCGTTTGCACTAATACGGAGCCGGGAACCGCCGGGAGCCTCGCTTGTACGGAAACAATGAGCGAACAATATCTCGCAACGTGAGAGATTAATGAGGTATTTACCTTGAGGGATTTTTGTCTTATATTTTAAGCAATGTTTTCTTTTATAAATTGTGCTACTTACTCATACTATAATGCAAAAGCCTTAGGTGTTGGGTTAGTAGGTTGATCCGGCTAAAGGAGAATTTAATATTTTTTCAAGGTCTGGATAAACAGTGTCCGGTCCAAACTTTTAGAAATCTCAAAATTAAAAATGTTTCCCGAAGCAGCAACAGGGTCAGTTTGCGAGACTGAATAATGTTTTCAGCAAACAAGCTGCATACAAATCTGCACGTTGAAGCTCTGATTCGAAATATAAAGCTGAAGAACAAATGAGTGTCTAACTAGGCCACGTTTAGTTCATAACGTAGTTAGATACACGTTTGCTCTGAAGGAAATTTCATTACAATCAACTCGGGAGATTAACTCAAACAGAAATCCAAATTAAATGTTCGTAATATTTCGTTTGTTGGGGTGTAAATCAACGTACTTAGTACTCAGAGAACAACCATATTAACAAACAACAATATAATATTTTGGTGCTGTTTTCAATGTGGCTTTTGTATTGTTATATTGGACTTCATTAGAAATCTATACTAATATATAAAGCTGAAGAGTTTGTTTGTTTGAACGCGCTAATCTCAGGAACTGCGAGTCTGATTTAAAAATTCTTTTTGCGTTGGATAGCCCATTATTCCAGGAAGGCTTTAGGCTATATAACATCACGCTGCGACCAATAGGAGCGGAGCATAACTAACTCCGCACGAACGAAGTCGCTGGCGGCCGCTAGTTTCATATAAAACTTATTTAGGCGTATAGGATGGCTAAAGCCACACATGAAATGTTGGTAAACGTCGACGCTACACATTATTATATCAAATATACCTTTTTGTATCGAAATCGCGATTCTAAGCAAAAAAACATTATGTAAATCACAATTCGTGAAAAGCGAGCACGTTTTATTTGCTATTCGAATGCCATCGTTTTGTGACGAGAGCCCTGGAAGAGGCCGTTTGAATCAAGGGTATTTTGATAATAAAAGAATCATCCACTTGACGTTAAAGAGTATGCGTACAATGCCGCCGGCTTGAGCAAGTCAAATTGTAAGGAATACTCGAGATATGCCAGGCAGATATTGAGTAAATTGGGCCCTCATCGTACTGCGATTGAATTAGATTTGATGCGATAAACGCGGAAATATTCATTATTATTTCTGATCCAATTTTGATAAATATAATATCTCAATTTGGCAATAGACTCATCCCTTTAGTGGCACTAAATAAAGTGGCTAAATATGGATGTTGCTGCAAAATAAAACTTTTGAGGAATACAAGTGCAATGATGCTTTATATTTTACTAGCTGCTCCCAGCGGCTTCACCCGCGTAGGTTTCGATATGTTTCTTTTATATGCTCCGCTCCTATTAGTCCCAGCGTGATGTTTTATAGCCTAAAGCCTTTCTGGTTTAATGGGCTATCCAACGCAAATAGACTTTTTGAAACCGGACCAGTAGTTCCTGAGATTAGCGCGTTCAAACAAACTCTTCAGCTTGTTTGTATGTTTGTTTGTTTGTTCGCGCTAATCTCGGGAACTACTGGTCCGATTTAAAAAAATCTTACATTGGATAGCCCACTAATCATGAGCGGAGCATAACTAACTCCACGCGAACGAAGTCGCTGGCGGCCGCTAGTGTTAGTATAAATTTCGTGCGGTTTTTTTTTCTCATCTCGAAGGTCTTTCATTTTACCCAGTGCATCTGTTAACGTCGTTAAGTGTGTTCTTGCATTTGTGAAAAGTTTGTTCGGTGTTTAAGCTGAGAAGTTTCAGTACAGAAGGGTTCCAACGAGATTGATTTATGTTACGTACTTCAGTGCGTAGAACGTTTGAAGTGCAAAATTGAATTATTCCTAAAACTCTGACAACTGTAACTCATTGTTAGCCTTTACGATAGATTTTGTAGGCTTATATTAATCTCAGTCCAAACTTATTAAACACCACAGACTTTGAACGAAAGGGTCGCTTAATATTCTTCTATTAGGATACTTACTTTGATATTAGTGTAATATGCTTTGAAATACTTTGACTAAGTTCTGATTATTTCAGTGGTTCGGCCATCAATGAAGAGAAGGGGGTTAATTAATTACACTCTCTTAGAAGTGTTCAATGGCTGAATGGGAGAATTACCTCAACGTTACGTCGAAGTTTTTTAGTAGTTATCATTACACTGGCCAGAAATTGTTCTGAAATGTTGTAATAACGATTGCATAACTGCTTACCATCAGGCGGGATAGCGGTTAAGCGCTGGTTTATCATCATCAATCTTTATATCGTACCACTGCTGAACACAGGTTTTCTTCTCTTATAAAGAAGGATTGAGCGTAATCACCACGCTTTCTCAATGCGGGTTGGCGATTTCAGACTTGAAGACCAGGTTTCCTCAAGATATTTTCCTTTACCTTTAAATCAATCATTGGTGTCCAATGATATATTTAGAAAGTACGTATAACTTAGAAAAGTTACATTGGCACTTGCCTGACCTGGAATCGAACCCGCACACTCATAATTGAGAGGCTGGTGTTCTAACTACTAGGACAGCACGACTTGTAGCACTAGTTTATAATAAAGCACTAGTTTATTATTTATAAAAAAAAATATATACAAAAAAATTGATTACAAACTTACTGATTACAGTTAAGACGCGCACAAACCGCGACACATTCTGCGAAGGGGCATGTGGCTCATTTCAACTGCGTATATTCATTTGTTTGAAACTTATGTATACTCTAGTAGAAAAAAATATAGTTGAAAAAACTTAAAAAAACATGCTTTCAAAGAATCTCAAATTATAAAGTTAAAAATAATTTTAAATAAAACGTGAGGCCCTTTGTGCCATAATCTTTGTATATTAAGCACACACATTTTTTTTAAAAAAAGCGTGAGGTGGTTTGTGCCCTAATTTTTGTATATTAATTAAAAAATAATACATAAAAATTATGGCACAAAGCGCGGCACGCTTTTTTTAAAATTATTTTTAACTATTTAGTTTGATAATCTTTAAAAGCATGTTTTTTTAATTTTTTAAACTATATTTATTTTCAACTTTTTAGTTCGATATTCTTTACAAAAAAAAAAAAATGAAAAAACGAACGTATTGAAAACGGTGGGACATTTTACAGCAATGAGCCGCTTACTCGTAGTCCAAAGAGTTAGAGACGGACAAACAAACAAACATACAAGTGAAGCTAATAAAAAGCATCTAAATTAGACCACGTGGGACTATGTTTCTTCGTAATAATATAATACGAATAGCCGATACCGATGACTGATGATAGTGTGACACGGCGCGCGGAGGGGCTATGCACGTATGTTCAGCTTCGCCCGTCCTATTTCCCGCAGTGAAGCCGAGTCTCTCCGTAAGTTGCAGTGGACACACCTAAATATATTTTCTTGCAAAGCCAATCTTAATACAAGCGCAAAGCTTTTCCGTGCGCCGCGTTGGGCCGCGCATTTACGGATATTTTTTGTTCTCTGCTTATCTCTAAGAAAGTCACCCATTGTACCAACAAAACCGTACCATTTCGCAAAGTAAATAAGATCAGTTAACATTGTGATAACTTGAAGAAAGTACGAATAGAGGTCGTTGAACATAGCATTAGTATGCAAATCGGATATTTTAACTATCTACATTAAAGATCTCAATGCAAATGTCTGCGACACTATAAAACGTCCCATTAATTCCGAAAAGACAGTCCTTTGCATTGAAATACCTTTCTTTTGTCTCTCCCTCCGTTGTAATAGAAATAATCAATAAATATTTATCTCCTTCGTCCGGTTCAGTTTGTTTCCTGACGTCTTATTCGCATCAATAAGATTTCTGTTACCTACCACCCGAATTTCATTAGCGTACTCCGTGATTGAGGAAATGATGGAATTTTCCTAAGAAAAATGCGTCAGAAAACGATCGGAAAAATCTTGCCTATAAATCTCCCTGTAAAATAGGAAAGGAAAGGACTTTAATCAAATAATTTATGGAGATGCGATATAATGTTCGGAATGATTTGAGAGAGATGGCGGGATAAGCTGTACTGAAGGAGTCCAACAACAAGAACTGGTCCTCAGAAACTTTAAACAGAGAGATCTGTAAAGAGGCCCTGCACTAGGGTATCATTGGCCTTTATTAATAAACCTCATCACAAAATCAAAACTATTACTTCACCACGGCCATCAAATATCACTTAGGTTAGTTTATTTTAGTTAAACACTTGGCTTTGCCCCAAGTTGCCCTACAAAACCGTAGATCAGTGCCGAGATACAAAAATGTATACCATAAAACAATAATATTTTAGCCGCTAGTACGAATGTTCATTTTGTTCCTTCAAGGGTTGTCTATCACGAAAGTTTCTAAAAATAATCCTAAACCCCAGATATCCGTGGCCTCTGGCATATAGGTAAACTAGCTTTCCGGCCGCGGCTTCGCCCGCGTGGAGTTCGGTTAAATCGCGCTTTTTAGATTTCCCTCGGGAATATCAAATTTTTCCGAGATAAAAGGTAGTCTATGTCCTTTCTCGGGGTCTAAAGATTGTCTGTGCCCAATTTCATCAAAATCGGTTGATAGGTTTAAGCGGGAAAGCGTAACAGACAGGCAGACAGAGTTACTTTCGCATTTTTAATATTAGTACGGATGGAGGAACACGGATGTGTTTAGTCAGTAAAAGTCTGACACACCCATTCGCCTTCCACTCCTCCTTGTGCGAAAGAGGTCATTTTGTTGGTTTTCTACACAAAAAAAAGGTATCTCGGAAGTGGTCACACCTCATCTTTTTCTTTTGGCCAAACATTTTACTAACCAAAAGAACCTCCATTCCAAAAATTAAGATAAAACTTTGATGCTAGCAGGCGAAAAATTTTGGTGTACCACACAAACTTTTTAATAAGATAAGATTTCATAAAAATTTGCTGAGGTGCTTAGAAACAGGATTTTTTTTCTGATCTTGAGTATTTAATGGATTCTATAAACTGCTTACGTAACTTGATTATAGCTTGTGAAAACTTTTTTATGATTACACGTAATGCGTAAAGTTTGCTATATGGAGGTTTCTAAGATCCCCTATATTGGTATACTTTTATATATAAATATATTCTCTCTGGTATAAGTTTACTGGTTGCCTTTTACTTGTTTTAATCAATTATGGTTAGAAGCCTCTCATCCATACTATACTAATATTATAAATGCGAAAGTAACTCTGTCTGTCTGTTTGTTACGCTTTCCCGCCTAAACTTCTAAACCGATTTTGATGAAATTTGGCACAGACAATCTTTAGACCCTGAGAAGGAACATAGGCTACATTTTATCCCGGAAAAATTTGATATTCCCGAGGGAAATCTAAAAAGCGCGATATAACCGAACTCCACGCGGGCGAAGCCGCGGGCGAAAAGCTAGTAGTTTATAAATATTGTTTAAAAAACTAAAAAAACATGCTTTTAAAGAATATCGAACTAAAAAGTTAAAAATAATTTTAAAATTTAATTTATGATAATAGTATATAAACAATACTAGTATAAATGAGAAAAAAGCGTGAGGCGCTTTGTGCCATAATTTTTGTCTATTAAGCGCCTCACGCTTTTTTCTCTTTAAAAGCATATTTTTTTTAGTTTTTTAAACTGTATTTTTTTTTTTCAACTTTTTAGTTCGATATTCTTTCATCACCACTGCTCTCAAAACGGCGAAGGAAAACATCGCGAGGAAACCGGCATGTCCTGGAGCCAAAAAACTTCGAAGAAATGCGACATCTACCAACCCAAACTGGGCCAGCGTGGTAGATTACGGCCCACTCCCTCTCACCGAGAGGAGGCCTGTGTCCCAACAGTGGGAATATAGGAGGGTAGGTGGGTTATGTATGTATGTATTGTTAGCGAAGACCGGTACCCCACCTCAAAGCTTACTATAAAAGGCGCGGTCTACCCGCGAGCCAAAATCTGAGCCTTCGACCTATCGTCCTATTAGCTTGCTAAAAGTTCTCGGCAAAGTCTAAGAAAGGCTTATTTATAAGCGTCTCAGAGCCTTTGCCGAGAACAAGGGCCTCATCCCCGACGAACAATTCAGGTTCCGCTCTCGGCACTCCAGTGTCCAACAAGTCCTCCGTATCACCGAGCATATCAACGCAGGATTCCTACGTGGTATGATGACATGTGTTATCTACTTCGACATGGCGAAAGCCTTTGACAAAGTCTGGCACAACGCCTTAATATACAAGCTGTACCGACTCGGTGTGCCTGACCGTCTCGTGCTCATCGTGCGAGACTTTCTGTCAAACCGCACTTTCCGCTACAAGACCGAAGGAGCTCTATCCCATTATTTATCATATATCATTTCTTTGACATAGCCTCTGAACATCACAACCCTCTGGTTGTCGCGGCAGCAAAATGCACCCCCTCCAAAATTAGTAAGCTTCGCCGACTCAGGCACGCTCTCACCGACCCTGATGATCCCATAACCCTCCTCCACAGTAGGGCCACTAGCACAAAATACAAAAGACCGACCTACCGACCTCGCCGCCGAGGTCCATCGCGACGCTTTCAACGTAGCAATCCCCCATCCCTTGTCCGATGAAGGCCAGCCCGCACCGCACCTGAGCCAGTAAATATGAACTCCCGACTATGACCTCTGAGTTTGTTTCGACCATTTCTTCTCAGAGCTGGCCCTTGCTGTTTTCTCTAGCGACACCCTAAGCCGAGGTTCGTACCCCCCAGGGGGTGCCCTTAGCGTGTAGTCGCTTAGTTTTTACTAGCCCTGGCTGGAGGCTTTAAATTCACTTAAAGCAGCCACAGGATAGTCCGGTTAAGTAGTCACGACCTCCCAAGGTCAACTATGGGATGCCATATTAAAAAACAACGCGCCCGCTCCCTTTCGACAAGCGACACTCGGACCAGTAACATCATGCGAACTCTGTGAGACCTATATTTTCCGTATTAATTAATAGCTGATTGCTATCTTTTTATATTTGATTGTGTACGCAATGATTGTTATTCTGTTCCTTTCTCAATTAATAAATCCTGGTTGTAATTCTAATTCAAATGGATATTACATGAACATTGGAACGTTCTGATATGTGTTTTTAATAAACACCGCTTCTGATCGCTAAAAGTATATGTAGGCTGATTATGAGACGATGATGCTACGTCTGGAGCCGTTAGTTTTTGTTCGTTGGAGCCTTCACGCTTTTCTTCAATAAATTTGCCAATCACCTTTAATGTTATAGAATCGATAGCATACCATTGTTATTGATGTTCTGGAGGTAACCTTACCTATTACTTTACTTAGGGACGAAGGTGCCGGTTTTCTCACGACCCCTCTCATTTTTGAAGTCAGTGATAAATGGTGTTCATATGTTTGGAAAACATACTGTTGCACGATTGAGAGTCGGACACGCGATAGCTCAATACTGGTAGGAAGTAAAATTAAAAAAGTCATTGACATTTAGTTTTCGAAATATTAATTACTTAGCCAAATAGTTTATACATATATATTCTATATGTACTCTGATTCTCTTTCTCTTTCTTCTTTCATACTTGGCTTCTATTAAAAAATGCCAAAAAGTACATTATCGAATAATTTTGTCTTAAGCAAATTTTGTTGCTGATCATACTTTTGGTAGTACCAGTTTGAACCTTGAGTTGATCTAGTACGAAGTAGGTGGCGGTGCGCATCCCGCGCCTGAGCCTGGAGGTGGCCCTTGACAAGTCGGAGGCCATGGTTTTCCATGGCCCCCGGCGTGCTCCGGCGTCAAGATCGCATATCGTGGTCAGTGGGGCCCGGATAGCTGTCGAGTCCACCATGAAGTATCTGGGATTGGTGCTCGACAGCTTGGTGGGCGACTAGCTTCATTTTATTGACTGACCGACCTTCTGACAATTCAAAAGTGCCTGTAACTGGTTTATTTGAAATAAATGATTTTGTTTTTTTTTTTTGAGTCGATGGGAATTCGGGCCCCACTTCCGGCAGCTGGCGCTCAAGCTGATGGGTGCAGCAGGCGCGCTGTCAACGTTGCTTCCTAATATGGGGGGCCCGAGCGCCGCCTGTAGACGGTTGTACGTGGGAATCGTGCGGTCCATGACCCTGTATAGGGCCCCTATGTGGGCGATGGACCTGACGGCCGGAACACTCGCCATTCTGCGCAAGCCGCAGAGGGCGATGGCCGTCAGGGTCGTCCGCGGTCGATTTCCTACGAGGCGGCTTGCGTCCTGGCCGGATCCTCGCCGTGGGACCTAGAGGCGAATGTACTCGCGTCATTGCACCGATGGCGCGAGGAAGAGTGGACACGGGGCTCCAGTCCGGCGCAGCGGTAGATTGAGCTGCGCCGAGAGGAGCTCCGTCAGGTCCTGGTGGTGGACTGGCGGCAGAGGCTTATGCGCCCTACCGCTGGCCTCGGCCTCGGGCTCGGGAGGAGGCACGCCTCCCTGTCGTTCAGGGTGATGCAAGTGCTGTCGGGGCACGGCTGCTTCGTCAAGTACCTGCGTCGCCTAGGCAGGGAGCCGGACGCTCGATTCCACCACTGCGTCCAATGCGGGGAGGACACGGCGCAGCACATGCTCTCCGAGTGTGTGGCTTGGGAGGAGCAGCGCCGTGTCCTCACAAATGAAGTAGGAGGCGACCTGACGCTGCCGGCAGTAGTGCAGAGGATGGTCGGCAGCGCAGAGTCGTGGGACGCGGTGGTGTTCTTCTGCGAGGATGTCGCAGAAGAAAGCTGCGGAACGGGAGAGGGAGATCTCAACTCCCTTCCCGGGCCGCAGAAGACGCACCGGGCGCCGAGGACGGGCGGATAACGCCCTCTTCCTCCCCCTATGAATGGGTGGGCGAGGGCATGGGGAAGTTCTCGCCCCTTATTCGATGGACCCCGAGGATGAGGCGCGCGCGTTGGTCGGCGCGCGCCTTTGAGGTGATAAACGGGGTAGTTTAACACCCCACTACCCCGTGCAGGAGACGAGGCCCGGACAGACCGGGCCAGCACGAGAGTGTGGGGCCATGGAAGAATTTAGACTCCCGCAGCCCCACGCGCGCTCGTGATAGAGGAGACACCGGGGTGGTTTTAGTCAGCAAAAGTTTGACACACCCCGTCGCGTCGCCCACCCCAGGGCGGTGGATATCCTAGGAGGATTTCCACCCCGAAAAAAAAAAGTACGAAGTATCTGTAGAATGCGAGATGCTAATAATTGATTTGTTGCCACAGATGTACAGCTTGCATACAGTACATACTTACAAAAACAATAAGCTGTTACGATAACAGCTTCTTGGTTTTGTCTCATGACATAAATATTTTCTTTCGCTTTTTCTTTTGGTCTTAGTTAAGTAATGCCAAAACTGTTGATTTGAAAATATTTCCCAACCTGTTTTTATTTAAAAAAAAAAAAAAAATATTTTCGAGTTTATAATGAGGTAAATCTTTTTGAAATGTATATATTTCGAAGAGATTTACCTCATTATAAACTCGAAAATATTTTTTTTTGTATTTCCACCCCGAAAAAAAAAAGTACGACGTATCTGTAGAATGTGAGATGCTAATAATTGATTTGTTGCCACAGATGTACAGCTTGCATACAGTACATACTTACAAAAACAATAAGCTGTTACGATAACAGCTTCTTGGTTTTGTCTCATGACATAAATATTTTCTTTCGCTTTTTCTTTTGGTCTTAGTTAAGTAATGCCAAAACTATTGATTTGAAAATATTTCCCAACCTGTCTTTATTAAAAAAAAAAAAAATATTTTCGAGTTTATAACGAGGTAAATCTTTTTGAAATATATACTGTCACTATGAAATTAGTTTATCATTTGAGCTCGTTGGAACCAATATCCGATGCTCAAATAGCATTAACGACAGCTACGAATATTTAAACATTTAATTTTATTAATGAAAGTAGTAGTAGTTCAGCGTAAAAAACCCGTGAAAATTGTTAAATTTGTTCAAGTTCTCAGTTCTAGTTCTACAATTAAAAAATTACCTACTGCAAATACAAGTGACTGAATGTATTTATTATCTTTTTTTACGAATTAAGAATACCAGCCTTGACTGCACAATATTTAATGTTGACTGGCAACACCAAAAAAAAAAAAAAAAAGAAATGTCCGCGCCACGTTTCCTCAAATAGCTTTAACGTGCGTTTATTTTAGTTGTATCTTTTTCTGCTTTTAAAGGATGTGTTTTTTCCATTAAAAATATTTTAGACTTATATGTGTGACCTTTTTAAACGTTTAAGCTTAAAACTGTGATATGCATTGTTACCTTGTATAATAATGAAATAACAAAGCTACTGACTATTTCGTTTGTTTGTATTTTAGACTTAGGTACACAAAAAACATTAATTTATATTGGTATTTTCATAACTTTTACTGGTTTCTTTTATATACATAGTGAATATTGTAAATCGTATATGTTAGGATTATCCTCCAGCGCAAATACAATATGAAAGCAAGAAAATATATTTATTTAGGACTAAAAGACCCAGAATACATAGATACCATACATCATTTACCTACAAATAAACTCAAATAGAAAGTGCTAAGAAATATGAACAAATTCCGATATTCTTTTACCAAAATTACACTGCTATAATGTACTGTCAAATATTTCCAATCAACCTTGAGCCTTAATGTTTATTGATAAAGTTGAAAATTCAATTTAAAAATCTGATACATTCTAGTAGCAAGCTTGTACTAAGTACCTATATTATAGCTATATATTATAGCTTTTATCCGTGGTTTTGTTCGGAAATTAAGTGAAATGACTTGTTCCGCGAGCCACTCGGTGACATCGCAATGCCCGTCCACGCTATTACTTCATTTTCGCATTCCTTTTCGGACTTTTGTTGTTTTTGCTTGACTTTTAAAGGTTTTGGTGTGGTGGTAAATGACCTATTACGTGTACTATGTACCTATATAGTATTGAATACTCTTTGACATAACAAAGAGTATGTAATACTGTGTTTTCGTGTGGTACCGGGCTTAGAATAGTACCAACCCATATCCTCCCGTAGGTATCGTAAGAGGCGACTAAGGGAACTCTCACCAGGGAAGCGGGTAGCAGCGCTTCTCTTGTGGAATATCAAATTACTGCGATTCCCAACCCGCTTACGAAGCACGGGGATTATGGAAACCAAGACACATACTACTGTCCGTCAAACCGACTATGTATATAATCGGTCATCCACGGAGGACCAACCGCTCAAATTTCGATCCAGCCGCCCATTGCTGTTCTCTCCAGCGGCGCCCTAAGCCAAGGTTCGTACCCCACAGGCAGTGCACTTAGCGTGTTGTCGCTTAGTTTTAAAATGCCTGGCTGGAGGCTTTAAATTCATTTAAGGCAGCCACAGGATAGTCCGGTTTAGTAGTCTCGGCCTCTCAAGGATAACTACGAGATGCAAATATAAAAAAGGACCGACCGCACTCGCTACTTAGAAAGAACAGTGGATGATAGCCCGGCAGTCACCACTGTTTTTAAAAGTAATAAGCTTGACCTAAGCGGAGGCCCCGTCGCTCTCAGGAGTAGCCTAGTTAGGGGATACAGGGATAGGATAGCGCCGCAGTCCATCCCTAGAACCACAAATAGGTTTCACCTCAGTCTAACTTTGTTTGCTATAATCTGTCCAGTGTTTGGAATAAAGTGAATAAACACCTATTTGTCATCCAACGTTGGTTTTATTCCACCGCCACGATTAGAACGCTGTATATACAATATACATTCAACACTAAATTTTAAACTTTTTGCATTTAAAATTTTTATTCATGAATAAGAAATATTAAATGCAAAAATATTTTTTATTAATCCGACTGCTACGCACGGCTTACACATCAAGCTTTACTTACTTAACTAGTATAGAGTTCTGATTGTACAAAAAAAAAACACACACACACACACGTACAGTTCAATAAGCTAAAACTATAAGTGTATTGTGGTATAGTGGTGTTAGTATATGTATAAATACTAACAGAAACTAGGGCGTTCAAGTTCTATTATTATTCAGTTTTATTATTAGTATTTTAATCGCATCAGAACTGCTGAGTGGTGCTGTTATGTAGATTTTATCTCGAGTTATACCTAATATATTTTAGAGGGTTTCCATTTCGCGAAATACATTACCCAGCAAATGAAGGACACAGTCCATCAAAATATTTGAGGGTTAAACCCAAAGGTTACTTTGTTTACCGTAATTATTTGGGACGGGCACAATTTTCTTGATCCGAGGAATTTTGCCAATTTGATTGAAGGTGTGGGAAGAATTTGTCGTGACAGAATATTTTTTAACAATACTGTAATTCTTTCGTAAAATAAAATTTTCCTATAACATTCTGAATAAAGGGTAAGTGGTGTTAACCTAGTGCGGTATACAATGTAACTTAAAACTAAATGCAGCATTAACAGGTTGCCAGTCCATCACAAGCTCTTAGGCAACCCTTCTCCTTGACTGACTCTTACAAGAGGGTGAAATGGCTGTAACGGCTTATATTATCTTGTATTTGAAGTTGTGAAGTCAAAGAAAAAACTCATTCTATTCGCTTATAATATTTTTTTATGAATAAATTTAGAATTTTGAACTCAAACGTGCCCGTTTGTCCTCTAATCTAAATTTACAGACTAATATTTTAATGATATTCTTATATTCGATGAAAAGTTAGAAAAACCAATAATTACGGTGAATTATTTATTTATTATTTACAAAATCCACAGCTCTTAGAAATTGTATCGTCAAATTAACTAGTATTACAGCCAATTACGGAATTACAATTTAATAGCTATACATGCAGCAGAAGTAAACAAACAGAGTGAAGTGAATTTCTGCTAGCAAAATCTAAGCATTACTAATTGTACAGTGTATAAGTAAATATAATATAGTGGTATGTGTGTGTACATGTTATTCAATTTAATTAGATTTGTTTTTCAGATACCGACTTCTATTCTTCTTCGTATCTCCTCAACGGTAGGCCATCAGCTGGCGGCTGCGGCTGAAGTTAGCACCCACCAGACAAAGTCTTGCCGCCAAGCGATTCGTCGCATTCCGGCATGATGTCTGGTGAAGCCGTACGGAAGACAGGTCTAAGCAGTTATGTATGTTGCGATGTGTGCCAGGCACGATGCTCCAAATGTAGTTGTGTCGGGGATTTGGTCGTGGTAGGTCCCAGATCAATCTCTCTCTGGCGCAGCATCGTTGATCGTTGGTTGGTTGGTTGGTTGGAATTTTGTCCGTGGGTTTGCAACGCAACTATCACCTATCTATTGGTTGCAATGCAAGTATGAGTTCCGCGGTAAAAAAAGTTGCCAGCTAACAAGTTGCAAGTCAACCGAAATTTTTACAAACAAGTAGAGCTGCTGTTTCTCTCGTGCACGGATAGTCTAAATTCCCGTAAGAAGACAGCGACAGTGATGAAAAAGTTGCACGCCAACTAAGTTTCTCTTGGGCTCACCCTCTCTTAAGGTACTTGAGTTGTGAAGGGTGACGACGAATCCCCGGAGGGTCACTATAGTCCTTGAAAAACACTTGGCATACTTACACGATTGAAATCAGGACTGTACGTTGTCTGCGAATTTCTTGACCCACAAGATATTATGTAAATAAAATTCTAGCTTACAATCAGTACGTCTAAATTACTAGCAATTTTTAACAAGCCTAAAATGCGCTAATTCGTGGTGTATCTTCGAAATAATCACTGTTTTTGTGTTAGAAAACGAAGCACTATAACATAATAAAGAGTGAATACAATAAATGTAAATAAAGAAAATAAAAATGCTAATAAAAATCTTCTTTACCGCTATTTTAAGAGGCTCAGTAAAAACACATTAAACGTGCTCACAAGAAACAAAAGATCGCGTACGCAGCGTAATGTTGCCAACATTTTAAACGTCAAAAATATTTATTGCGACGACTGAGTTACGCATACTTACGCTCAACAACGCAATTCGCACGACATTCCGCGGTAACAAATGAAAGCGCGCTTGCTTTCATAATCATTTAACGTGTATGTGAATACCTACGGGAGTATTTAATAATTGTATATACGAGTTTCTACCACTATATATTCTTTGAATGAAAACCGTGGCTAAAATTGTTGTTGTTACCAAATTTTTATGGACGTCTTAATTTCCACTCTTGTGAAGTAGCTTACAATATTTGAATAGCGCTAGAAGATATGTTCCTAGCAATTGGACAGTGATTTTACGGCTTAGACCCGTGTATCCCTAGAATAAACTATACAGGGAAGCAAGGGCATCGAAGAGCAAACCGTTATCGCGAATTCAGCACATTCTAGGCGTAGAAATTTAGCACATTCTAGGCGTAGAAATTTTTCTACGATCATCAAATAATCTGCTATTTCATAGAAACGTGGGATACCTACGCGATCAAAATGTCTGGAACAAACGACGAATAGCGGGTCTCAACCCCTCTCCTTCACCCTCTACACGATTTTGAAATCATGTACTGAATAGCGATGTTTCCTGGGTAAAAAAAAATATTCTATTTAGTCCGTCATTCAGATTATAGAAAAATATTGGATAGGTACGTATATTTTGTTTTATCAAATCAATAAAAATTGACAAATATAAAAGGCATCAAAGATCAGGGGTGGTGGCTGGTGACGTCACTGCTTGCTAAAAAGTGTAGCGTGCAGTGACGTCACGCGAGTGTTCAACGCGCTATGTCGTCTTCATTTTTTCTTTATATGAAAAAAGAAAAATACGTGTCTAGTATTTTTTGGAAATTTGACTGATGGACTAATTAGCTTTTTTTAGTCAAATACCTTATTCAGGGTAACTGGTGGCGCATCTGTATTGATAATATAATAAAGAAAACTAGGTAAAAATCGCTTGCAGGAACTATGATTTTTATCACTGAAGTAATTGTGTAACACTCTATTAGCAGCATCTGTATACATTTTGACAATTCGAACATTCATTGCGTTATTAATGTTACTGAGCAAACACATGTTTCGAACATATTAAGCCATGGATTAAGCTTCTCTTTCTTTAAAATTGTTCAGGGTGAGATCTCCTAATTGTGTTACATAGTATTATGTAACATAATTTGGAGACCGTTTGTTGAAGGCCCGCGGACTGTTGTCACAAGATGTACCTTTCAACATCAACATTAATTGTGGAGACATAAATAAATCAGTGTAAAGGGGAATCTGTACCTTACAATGTTCACGTAAACAGAAATAGTGTACATGAAATAATTGGTTTGGATTTGGTTGGAACATTTTTAGGCGAGTGTTTCCGGGCCTGTAGACCTCTGACACGCTACACCGTCGTCTCCACCAAACGCAGCCAGACGTAAATACAACTCGATGCGTTACGAAATGTTCGGCGGCGCATCGTAAATAAATATTTTTGCGATGCGCCGCTGAACATTTCGTGGAAATCTACAGTTTAAAATATATTCAGTTTTTCTTAGGTTCGATTTTGTATCCTTAGGTTTACATTTTACAATACCTACTGTGCACTGAACAAAAATGTCAATTTTTTTTTGTTGGGATGGGATGTCATCAAATGACTTCTCCCGCTCTGGGCGGAGCGGAAGGGCGTGTCAGACTTTTACTCACTAAAACCCACCCGTGTTTCTTCATTTGCCTGAGCGACGGCCAGGATCACGGTTTCTTGTTTAACCAACCCGCAACCCTGACCCAACAGGCATCGGTCCTCGTGGACCCCGTCACTATGTGCTGACATCTCTTTGACACGACGCGCCGTCGACCCGGGCCTGATCCTTACCGGGCGGCGAGCTGCCCACTGCTCACCGCCTGCAGGCCCGCGCCTACGGTGACTGGGAGTTCGGTATCGTCTCCAAACCAGGGCGTCTCCTGCGGCGGCTAATGGCGTGAGGGCGCTGGAATTCCCGCTGTCTCACGCGCTCCGCCTTCTCCTTTGCCAGCATCACTGCTTCGCAGAAGGAGGTGACGGCCTGCCATGCACTCTCGCTCCGGACCATGGCCTGAACCAGGGTCGGACGCGAGAGTTACGAGAACACGACGGTGCTCCACCCAAGCCGGGCAGACCTCCACCGTGTCCTCAGGGTGATTCACACAATGGTGACACCCTGGCGTTTCCTCCAGCCTAATACGGAACAGGAACCTCCCGAAACAACCGTGTCAAATGAGGACCTGCATCAGGCGGAAGGTGAGGGCGACGTGGCGCCTCTCTAGCCACTCCTCAGAGGGGACTTACCGCCGCTATTGTGGCGTGCCTAAGTTTTCATTAGACACATTATAAA
The DNA here is from genome assembly GCA_017933935.1 of Sesamia nonagrioides. NCBI lineage: Eukaryota > Metazoa > Arthropoda > Insecta > Lepidoptera > Noctuidae > Sesamia > Sesamia nonagrioides. Next base: position 505,050 of record JADWQK010001815.1, on the reverse strand, counting down.
ATGTCGTGTTTTCATCAAATAATTTTCTTGAAATAAGGATATATCTATACCATTTTTTTTGGACCAAAATACACTAATTTCACCATTAAAATGTATTCTAATACATGCAAATATGTATTATACCCGCATTGCCTGCCCTGCAAAAAGCAATCCTTGCATTACTTCCTCATAGCCAGGGCCTCCTCTCCGAATCAGCATAAAGCAATTCATAAACACATTTCGTTGGCTGCACGCGTCCTTTCTTACCGGAAGACCTTTCCATTCGCTATTACTTCGAAAGGAAGCTGGATATGAGCGGGGTAACATTGGACGTGATGCAATCAGAGGAGCGAGTGGACACGAAACTACTCAGGAAAACGTAAGGTAGGAATTTCTATTCTCGTATATTGTATGTATTTTGAAATGGTATTTTATATTTGTCTTTTTATAAAAACAGATGTCCAAGGATTTGAGTTTTCAGAGAATTTCCATTCTCATATATTGTATGTATTTTGAAATAGTATTTTATATTTGTTTTTTTTTTTTTTAATAAAAACAGATGTCCAAGGATTAGAGTTTTCAAAAAGTGCAGGTTAGCTTATTGTTTGGGGTAGAATTGGATATTAGGTTATGTTATGCTAGGTTTCATTTGTTATTAAATTCGATTTAGACTCGATGGCAGCCTCCGTAGTGCAGCGGTAGCGAACGCGGCCGTTACGCAAGGAGGCGCGGGTTAGATCCCCGCACAGTGCAAATATTTGTATGCATAAATATGAATATTTGCACTAGTCTGGTCGTGCCTTGGAAAGCACGTTAAGCCGTAGGTCCCGGTTGCGATACGAACATCCAGTGGCAGTCGTTACGGGTTGTTGGAGCCCTCAAAAGTTTAACAATTGGTTTAACTGCAATACTTAGATATCGCCTTCGGGTTGTGGAGGTCAGACAGAAGCAACAGTTAGACTGTTAAAGCGGACACCAGACTCCAAAGCTGGAAAAGCTACGGATGCGACTGGGATTAACGCTGAGATGATGGTGATGCTTAAATTCGATTTAAACGTTACTTACTTTCTTAGTTGCTGCGGAGACCAAAAATATTTGTAAATATTTCTTTTTTATAAATTACTAACTTCGTTTGTCACTTCGTCAGCATGCAATTAGTTTTTACCCAACCCATTACGTTGCATAGCATCGCATGCAAGTGCTAGCATTTCATTTTCACAAAGCAATCTTTTTGACTATTTTATCCCTGGGACCTTTGTGTTTTTGACCATCAAATGCTAAAAATAAGTTTTTAATATGACTGATAGTCTCGCACACTCACTACGTACTCGTTACAAACAATTTTACCATTAGATAGTGTAGTATTGAATGATTCAATAGGACAAAAGTTACATTAAAACAGTGAATTCATGAAAGTGGTACCTACTACAGTTCCCACTTCGAAATATTACATACCGTTCATTTATAAAACAGCGCCTCTGGTATCAAAAAGCAAGCAGTTATTGATATTATGCGTAAATTCGTTCATTGATGCTATCACCTCCAGTCGACAACAGAGGTCGTTACTTGTATATATATATATCAGCCACAATATATTACATCAGTCACACTCTTACAAGAGATGTTTTTAAATTCCGTATTTTATTTCATATACATAGAATTATATAAATTAGTTAATTTATATAATTCTATGTATATGAAATTACATAGAATTATAAAAATTAGTTAATTTATATAATTTTATGTATATGAAATTACATAGAATTATATAAATTAGTTAATTTATATAATTCTATGTATATGAAATTTCAAAAAAAGAAAAAGAAGTTTCTTTTTCGTTCATACATATTATCACTTCTATGATTACTTGGATTAATAATTTAAGATACTATTCAGAATAGGAACAATAAACCGAATGTCTTACTTAACGAAGTCCAAATTCAATTGCAAACAAAAACTTGTAATATTTAGGATCTTGTAATATTTTTAACCGACTTCAAAAAGGAGGAGGTTACTCAATTCGACCGTATATATGCTTTTTTTTTTTTTTTTTATGTTTATTCGCGCATAACTTCGTCGTTTATGAACCGATTTTGATAATTCTTTTTCTGTTGGAAAGAAGACGTTCCCAAGGTGGTCCCATGATAAGGATATCAGGGTTTGATGCTGGAAGACCAGAGAAAACAAGGGGAACTTTAAAAAATTGCAGGGGCGACAAGTGCATTTCTTAGCATTTCATTAAGTATTTTAAAGCACTACAATTTAATAAAGGTCTGGAGTAGATCTGATGATGGAGCCGGGAGACAGTCGAAGGAACTCCTCAACAATTCACAGCAGCTACCTTGTGTTTGGGCTCGATTAATTTGTATTGATAAGAACTTTACACCTAGATGAGTTGTGACTGTCATAAGAGCTGTGATGATGAAGACAAAGGCCAGTTCCGGGAACTCCTCAACGGTTTGCAGTATCTACTTTGTGTTTGGTTTTAATTCATTTATATTGATGAGAACTTTGCACCCATTGGGTTAAAATAATGGTCTGCAGTTAATCTGATGATCAAGACCATAGGCAGTCGAGAGAATTCTTGAAAATTACGGGTAAAAATTAAAGTAAACAAAATTACGTCATTTCCCAACTATATTTGCCGTGAGCTTCCAGTCTGACCGGGTGTAACTGAATACATAGTACCTACTTTTCACAACTAAAAAGTGTAAAATAAAAACTTTTTTACAAAAAAACAACCGACTTCTAAAAACCACTACAAAGTGAAAAATAACTAATTTCGGAAGTCGGTGTCAAAAACTAATATACAAAAACCAAAGACACCGACCTCCGAAATTAGTTATTTTTCACTTTGTAGTGGTTTTTAGAAGTCGGTTGTTTTTTTGTAAAAAAGTTTTTTTTACTAAAGTAGACAACTGAATTTGAATCAACTGAGATTACAATATGTTGGTATTGCTGATGTTATCATCTAAATCTGTTCTTTATATCAGGACATATATTTATTTAATAATAACTACTTCATAAAAGCTGTCTTTCTGCAAAGCCAAACTAGTATCATTCGCAGACGCTTTCTTATTTGATATGCATACAAAACTAAACACACAAAAAGAAAGGAATAGAAAATGATATGTACAAAGGCGATGCTTATTTCTAAAGAATTTCTTCAAGCGTATTTGCTATAGAAAATTGGTTATTTAATATCTACTTTCCTAAAAGCGATTCAGATAACGCGGTAATGGTAGATGACGAAACAAAAAACAAAAACTCAGAAAACAATCCACGAATTTAAATATTCAATCATAATTATGTTTAATATTTACATTCGTTAATTGTTTTCTAAGTTGTATTGTTGTTGTTCAATATGAGAATATACTAATATACAATTTACAATCTGTTTACATAATGTTTGATATTCATCTTCATCATCATCATCAGTCCCTACTCGTCCACTGCTGGACATAGGCCTCCTTCATGGCACGCCAACAAGCTCGAACCTGAGCAGTTCTCCGCCAGCCACTACCAGCCACCTTTTTGATGTCGTCGCTCCATCTAGCCCAAGGGCGTCCCACGCTACGTTTGCCGAGACGCGGTCTCCACTCGAGGACTCGTTTACCCCAACGGTTGTCGGTCCTGCGGTATATGTGACCAACCCATTGCCACTTTAGCTTGCTAATCCTCTCAGCTATGTCGGTGACTCTGGTCTTCTGTCCTCTCGATATTTATCTTAGCTTTAAATTATTTATTATTTTTATCAGAAAACAACTCATCATTATTATCATCTGCCTAGCCTTTTACCAACTACGTTGCTACGAGTCTGATTGGGTAACCAACTAATCGAATGTATGTTCTATGTAACTGGTTTGGTTTTCGCGCTCAGTCCCTCCAGTGGACCATTGTGCGTGGGCTATGGCGGCCTTTGGCGGTTATTCCAGCCAGCCCACCTTCCTCCAGGAGGCCATCAGGTATCCTAGCCTGTTGAGAACATCTGTGTAAGATCTTGGTGCTCCTATGGTTTTGCTTCTAACTTGGGTAACGCCTGTACACTCGAAAAATATATGCGCAACTGTCTCGTCAGCTTCTATGCAGGCTCTGCACAGAGGGCTGTCCGTTGCCTATTGTGTGGAGATGCTTATTCAGCGAGCAGTGGCCCATAATGATCCCCGTCATCAATCGTAGGCCTTTCCTATCCAGGCGCAACAGCCTTTTGGTTAGCTTTTAATCCAGGGATGGCATAGCCTCCTTGGACTACCTGCAGCCCGGTGACGAGGACCACCGCTCCGCTTGTTCATAGGTATACCTATGTAGCCATCTGCGTATTTGAATGAAGGGGATAGGCACAATGGGCCCCGGTCCGCTGACCATACAGACAAACAAACGGACTAGAAAAAACAGAACAGAAAAGTTATAGAGGTGATGCTTATTTCATAAGAAATCTCTTCAAAAAAATAATAATAATTATACGTACATGCTTTTAAAAAAATATCTCTGCAATATACAGGATGGTGCTGACAATACGACAATAAATTAAACATACCTCAACACATTTTCAGTCTACCCATAAAAAATCATATAAATTTTTCAACGATTGCGTCACTGCTTACCATCAGGCAGGATTGCGGTCAAGCGCTGGTTTATAATATGTAAAAAAAAAAAAATATGTCACAGGAAATTATTTTTCATTTTTCACATTTTCTACATGATGTACATGTTGATAAGGAAGCGCTTACAGGTTAATGACCACCGTATCCTGCGGTACCAAAATTTAATAATAATGGCGCGAAAAAAGCAAGTCGATACAGGATCGCGCTGTTGCCGATCGGAGGTCAGTAAACCAATATTTTTAAAGGATGTTCCATCCCGTTTCCAATTTTATGCGATTTAGTTTGTTTGAATATTTAATTTTTTTAGTTTTGATGCTAGGTTTTTTTCTATGGTTCAGGATTATTCCTATGAACCAGCATTGTTCGTGTTTTCATTTATTGTCGTATTGTCAGCACCGCTCTGTATAATATAATTTCAAATCTTAACTATATTGAACACAACTCAGGTAGACGGCAGTGATTCCACAATCAAACTACGTGCACAATGAAGGAGTTAGAGTGGAAGTCGGTAGAGCGGGAAGGGGATTTAAGTAGATTTCTAATACATATGTGACCTGCAAGGTACAGACGACAACAGATCATTCTATTACTATATGTCAGATTTCTTCATTCGATTTTCAACTTTATCTCTAAATCATTAAGTCTCAAGGTTGATTGGGAATATTTGACAGTTTCGGGTAGCTTGACTTGCTGTCGTCCGTACATCAAACGCGTAGTCATAAGAAAATCGTTACCGCAAACAAAATAGCGTTTTAGGGTTCTAAACGACGTCAAATAGGAAGACACAAGAGAGAAAGTTAGAAACGAAAACATACTTTATAAGGTCCTTGTAATTTATTCAATAAAAATGTTACGTAATTTTTTTTAAACTCGAAACAATAAATCTAACTCCAGAAAATTAACTATCCACTTCCATCATAAAGTAACTTTTTAATAAACATTTTTTTCATCTAAAAAGTTTGAAGTGCCCTTCCATTGCCACTTACAAAGAAATTAAGGTTTTAAGGAACCGAAAACTTTTCATTTAGATGATATCCACTCCAGTAATGAGTTATTTCAAAGTCCACTTTATTTTTAAGGCCAAAATGTTAAAAAAGATTTACATTTATCACCTTTTGTACTTTAAATACAGAGAGGGAAAGCAAAATAAACGAATGAAATAAGAATTTGTGTTTCAAAAATTTGCTTCTCAAAAAAATGCTAAAACTAAGGCCTGGAGCACAGGCGTAGAGTAGCCAGCCTTTCGGTCTTCTATAGGATGCATTCTGGCGAGTGTGCAAGGGAATTGCATGACTTAATTCCCCCATCTCCGTTCCACCATCGGACGACCCGTCGTACGGCGACTTTCCACCCTTACGTTGTTGAGACTACTACGATCCGGACGAAGCGTTTCGCTTCTTCTTTTATACCGCGTACCTCGAGGGACTGGAACGATTTGCCGGCGGCGGTGTCTCCGTCACACTACAATTTGAGTGTTTTCAAGGCTAGGTGAATAGGCTCTTAATAAAATAGCGCGCTTACCATCAGGCGGGATTTTAATTTATAAAACAAAATAACTAAAATTACAGTTGTTAGCTTAAATAAGTATCAATAATAAGATAGAAAAAGTAAAAGAACTAAAACCCAACTACGACAAAAGACGACGCTGAAAAAGTATAAAACAAGATTTTCAGAATACTGAACTGAACAAAGTTGCTAATGTAGTTGCAAGTAAATGGACATAGTTAAGATGCCTTCGTTGTAAATTGACAATAATGTTATACAATACCATTCTGAAGTATGCAATATTCACTATGTAGAGATATTTTCATGTTTGGAAAGGCGTAGTCACACGTTGTCAAGGTGCTACGGTAGGTAGGTATATGTAACGTGTGTAGTCAGTACAAGTCTGACGAAACCCGATTTCCTTGTGCCATCGTAGCTTTTGGCATCATTCGAGCAATCCGCGGCCCTGCACCTGATCTGATTTAACTTTGGGTAAGAATCGTTATAATTATAGCAATGACAAGATAATTATTGTAACCGAATGACGGTACTGCGTAACTGGAACATCGAACCGTAAGCTTTTACCATAAATTCGGTGTATTATTCTGAACATTCAGCTATTTATTCCATATATTTTAATCGGGAAGGTGTTGCACTTTTAATATGAACTCGGTATATTATTCTGTACATTCAGCCATTTATTCCATATATTTCAACAGGGAAGATGTTTTACTTTTACTATGAAATCGGTATATTATTCTGAATATTCAGCTATTTATTCCATATATTTTGGCAGGGAAGGTGTGTACCTTTTACTATGAAATCTGTATATTATTCTGAACATTCAGCTATTCCGTATATTTTTAACAGGGAAGGTGTTGCACTTTTACTAAGAGTTCGGTATATTATTCTAAACATTCAGCTATTTATTTCGTATATTTTGACAGGGAAGGTGTTGCACTTTTACTATGAAATCGGTATATTATTCTGAACATTCAGCTATTCCATATATTTTGACAGGGATGGTGCTGCATTTTTAACAAACCTAAGGGCTAATTCGACTAATTTTAAGAATGTTCATAGTCGGATCTTAGGTCCGTATTACAGAACGTCATTCAAAACTCAAACTCTACTTAAGTCTCGTTTCAAGCCATTTGATTGGTTGAAACTAGTTTTAAGTAATGCTTAAGCAGAGATCAATGCTTGAGTTTCCTTCTGGAATACGGACCTTAATCTCAATCTGTCAAAAAATACGTCTAATTTCCCTACATTTTGACAAGGTTTTGACATTTATTTGTCCCCGAGATGTGACTGCAACTAGATTTTGAACGTTTTAAATTACTATAAAAATCTCGACGGTTCGGGGATATGAAATCATAATATTATATTGATACTTACATACTGAATTTATAGTTACGGTTTGCGTGTCGATCATACAGTTTAGCGAATAAGCGGAACACATGATACTGAAAATTGGCATCTAAAACCTGATTTTGTAAAATAGAGTTTTCAAAAAATCTTTTTTCATACTAGCAAGTAACACTTTCTAATAAGAAATAAGAGTTTGCTAAATATCGGTCGAAACGTAGTACGCCTGTATTTTATAGGTTTAGCAGACTCATATTTTATAAGCTTTCACTGGCCGATATTTCTTGTTTTATAGAGAGCCTATCATACTGCAGTAAAACGAAAGTAAAATATATGTAGAGGCAATAATACCTTACTTGGACCCATATCTATTGCTACTTACATAATATTATGTAATAAACAATATCTATACTAAGTTACATAAATTGAGTATGGTCTAAGGTATATCGTAAATGTTTGCACGCACGTCCTTTTACTGTGAGCAAAAACTAATAAATAATTTTCGTACCTTTTAATACATGCTCTAGGTCTAGAATATGAAGCATCGAGGATCGATTACAATGCGTTTCTGACCTGTCAGCGACCATAAATATTCAAATTCGCAAACAAGTTTGTATGAATCTGACAGCTGTCAAAGGTGCATTCTCTCTTCGGTCGCACTGCAATCGCTTTATGATGATTCCACGACTGAGCGCTTCAGTCCGCGCTCGATAAAAAAATATAAAATGAAATTGAAACTGTTAAAACGCGTAGTTTTGCAACCGTTACTAAGTACAAAAAGCATTGAAGAAGACACAAAGTCAATCACCGTCAGATGTCTGCTATGAAGCTTTTGATAATAGAGTTGTATATTCATAGTAGGTACGCAAATACCGAAGAAAGGACATTACGTACACACACGCGAGATATAGTGTTGTACGTTTGGCTACTTCGCGCTGTTGAGATTTTTCCTGAGTTGATGGGGTTGTAACGGGTATGAGCTACAGAATAGTTAGAATCTATAACTCTTTCTTTACTTAACACCGTCTTTCGTGGACCCGTTTTTAGTATTCCGTGCTTAGTATGTCAACTCAATGTTACAAACAGCTCATTTTTTTAACTCTTAAGTGGGGACTCTTATTGTGACGTATGGGGAATTACGAAACCCTAAACAGAGCGTGTCTCGACACGCTCTTGGTTCGTTTTTTAAATCATGACAATCAATACATAATTTGTACTGTTTTTCTATACAAATATTGTAACGAATTTAAATTTGTTTGTTAGCAAGTCTCTATGTAGGATAATCTCTATAATTCCAGCGATTATATTATCTCCCACTATTAGTCGGAATTGATGTGATATTTGTATATGATAGCCTAATTCTTAAGGAAGAAAATGTAGTTAACATGTCGGCGCAAAGATTTTTTTTTTAAGTATTAACCTTAAGTTCAGACTTAACAGTTAATATGGCTGGATAGGTATAAATTAGTTTAGATTTATTTATTGTTGTCAATTTGCTTCTTTTCAATTAGGAAAGCTAGGTTAAGATTACCAGTTACGCTGATAACAATCCATAATTGAGAGTTTATCCAAAGTAAGGTTTAAGAAAATAGTTATCTATGGTAAATTCATTTCATGATTAATAGGCGATTTGCGTTAGTTTAATAATGGATTTGGATTAATATTTGTTTTAATAGAAATAGTTGTTTGACCTAGGTACTCTCGATAAAACGAAAAAGTTTGTCGCACGTTTTAAATAAACGTTTAAACATCTTATGCAATAAATAATTATAGTAAAACGAATTAGCAAATTATAGTTTGTAGCTCTAATTATTGTTACCTGCAAATTGTTATAAAATAAGTGTAATTACTTGTAACAACTACGCCATTACGTTTTTCATAAAAGAAATGCCAAGCGGCTGTAAGGACAGATTACAATGAGAATTTGATGAAAATGTTGTTTTTCACTAGAATATCTTGTGAGTACGATTTCTGTAATTAATTGAGATGTTAGGGTGTTGTAAAATTACTAGGTACTGGACTATTTGGTACTAAGTATTTTTTAATTTTTTATATAATGTCAATGAAAAAAGAAACAAAATTTGAATATAGCAACCATCGTATCCTGGTTTTACTTTTTTTTTTTCAAATGTAATAAAAATTACACAGATTCCAACATAGGGCTTATTTTATTGTGTTTGCGATCGCTGTTATGCGAGTAGAATACAAATATGCGTAAAAACAATTAGGTTTAACTATTTATTTTTGCGACATCTGAGGCTAGCGGTGGAGATAGTGGCGTCAACTCAGTTGACGTCACAGTTTCTGAAAATTCCGATAAGCATGGAACTACGTTAAACATATATTACTATAAATCCTAGAGATGATGAGGTGGTGCCTCATCATGTTTAGGACCCGAGCAAAAAGAACAAACGCAGATGAAAATAAACTGTGATGCGAAGAAGAAACCCGCTGTCGAAGTTAATCTTTTATACAGTTGTGTAACTTCTGACTAGCTTTCTGAGAGTTATCTAACAAGTATTTATGGATTTATAGACTTTTAGGCATTTAGACGAAATTAGATCGAACCTACACAGATTTCGACGTCATTTGTCTTAATTTGTGTCTATGTGAATTTCATTATAGCTACAGCTGAAAGTAATTCCTTCACAAAAATAGCACCATGATTGCGCTTCATTAACACTATCTCATCATCATCATCAACCTTTTTATCATCCCACTGCTGGGCACAGGTCTCCTCTCATACAGAAAAGGATTGAGCTTAATCACCACGCTTGCTCAATGCGGGTTGGTGATTTCAGACTTAAAGCCCAGGTTTCCTCAAGATATTTTCCTTCACCTTTTAATCATTAGTGTCGAAGATATACTTGGAAAGTACAATTATAACTTAGAAAACTTACATTGGTACTTGCCTGACCTGGAATCAACCCGCACATTCATACTTGAGAGGCTGGTGTTTTAACCACTTGGCCACCACGACATAATAATAATAAATTCACACTATATAATAGATAGTGTGAATTAGTGGGAGTAATACTCCCAATTTGAATCATTTCATCAGAAGCTTATTGCTAATCCATTGATCCATATATTTAAAAATGTTTGTGATCAATAACCTAAATACCTCAAATCACCGCAATGAATGTTGAACTATCAATATGAGAGTATGAGACACATTGCAATTGATAGTTTGTTAGGTAATTATCATGCAGGTTAATTAATTTCAACTATGAATTCTAGAAATAGTTTGTAGGAATGCAAAGCATTACAGAGATATTTCGTTCTACAAAGTAGAAAGCAACTTTAATTAATAAAAAACGAAACAAAGAAAACAAATTAGAAACAAATTACACTAATTCATTGATTGTATCATTGTTTTGGTAAAATAAATTGTATTGTATCATTTTGTTACAATGTTTTGGAACAATAGTTGTAAACAATAAAACGGTTCCTTGATCGTGTAGCCGTCTTTGTTGGGCTGACTGTACTTACCTATATTTATTTTTTTATCCCGCCCCCAGGCGAACACCTCCCTGAACTTCATCCATCATTCACGATTCTACGCCGACGCTTTCCAGTTTTACTTAGGTGGTGAGTTGTCAATCAATAACCCAATCTAAAAAATAAACCGATTCCACAAAAAATAGTCCTCTATATGAACCGCAAGTCATTCTTAAAACGTGATGAAACCGTGACGCAACACTACATCCCTTTCAGGCCAATCAATGGCCAGGCCACGACATGGCCGATTGTCTAATGTGTGGGTTGCTCTTGGAGCACGGTTAAGCTCTTTAGCCTTGTGAACATTAGTCGGGTGTACCGGTATATAGGTATATAGCAATATGCTATATACGGTTAAAACATAATATGTATGTGATATTTTGATAAAATGGAATGGAAAATTGGCGAAATCACTATAATTGGATTGCGGAGAAAATAACCTTGAATTGATGAAGGTTTATAATATGTAGCGAACTCGATATTAAATTTCAGTGACTTCACAAGAGCGAGCACTTTCTCGAAATTAACAGTCATTCGATGACAACTTAGTTTAAATCGGTTAAAGGTATTTATTTATTTATTTATTTATTTATTTATTAAACATGGAGGACTTACAGCTAAACAAATCAGTTAAGAAACAGTAAGTTGGACTGACAGCCAATAACAATTCCTCACTTATAAATTACAGATTATTAAAAACATCTTATGGACACTAAATAAGTGGGTACGCGTATAACAAAAAACTAATAATTGATTAAATGGAAAAGTTACGGCTTAAGCACCTCCTAACCAAAGACACACTATTCAAAAATGGATCTATATCATGCTGCTTACACAAGTTGTTTAAATTTCTGCTTGCACGCACTATATATGAATTCTATATATTATGTGATAAATCATCAGAGGAGGTGCCCAGTAGTGGGAACACTATAGTTTGATTCTACTTATGATACGTATTGACCTGATCATGCCTACTAATATTATTATTGCGAAAGTAACTCTGTCTGTCTGTCTGTTACGCTTTCACGTCTAAACTACTGAACTGATTTTATTAAAATTTGGTACAAAGATAGAGTTGACCTTGAGAAATAACATAGCATAGTTTCGATTCAGGACTTTTGAAGAGTTCTCAAATAATAAATCAAAAACTCAATTGAAAGCTAGTCAAATATAAAGATAATGTGAGTAAGGTTAATAGCCGTATGTGTATACTTGAGCTAAGAGAAGAAACAAATGTCCATAAAATAATTAAAATGTTTCCATAAAAAATATCTGATAAAATAAAAAAAGGTTTATTGATGAAACTTTTACAACTATTACAGTAAATCTTATAGAAGGACCTTCTTTTCAGAAGAAAATATACCTGTGCTAGGAGAACCAAATTTTACATTAAATAAAAAAAAAAAATATATGACGGCGCGCTGATTATTAAGACTAATAAGAAAGACCATGACTCGATTTAATCAATATTGTTTTAGTCGTCTCGATTCGAGTAATATTATAAAATGAGCGGGTAACACCGAATAGAGTAGTAGGCGTGATTTGAAGGTGTGGCTACTGTTATATTATTGATAGCTGCCGACAGAAAAGCACGCGCTCTAACCTATTGGCTCTTATTTGTTTTAATCTGAGATTATCATTGTAATCCATTAATATTAAAGTGATCTAAGTGTCCGTGCACTTAAAATAATAAGAATCGAACATTACACTATAGTTATTGTTCAACGTTTTATCGAAATACCGGCCACGATGGATGAGAATCAAGGGATGAGCAGACACTTCAATTATCTGGAACCTTTAGCCACGCCTTCCTGACGGTTTTCCCCTACATATATGTATAGAAGGCATAGACTCTGAATTTTAATTTCATTTCGATGTGTATCGTTTAAGAGTACTTTTAAATATGAAATTAGTGACATTAGTCACCTATGTAGATTGTTTTTTAATTCACTCGCAAAGGTAAACCTTAAATTATAGCTGTACCTCTAAGTTACAGCTGTTTATTTGGCTACAAAAAAAAAAAACGAAAGCGGCCGGGATCTTCCAACTCCCTTATTAATTAGAATAGAATAGAATACTCTTTATTATGTACATCACATAGATTACAGAACATAAATAAAAAGATTTTACAAATGGTGACACAATGGGCGGTCTTATCGCTAAGAGTGATCTTTTATAGACAACTTTTGGATGCAATACTAATTCTCCAATCTATCCTTTTGCTAATGATATTCCATATGCCAAAACATCTTTTAATAACTTTGTGAAAACCTATAAATCTTAGGTATTTAATTCTTATAAACTAAAATCTGAATCTCGTATTTCTATCTTTTCATAGGATTTACTTGAAATGTAAAACAAAATTGCATTTTTACCATTTATTTCATAATTGTTAAAAATTCTGCTCAAATTGTTGGCCTCTATTGAGAATGCAGGCTCGACATCTGTTTCATATTTTGACAGCTGTTGTACGAAGTCGTATTTCCTCCTTAACGACATTAAATGTCGCTTCTATACGTTGAACAAGTACCTCCCTAGTTGGAAACTCCGTGGCTTATACCAGTTCTTTGGCACGTCCCTAGACATAAAAGTTAGGTCTGTTGGAGTTAGCGGTAGCTACAACCGCCACATGCGAACAACACGTCATACTGACGTCACACGAATTCTACATCTCGCAATCAGAGTTTACCGTGCAACTAGCATATATACAACTTTCTAATTTCAACCGTTGGGCAAGTGCCCGCCAGACATAACACCCGTCTGGTCGGAAGATCCTCCCTTTTCTACGGAGGATGAGTGAACTTTACTCCCTGTTCCTCATACCTCCACACGTCCAATCCACGTATTGAGGGACACATTGTCGAAATATTCTACCAGTGAAACACCAATGCGCGGGACAGCAGCGAAGTATATTCAAATGTGTTTAAGTTTTGAATATCTAAACAGTTGAAAGTATTAGGATTAATGCTATTGTTTAGTCAGTGTCTTTCAGATTGGAATCTGTCAGGTTACGTATGTACGAGAATCTTTCTATGGAAAATGTTCGTGCAATAATTTTCTACAACTTTACAAGAAGCCTGAGACGGCTTCAGTGTTTTGAAGAGCTAATATCTGTGTACAGTGATGAAGCTCCATATCTGCAGACTGTCGAACGCTGGCATTTAGAATTCCATCGTGTCAGTGACAAATATCGCGAATGACACCTAAAATGCACCTTCACTGGAAATAACGTCATTGCTGTGAGACAACTAATTCTCGAAGATCGTCACGTGACGGATCGTGAAGGTTCCAACGAGAAGAGTCAAATTAGGTATACGAAATCATCAGTAGTGACGAAACTTGGGTCAATACCTATGATCCTGATTCTCAACAACAATCTACAATCTTGGTCTTTCAAGACGACCCAAAGCCCACTACAGTTGTTCGTTTTCAAAGCATTTCAAAGAAGATGGAAGCCAAGTTCGTTAGAAATACCGGCCATGTTACGACTATTGCACTTGAAGATCGTAGAACGGTTAACGCAGAGTGGTATACCAAAGTTTGTTTACGACAAGTCATCGCTGAACTTCGAAAATCTAACTCAAAGCGTCGCATCATCCTGCACCACGACAACGCAAACTCACACAGCGCTCGTCAAACGATTATTTGAAGCAGGAAAAATTGAAAATTATTGACCATCCTCCATAAAGTCCTGACCGAAGCCCTAAAGATTTTAGTATATTTCCTAAAATTAAAAAAAGGGTTCATGGCCAAAAGTTCCAGTCAGGGCAAAAACCAGTCAACGCTTTCAAGTCAGCCATTTTGAACACCTCCACTTTAGAGTGAAATAAATGTTTTAAAAATGGTTGGAGCGAATGGAAAAGATATTTAAACTGCTTGATGAATACTTTGAAAAGCAGTAAATAAAAAGTGTTACAAGGTTCTAGTTGTGTTTTTTTCTTCAGACGACAAAATATGCATGCCTCATATTAGCAAAAATGAGAACGTCATCTCCACAACGTAGAAGTTTTCATAAGGTATCAATTATTGAAAAAATCTGAATGAAATATCATTAATTCAAATTAAGTTGAGAATCAGCACGTTAATATTACATAAGACAGTCCCCCAAAACGCAAGCCCTTCGCCATTTCCTAGTACTTTCACTGAGAAAAAGAAGTGGAGGAACAAACTCCTCAACAGCACAGATGTCTGCTCATTTAAAAATACATGATTTTATACAAATCTTTGTAAAGTAACATAACAAAACACAGATATTAATTCAAATAACCATAAAACGGTACGGGATTCATATTAATATTTCGGTTAAAAAAGTAGTTTACACTGAAATAGGTATTGTAGAAGCAAATCGACACTTTTATGTTTATTGTTTAAATTCTCAGAAACCTTGTGTATCAAAGGTCTTATCAAAGAGAGTAATTAAAATAAAGTAAAATTTAAGAAATAAGCTTTTCTCTAGTCGTCTGTATTTTTGATTACATTTGTTTTAAAGAGTACTTATTTTTACCGAGACACAAATAGATGTGCGAGATAGCGACTTTTATTTATGTAACAAAGTCGTGTTTGCTGCAAATCCTTGAAGAACAAAACTACACAAATATCCGCGCAATCTTACTTCATGTACATCCAAACTCCGTAGACACATTTGTATTCGATTGAGATCCCTCCTTACCCACCATAAAGCTACCCGTATCGTACTGCAGACAGTTTCATAAGCCGTAAGGAAAAATTGTCACCTATCTCGATGGGATGAAACAAGGAAAGCTAACAGCATGTTTAGGTTGATATTAATACATCACACCGGTCGGACATCAATTTATCAAGCAGACAAGGGACTAAGGAGGACCGTAGTGATACTGTCTCCAGCTGAAATTACTTGTAACCTTACGAGGTTAGCCCTCATTCATCTTGTGCCATTCATCAATCGTTCGTTAGGAACAACTGACGATCTAGTTTTTTTTTATAAATTATAAACTAGCGCTTGACCCCAATCCCGCCTGATGGTAAGCAGTGATGCGATCGTTGATGGTAAAGCGCGCTAGTTTATTAAGAGCCTATTCATTCTAGCCTTGAAGATACTCAAATTGTAGTGTGACGAAAACACCGCCGCTGGCAAATTGTTTCAGTACCTCGATGTACGCGGTATAAAAGAAGAAGCGAAACGCTTCGTGGCGATCGTAGTGGTGTTAACAACGTAAGGGTGGAAAGTCGCCGTACGACGGGTCGTACGATAGTGGAACGGAGATGGAGGAGTTAAATCATGCAATTTCCTTGCACACTCACCAGAATGCATCCTATAGAAGACCGAAAGGCTGGCTACTCTAAGCCTGTGCTCCAAGCTTTGGAGACCGTTTCGAGTTAGAAATGTTGCAACGATCTTTTGTTCTGAATTTAGTTTTCGTGTCTTAAAATATAATATGCAATGAAAAGGATAAAAATGGGTCTTCACAGACGAATGAAATGAGCACTTAAAATGGACACAAAACAAACTTGTTTTAGAATTCAATCAAATGGGGTTTCAAAAAGTAATTAGAACTGAGGGATTATTCTCAAAGAGTTTTCTTTTATTTACAAAATAGTCCTAAAGAAAGAGAATTCACAGGAGCAAGTTTGAAGTTTAATTTGCAGGGCGAGAACTTTTGCTTTCGATACCAAACAGGTACGCATTAAATCGATAAGTGAAGTTCGAGAACTTTGCAGGCGTTTGGATTGTTAGAAAGAACCGCATCGATAAACAATAATATATTTTCAAATGGGTGGAGTGGGATTAATGATTTTACTTTTAGGGATGGGAGCGAGACTAACTTTTGACATGTGAAATACAGGGTGACAATATAGTCACCTGCAAGGGCACACCCTTGTACCCCCCCATTGCACCCCCGTCTTTCACCAACATCCACCAATATAACTGTTATTTTAAATAACTTTCGTTACGAAAGTCTTGTCTGTTACATGAAAAAAAAAAAACAAATTCATATACCAACCCTAACTAACCTAACCTAGCCTAACTATTTTTCAAAGAAACTTTGTTTGAATTGGGACTTCATAGCAAAATGTGTCTAGGAACCACTGGGTAATTCATCACTAGCTACCAGTGGCGAAGAGTCCATACAAGCCGATTCCCACCGGGTTACCTTTCAAAAATCAGTTCCATATTCATACAAAAGTATTTACATTCTATTTCATTAACAAAGTATTATTAATTAAATGCCTGCGCGATTTACAATAGCAATAGTAATTCTTAGCAATACCCTAAGTATCACATTTCATTTTATAGTCGTAAATTAATCAGCGCTTCAATTTTTCGTACCTAAATTACATTGAAGGTAACTCGACGAATTACAGCTTAACTCGGCCAACGTTTTACTATGAGGCGAAAAGAGACAGAGCGTGTCAGACCATCTCTTTCTAATGCTCGCTAACCGTACGTAAAATTTAAAGAAAGATAGGCTAATGGCGACCGGCGTGCAGTTCTCTCCTCTCCTGTATTAGAAAGAGACAAAGAAACCACTCGAACACGGAACTCGGCACGGGAGAAAGAAAACACGACAAAATTAAAAAGAATTAGCGTTATAATGAAATCCTTCGCAAGTCATATTCTTTTTATTTTGGCATATTTTCGTGTTCCATTTCGTTTGGTTGAAAATAAATTATTGTTAGTATGTGACATGTTGCTATACCACTGGTGCGTGATAATTTCGTTTGTTATATTTTAATATTTGTGTTATTTAAACTGTGACTGATTCTGTAAGGTAATTTAATCGCAGATTTGGTTAAATACTGTGGATTTTGTTTGTTATTATGGCTTATATTATTCTACCGGCAATATTATTCTTATCTGAAGACCTCCTCCAAGATATCCTGCAGTAGGTAAGTGTTTAAGTGTTTATTTTTTGGACCAGCTTCCCTTTGTCAAAATTTCACCCTTCGCCACTGCTAGCTACCACTACCAGTAGCTGGCAACAGACGCTCCACGACTTTACCTGCGTGGATATCTGAAAATATCCCACGGAAATCTACCTGGATTAAAAATACCTCATATGTTAATCTAGGTTCTACACTATTTGTGTTCCAGATTTCGTCACCATTTTTTTGCCAATCTTTTTAAAAAACACATATGTCCAGAGAAAAAGGCTAAGGCCAAGGCTAGAGTAAATGGGCTCTTAATAAACTAGCACGCTTTACCATCAAGGATTGCATGTCACTGTTTACCATCAGGCAGGATTGCGGTCAAGCACTACTTTATCTATATCTATATACTAATATATAAAGCTGAAGAGTTTGTTTGTTCGCGCTAATCTCGGGAACTACTGGTCCGATTTAAAATATTCTTTTTGCGTTGGATAGCCCATTAATCCATGAAGGTTTTAGGCTACATAATATCACGCTGCGACCAATAGGAGCTGAGCATAACGAATTCCACGCGAACAAAGTCGCTGGCGGCCGCTAGGAATTTATAAGAACAAAAAAAAAAAAAAAATTAAAAAATGGTACAATATTTTCGTTTGTGTTTTGTGAGCTAATCTACTTGATTAGGTTACATATTACAATTCATCATCATCCCAGCGTTAATCCCAGTCGCATCCGAAGCCTTTTCAGCTTTGGAGTCTGGGGTCCGCTTTACCAGTCCAACTGCTGATTTGGCTAAACTTCGACATTTTCCGTGAAGCGACTGCCGTCTGACCTCCATAACCCGAAGGCGACATCGAAGCATTGCAGTTAGACCAATTGTTAGACTTTTGAGGGCTCCAACAACCCGTAACGACTGCCACTAGATGTTCGTATGGCAACCGGGACCAACGGCTTAATGAGCTTTCCGAGGCACGACCAGACCAGTGCAAATATTAATATTCATGCATACAAATATTTGCAATGTGCGGGAATCGAAACCGCGCCAACTTGCGTAGCGGCCGCGTCTGCTACCGCTGCGCCACGGAGGCTGTCTTACGGAGGTTACATATTACAATTCAAGGACATTTATGAAAGGATATTTTGTAATTACACAAGGATGAGATTAAATTTTCATTATTTTCAGTCGCTTAAAGCGGGTTTTTGTCATTTAATAGCTGATTAGATATAAGATACCCTCTAGACTTTTATTGCATAACAGACCTACATAATCAGCCTATTTATAATGTTCCCTCCCTTGGGGTACAAGACACGTCACGCTTAGCCAAAGTAATAGTTCTTTTTTTTTTATGTAGCCTCACACAAGTAATTTCTCCTATACCGTGGGTAGATTACGGCCCATTGCTTCAGACCTTAATTAACTACGCGGGCCCAGTGCAGGTTGGTAGATGTATAAAATAAAAAAAATATCTTTGAAATTTTGCCTCTAGGGCATGCTGATTTCCTCACGATAGAATAACTTATACAATATATTTTTTTTATAAATTATAAACTAGCGCTTGACCGCAATCCCGCCTGATGGTAAGCAGTGATGCGATCGTTGATGGTAAAGCGCTCTAGATTATTATAAGCCTATTCACTCTAGCCTTGAAGACACTCAAATTGTAGTGCGACGGAAACACCGTCGCTGGCAAATTGTTCCAGTCCCTCGATGTGGAATATAAAATGCACGGTGGAGTTTGAACGATACCACTAGGCCACCGCTGCTCAATACCAAGTCTAACTACCTAAGTAAGTGTAACTAAGACACCCCTGCTCAATATGTCTCTGTTTTATTAAATACATCAAGTCAAACGTATTCCAAAACCAGTGTACGTTCCAAATATAATTCTGAAGCATATTTCACCCTTTGACTTGACGTCAAATACTGAAAAATGTGTCGTCTCAAAGGACTGAATGTTGGGACCAAATGCCTCGGAAATGGTATGCCACGGAAAAGGTGGCTCCCATCTGTGTCGACGAACGTCGAAACGCCACTAGTTGACGATGTAATGCGATGAAGCTGTGAAACGGTTTTGTAGTCGAGTGCCTTTTGTTTGCTATCAGAGTATATAGTGTGTCGGTATTTGTAAAGCGTGTTATGCAAATATTGACTGAATAATGTGGCGTTTGTTACTATGTCGAGATAACGCATTATATGTTAAATCAAATTTCGATTTCTCTTGTCGGTTCTGTACCTACGTACGAATCAAAATATAGATTAAGTCACTCGTTTTAATGCCCATCTGTCTGTCCATCCTGTTATCAAGTTTGTTAAGTACGGATCCCTAAGCTGTTAAATACGGATCACTAACCAAAACCAATATCGACGTATCCAAAACCAGTATCGAAAATCAATATCGACGATTCATGAAATCTATCATATTATTGAAATATGAGCGAATATGCACGTGTGCGATGACATCCGTTTGAGAATAGATCGCCGATTGTTCGACTCATTAATGTTATTGTAATACTAGAGTAGACGTCCTTTCAAGAATAGATCGCCGATTGTTTGACTAATCACTGTTTTTCAAATACTAATCGATTGCTGATACAGCAAATTAACGTTAGGAATTCAAAACATAATTTGGTCATTCCATGTTCTCGCATCGAACTGTTTTCAACTTTTCAGCTAAGATAATTAATAGTAATTTCTTTTTTTTTTTTAATCTAAGTAACTTTGGGTTTTCTTCGAACCTTCGGCTGCAGTTAACGTAATTCATTTAAAAAATTAAATAATCCATTGGTCAGACATGTATACTTACATTTTGCTGTCGGAATGTAATTGAGAACACGTTATTCATCTACAATATTAAGTTTATGCTTGAGAAGATTTTATTTCAACTGGGAACTCTTCGTAATAATAACCCGAAAAATTGGAGATGAATACTGGGAGCCTGAATGAGACTTGGTAGCCGATACGGGAAACAGAAATACAACGTTATTTTTTCTTTATAACAAACTTGAACATAGCTTCTTTAGAATAAGCAGCTGAATCGATTCCAATCATTTTTACTCAATTAATGAAAACACGGACAATGCTGGTTCATAAGAATAATCCTAAACCATAGTTAAAAACCTAGCATCAAAAGAAATAAGCACTGCCGTATTCCTGTTCTCAGTCTAATCTAAACTTATAACAACTTATAGATGCTTCATAATATTCAGCCACTAGTTCAATGGTTGCTAGTTATTATATAAATATCCCGCAAAGCAATATCCGTGTGCGATTCTGGTAAGTGCTCCCCGTGGGCGAAATAGTGCAGAATATTCCTGTTTCTGTTCTTCTGTAATTGTTATTACGGCACTGATTGGTCGAATAAAACGCTGCATTAGCTTCACAGTAGTGTTCTCTTTTGTTTTTGGTATATTTTAGTAACATTAATGGCGAATGTAGTTCGGTCTTTGCAGACGATGCACTAATGCAGCTGTAATCTGACTAGTTGATGCATGCATGGTCGCTTTATTTCATACTAGCTTTCGCGGTAATTCGATATTTTTGTTTTCCCTCGGGAATATCAAACTTTTCCGGGATAAAAAAAACCAAATCGCATAAAATTGGAAACGGCATAGAACATCCTTTAAAATATTGGTTCACTGACCTCCGATCGGCGACAGCGCGGTCCTGTATCGACTTGCTTTTTGGGCGCGGTCGGCGCGGGTCGAATGTAGTTCGATGTTTGCAGACGATGCACTAATGCAGCTGTAATCTGACTAGTTGATGCATGGTCGCTTTATTTCATACTAGCTTTCCGTCCGTGGCTTCGCCCGCCTGTAATTCGGTATTTTTGTTTTCCCTCGGGAATATCAAACTTTTCCGGGATAAAAAGTACCTTATTATTTAATCCGGACTTCTATCTTTACGTGTGCAAAATTTCAAAGCAATCGGTTATGACATGAAAGCGGAACAAACAAACTCACTTTCCCATTTATAATATTAGTATGATATTCTTTGTTTTTTTAAATCATCATCATCATGATCAACCTTTTATCGTCCCATTGCTGGGTATAGGTCTCCTGAGGATAGAGGAGGATCTCCAGGATACAGAGAGGACCCGCAATAAGCAAGCGTGGTGAATAGGCTCACATATTCACCACGCTTGCTTATTGCGGGTTGGTGATTTCTGACAAAAATTCCAGGTTTTCTCAAGATGTTTTCCTTCACCTTGTAATCAGTCATTAGTGTCCAAGATATACTTAGAAAGTGCATATAACTTTAGAAAAGTTACATTGGTACTTGCCTGACCTGGAATCGAACCCTCATACTCATACTTAAGAGGCTGGTGTTTTAACCACTAGGCAAAAACGACTTGTTTTTAAATGGCAACTCATATTTGTTTCTATCATGTTTGTCATAATGCATATTTAAAACCACATATACGGTTGGGATTTGTACAGGACTTACCCAGTCGAATTGTTGCTTGTCTGACCTGGAATCGAACCCTCATACTCATACTTGAGAGGCTGGTGTTTTAACCACTAAGCCACCACGACTTGTTTTTAAATGGCAACTCATATTTGTATCTATCATGCTTGCCATAATTCATATTTAAAAACACATATACGGTCGGAATTTGTACAGGATTTACCCAGTCGAATTCTAAACAGAACCCTATAATGAGAGAAACTTTCATAAAGAAATCAAATTTCACCCATGACATAAAATTAACAACATAAAATTTCTCGTTTCTCCTCGGATTTTTTTTCCATTTTGAGCACAAATACAGTACAGACTATCTTTGTACCACCAATATCCGGACCCCTGTCACAGCCTCATTTCCTTTGAATCTGAACTTCGAACTAAATGACCTTTATTAGAAGTCAATGGCAATATCGTTGCAGCAGTGGCTGAGCAATTGAATGCTGTGCTGAGTGTCGAGGGTTCGATTCCCGCACAGAACAAATATTTGTATTACCCAAAAGTACTTGTTCTAGCAAGTCGTGATGAAGTCGTGGTGGCCTAGTGGTTAAAACACCAGCCTCTCAAGTATGAGAGTGCAGGTTCGATTCCAGGTCAGGCAAGTACCAATGTAACTTTTCTAAAGTTATATGTATTTTCTAAGTATATCTTGGACACCAATGACTCAAGGCGAAGGAAAACATCTTGAGGAAACCTGGACTTTAAGTCTGACATCGCCCACCCGCATTGAGCAAGCGTGGTGATTACGCTCAATCCTTCTCTTTATGAGAGGAGACCTGTGCCCAGCAGTGGGAGGATTAAAGGTCGATGATGATGATGATGACTTGTTCCAGTTGTGTATGTGAGTTTAACTCTATTGGAGTAATTCCTATAGTGTAGCAAAGTTTAAAAAAATGGTTTTCATATCATATTTCACGTAAAACTCTAGGGTTGATGTGGTCCCAAACTTTATTACTAACAGAAAACAACTTTTAATTTGATTAGTTCTCTCCATCTTCACTTGTTAGGAGCGATAGTTACAAAGTTTTTTTCCAGCCACAACTAGTTAACAAGTTGAGCATTATTAATTACTGTAGTATGTCAGTACAACACTAGCCTGAATAATATACGCGAAAGAGCAATGTGTTCGTTTATTCAGCAAGCATAAAGGAATTTAAGAATGTTAACAATGAATTTCGAGTAAGCTCGTGCCTCGTTGGATAAAAAATATAATTAAAAAAATAAAATTCCGAATTCAAACTTCTGGGAAGAAAATATGCAATTAAGTGGATGCATTACTGGTATTTCTTTTTTGTTACTTTATTATTTCATGAACTCCAGTTTGTTGTTGGAAAATATTTTGTCAGAACCCGAAGTATTGTAATCAACCAGTCTTATCGTTTTATCCAGTATACAGTATGTTAACTAACAGAGGGCGTTCCCGTTAACCCGAAATAGTATAGCATACATACATGCTAAAAAAAATATTTCCATTCGAAAACAAAATGTTTTTAAAATTTTTCCAATAAGAAAATATTCAATAAAAATTTTAAATTGACATGTAAAAGAAACACACTGTACACGCGAACATGAAAGACGGCAACGTCGCAATTTATTTATACATGACGACTACTATTTTGATTTAAAACAGGAGGTTTCAAATGTATTTCCAATTAGAATTTTTTTTATTCGGATTTTTTTATGCTTATTTTTCTATGCTGATAATTTTATTTTAATCTATTAATGATATATATTAACGAGTTTAAGGGAACGCCCTCTGTTATTTAACATACTGTATAACGATACCCCATGGTGACTAGGTTATGGTGACCAGATAAGTAGTCGCTCCATGGACAATTTTGGTATTCAGCTGTAATCAGTATGGTTACCATGAGTTTTAATTACGAGACTCGATCATACGCGTCGACCGCTTTTGGAGATTCCATTGGTTGAGAGTTCTTACAACCTTGAAGCGGGCCAATCGATGAGTCAAACGCGGTCGATACCTATGATGGAGACTTCGTAATCATGGTTGCCACACAGACTGAATTCCGATCCCAGCATAGTTAGTTGGGTTAAAGCTACGCAGACTGATTGATACTTACATTAGACATTTCTTAGAATGGTCGACTAGTTTGTTAGTCTTAGTCTAAGTAATGAACTTGAATTACGTTTAATTTAGCCCGTTGTTTACATAAGCTATTGAACATCAAACTAATCTCTAAAGGCTTTACAGAATTGATTGATTGAGACAAGGGTTTTTGGGTTCCTGAGTTTAAATTAAGTAAATTGGGTCATTATTAAACTTTAACTGTTTGGAGCAAGACGATTTGTTACTTGAACTACTGTAAATTGACCTCGTTTAAAAGGTAAGTTTTCTTTCCAAAGGATTTGATTTTAGATAAGAAACTTTATGCTTTTGTAGATTGCTGTCTAGAACAATCGCGGAAAGACTAAGATTCTGTTTTCGCGAGAAAACAATGTAGAATTAATGGCGGATAAAATGGAGGTTCTAAAAGTTAAATTAAGATAAATTATAGCTGTTTGAAATAGGACATTGCGAAGGAAAAGCTGTGCGTAGGAGTGGCCTCTACAAATACTTATTAGGAATTTAGAGTTGATTGTTGTTCATAGCCGTTATTAGTTTACTGAAATGAGTGATAATTTTAGTAAATTTTTAATATACATATGAGAGGACGAGGTAGTTTTAATATATAGAAAACTGCATGGATTTGGATGATATTTGGTATATGGAAGCCTTATGTCTAGGATTAATATATGGGATTTGATCCCGGTATCCCATGATATCGGAATTTATGCAGGTGATACCGCAGGGTGCAGCTGGTATTAAATATATAACGGTCACCAATAAAAATAAATACAGTATTTGAAATTAAAGGAAAAATCTGAAAATTTCGCGCCAACGTCTTTTTTTTTTAATTCTGACACAACGCAACGCACGCAGTCTACCGAAGAGATCGCCGCTTTTAATTCCATTTTCAAAAATAAAATGGCCTTTTTTATAAAAAGGCATTATTCTATGTTCGAATAAAGACTTTTTCGTTTTGGTAGGGTTTTCAGTAACAGAAAACACATAAAAAAAAAACAAATTAAAAAAAAATCTATTTTGTCACGCCCTGGCACCGCATTCGCGCTACAATGAAGACCTTTCTCAGCAAAAGTAGTTTTATTATGATGATCAGTAGACGTTTGTCAAAAAGGATGGCTGAGTATAATATTGCTTGTAAATAGAAATACTGTCTTTTATGATAATGTCAGTCCAAATCATCAATATCATTATTTAAATAATTTCCCCATCTTACTTTCCAATAGATATCACATGCATTATTTATGAAAGCCGAGATACAAAACAAATAAATCACAATATGTGCAGTTTATTACGAACAAGTTGAAAGCATTTTTGTTTACCTGTGTTTGCAGAAGAGTGGAACTGGAATCTTTACAAAGCTATGCACTAAAATGAAATCACAAAGTTTCACCTCCATGTATGTACGTTATAAAAACTGTGCGGGAAAACTGAAACTTTATCGAACGTTACAGCCTAACAAAATTCTCTTTGGGATCAAAACTAGCCAATGACAACTTTGGACTACCGTCGAACAGCAAGGCTAACGCCGCCACACATAAAACTTTTAGCATAGTTGAGTACAGTTTTCTCTACTCAGCGTTTCGTCGAAACATGGCCAGGTTTTAGCTACTGCATCGATGCTGTGTTGAATGAAACATGTCTCCAAATCCCTCAGCGTTAGGCAAAAAATGTTGGCGCTAGCGTATTTCAAACAAGTTGGGCTTGTGACCTCGCCACGTGTATAGCTTATGATTATTGATCCCGTCTAAGCCTAAAACCAGACGGACAATCCCCAAATACATGGTAGGTTTAAGGGCTTAGATTTGTTAACAAAAAGTGATCTAGATTTGTTTATAAAAATAATAATATAGACAATTTACATATATGTATTAATCAATCAGCAAATATGAATTAATGGAAAATAACTTTAATTCCTACACAATAAAATTCAGTTTTCGCTACAATTTCAAACATTTTCATAACTTTTTCTATAGCGGTAGTCTACGAATTTTATCTTATGTCCTTTTCTTAATAAAATAGAAAGAAAAATATGGACTGAACTCAAATTTAGTTTAGTTTATGTACGAGGGAACCGGCGCCATCTTTTTGTAAACACCATTTCCTAGACGCAGAGAATTCATTCTCTTGACATGCCAAAATCCACTTAACCATCCATACCATACTAATATTATACTATACTAATATTATAAATGCGAAAGTAACTCTGTCTGTCTGTCTGTCTATCTGTCTGTTACCCTTTTCCCCTTAAACCTCTCAACCGTTTTTGATGAAATTTGGTACAGACAATCTTTAGACCCTGAGAAAGAACATAGGCTACCTTTTATCTTTTTAAGTTTGATATTCCCGAGGGAAATCTAAAAAGCGCGATATAACCGAACTCCACGCGGGCTAAGCCGCGGGCGGAAAGCTAGTACTTTATATGTTTAGTTCATTACTATACATAGTTTTGTATAAAGGCATGTGTTTTTATTTTAATTTTAAATTAACAGACAGCTGTGCTGCTGGGAAGTTTGTTCCGCCATTTCTTCTTCCCAGCGAAAGCACTAGGAAGTGGCGGAGGGCGGGTGTTTTGGGGGAACTGTCTTATGTAATATTGACGTTTAAAAAGTGCCGATTCTCAGCTTAGTTTAAATAAATGACTTCATGTGATTAGATTTTTTTTTCCAAAATCAAATTAAAAGCATTTATCTAAAATAAAACAATTACAGATACTTTTGAATTGCCTAAGCGTTGATCAGTCAGTGAGATGAATCTAGTTTTATCATTACAACAGTCATCAGTTGTAAAGCAACAAACAACGATAGCGCATATTATAAAAGTATCTTATGAAACAACCTGCAGGGTAATTGCGTAACACCAGTAGTAATGGGTTTCATTTTGACTGTTCAACAACATCCATTGCATCTTTTACGTTGTTGAGCAGACAGATTTTTCTAACATTTGGAACAATGGATTAGTAATATGCTTCTAAATGATACAAATTGGTAGTAATAGATAGGGTGCCGGTACGATAACGTAGTACTTATTCAATTGCTGTTGTAATGATCAAACTGAACAGGAATAGCGTCGAATAATATCCTTGTTTGCTTACCAAACGCGTACTTTATAGACCAAATATACGAAACAACTGCGTAATTTATTGACGTCATCCTTCCAATTCCAATAAATGGCCATCAACGGAATTGGGGTTATTAATTCGTTTTAGTCAATGCGACGTCAATTTTAGTTCGAATGTGTTTTCCGCTGATTGGTGGGTAAATAACGTCAGTACGTCATCACTTTATCAGTTTAATGAGTGCTTATTTAAGGGAATTCATTTATGTGACTTATCCATACTAATATTATAAATGTGAAAGTAACTCTGTCTGTCTGTCTGTCTGTCTGTCTGTCTGTCTGTTACGCTTTCCCGCCTAAACCTCTCAACCGATTTTGATGAAATTTGGCATAGACAATCTTTGGACCCTGAGAAAAAACATAGGCTACCTGTTATCCCGGAAAAATTTGATATTCCCGAGGGAAATCTAAAAAGCGCGATATAACCGAACACCACGCGGTAGAAGACGCGGGCGGAAAGCACACAATCTTTAGACCCTGAGAAAGGACATAGGCTACCTTTTATCCCGGAAAAATTTGATGTTCCCGAGGGAAATCTAAAAAGCGCGATATAACCGTAAATTACGCGGGCGAAGCCGCGGGCGGAAAGCTAGTGTTATATATATGTGATAGACGTCATTCTTTTAATTGTAATAAGTGACTATCAACGAAATTTGGGTTATCAGTTATTTTTAGTCAACACGACGGTAGTTTTAGGTCGAATGTGTTTTTTGCTGATTTCAAAATCAAAAGTAATTTATTCAAATTAGACTGAGAATCAGCACTTTTTGAACATCAATATCACAAAAGACAGTCCCCTAAAGCCCTTCGCCACTTCCAAGTACTTTCGCTGGGAAGAAGGAGTGGCGGAATAAACTCCCCAACAGCACAGCTGTCTGTTCATTTAAAAGAAGCACATGACTTTTTACATGATTACTGTATAAATCACGGATGTTCGTCATTTATGTGATACTAGCTTTCCGCCAGCGGCTTCGCCCGCGTGGAATTCGGTATTTTTGTTTTCCCTCGGGAATATCAAATTTTTTCGGGACTAAAAGTGACCTATTATTTAATCCGGACTTCTAACTTTACATCTGCAAATTTCAAAGCAGTCGGTTTAGTAGTTATGACCTAAAAGTGGAACAAACATACAAACAAACTCACTTTCCCATTTATAATATTAGTATGATATATAACTGGCTAGCGTCGGTCTTTTCTAATAATCTAAACATTTTTCGGATAAATATAGGGAAAAAACGGTAGCCTATTACAAATAGTCCACTGTTCAACAGTCTGTCTGTACCTCATAAACAGTAATAGATAGTGCCAGAGAGTTGAAATTTTTACACGTCATGTATGTATTTATATTGCCGCTATAACAACCAAAACGAAAATACTTACTAATATTATAAATCGGAAAGTGAGTGTGTTTCGCTTTTAAAAAAAAATAAGATTCTTATAAAATTTATAAGAATCTTATTTTTTTTAATTGATACTATACTTCTAGTGATGCATTGTTGATGATAACGCATATAACACGCAACATATAACTCGTATTAAAGCTGAAATTCACAAAATAAAAACTCTTATACACCAGTAGCAACTCCTTACAAAAATTCAAAGAGTTCATATACCGTAATCGGCTCTATAGAAGTTTCGCCGGTAATTTGCAGTCCAGCTTGAAACGGAACGGAGGTAAAAGTTTTGATTCACTAATAGCACATTAAATGCTAGCAAAAGAACGGCTTCATAACGAGGCATAAAGCTCGCAGCACTGTTATTACTCACGGTTCATTTCGAAGCAATCTGGAATACTTCATTCTTTCATAGCGATGGGAACTTATCGCTCGGATTATCTTTGAATTCGAATATGCAGCGGTGCAATGAGAATCGATTTCAAAGCTCGACAGAAGGTTTAGTTGAACTAGTGCCAATGTCTGTTTTTGTGATTGATGTGGGATTATATGGATTTACGAATTGAAAAAAAGAAGATTACGGAGGCAGTTATCAATACATGTTTTCTACCCTTGTAAGAACAAACCTAAAAACTGCAAACAGATTACTTAACACACTGTCTCAGAATCTGACACAATTCGAAGGATATTCTTAACCCATTACTTCATATTGTTACGATTGCACCTGATGTCAATGCTATGACATGCTTTACGTAACTTTTAAGTTCAAAATCAAAATCAAAGCATTTATTTCAAATAAACCAGTTACAGGCACTTTTGAATTGTCAAAAGGTCGGTCAGTCAGTAAGATGAAGGTAGTCGCCCATTCCAAAGAGTAGGTACCTATGGAGAAGAACGGGCAAGAAACTCCATGGACACTCTTTTAAAATTTCAAGCTATTGTTACAAATATTTGATTACATCATTCATGTTGAAATCAACAAACAGTTCTCTTCTATCTTGAGACCTAGGTATTGTAGAGGTACGATCTAAAAATGCATTGCTAGAGCTAAGGTGACCTACCGACCGGTATAAGTTTCAACAACATTGACGACGAAATGTCGACATCGAAATTAATAGAAACTTCGTTTCCTGTCCAGGTAGTAAACAGATTATTCCGGGAATTGGCAAAATGAAAGCCATTCCTACTGTTAGTAAGGTTGTTTTTAATGTAGATTTAAAGCATGTGAAGAAGGAATGTATTTTATTTCGCCTTACATTTTATAAGTTTGACGTGTCAGTTGGTGTGTGTACCTAAATGCACAAGTCTGTGGCATACGGATAGACGGATGTTCAGATTATTATGCGTTTTTTTTTTTTGGCTAATAGCCACGTAGGATTGACCTTTTACATAAAAAAAATGCACAAATATACTACAGCCTTTTATAGACTTGATATAATAGACAATTTTAAAATAAAACACAAAATTACCCTTAAATGCCAAGAAAAATAAAAGAATGAAAAATTAAGGAGCTCTTTCAAAAATAATGAAATAACAAATGAAATAAAAAATTTAAAAAGAGAACCCCTGACCAATAAAAGGTATGCAATTATTATGACAAAAGGTTAATAAATGGAACTCTATAAAAAACAAAAAAATAACTTTTAACACTACGTTAGTACCAACTAAAGCATGTCAGTCTATCTACTTGGGACTTTGAGCCACCTTTATGTTGGTGTCGCAGCATCGTTGGTAGTGTTGTCTGGTTTAACATTGCACCACCTTTTTTTTATTTTTGGCGTGGAAATCCTCATAGGATGTCCGCCGCCCTGGGTTGGGCGACGGGGTCTGTCAGACTTTTACTGACTAAAACCACCCCGGTGTCTCTTCTATCACGATCAAACGCGTGAGGCCGCGGGAGTCTAAATTCTTCCACGGCCCCACACCCTCGTGCTGGCCCGGTCTGTCGGGGCCCCGTCTCCTACACGGGGTAGTGGGGTGCTAAACTACCCCGTGCATCGCCTCAGGGGCGTGCGTCGACACTCGCGCGCGCCTCCGCCTCGGGATCCATCGAATAGGGGGCGGGGACTTCCCCATGTCCCTCGCCCCTGGACCCATTCATGGGGGCGGAAGAGGGCGTTATCCGCCCTTCGGCGCCCGGTGCGTCTTCTGCGGCCCGGGAAGGGAGTTGAGATCTTCTTCTCCCGTTCCGCAGCTTCCTTCTGCGACATCACGTCCTCGCAGAAGGACACCACTGCGTCCCACGACTCTGCGCTACCGACCATCCTCCGCACTACTGCCGGCAGCGTCAGGTCGCCTCCTACTTCATTTGTGAGGACACGGCGCTGCTCCTCCCAAGCTACACACTCGGAGAGCGTAACATTGCACCACCTCGATCAACTGCCGTCTTCCTTCCTATTCACTTAGTTTTTTGAGTGAGGCTCTTAATAAACGAGCGCGCTTTACCAACAACGATTGCATCACAGCTTAACATCAGACGGGATTGCAGTCAAGCAGTAGTTTAAAATTATATAAAAAAAATTACCAATAACGACTGTTAAAGATCTACAAATGACAGCGGGGACCACGGCCTAACGTGTTGTTGGAGACTAGACGAGACGCGAGTGAAGTTGCTCTTTTGACTTCACATTCTTGAAGAAAGCAAAACATGTATTTAGTGTAGTGCAAGCCAAGTTTACCACAACAATAAATCGTTAAAAATGTACCGCTAATATAATGATGATGACTTGACAGCAAATAAATATTTATTTGTCGATGATAGCCTGAAACACAGGTTAAAATGAACCCACATTTAAACCAGCATTAACGGGGTGATCCCAACATTAGTTTCAAATCGTAACTTTATAGATTAACATATTATGTATATACTTGAAGGGGAAAACGGTCAGGAAGGCAGGGCCAAAGGTTCCGGATTCTGACTTGTCTTCTTATCCGCATGAGCATCCATCGTGGGCGGTATTTCGAGAAAACGTTGAACTATAGTGTAGTGTAGTGTAGTCGATTCTTATTAGTTTAACTATACAAACACTTAGATCACTTTAATATTAAGAGATTACAATGATAATCTCAGATTAAAACAGATAAGAGTCAGTCAGATTAGAACAGATAAGGGTTTAAGTATGACCAACCCACTCGATCGAAGCTTGAGCAAAGAATGCCCGCGCTAACGGTCCTTCACTATGTCAAACGCAACTTCATAAAAATCATAATTCCCCGCTCTTAATAGAAATCATAATTTGTTCGTATACCGAACGATTAATCGACTTCAAAAAATAGTAGAGTAATTTACGGATAATTGATATTGACACAAAACAGATCACAATATTCAAAAAATAACCATATAAAGTGTGTTCTATCTTCTACGTTACAGCTTTGGTTTCCGCAGTTAGTCCTTCAAGTCGACCATTGTACATAACTTGTGTTAACTAAATATTAATAAAAATGTAGGTATTCTTAACATGTTGAACTAGCGACAGGCATGATTTCATACTATCATTCTTTTTGTCTGAAATATCATGTTAAACTTCAGTTAGTTCAGCCTATAAACATCCATTGCTAGACATAGGGCTTCCCTAAGGACCGGCACGAACGGATTTACAGGGTCATATAGGTACATCTTCCGGCATGCCCCACATCTCAGTGTTCCTTTCAGAACTACTGTTTTCGGTTCGCGGTCCCCACTCCCGAACCTTTGAGACCTATTGGCCATCTGTTCTGCGAGCAATATGCCAAATGTTTGGACACCCTACGGGCTATTTCGGTTACTTTGGTTCTCCTAAGGATCTAAAAAATTCAAGTAATATGTATGAAATATATTTAACAGTAACTTTGTAAGCAGCGCAAGCTAGACTTTGTTAGGTTACATGAGTCCTGGCCAGGAAATGTAACACGGTTTTTCCATTACGAACAACATGAATATTATCTTAAACTGCCATCATCTTTAGCAATTTTGTAAAAGCTTTCACATTGTCAAACTAGTCTTCATTATATTATTAAACGATTTTGTAGTAAAAAAAAAACATTAATAATAAATCGAATTGTGTAATGCGAACCTTTTTAGAACCATTCGCGCCCGGCCAAAGAGGCCGAGTCGAACCTTCAAGATACTAGAAGCTTTGTTATAAAATGTTTGATGTGCGCCCCTTTTGTTTTTGTAGAGTCGTCTGACATCCATCAACTTCTGCGCAACGATAGGGCATTAAATTTTACCTTCGCCCATAATCTTTATTGTGTAACGTTTCTCAAATCGAATGAAAAAATTGTAAATTCCCATATGACAAATCCAGACTTAGGCTAAATAATTATTTTCTGCACTTACCAGTTTATTATGATTTTCTCGAATTAAATCGCGATAATTAACCAATCACAAGAAAAAATAACTCACAATGCAAAAAAAAAAAAAAAAACACGTGGTGCTTAACAACATCCACCATAAGGCACCACGACCCAGATTTGTTCAAAACGGTCTCCAAAGCCTGGAGCACAGGCGAAGAGTAGCCAGCCTGACGGTGTTTTATAAGATGTATTTCGGAGAGTGTGCGAGGGAATTACATGCTTTAATTCCCCCATCTCCGTTCCGTCATTGGACGACCCGTCGTACGGCGATCCACCCTTAAGTAGTTGACACCACTAAGATCCGGACGAAGCGTTTTGCCTCGTCTTTTATACCGCGTACATCGAGGGACTGGGACACGAACTACAATTTAAGTCTCTTCAAGGCAAGATTGAATAGGAGCCAAGCCGAAAATGTTGCAGGATTAACAAACTTGTTAATTTGGTGGTCATGTCAATTGGCATGCAGAACAAAAGATGCCGCCTAGCGGTCGCTACTGATTTGCCAGCGAGACACAACGACACCAATTTCCTTTCCACAAGAAAATTGGCTTCCTTTCTAGCTAACATCGATATTTTTAATTGACTAAGTTTAGTTCTCTCTCTATTAAAAACATTAATTTCGATGGCAATGGTCGCGCTACGGAGTTTCGTTCCAAAAAAATGGAAATTAATTTATGCATTTTCTGCACTGTTTGGTTATTTCAAATGGAGTCTGACTTGCCTTTTTTTAACATATTACATCTAAACTAAAACGATGTCATAGAAGAAAATATTTTTTTTTTATTTGTTACGCTTTTTGCTAAAACAGTTAAACAGATTGGAATGAAATTTGTTACATGAGTAGATCATGACCGGCAGGGTAATTGAGGAAAACACTATCATTAGCAGTGGGCTTCATTTTGACAGTTCAACAACATTCTTTGCGTTATTTACTTTATTGAGCAAACACATTTTTCGAAGATATGGGGCAATGGATTGATAATGTGCTTCAAAACTCATCATTCCAGCGTTAATCCCAGTCGCATCCGAAGCCTTTTTAGCTTTGGAGTCTGGGGTCCGCTTTACCAGTCCAACTGCTGATATGGCTAAACTTCGACATTTTCCGTGAAGCGACTGCCGTCTGACCTCCACAACCCGAAGGCGACATCGAGGCATTGCAGTTAGACCAATTTGTTGGACTTTTGAGGGCTCCAACAACCCGTAACGACTGCCACTAGATATTCGTATGGCAACCGGGACCAACGGCTTAATGTGCTTTCCGAAGCACGACCAGACCAGTGCAAATATTCATGCATACAAATATTTGCCCTGTGCGGGGATCGAACCCGTGCCACCTTGCGCAGCGGCCGCGTTCGCTACCGCTACGCCACGGAGGCTGTAAAACTATTCTAATTAATAATAATAGTTGTATTACGTGGTTAAGGTGCTGGAATAGGAAATGTCGATGATTCTTTTTTATCACGGTATTTATGCGGGTAAAACCGTGGGATGTAGCTAGTTCATTTTATGAAACCTGACTTATTCACTATATTTGCTTGACATATCAATAAATTGTAGAAAAACCTATAAGCACGTATTGGTTAATGTACATAAATGAATATGGTTAAATTAAACTATAAAAGATGGTTTACCTTATCCATACTAATATTATAAATGCGAAAGTAACTCTGTCTGTCTGTTACGCTTTCCCGCCTTTTATCCCGGAAAAATTTAATATTCCCGAGGGAAATCTAAAAAGCGCGATATAACCGAACTCCACGCGGGCGAAGCCGCGGGCGGAGAGGAGAGTTAGTTTATTTATATATTTCTATAGCTTTCCACCCGCGGCTTCGCCCGCGTTGAGTTCGGTTATATCGCGTTTTGTAGGTTTCCCTCGGGAACATCAAATTTTTCCGGGATAAAAGGTAGCCTATGTTCTTTCTCAGGGTCTAATGATTGTCTGTGCCAAATTTCATCAAAATCGGTTGAGAGGTTTAAGCGGGAAAGCGTAACAGATAGACAGACAGA
This sequence comes from Sesamia nonagrioides, assembly GCA_017933935.1. Classification (NCBI taxonomy): domain Eukaryota; kingdom Metazoa; phylum Arthropoda; class Insecta; order Lepidoptera; family Noctuidae; genus Sesamia; species Sesamia nonagrioides. The sequence goes on along the minus strand of JADWQK010001815.1, from coordinate 469,866 downwards.
CAGAGTTACTCGCATTTATAATATTGATATGGATTGTACACCAATCAAACATCGAACAAAAACATTCAATACAAAAAAAAAAAAAACATACAATGGGCGGCCTTATCGCTAATGCGATCTCTTCCGGGCAACCAAAGAATGGACAGATTAACCCTTCATACAGGCCTTCTCTTCTTTTACTTATTTATTAATACGTTACGTCACTGTAGCGGTACCTACAAACGCCACATGGAATAACTCAATCAATTGACGTCACACGAATTCTACATCTCGCAATCAGAGTTTACCGTGCAACTAGCATACATGTAGCTTCCCAATTTCAAGTATTGGACAAGTGCACGCCATACATAACACCCTTCTGGTCGGAGGATCCTCCCTTTTCAATGAAGGATGAGTTAACTTTACTCCCTGTTCCTAATGCTTCCACAGTCACACATTTTACAAAACAGTTACACGGTAAGAAAATACGGACGCATTTACTTTCTTGAAATAAACAGTTACACGCATAAGAGAATACTTCCGCATTTTCTTTAAAGAATTTTTTATTGCAATCTATGTATACTAATATTATAAATGCGAAAGTATCTCTGTCTGTCTGTCTGTCTGTCCGGCTTTCACGCCAAAACTACTGAACCAATTGTAGTGAAATTTGGTGCACAAATAGTTTGGAGCCTGAGAAAGGACATAGGCTATATATTATAACATCCCGCTATGACTAATAGGAGCAGAGCAGTAGCAAAAAATGTTGCGGAAACGGGAGTGAACGCGGGCGTACATATTGCTTCCAATATTTTAACAGGCGCTTTATTCATTCATTTCAGCCGAAAGACGTCCACTGCTGGACATAAGCCTCCCCCAAGGTTCTCCACGATGACCGGTCCTGCGCCTTCCACATCCAGTGGTTTCCCGCGACCTTCACCAGGTCGTCGGTCCACCTTGACGATGAAGATGATGATGATTTAACAGGCGCTTATTTCATATATGCTCAATCCTTCTCTATATGAGAGGAGACCTGTGCCCAGCAGTGGGACGATAAAAGGTTGATGATGTGTGTATGTTATTTTATAACAATTGAGCTCCTGTAAACTAAAGTCCACGCGAACGAAGTCCCGGGCAACAGCTACTTGTTTATATATTATGATCAATATTTTCTTAAACACGTGACGCCTACCTACCCTAGGTACATCGCAAAATGTAATGTGATCCGACAGGAAATAATATACGTACTTCGTTTTCGACCTTTGAATTATTGTTCTGGGTTTTATATAATAAAGGACCTGCTGTCGGGAAATGAAAAGGCTGAGCAATTTTCAAATACATTTTCTCGTATGTCAGGCCAGTTGTCATGTTTAGTTTTAATAATGACAGCACGATTTATGCATCGTGCTTTGTGAAATTACAATAGGCAAAGTCGTTGTACAGACGATACCACACCAAGCTACTCCAATCTATAAAATTTCTTTAATAGATTTTCAACTTTATCTCCGAAACTTTAATTTTGAGTGGGAATATCAGATAGTTCCGTGTAGGTTGACCTGCTGTCGTCCGTACTATAATTTAACAGTTTTTTTTTCTCATTTCTTCTTTTTTTTTTGCGTATGGCGTATCTGTTATAATTTATTCAATTTAGCAGTAATTTAATGCTTGGGTACTAAGTAGTTATAAAAATAAATATGATTTTTCTCAAGCCTGTCTAAAACAGAACTGTTTCAATATAATTAAGGCCTGGAAATTATACTGAGTAGAAACACTGAATAAATAAACATAATTTATAATGCGAGGTCTTAAATAATTTCTGTTTAAGTGTCAAACAACACAAAGGCATATATTGGAACATATTAATGCGAGGATGTTCTAACATGTTAATTATGCCGGTTGATTTATTTGACGACTGATTGTTTCAATTATGTACTAATTAGTGATAGTCAATTACATGAATGTTTGAGTATAATTGATATTGCGCTACAGTGATTGTTGCCTGAGGGAATAGTCTCATGAGGTATTTGGATCCAGCACCCTAATTGCGTAATATATTATTACTATAATAATTTTGAAGCATATTGCTAATCAAATGCTATCTTCTTCTTCTTCTTCAGCCTATAGATGTCCACTGCTGGACAAAGGCCTCCCCAAGGCTTTCCACGCCGAGCGGTCTTGTACTGCCCGCATCCATCGGCTTCCCGCGACCTTTACCAGGTCATCGGTCCACCTTGTTGGGGGCCTCCCTACGCTGCGTGTTCCAGTACGTGGCCGCCACTCCAGAACCTTACTGCTCCATCGGCCATCGGTTCTACGAGCAATGTGCCCTGCCCACTGTCACTTAACTTAGTAGCGACTCGCAGAGCTATGTCGGTGACTTTGGTTCTTCTGCGGATCTCCTCATTTCTGAGTCGATCACGCAGAGAAATTCCGAGCATAGCTCTTTCCAAAATGACCAATAAATCACCTTTGTGTGACTCTGAGCCTTCGTATGAGGCCAATTGTGAGCGACCACGTTTCAGTTCCGTAAGTCATCACTGGCAACACACACTGGTCAAAGACTTTACTCTTGAGACACTGTGGTATCTTGGTCGATGAGAAGATATAGCGTAGCTTCCCGAACGCTGCCCAGCCGAGCTGGATTTGACGAGACACCTTTTTCTCGAAGTTGGACTGTTTGTCCCAGGTATATATACTCGTCCGTGTGCAGTTTCTGGCCTGCCATCGGACGCGTCCCCAGGTGGCGGATAGGGGAACGGCCCCCAGATATGGGGGTTACCGCTTTACCGGCGTGGACCAAAATCAGACGCGTGGACCGCTTCGCTCGATATTGTGTTACGCAACTACCCTTTTTTTGGTATGGATGGGAAATCATCAAATGACCTCTCCCGCTCTGGGCGAAGCACAAGGGCGTGTCAGACTTATACTGACTAAAACCCACCCGTGTTCCTTCACTTGCCTGTGCGCCAGGGACACGGGTTACTTTTTTGACCAACCCGCAACCCTCACCCAGGCATCGGTCTTCGTAGGCCCCGTCACGATGTGCTGAAATATCTATGAGGCGTAAAACACAACGCTTCGTCGAACCGAGCCTGGTCCTTACCTGGTTCTTACGGTGGCCAGGAGTTCGATGTTGTCTCCCAACCAGGGCGTCTCCTGCAGCTGCTCAAGGCGTGAAGGCGCTGAGATTCCGGCTACCTCACGCGCTCCGCATTCTCCTTTGCTAGCATCATTGCTTCGCAGAAGAAGGTGACGGCCTGCCATGCACTCACGCCCCGGACCACAGCCTGGACCAGGGCCGTGGTGGTGTGAAATCACCACCGATCGCCGCCACGAAGACACGTCGGTGGTCTGCCTAACTCGGGCAGACCTCCACCATATGCTCCACCCCATCCTCAGGGCGATCTCCACAGTGGTGACACCCTGGCGTTTCTTAAAGGCCATTCGAGCCTTATCTTATATATCCTTATATCCGACGAACAGGAACCTCCGGAAATAGCCGTGTCTGGTGAGGACCTACGTCAGGCGGAAGATAAGGACGCCCAGGTACCTCTCTGACTAGCGACTCCTTAAAGAGAGGACTTACCACCGCTATTGTGGCACGTCCATTTTGCAATTACCCTACCGGTTGGTTTCTGAAGCGGACTCCGCATGCATGTATAAATGCAGCCCAACGAATACATACTTTTTTATTAGAGTTCCGTACCTAACTAGGTTTTTCTGTGGATTTCTTTCAATCGCATAAGCATTGACAATATAATTCTCATAGCACTAAGCCTACCAATAAATACCATCGTGCAATTATATGGAAATTATCAGTTGTAGTATCAATGTGGCTGTTTTTAAATAATATCTAATTTAAGATTGATTTCCAAAGCCGCGACGTATACAGTATGATGATTATGTTATAAATTGAAACGACGTTTTCTACTTTATGTGTTTGAAACATAAGCAAATCAATAACAATCGATATTTTAAACGTGGGAACATTTTTTTCTTTTGGGTATAAATATTATTTATTTATTAGCCTATCTACAATTGCTGCACCGTTTAACTTAATAAGTAAGATACGGTCATAGGGTAGGTACAATGTTGATGGATACAGCATGCAAAACAGCTTATACCACAAATAAAAAGAAGAATTAATTTTAAATGGATAGTTAAGAAAATAAAAAAGTCAGTTAAACATACATATGTATAGCTGACTACTTATGTATGCATACATATGTATTGAACCAAATTTATGACTATTTGTTAGTAATTTCTTAACTACCAAATGTGTTGAATTGTAACAATGCACTATTTAATGCGATAACCTTATATGGCATATTTCAGAAATATTTTTTTGACAATTTCTTCTTATTTTTTATTTGATGGAAGAAATATTTTTTTAATTTTTTATCTACGTAAACTTTTATTTAAAACACCATGATAAATACTAAATGATAAATTACTTGTTACTAAGTGGACACTAGTCACATTGTACTTTCGTGATACTCAATCATGGTTATCACTTAACCTACATCATGATGTAATGCGAATATCTAGTAAGTTGAGGAGTTTTAGTTAAGGATCGATAATGTTTTAAAGATCGCGTAAGGCTATTACGCGAAACATTAATACTGTTTTACAAGCTTTACTTTTGCATTATGTAATAATTCTAAATAGTAAATTTTCCTAGTAAACGTATCTTCTTCTTCTTCTTCAGCCTATAGATGTCCACTGCTGGACAAAGGCCTCCCCAAGGCTTTCCACGCTGACCGGTCTTGTGCTGCCCGCATCCATCGGCTTCCCGCGACCTTCACCAGGTCATCGGTCCACCTTGTTGGGGGCCTCCCTACGCTGCGTGTTCCAGTACGTGGCCGCCACTCCAGAACCTTACTGCCCCATCGGCCATCGGTTCTACGAGCAATGTGCCCTGCCCACTGCCACTTAAGTTTAGCCACTCGCAGAGCTATGTCGGTGACTTTAGTTCTTCTGCGGATCTCCTCATTCAGAAAGATTTCATTATTGATTCAAATTAATTGTATATGGTTTAGAGATTCTAAATCTCTAAAAGATTTTCAGTAATACTAAACTTCTTAAAAGAATACAATTCAGCTTCTAACATTAGAATAAAATTTTCTGCTTCAAAACAGCGTTCCGTCTAATAAATGTTGCTTAAGAATAAATTAAGTTTCATCATATCAAAGTCACTTACTGCATGCGAAATAAAATCGTGGAAGGGCGTCGGATGCTTGAAAATCCCTTCAACATTTTACACGTCAAGTGAGACGAGAAGTCTTATTTACCTTTAGAATAAATGACAGTAAATTATTGACTGGCCTTAAACACCAAAGAACATTACTGAGCGCCGCTTATTCGCTGGATTAAGGTAGGAAAACGCCGCTGATTTCTCTGAAGCCTCAACATTAGCACTGAACGGTATCCATTCAATTTTATTCCCAAAAGAAGTTTAGGATTTTATCTGGAGATGTTTTAGAGTTATTCGCGGGTACTTCACGCAGGATTTAACGAATAGGTACACGAGTTTAAGTTCCGGCCGAGTGCACACCCGCGTAACATTAAGTTACGTGGTTCCACACCATTAGCGAAGATTTCGCAATTTCACCGTGTCTCAATTCTGCGGACTATTAAAGGGGAAATTTCATTACAAGAATGGTTCTCTTGAATAAGCGATGAACGCGAGGTGAGTCTGAGACTTAACGGTTGCCTCTGATTAAAGATTACATAGGTAGTCTCGGATGGTGTTAAATTTAATTTGCTCCCGCGAAGATTATGCGACGTAAGGTTTCTGGCGTTCGAGTTTATTACCTAACTTCGTCGAAACTTCTGACTGGAACACCTAATTCATGATCTCCTTCAATGACACGTATATACTATACAAAATTAATTACAATTAATATGCAGCTTAGAAGTTCTGGATAATTCCTAAAGAATATTCGACAAATAAATAATATTTTTGATTTATTTCTATTTGACGAAAAGTTTGCGTTCTTTGAACATGTGAGGTTCTAGAGAAGAGGAAAATATAGGGAGTTTTACTTAAAACAGGAAAAGCAGATTTCAAAATATTACAATAGCTTAATACACTTATGACTAATGGAATGAAAACTTACTGGTTGTACCTACCTTGTCTATCTACAGCAGGGGTGGCCAACCGGTCGATCGCGGCTGCTAGTCCGACTGGATTCATATACAATATGTAAAGAAAACCCTGTCCGATCCGTGAAGGTATTGTTAGGTATCGATAACTGATTATAATAATGCCTACAAAGCCGGTCTAAACTTAAAAAAAAAATCCCCCTAAAAAATAAATTTTATTTCGCAAAAAGAGGTAACTTAATACATGTGCGTTAAGCAACCCCTTCCGCGGGCGGCGGGGTGCAGGGCACGCGGCACCTGTGACGTGTTCGCGTCGCTATTCGCTTATAATAATACCGGTGTTGTCACTTTTTTAAAAAATACCAAATTTCCGGGAAATTAGAATTAATTCCCGGGAAAAAAGGGTGATTTCAAAATTCATTAGTATTATTACTATGATGATATGTAAAATTTTATATTATACTTTGTCATGTGTTTACCTAACCTTTATTATCCTCATGGGTCGGACAGGGTTTTCTTTACATATTGTATAATCAGGATCATGCAAAAAATATAAATATTATCAACTACTGCAACAACATATTATATCATTTTTAAATCACTATATCGCGATATCTATCCTCTATTCTACACAGGATACTTGTAGTGTTTCGTTTTCGGCATGCAATGTCCAACAAGCGGGAAATAAACACCGTTCTCGCTTGACAGACGCTCATACATTGGATTTTTTAAGGTTAGAAATTTCCAACTACAAAGTTGATAATGTTAAACTTGTGGAAAAAGCTCAGGCGCAATACTCACACTAATATACAGGACCGATTTTTTAACGTTATGTTAAATAAATTTAAGGAAACGATCTCAAATGACTGGTCAATAAACAATATACGATTGTGTATTAAACTACGCTATTTTATTTTTGATTTCAAGGAATATTTATGTATTTGGTAGATCGCACAGCGATTCCTTAGTAAACAGTAGACCTTTGGTCTACTCAAGTTGGCCACCCCTGATCTACAGCGTAGTTATTATAAATTATATTCTAAGGGTTTCTCCTGGATGTATTTCATTATAAAATTCTTGTTAATCGGATTACTGGCTTTATAAGCTAAAACTGATTGGAACTAGAAAATGGCAACAATATCCACTGTTTTGTTAACCGCCCGACCCGTCGACGCCGAGACGACGTCATCATAATGAATTAGTAAATAAATTAAATGAAAACAAGCGAAGGAAATTAAACTTTGTATCGACTTTTGTTTCCTTTAATTAAAACTTCAAAATTACGTGATTAGTTATATATTGTTTTCTGTTTGTGAGGACTAAGTCGGTGGAATTTGCGGAAAAATTAAATGAAAATATGAAATCACAGTAGCGGAAAGGTCATATTTTTATATGTCTTGAAGATTCTTTCATGTTAAGCATACTAAATAACAAATTCCCACGTACGATATTATCACTCTTTCTTCTAAATAAAATATTTTCGTCTTCCAAATTATTTTGATGCTCTTCCCACAAGAGGTAATGATGGCGCAAATATGAAATGCGTATCTAATACTGTTCTATTCTCAGATATTAGGGTCGCTATTATCATGACGACGCAAAATCTCCGAGGGATATTCAATTCATCAAGCGAGGTTGCCCAAAAAGCTTGCATTAGTAAAAAAATCACGATCCTTTACGTGTCTAAGGCTAAATACGTTAAATACGTGACAGATTTTATAAAATACCAACATGTAAATAAATTTTGTACTTCGCTGTCAATATTTTTCATGCTTTTTGTACCTAAAACATTTGAGAATAAAAAGAAATAAAGCACCCAGTGCCACCCGCATTCGCTTTACGTCGTGCAAACAATAAACATTTTTATCAAAATGTGTTGCGCGATAAAACAATCATTGTTTTTTTGTTCCTTACGGGCGGTTTTAGGGAAACCGAATTTCGTATGATATTATTATATTACATGGCAACATGGAGAGTGCGAACGTTGTACCCTCCATCCGCCAGCCGCCATCCATGTGGCCAGACACACGAACGCACAGACACACAGTTGGCATAACGGACAGAGATCCCGCCGGAGCTCTTTCCGCTGTGTCGTGTTCTCGGGGCAGTGAAGATAGATTTGGGCCTAGTGTGAAGATTTATTCGAATTTTGTTTCGATATTAACAAACTAATAAAAAATTTAAAAGGGCAGTGTTCACCCTATTTCAACTTAAACAAATATCGACTTTATTTCAACGGTAATTAAGTTGATTTCAGAATGACCAGTACCTATATATAGAAAAAGTTATAAAAATGCTTGAAGTGGTTGAGTAAACTGAACATGCAAGAGTTAAAGTTGTTTTCCCTTAAACTTATACATATTTGGTTATACTTTTGGCAATAAGACGCAATTGACCGATATTCCTTGTGTCAGGTGTTTATGATAGCGATCAATTAATATCAGTTGAGATGCTTATAATGAATTATTACGCTCTTCTAATTAAACTTTACCGATTTCGATTACAATTTTATTTATGGTATGATATGATAGTAGAATTTATTGGAGTAATTAATTTGAATTATGTTTCCAATTTTCAATCTTGTTTCCTATTTTGTTTGTGGAATATACGACTAAGTTAATTACTTAACTTATTTTTAGGTGCAGTTCATCATCATCGTCATCATTCCAGCCGAAAGACGTCCACTGGTAAACTTCCTCAAGGATTTCCACGACGACCGGTCCTGTGCCTCCCGCATCCAGCGGTTTCCCGCGACCTTCACCAGGTCGTCGGTCCACCTTGTCGGGAGCAGTGCAGTACGCAGCGTGGGTAGACGCTGCGTCTTCCGGTGCGTGGTCACCACTCGAGAACCCGTCGGCCCCATCGAGCATCAGTCCTACGGGCAATTATTCGGGCTATGTCGGTGAAGTTGTTCAGTGCTAATGTTAATAGATTGTATTGGACTACCGATCTACCCCTAAATCGCACAATTTTCACGACTTAAGAAATAAAAATGTATGCGCCCCAAGGTTTCACGCGTTAATCCTAGTTGTAAACCATATATCTGTATGCCTAATTCGTTCAGTACCATTTCTTATATTTTTTCAATCCCGCCTGATCGTAAGCACTGATGCAATCGTTGATGGTAAAGCGAGCTAGTTTATTAAAGCTATTTACTTAAAAATATTAGTGAATAGGAACGAAGACGGCAGTAGAGCGAGGTGAAGCAATGCTAAACCCAACAACATGACCAACGATGCTGTGCTAGAGGCAGATTGATCTGGAGACCCTCCACGATCAAACTTTCGACACAACAATATTTGGTGCAATATACCCAGCACTCATCGCAACACAACTTCTCAGCTCTAAGGCTGGATTGAAGTCAAGCACTAGTTTAAAATTATTAAAAAAAAAACAATCAATATTACAGGAATGTATGATTCACTAAGCCTATTGTAGTTAATCAATGTATTGTGCGATCCATAAATTGATTCCAAGATCTAGGATTTCTAATCCGTCTTAACGGATGACGAAGGATGCTCGATTGCAGTAAACTAACCCAGCGAAGCGGGGAACGCGTTCAAGCGATACATCACTCCTTATCGACATCAGAGGGGTAATTCTCGTTATTTTAAGTACGTTCACAGTCTGATCATAGTCTCAATCTGTCAGAAAAGCCACGATAAATAACATAAATAATACTGAAAAACAATAGGGTTCGGTGGAATGTTAGGTAAAAATATATAAGAGAGAATCTATTCGGTGTGCAGGCCAGTCGACATATGTCTCACGGCTAATGTTAAAATGGATGCCCGTCATATGTTTCTATATTAGAAGACAGCAGTTGGAAATAGTTTCGCATTACATTTTCATCCCTTTTAACTAGGTTTTAACCACATATCTAGTCAAATAAAATGAGAAACTCGTCCTGCCCGTTTGGATTGGCTATGAGCCCATAACACCACGCGTTTTGATGAGTTTATAAGTTATAGTCGTACTCGAAAAGGCACATTCTCAGGTTTAGGAAAAATGTTGCCGCAGGTTTTTTTTTATAAAGGTTGATAAATGTCTCCGGGTTCCCTCGGAAAACGCGAACCTGTAAGCTACAGTGGGTATCCTCGAACTAAAAATGGTGCTTTCTAAGAAATTGATTTTTAGTAGTGGTAACTTATTGACTGAAATTTTAGAGGTCAGACGAATGTCTCCGCTTAAAAATATAGATATTCAATGTTGGTGGCAAATGATTCGACGCATGAAGCTTGTGGGTGGTTTAAGTAAATGTTTGATTTTGAGATTATGCTTATTTTTCAAATGTATAAAGATGCAAACCATTCAAAGAGGACAGGTACTGTAGAGATTGTTGATTCTATTCGATAAGTTGATGGTTTAAATAAGACTCAAGCGGTAATTCGCAATTAAAAAGAAAGAATTACCAAGTTATACCCTCATTTTATTTATTACGGTAGCGTTAGCGCGCCAACAACTAATAGCGCCCTCTTTGTATACGGCTCGATTTCTTGGCGGTAGGGCATTTAAGCTACGTCGTAGAAAACTTATCTGCGAACAAGCTTCCATAGTGATCCATACGGATTTGGCGACCTACACACGATAAATAAACCGTACTTCTTCACGACAAAAAAAATTATGTAAACAAAGCTTTTTACAACAGTCTTCTTTGTATTTGCTATGATAATCAATACGTTTGTCATGTATGCTGATTTTTTCAATAATGCTCGACAAAATTGGAAGTTCACGTCTCGATAAATATGACAGTTGATTTTTGACTATAGACAGTTGGTTACTTATTCATACAAAAGAGTTTTCATACACATCGATGTGGTAGACAGATGTCGCGTTCCTAACTTAGGAAATTGAATTGTGGCCGGTGCGGTGGTTCGTACGGAAATAATCCTCTTTCATTGAATTGTTTTTCTACAGTGGCGTACATTTTTTTTGCAACATCCCGAGATTTATATTTCACTTTGTTGATGTTACGTCGAGCGTGGCAGCTGTCAAAGCCAAAAACTATTCTGATACAAATAAATAGGTGTTTTGACATGAATGCTAAGATTAGTGTCACGCGCATTTTTCATTGGACTTTTAATTTTTTTTATAGTGTCGTTTACTAAATAAAAGCGCGTGATTTGTGTAGTAAAAAGTGCAGTCAGTGAATACTTCATAAAGAACATCGAAATATCGCAGCATAGTGACCACATCATGGCTTTGCATCAAATCTCCGAGTAGTCGGCTCACGCGGCCGTTTTTTCAACTGTCATTGGCGATATCCGCCATTATTGTGAATATTTTTTTTTTCAAGAATTTCTATATAATTTGTTACACGTGTTATTGGCAAAATTGTGGTATCTAACACAGAGGCCATTGAAGAGTTGAAGTAGTATTCATTCTAAAGAAGAGAAATAAACAAATAATTTCAAATTGTATTTAATGAAAATGCTAAAATGTTAAAAACGTTTTCGTTTGTTTTTTTTTTGTGTATGGATATAGTTAATAAGGTCGATTATGTTCTTTGAAGAAAAGTTTTTTGAAACTAATATTAGTTTTTTTTAGTCGTGGTGACTTAATGGTTAAAACGCCATCCTCTCATGTATGAGTGTGCGGGTTTGATTACAGGTCAGACAAGTACTGTAGGTACTTGCCTGACCTGTAATCAAACCCGCAATTAAACTTTTCTAAGTTATATGTACTTTCTAAGTATATCTTAGACACCAATGACTGATTACAAGGTGAAGGAAAACATCTTGAGGAAACCTGGACTTTAAGTTTGGAATTACCAACCCGCATTGAGCAAGCGTGGCGATTTCCTTCTCTGTATGAGAGGTGGCTTGTCCCAATAGTGGGACGATAAAATGGTTAATGATGATTAGTTTTACTATACTTTTCATAAACCATTATGAAGAAGAAAGAAAGAAAGAAAGAAAGAAAAAACGTTTATTTGCAGTAAACATGACGCAAAAGTTTACAAAAACACTAAAAATAAGACATAATTGAGGGAAACATGCGTCACATCCACGAAAAACGGCTGTCGCTCAGCATTATGCTGAGACTCTATGCAAAACAGAGCCCAGCGCTGGTTTTCAGCGACAACCGGCGCCGACGTAAAGACGTCACCCGGTGCAACAAACAATTAAAAGTGGCATCGAGACGGTAGTACAGTAACAATAAAAACATAAAAGTACAACAAAAAATACAAACATACAAACAATTAAATTGGTATCGAGACGGTAGTACAGTAAAAATGGTGAGAGAACAGCTTCAATAAACACAAACAGGAATATAAAAAAATAAAAACAGAATATATAAAAACTACGAGAATATCATCCTCAGAAATGACACGTTTCATATAGTGGCAATAATAAGAAGCGTCCGGTTCCGATTTGACAGTATTTTTTAACATAGTCTGTGGTAAGTGGTTTGTCGCAAGCGGCCACGCGCTTCCAACATGCATTAATGTTTGCATTGCTTGATACCGTTATTATTATTGCTATTACCATTTCTATTAACAATAATTATTACCACACAGTTGAGCTACAAAATGCCCATATGTATAAAGTTACGATAAGTTATGTGTCGGTGTTTTATCTGTGCATCAGTGAGTAATTTGTGAGAGACGAAACCCTGGCACTGGAAACTGGAAACTGGAGGGTGACCTGACATGCTACATCATACAAGGAGCTTTGGGGCTCCAAAACACACGAAGGTATGATACGGACGTCCGAATAGAAATACGGTCAAAAAATAAACAAAAATTATATTAATCTAAGAACAACACAACCTAAATAGGTACCTAGATAATACGATTATTGGAATTTTATTTGTAATTATAAAAAAGACTATGAAAATGTGTTTAATAAATAGAATGTCAACTAATAAATTTGTATGGGACAGGAAAATGTTGATGAGGTTATCAATGTGGACAGGAGCAATGCTGCCAGTAGTCCCAGCAAGCAATAGGCCGAATGCCATGCCACAGCGCTGCACATTTTCGAATGATCAGTGGCCATCAGACACCAAGCACCGCCGGCCATAAACATATGAGGTGAGTGTAGAAAAATCTTAGTATTCATTTATTTATCTGATATTTGTGCCTGTAATAATAGCTTCTTTAATTGACATTTAAAAGATCCTATTGTTTTTAGGCCTCGCATTGGTGGTGGAAGATCATTCCAGCAGCGTGTGGCTGCAAACTTGAAACTGCCTCTGAATGCTGCTGTTCTATGCTGCGCCATGTTTAGTGGGCCCACCACAGAACGAAGACCGTATTTGTAGAGAGATTGTCGCCAGGTGAGCTTTTCATATAAATAGTGCGGCTTATGAGTTGTGACAATACCGAACATTAAACTTGCTAAGTGAAGTTTCCGCCTGGCTGCCATTTTCAATGTATTGAGTTCGTTTAAGTATGGTGTCACATGATGCCTGGGAGGGACATGAATGCAGAAACGAACACAGGCATTCTGAATTCGCTGGATCAACCTCTCCGTCCTACCTAGCAAGCAGGGTCCATAGACGGTGTCGCAGTAGTTGAGCTTAGATAAGATCAGACTATCAACCAGTAGTTTCCTAAGTGGTAAGCTAAGAAATTTACGTATACCGTATAATACCTTAAGCCTATAAAAACAACTTCCTAGAACCTTCCTCAAATGAGCCTCAAAACGCAACTCTGGTTCCAGTATTAGACCCAGACTACATGCCTGCTCCACTCGCTCAATTCTCTCCCCCTTAATCACAATCTCTGGTTTGACAGATAGAATTGCAGCAACTTGTTTCTTAGTCCCCAGCACCAAGAACTTGGACTTCAGTGGGTTCAAAACCAGAGAGTTCTCTTCAGACCAGGCTGCCACTCTATGTAGGTCCTCATTCACTCTTTGCACCGCCAACGCCGCATCATCTCCTTTGCAGGACATGTACAACTGGATGTCATCAGCATACATGTGATATTTGCAGTTGACAAAAGATCCAGCAACATCAGCACTGTAGAGTATGTACAACAATGGGCCTAAAATCGATCCCTGCGGGACCCCTCTGGTTACCTGGAGTGGAGGGGATGAAACAATGGTTCCGTCCCCTTTGTTGATCTGCACGTACTGTGTCCTTCCAGTTAAATAGCTGCTAAACCAATCCACAGTGCCACAGTCAAAGCCATAGTATGTTAGCTTTGACAACAGTAGATTAGTATTAATAGCGTCGAAAGCCCGAGAGAAGTCCAGCAGGACCAGGATCGACCCCTCACCCCTATCACGTGCCTCTAGGATGTTTCCTACTACGTCCATCAGAGCTGTTGCAGTGCCTCTTCCTTTATGGAAACCCGACTGAAGTTCAGGGAGAATGTCGTTATCCTCCAAGTACTCAACCACCTGCAGATACACTACACGCTCCAGAATCTTTGACATGCAGGGCAGTATACTAATTGGCCTCAGGTCTTTCAAAGTGGCTGGATCGCTAATTTTAGGGATAGGGCGAACACTTGCGCGCCTTTTCAGAAGTCAGGGAATGTACTCGATTCTATAGACCTGTTTATGATATCAGTGATGACCTGCAAGGTAGTTGGCAATGTGAGTGTTAACATTTCCAAGCTGATACCATCAACACCCCGGGCATTTGATCGAAGACCTCTGACTATCTTTAGAATTGTGTCCTGGTTGGTTGCAGAGAGCGAGAACTCGGCTGGACTATACCTGCGTGAGTGGAAGTTGGATATCAACGAGACATTATCGTTACTATTTCCTGGAACATCCAAAAATGCCACATTGATATTGTTTGGATTGTCAAAATGGCTTGGCAACAGCCTTTCTTTGTGGTCGGGAAGTACATCTGACTTTAGATTACGCCACAAAAGTTTGGGGTCCTGACTTTGATCATTGATTTTTTTTGCGAAATAAGCGGTTTTTTCCCTCACCAATGCGGCGGCAGCCTCACGTTTAAGATCTAGGTAGTACTGCTTATGGTGCGGTTCTTTGGTTTGACGACATCTGTCCCTGGCCTCATCCCGCAGCCTGAACATGAGACGAATATTGTCAGTGATCCAAGGTGTAGGTCGCTTATAGAAGGTCTTTTTCTTAACGGGAGCATGAAGATCAAAAAGCTGAAGTAGGCATGCATTAAAGGTATGCACCATAGTATCAACATCACGTGAATCTCCCACAGTAGACCATGGTATCATGTTCAGATCCTTTTGGAATTGATCCAAAATGATGTCCGAAAAAGAGCGAAACTCAATGACCCTAGATTTAGCCTTGGGTTTCTTAAAAATAGACTCATATGTAATGAATGAGTGGTGACTGAGTTCACTGATATAGTTCACCCTAACATTTCGCGTTGTAGTAGCATCAGTACATACTATATCGATAAGCGAACTACTGTTACCCACGAAGTGTGTCGCTGACTGAACCAATTGAGAAAGGTTCAAGCAATTAAAAAAGTCGGCAAGCTGCTTTGATTTTGAGCTATGTGCATCTAAGAGATTAACATTTAGGTCACCCAACAGTACCAAATTATCATATGGGGCTAGTGCACTAATACTGGCAGTTATGGCGTCAAGGAAAAGCTCCAGGTCCTGCCAAGGCGGGCGGTATGCGGTCCCAATAAGAAGCTTTCTTCTGCTGATGTTCAAGCCCAGCCAGAGCTGCTCCACTTCAGGGTGGTCAGGATGGGTCTTTACGCGCGCGTTAATGCCACTCCTTATATAAAAGGCAACTCCCCCGCCACGTCCACCTCGGGTAGTCACAGGTCGAGGTACGTGCCTGAATTTGTACCCAGGTACACTAGGTGCCCGGTCCTCTTCCCCCTTGCGTAACCAGGTTTCGTTGATAGCCATGATGTCCACAGAGTGGTTACCCATGGCAATCAAAAACTCATCCTGATTTGTCCCTAGAGAGCCCGCATTTAGTAGACCGAACTTAATATGTTTACTGGGAGCCATCAGTGCTAAAAGCCATAGGTTTCAGATGAGGAAGTGTCAGACAAGAATGAGTATATGAAGGTGTTCTATGGACGTGAAGTTGGGCACTACAGTAAGAGTAAATACGTAAGACACATATAAGAACAAGAAATACACAATTTGATTTGAATAGACTAGCTGAAAATAGACTTTGCACATATAATATAAATAAACAGAGCATGAGCATGAAATAAAATAAATTAAAATAGGCTGATATGTTGACACAAACTCCATACAACTCCAATCCAAGACTGAGCACACCATGGAAACGGCTACGATGCATACCCCCACAAACATGATTAATAAAACCATGCACATACAAATAAACACAAAAAAAATTATGCTTTCTCCTTTTCAGTCCCGAAGACACGAGACAAGTCCTCGTCAGTGCGGATCCTCTGCGCCTTGTCTCCAGGCATCTTTCTGACGAGTATTCGGCCCTGCTTGGTCCATACGAATTTCCAATCAAGGCGGCCGGCCGCATCCCGCGCCCTACGAAACAACAAGCGATTGGCTTTCGTCAGCCGCTCGTTGAGGAAGAATCGCTGCGATGGGACTGACATGTCGAGGTCGGCCGTGGTCACTCCGCGTCGCACACGCGCGCTTGCCAGAAGCTGGTCGCGCAAGTCCCGGCGAGCAAAGCGTACAACAATCGGCCGCGGACGAGACTCAGTCGGACCAGCTGAGCTCGTCACATTGAGGTGCCTTCCTCCAACACGTTCCGCGCTGACAATGTCACGCTCGTCAAGGCTGACCCCCAGCTTGTGGGCAATGAGCTTTATTATATGCATGGGGTTTTCCGCTTTTCCCTCCGGCAAATTTGACACCTCTATGTCATTAGCGAGGAGCTCCTGGTCCCTGTCGTTAAGCTCTCTCCTCAATTCCTCTACCACCCTGTCCACACTGGCTGAGTTCGTGGACCCCGAAGCAGCGCGTTGCTCCAGCGCGTCAACCCTGGCCTCCAGACCGTCGATGCGCGTGCTGCAGGTATTTAAGGTGGATTTCAGCTCCGCCATTTCCACCTCCATCTCCCTTCTGAACGCCTGGATCTCTGCACGCGCCATCCTCAGTTCCTCGATAATGACCCGTAAGTCCGTTCTAGATACGGACGATAATTGCTTGGCGGTGACATAAGTAGTTGGGGTCTCAGGCGGCGGGGGCGTCGAGGCAACACTAACGGTCTGCGTGAGTTCACAGTATGAACTTTTCACAGGACTATTTGGCACACTGGAGCCCGCAAACCCTGGAGTCCCTTTTTCTTCTGTGGGAGGGCTTTGCACGGGACCCCTGACCGGAGTCTCCGCCCTATTGTCACGAACAATATTTTTCTTACAATCTGGACAACGCCAGTTAATGCTAACATTTGCCTTGTTAGGGATCCCCACACATGCTCTGTGATTTAATCCCCGGCACTCACCACACTTAGCGCCCTCCAGCGCCGAAGCAAACCGACCGCAACCTCCACACTTGACACCCGGCATGTTCTGTGCTTGCGTGCTTTGGACTTACGCAGCAGGGAGTAACTAGGACGCGCGTTAGGTGGTGGCTGTAACGATTCCCGTCAGTGGTCGATAAGATGATGGCTCCGTCTCTAAGATGCTTATTTTTTTATTGGTGGTAAACTTGTTGGTGGGTACTATAAAAATTCGTAAATTTTTATGGAATGTTTTTTTTTTTGTATTATGGCCCCAAGACGCACTATTTATATCTCACTATAAACTATGTGATGCTATTCGCCACTGTAATCACTATTAAATAGATTCTGATACACTTTGACTTTTATTTTTAATTTATTCATAAAAATATTTGACAGCGAGCTACACCGATGGAGACGTCAAACGTCACTGTTATATAGTATTATGATTCATCCTTTTCTTTTGAGAAACTACACAAACTCTCATATAGTATTTAATTTAATACCAATAAAAATGATAAAATATTGTATTTTGCGCACCACATACAAAGACGACTTTTTAACTACATTAAACTGCACACTGTAAGCTTAACCATTTAATTCTTAAGTAGCCGTGTCGTCCCAAGTAAAGGCATTTATACTTGAGTGGCTTTTCCATTTTACTCGCTTTCACGGCCAAATGGAATGTGCTCAACATTTCAAAATAGACGTTGGGAGTAAAAATCAGCGTCCACGATATAAATCACGTCATTTACACAGTTTAAAAGCTCGGTTTGACTAATGGCCTTTTACGAAAGGTTAAAATTGAAAGCCTTTGACATCGTGCTGTCTCTTTCTACGCTGTAGTTAGCATAGCAACAAGTTTATGGTGTAATTTGAATAGAGGAAAGTTTGTTTGCAATGTCAAAGTTTTGCTTGCATACCTGACTGTTGCTTACTTAGAATGTTTAAATATATACGGGCAAATATATATATACGGACAAATCACACAGATTGAGCTAGTCCCAAAGTAAGTTCGAGACTTGTGTTATGGGATACTAACTCAACGATACTATATATTTTGTAATAGATACATATATAGATAAACACCCAGGACCCAGGCCAATCAGGAAAAGATCGTTTGCCATCATGACCTGGCCGAGGATCGAACCCGGAATGAATGTGATTACTTTAGAAATTTCTAGATTTCCCTGTAGTCTTAATAATTATTCCATTTGGTACCGCAGTCGTTAGCACTTCTTCCTTCTTGTATTGTTTTTCTGTATAATACCCGGGACGTGTTCTCTGTCCGAATGATATAATACTAATGGCGAAACTATTTGACGACCTCCGTGGCGCAGCGGTCAACACGCCTACCTGCGACGTGGAGGCCCCAGGTTCGATCCCCGGTCAGGTCATGATGGAAAACGATCTTTTCCTGATTGGCCTGGGTCTTGGATATTTATCTATATA
Source organism: Sesamia nonagrioides (assembly GCA_017933935.1). Lineage (NCBI taxonomy): Eukaryota > Metazoa > Arthropoda > Insecta > Lepidoptera > Noctuidae > Sesamia > Sesamia nonagrioides. The sequence continues at coordinate 450,982 of JADWQK010001815.1, read as the reverse complement.
TGTATCTATTATAAATATAGTATCGTTGAGTTAGTATCCCATAACACAAGTCTCGAGCTTACTTTGGGGCTAGCTCAATCTGTGTGATTTGTCCGTACAACATACAACATACAACACTATGTACAATCTATTCATAGTTATTTTAGCTTTGATAGCTAGGACCGATATTCAAATATTAATGCAAAAATGTAAAGATCATTGTGATTGAGTTTGGCGGGAATGTCAAGATGAGTGTCACGCTCATTTTTCATTGGACTTTTAAAATCATTTATAGTGTTGTTTACTAAATAAAAGCGCGTGATTTATGTAGTACAAAGTGCATTCAGTGAATAATTTATAAAAAACAGTGAAATATTGTAGCATAGTGGCCACATCATGACTTCACCCAAACTTCCTCCTTCTCGGCCTCACGCGGGAAACGAAAGGAGATAGTTTAGTTTAAGTTAAGCTAGTATAAGTTAGGACAAATTAGGATATAAAACTCAAGTAAAAACATACTGAAGACTAGGCTGTATGGAGTACTATGCCTTTGCCTTTTCCGTTCAAATGAACGGAAAGAATGAAACAAAAAAAAAAAATTGTGATTTTGACAGATTTGTCAGTCAACCTTATTGATCGATATCCAAAATCGGAGGTAATATTACTGTGAATGGATTGATTATTTGTAATGTACATATTCAGATATACTTACACTTATTATTTATACTCATACTTATATATGTATCATTCATTTCCACGGGCCATAATATGCATTCATGCAGGCTCTGTTTTATATTCCACTACACCAGGGCTCATTTTTCAGTTCACAGACACAGTGCTCAACTTTAAGCCCAAGTTTCGGCGACTTAGCGACCCCTTAGCGTAGGAAGCCGTACCGATGCAGGACAGTATTACTTTTTCCTATCAAACACAGCACTTTTTAATTTAATACCATTTATATTCACATTGTTACAGAACATTTTCATTACTATGACATTTTTTTGACAACGCTGTTGATTATGTCTCTATGACAACCTTTTTTCTTCTAAATTCTTAACTGCCTGCTATTTTTCTGTCGGATTTATTATTCGAACTCCTATAATTTATTTTATATTGCTTATAATTTTTCAAATATTCAAATTTCATTGAAAAGCTGTTCTCCGAGGTTTCTTCGGAAGCCCTCGCTGAGCAGTGACAGTTCAGCTTGAGTTTCGGTTTGTGACATTAGTGGGACATTCGTGACAGTATATTAATTATAATTTTATTCCTCCAGAGCCCTCCTAGGGGTACCCTCTCCCTCGCGGAGAGGGAAACCTCCTCTTGATACCTCCTCTGACAAGACTATTTCGGAGCCGCTCCGCTTTGCTGCTGCCGGCTCTCCGTCGCAGGGGCCGGTCGTGCTACAAACAGTTTCTGCTGCCTGGTACCGCCTCTGATGGCGGCACCACCGCCTCTGATGGCGGCGCCGCTGCTGTAGCCGGCCCTCTGCCGCCGGAGCCGTTCCGCTGCTGTTGCCGGATCTCGGTCGCCGGAGCCCTCTGCTGCTTTTGCCGGAGCCGCTCTTTGCTGCTGTAGTCGGCCCTCTCGGCCGCCGGAGCTCCTCTACTGCTGTCGCCGGCCTTGTGCCGCCGGAGCCGTTCCTCCGGTGCTGTTGTGACCCTCCGACGCCGGGGCCGCTCCTCCGCTGCTGTTAGCGGCCCTCTCGACCGCCCAGCTCCTCCGCTGCTGTGCCGGTCCTCCGCCGCCGGGGCCGCTCCTCTACTGCTGTCGCCAACCCTCAGCCGTCGGGGCCGTTCCTGAACGCTGTCCTTTTTTTACTTTACTTTTTACCTTACATGTATCTCCATCTCATTCATTCATCATCATTTTTTATACTTTATCTTTACTTTACTTTTATTTGTTTTAATAAATTCTTTCTTTCTCTCCCTCCCCTCTTATCCTTTTCCTGAATAATACGACATACTGTGAACGGATTGTTGTTGATATTTCTTCTTCTTCTTCAGCCTACAAATGTACACTGCTGGACAAAGGCCTCCCCCAAGTCTTTCCACGATGACCGGTCCTGTGCTGCCCGCATCCATCGGATTCCCGCGAACTTCACCAGGTCATTGGTCCATCTTGTCCCCAACAAGATGTCCCGTCCCTACGCTGCGTCTTCCAGTACGTGGCCGCCACTCCAGAACCTTACTGCCCCATCGGCCATCGGTTCTACGAGCAATGTACCCTGCCCACTGCCACTTAAGTTTAGCGACTCGAAGAGCTATGTCGGTGACTTTGGTTTTTGCGGATCTCCTCATTTCTGATTCGATCACGCAGAGAAACTCTGAGCAAAGCTCTTTCCATTGCCCTTTGTGTGACTCTGAGCCTTCGTATGAGGCCATTGTGAGCGACCACGTTTCAGTTTCATAAGTCATCACTGGCAACACACACTGGTCAAAGACTTTAGTCTTGAGACACCGTGGTATCTTGGACGACGAGAAGATGTAGCGTAGCGTCCTGAACGCTGCCTAGTCGAGCTGGATTCGAGGAGACACCTCTCACGTCGTGGTCGCTCACAATGGGCCTCATACGAAGGCTCAGAGTCACACAAAGGGCAATGGAAAGAGCTATGCTCGGAATTTCTCTGCGTGATCGAATCAGAAATGAAGAGATCCGCAGAAGAATCAAAGTCAGCGACATAGCTCTGCGAGTCACTAAACTTAAGTGGCAGTGGGCACATTGCTCGTAGAACCGATGACCGATGGGGCAGTAAGGTTCTGAAGTGGCGACAACGTACTGGAAGATGCAGCGTGGGGAGGCCCCATCAAGGTGGACCGATGACCTGGTGAAGGTCGCGGGAAGCCGATGGATGCGGGCAGCACAGGACCGGTCAGCGTGGAAAGCCTTAGGGGAGGCCCTTGTCCAGCAGTGGACTTCTATAGGCTGAAGAAGAAGTTTGTATATACGTATCCTGTTTTTCTTTTTACCCGACTGCCAGGAAGGGTTATGTTTTTTTATATTCCTGTGCTTATGCAAACTATTCTCTTAGCATAGGATGAATTTCCGGTTCAGTGTCACTTATAATTGTTTGATGCACCGGGTGACGTCATTACGTCGGTGCCGGCTGTTGCTGAAAACCAGCGCTAGGTATCTGTCTTGCATAGTCACCATCATCATTAACCTTTTTATCGTCCCACTGCTGGGCACAGGTCTCCTTTCTTACAGAGAAGGATTGAGCGTCATCACCATGTCTTGCATAGTGTCTCAGCGTAATGCTGAGCGACAGCCATTTTGCATGTTTCACTCAACCATTTCTCTTTTTTTGTTTTTGTATTTTTTTTGCGTCATATTTCTTTTCTTTTTTTTTTTTTTTTTGTAGAGACTTATCGGTAATGTGTGTTTTGTAGTCTCGGCAGCCCATCGTAGCCGTTCAGAGGGACAAAGTATGACGGATGATCGAGCAGAGTTGCATCTAATAGCTTATATCAAAACTTTAGGTCATGCAAGAGGATACTATCATCCACAAATATTTTTTTATTAACTCTTTTGGTATTACATTGTGCTCACATGATAGAAGCAACAAAAATATGTAACAAAGAAATGTAACCCATTTTATGATTTTAAAAGAGTGCCCATGGAGTTTCTTGCACGTTCTTCTCCATAGAGATCTACGCTTTGGAACGTGCAACTTAGCTTCACTTTTCTTCGACTGACCGACATTGTCTACTCAAAAGCACGAACGGATGGTTAATTTTAAATAAACAATTTTGATTTTGATTATGTGCGGTGTTCTGAGCGAACGAAAAAGTGTTTTTACTATTTTGTCCTGGGAATTTCATCCCACGTAAACACATGGTTTCTGCTAACAAATTGTTGACTCAATACAGCTATTGCACAGTTTTCATAGAATTATTCAAATAAAGAACAGGAGAGTACCTTTATACCTCGTTACTTTGTCTTGTGTATCAGAATAGTCTCCATAAATAAGAAAACATTTATCCAAATTTAGGTCAATGTTTAGATAAAGCTACATTTTGAAAAGGTACGGCATATTTTTTCACAGGTACACAGAGGGCCTGTGTCTGCCCGATAGGCCGTTTTTGTATTTAGATAATCCGAACTTTGTTAGAAATGTTATTGCAAATTTAGCTTTTTAGAGGTAGTTTGGGTTTCTATTTTATTGTAAGTAGGTAAAGGAATAAAAGAAACATTGGTAGCATTTTTGCTGATGAGTGGCTTGGAGTAAAGTAGGACTTGGAAATGTCCCATTTGTTTCACAATAGAATATATTGTTGAGGTACTATCAGCTGTAGAAGTCCATTTCCACCTTAAAGACTACTGTCGCCTGCTCTAAACCGGCCACGCACACTACCGCGTTATTTTTTTATCGCAGTCTTCGTCTTTCTTTAAAGTAATGCAAAATTTCGTTACTTCATTTGAAGTTGAGTTAGCGGCCGCACTTAACAGTGGTGCTATCAAAAGCGAGCGATTGTGGGTTCGATCCTTATTATAGGCAACTCTTTTTGTTGTTTCATATAATTTATAATTATGATAATTGATTTGTATTTTAAAGTAAAAACGTTTGCAAATAATATTTAAACAAATAGGAAAATTTATTGAATATTTATCCCAAAAAAGGGTTTTATTATATGTTTTAGTTTACTATAGGGGTAATATAATAAAAAATATATAAAAATAAAACAATAAGCATATTATAATGCAATATATTATAAAGTTATATATTATTCGGTATAGATATACTTATACTAACAAATGAAACAAACGTTGAAACGGCAGCATTGTAATATTTTATATAAAAGTAATCCTTGACAAACTTATGATATTGTTATGGTAAAAAATACAAAAAACATTTTTGGTTGTTAGATATGAAAATTATAATATTATACGTATATTATGATTAAAGAGGTTATAGCTTAATTATTCATTTTCTTAAAGAAAAAAGGATTGAAGCTTAACCTGAATATTATTGCAATCATAAAATAATCTATACTTAGAACACATAATAGTGCTTATTACATTTATATTTTTTTTTGCGTGTATAGCATAGTACTAGTGCTGCCATCCTGCAATGCCTTTTTTCGGAGTTTGAAGGCATGAGATTATAATCTTCAAGCGCTTTCTTAGTTCAAAAGTAAACGAACTTATTTCTTATCGAATTCCGAAATTATTGTTTTTATAATTTATCAAAAGTAATTTGTATTGAAATTGCAAAAGGCGACATCTGTTAGCCATTAAGCCAACCGAACATATTACTGTCACTTAGCTAAATTACTTTAGAGATGGTTTAGAGTCCGTTATTAAGATATTTATTGGTATATATTTAAAACACTCTGTAGGACACTTCTGCACTGTTTTTGTTATAAATAGTTTTTTTTTTGTTTAGCTCGATAACACTCCACCAGCCTCGCCAATTTATTTTTAAACCACAAATGCAACCTATCTTCTTCGCACGATTTAAAAGTTTATTCAACGGTAAATATTGTCGTTTTGTTTCACTTGTCTCGACAGCTACCTTCGTCCTCCAACCTCTTGACCTTGACCTCCAACGGCTTACAGTATTTCTCTAAAACAATAACAATTTTATTACGCACTTGCTACAAGCGATTGGTTTGCACCTTACATAAATAATAATAAAAACAACTTACACAAAAGCCGGTTTCATATGATATTTGAGATATATTGCTGCATATGCCTGCATATTGATTAAAAAGTAAAACTAATAACACAAACTGGTAACTATATATTCACCAACCAACAACAGCTAAGTAATATTATTTGAGTTATTGTAGCTAATAATAGTTATTGTAGGTAGCGGAATATTTTTTGTGAAGTAGTGATTCAGATTCTTTTAAGTCTACCGTCATCTTTTTATAATGACTCTAATATAGAAAAAATCTTAAAAGAAAGTATCATCTTTAAGTTGCAGATCGATATTTTTAGATATTTTTGTTGTAAGCATTCATAACTCACCAATAAACATTTAAAAATATTTTTGTAAGTTATTAGATTCGAACTCGAACCACCTTGAACGCCTATCAAGGCGAAAACCGTTACGCCATTGAAACACTTACTGTAGACGTTGAAATTAATAAGTAGTACCTAACAATCATAAGCGGGCAGCAAGTGTATGAGCGTGTATCAAACTTTATTATAGAAGAAGGTCGTAACTACAACTAGTATTGCTTGGCCATAGTTTTGTGAGATTGCAACTCGACTTTTGGTCTTGACTGTACATACAACGTTATTTTTTCTGTACGAAACCCGAATATAGTTTGTTCAGAATAAGCAACTGAATCCATTCCAATCATTTGTACACCATGTTGTATTTTTTCCCAAATATATTTAGAAATTATTGCAATGTGGTTACCAAGCGCGCCACGCACTTTACTGTAGAATCTACAGTATTATGATCTACAGTATAGATCATAATACTAGTGCGCGCACAACAGCTGACTCCAGAGGTCAACGCACCGCGCTCGCCCGCCCGAGTCGAGGGTTGACCATATTTTTATTGGGACAACCAACTACGATGACAGGCTCATAACTTTGTGCTTTAGGTTCATTACTTAAAAATAGGTCCGTTCGTGTGTGGAGTACTGCAGCCACATTTGGGCTGGTGCTGCGAAATGTCACCTGGCTACTTTGGATTCAGTGGAGAGGCGTGCGAAGAGGCTAATTGGTGACCCTGATCTAACTCGAGACGGTCTCCAAAACCTAGAGCACAGGCGTAGAGTAGCCAGCCTTTCGGTGTTCTATAGGATGCATTTTGGGGAGTGTGCGAGGGAATTGCATGATTTAATTCCCCCATCTCCGTTCCACCATCGGACGACCCGTCGTACGGCGAGTTTCCACCCTTACGTTGTTAACACTACTACGATCCGCACGAAGCGTTTCGCCTCCTCCTTTATACCGCGTACATCAAGGGACTGGAACAACTTACCGGCGGCGGTGCTTCCGTCGGACTACAATTTGAGTGTCTTCAAGGCTAGAGTGAATAGGCTCTTAATAAACTAGCACGCTTTACCATCAACGATGGCATCGCTGCTTACCATCAGGCGGGATTGCGGTCAAGCGCTGGTTTATAAACAATAATAATAATACTACTGAACATGTGTGTCGGATTTCGCATAAACAAAAAATAATGTTGTATACATATAAATGTAATCTTCGTATTTACAGAGAGGTCTTGGGTACTTGTATAGTATTTATTTTTTTAAATATCTTATCAAACACGTGATTGGCCTAGGGGACGTCGCGGGGGGCCCCTGTGTGGGCGATGGACCTGACGGCCGGAACACTCGCCATTCTGCGCAAGCCGCAGAGGGCGATGGCCGTCAGGGTCGTCCGCGGGTATCGCACGATTTTCTACGAGGCGGCTTGCGTTCTGGCCGGATCCCCGCCCTGGGACCTAGAGGCGAAAGTACTCGCGTCATTGTACCGATGGCGCGAGGAAGAGCGGACACGGGGCTCCAGTCCGGCGCAGCGGCAGATCGAGCTGCGCCGAGGGGAGCTCCGTCAGGTCCTGGTGGCGGACTGGCGGCAGAGGCTTATGCGCCCTACCGCCGGCCTCGCTACCGTCGAGGCGATCCGGCCAGTACTCGACGACTGGCTCGGGAGAAGGCACGGCTCCCTGTCGTTCAGGGTGACTCAGGTGCTGTCGGGGCACGGCTGCTTCCGCAAGTACCTGTGTCGCCTAGGCAGGGAGCCGGACGCTCGGTGCCACCACTGCGTCCAATGCGGGGAGGACACGGCGCAGCACACGCTCTCCGAGTGTGTAGCTTGGGAGGAGCAGCGCCGTGTCCTCACAAATGAAGTAGGAGGCGACCTGATGCTGCCGGCAATAGTGCGGAGGATGGCCGGCAGCGCAGAGTCGTGGGACGCGGTGGTGTCCTTCTGCGAGGACGTGATGTCGCAGAAGGAAGCTGTGGAACGGGAGAGGGAGATCTCAACTCCCTTCCCGGGCCGCAGAAGACGCACCGGGCGCCGAAGAAGGGCGGATAACGCCCTCTTCCGCCCCCCATGAATGGGTCCAGGAGCGAGGGACATGGGGAAGTCCTCGCCCCCTATTCTATGGACCTCGAGGCGTAGGCGCGCGCGAGTGTCGGCGCGCTCCTCTGAGGCGATGCACGGGGTAGTTTTACACCCCACTACCCCGTGCAGGAGACGAGGCCCGGACAGACCGTGCCAGCATGAGAGTGTGGGGCCGTGGAAGAATTTAGACTCCCACGGCTCCACGCGCGCTCGTGATAGAAGAGACACCGGGGTGGTTTTAGTCAGTAAAAGTCTGACAGACCCCGTCGCCCACCCAAGGGCGGCGGCCATCCTATGAGGATTTCCACCCCGAAAAAAAAAAGAAAAAAGTAGGGGACGTCGCGGAGCGTTGGGGTACCGAGCTCGGTATGCGGTACGATCGCTTCTCTCCACTAAGCTCAAAGACGCGCTCCGCAACGAGTACTTCATTATTGCCAAATTATGGCATTGCACCCATTCTAATACAATCTACTTTAGGTAAGTAAGCATCCGATTATCACATAAATATGTTTTTTTAATATTATGTGTAATCAAAACGCAAAACATGCCTAAAATATTGTAATGGTGTACGGTATTACACAAGGGTGAAGGAACGAATAAGGTGTTTAGAAGACAAATAGACACCGTCTCTCTGTATCAGACAGATTTTGTAGGATAAATCGTTTATCTATCAAACGTGAGATAACGCTCTACCCAGGACTTAGCACTAAATTCCCGAAAAATTGGCAAGTCGCAGAAGCGTAGTGAAAATAAACATTCAATTATATACAAATCCCAAAAAGCAGATAACTTATATCTGTCTTTTGGGATTTATCATCCTGATTTTTTTTTTTTGTACGTGAAATCATCAAATCGCCTCTTCTGCTCTGGGTGCAGCGGAAAAGCGTGTCAGAGTGTCGGTGCCACGGTTGTTCTTTTTTAAAACAACCCGCTGCTCGGTCCTCTTGGACTCCATCACGATATGCTGACATCTCTTTGAGGCACGTGTGGCTTGATCCTCGGGCTTGGTCCTTTCCGGAAGGCCAGCTTCCTATTCCTCGCCGCGAAATTAAGTAACCTTTAGAAATTATGTGAAGCAAATAAAATGGAAACAGAGTAATTTACTGTAGGTAGTCAAAATCCTGAAACTCTGACAACCAGTTTTAACCAACTGGGCAAGGAGTCAAGAGAGTAGCTTTTAGAAATGCAATACGACATAGTCATTCTATCACCATTCCATTACGAGACGACTGACCAATACTTGAACGATCATTATGAATTTAGCAGATTAGAAAATTTTAGTGCAATGAATATGGAATCGTGTTGGAATGACAAATTTATAAAAATAGCAGACTACGGCCCCTGGTCTATATGCAAAGTGAAATGTCGTGAGGACCTTTGTTCACAAACGTCGTTGTGAAAATCTACGTCTTATTAGCCGTGTGTGGGAACGATCTTCAGTGTCCTATAGAAGTTTATTCACAGATACATTTATTTCTACAGCGTGGCTTATACCGTACTAGCTGCTCCCAGTGGTTTCACCCACGTAGGTTTCGATATGTTTTATTTATATGCTCCGCTTCTATTAGTCCCAGCATGGTGTTATATAGCCTAAAACCTTCCTGGATTAATGGGCTATCCAACGCAGAAATAATTTTTCAAATCGGACCAGTACTTCCTGAGTTTAGCGCATTCAAGCAAACAAACAAACAAACTCTTCAGCTTTATATATTAGTATAGATTGTAAAGAAACCGAGACGTACTAGTGCTCAAGATGTTGACCAATTCTTCACATAATGTCTTCCCTTCTCCCTTTGCACATCTTTGGCCGTATTCTATTTGACACAATTAAAAAAAACCGCGCGAAATCACTCCAAAGTTGGCGTGATTAGCCGAGGAATTGGCGTGCTTTCGAGTAAAGAATCATTGAGAGATCATAGTGAATTAGGGAGCTGATTGACTTTTACAATACCCAAGTCAAATAAAATATTGCCAAGGTTTTCATAATTTGAAAGGGTATTCAAATTTACAAACAATATTGTACCTCGCCTCATCCAATTTATTCAAAACAAACCCCAACAAATTATATTCAATACGGAAATAACAAAAACTAATTATTATATCAAATAACTTTGGAAACAGGTAGATAATCAATTTATAACTTGCAATAAACTTTGTCATCTAAAACGTGGAAATTTTGGATGTATACGGCAATTTTTAGACGTTTACATAATTTTCGAAATTATGACATTTAGCTGGATGTATGAAACAGTTTCAGATGTTCAGCAAACAGTTTGAAAGATTCCGCTTAGAAAATGCAAAAGCAGTTACAATATAGTTTTCTAATCTCTTCATACTAATTACATTAATTGTGTCAAGTGATTTAACGCGTGACAAGACTAGCGCAGCGGTCAACACGCCTGCCTGTGACAGGGACTGCCCCGGGTTCGATCCCCGGCCAGGTCATGATGGAAAAGGATCTTTTCCTAATTGGTCTATTTCTATAATTGCCATATTTTATATACACTACTGGACAAAGGCCTCCCCTAAGGCTTTCCACGATGACCGGACTTGTGCCGCCCGCATCTATCGGCTTCCCGCGACCTTCCCCAGGTCATCGGTCCACCATGTTGGGGGCATTCCTTCGCTGCGTTTTCCGGTAGGTGACCGCCACTCCAGAACCTTAGGCTTCACTCGGAGGTCAGAAATTATACCACGGGATCATATCGGGATAAAAAGTATCCTATATTTTGACTGGTCATATTTTATTTGTGTTCTTTCAATCTAAATCGATTTCATTAAGACATGAAAAGGCAGAGAGACTTTTGCGGTATTATACTCTGCTTGAAATAAGCCCTTTTTGCGGCAACCACGTAATTTAGGTTTGCTTATTTACCGTCATACGCAGATTACGTCTTCATTAGGATCTTTATCTTGAGCAGTGGCAGCCCAGTGGCCATGACTTGCTAGTTATAGATCGGAGAGGTTGCTACCTAAACATGCGCTTTACTGTATTTAAAATATTTCATCACAACTGCTCTCAAATTGGTAAAGGAATAAACCAGCTTGTCCGAGAATTTAAAAACTCGGAAGACATTTGGCATCTACCAACCCGCACAGGACCCGCGTGGGGCATCCCCACTCCTTCTTACAGAGAAAATGCTTGTTCCAGAACATTATAGGCTATACCATCAACGATTGCGTCACTGCTTACCATCAGGCGGGATAGATATATTATATCTTTATTGAAAATCTATTGTTTCACGATATAAGTCACAGAACTTTTGTGACAAATCAAATGATAGAATCGACCTAGCAACGTGACCCCTGACCGCTATCTTTGCATACAAATTAGGATAGTTACAAAATGTAATTAGAAATAACCACCAATTCGCCATGGCGGTCGCTTCATACGAAATGGCAATCCAATTAGGAATTTGATTTTCATTCACAACGGTTTAGATAACTGTGTTGTTTGAAATCATTTAATTGGGTACTGTAGTTGTATGTGAGCCTGGAGATCTGTTATACAGGTTCCGAGTCCAGTAATCATCTTTTTTTAAATATAATTATAAAAATGTGCTTGATGGCATTCCCCCCTGATGGTAAGAGATGCAATCGTTGATGGTAAAGCGCGCTAGTTTATTAAGCCTATCCACTCAAAAAAACTGAGTAAATGGGAAGGAAGACGGCAGTTGAGTGAGGTGATGCAATGTTAATCCCAACGACACGACCAACCAGGTTGCGCCAGAGGGAGATTGATCTGGACCCTCCACGATCAAATCCCTGACCCAACAACAGTTAGCGCATTGTACCTGGCACACATCGCAACACAACTACTTAGACCCCTTCTCCGTATGGCTTCACCAGACATCATGCCGCAACACGACGAATCGCTTGGCGGCAAGACTTTGTCTGATAGGTGGTAACTTCTACCGGCAGCCAATGTTATGGCCACCCACCGAGAGTCATTCAGAGTCAGTTGGAGGCTATACTCCTACTCTTGGAAAGGTTGTGAATCTGTATGTAACTTGAATATTATGTACACCAAAAATTGTACCTTTGTAAGAAACATTGGTTTAGAATCTATATGTAACTTAAATAAACTACTTATATAAAATTATAAAAGAAGCAAAATGGCCTATGTGATATTATGTATATACTTATTACAAACTGGACGTCGAGAGAATGCATTTCCTGTCAGAACTGCAATTTTATTTTGTAACTAATAAAGTTCTAAATCACTAAACACGCATTAATTTGTATAAAACTCTCAAGAGTACATTTAACTTTAGTATTGTATGTTTTAGTTTAATTATATGCTTGTGTTTGATTGTATATTTCAGTAGGTTTTGTGTGAACTTTTATATAATATTTAATTTTAAGTTTGTTCTAAAATGTTTGTATGTTAATATTCCATTTATTCTTAAATTGAAATAATATTGTAGGTACAAGTATATTATGTACTTCTCATCAGAAAAATCGATACACTTCTGTTTTATGTGTGTTTTTTTTTTTAATTATATAAACTAGTGCTTGACTGCAATCCCTGATGGTAAGCAGTGATGCAATTGTTGACGGTAAAGCGCACTAGTTTATTAAGACTATTCCCTTAAAAAAACTAAGGAATAGGAAGGATGACGGCAGTTGAGGTGATGCAATGTTAAACCCAAGACCAACACGACCAAACAATGCTGCGCTAGAGGGAGATTGACCTGGAGACTCTCCACGACCAAACTCCCGACACAACAACATTTGGCGCATCGTACCCGCCACACATTCCAACACAACTGCTCAGACCCGTCCTCCGTACGGCTTCACCAGACATCATGCCGGAAAACGACGAATCGCTTGGCGGCAAGACTTTGTCTGGTGGGTGGTAACTTCTGCCGGCAGCCGATGTTATGGCCTACCACCGAGAAAATGTTGATGAAGTGTTTAGAGTTGTAAGTACATTTCATTGAATCTGAGGTCCTTAAAATTACAAGACTTTCTCCTTTTTGGTAACTCACCCATATCGCTTATTTTCAATATATGATTATAGAGACTGTCTTTACATATGAAGACTATACAACAACTCTCGTTAAGCCGAAGCTGTCGTTATTAGCCCGAAACTTTGATATCCAGTTAAGAGGTAACGTATTACCAAGTAGCTCAGTTATACAGGTCAGATAGGATATAGTCGCTTTATGTAACACTAGCTTTCCGACCGCGGCTTCGCTGGCATGGGGATCGGTTGTACCGCGCTTTTTAGATTTCCGTCGGGAATATCATTTTTTTTTCGGGATAAAAGTACCCTATTATTTAATCCGGACTTTTAACTTTACTTTTGAAAAATTTCAAAGCATTCGGTTTAGTAGTTACGGCGTCTAAGCAGAACAAAAAAACAAACTCACTTTCCTATTTATAATATTGTTAAGCATACTGTTATTTAGATACACCCAGTGACACTGGAAGTTGACCCCAAAAAAATTGGAGAAGGTGAGGCAGATTGGTCGGTTGATTTTTTGTTTCGATATGATTTAAAGTTTTTAAAATTAATTTTACTAAGGGATTCAGGTGACTTGCTATATAAATCTGGGCCTTCCTACCATTTTTTATTGTTCTGTGGTGGAAAATGCTCATGCACGTCCACCGCCCTGGGGTGGGCGACGGTGTCAGTCAGACTCCTACTGACTAAAACCCACCGCGGTGTTGATGTTCACACAGATGTTCTCAACAGGCTAGGAGACCTGATGGGCTTCTGGAGGGAGGTGGTCTGGTTGAAATAACCGCCAAAGGCCGCCATGGTCCACGCACAATGGTCCGCTGGAGGGACTGAGTGCGGAAACCAAACCAATAACATAGAACCCACCCTGGTGTCTTTTCTGTCACGTGCGCGCAGGGGCTTGGGAGTCTATATTCTTCCACGGCCCCACACTCTCGTGCTGGCCGGTTTGTCCGGGCCGCGTCTCCTGCACGGGGTAATGGGGTGTTAAACTACCCCGTGGTGCCTTTCTACCTCACACAACTTTCGCTATTAAAGATTGTTCATTATATTATTAATCAGTACTTATACGAAGGTGTACCAATCTGCACTGGGCTAGCGTGGTACATTACGACCCACTCCCTCTCACCAAGAGGAGGCTGGTGTCCCAATAGTGGGAATATTATAGACTGATTATGTAATGATGATGTCGTTAAATAAAGATTTAGAATAATGGTTATGATATCTTGCCATCATTGACAAGTTTTGTTTATCATATGAATTTGTTGTCGTGGGTAGTGTGACGTGGTGTTGAATGACGTCACTACTTTGGTGCCAGCTGTCGCTGAAAACCAGCGCTGGGGCTCTATTTTGCATAGGGCCGCAGCGTAATGCTCAGCGACAGCCATTATAGGTAGATATGACGCATGTTTCCCTCAATGATGTCCTATTTCTTTTCTTGTGCTTTTGTAATTTTTTGCCTCATGTTGCTTTTTCTTTCTTCTTTATTATTTAAAATTGAATAATGTTCGAGAACATATCTTTGATGTATTGAGGATAATTTTACAAAGGAATACTGTCGAAAATATCGTTACTGTAACCCTACCTATATACATATGTAAATAATATTCAAGCTAATGGCACGGAACTTTACATAACATTGGCTACGTGTAAACCGGCATAGAGAACACTTTTGGGAATATTACCATCATCAATTGGCAATTGAATTCATGATCACTGTCTTAGCAATTTGAACTTTATCGATTTAATGATTTTGTACATACTGTTTTATTGTGGATACTGCTTGCTACTTTTGATATGTAGGGAGAATACGCAATGAAATGGACGCGTTGTGAAACGTACACTGAAGGATGTCTTAGAGTTTTTGCACGAAAATATTCAAGGCAAGTAATGGCTGCCGTGAGCCGTCATTATTGTGGGTTTGTCTATGTTGTACGTTTGTTTATTGGCTACACTGATGTGTTGTAATGTTATGTACATATTCATATATACTTACACTTATTATTTATACTCATACTTATATATGTTTCATTAATTTCCACGGGCCATAATATGCATTATATTACTATTAGGCTATGTTTTGATCATATTCCACTACATCAGGGCTCATTATTTAGTTCACAGACACAGTCCTCAACTTTAAGCCTAAGTTTCGGTGACTTAGCGACTCCTTTGCATAGGAAGCCATATATATGCAGAACTGTATTACTTCTTACTATCAAACACAGCACTCTTTAAATTAATTTCACTTATATTGTTACAAAACATTTTCATTATTATGACATTTTTTGACAACATTTTTGATGATGTCTCTATGGCAACCTTTTCATCAAAATTCTTGTTGGCCTTCTATTTTTCTTTCGTAATTGTCATCCGAACTCTTTTATTTTATAATTATTTACCGATTCCTCGTCTACATTTTTGAATATTTAAATTTCGACCTGCAACCGTTCTCCGAAGTTTGTTTAGAAATCCTCGCAGAGCAGTGGTCATAACTTAGAAAAGTTACAATGGTACTTGCCTGACTTGGTTTTAATCACTAGGCCACCACGACTGACGACATGAATATTTTCGTGCAAAAAATCTAAGACATCAGTGAGTGTCCGTTTCACTACACGGCCATTTCATTGCGTATTTCCCCTATATACCTAGAGAAGTCATGAACTGCCTGGCTTTTCTCAACCACATCGGGGTCGGCTTTCAATCCAACCAGATTCAGCTAAAACACACCTGTATTTTCAATGGAGCGACTACCGATCTGACGCCCATAACTCAACTATAGGATAATACGAAAACTCTTAGTAAGACTGGTTCCCATACTTCCGGGCTGTTGAATATCCTTAAAAACTGTCAAATATACACAAATGGCAGTTGGGTTCAGGGAATTGAGACGCGGTCGCTAACAATAGGCCTTATAAGAAGGCTCAAGGTCACTCAAAGGGCAATGGAGATGGCCATGCTTGAGGTTTCACTGCGGGATCGAATCAGGAATGAGGAGATCCGCAGAAGAACGAGAGTAACCGACATAGCCCGAAGAACTGCAACACTAAAGAGGTAGTGGGGCGGGCACATTGGCCGTAGGACCGATGCCCAATGGGGCCGACGGGTTGACGACAACATCCTAAGATATCAAGTTAGTTTATTAAAGGTATACGACCATTTCCAAACAAAGAAAATTATGATGATGTGAGTACATTTATCCTGAAATGTATTTTCATTGTTTTTTTTTCGCCTCGTCTTTTATACCGCTTACTTCGAGGGACTGGAACATTTTACCAATGGCGGTGTTTCCGTCTGACTACAATTTAAGTGATTTCAAGTCTGAAGTGAATAGGCTCTTAATAAACTAGCGCGCTTTACCATCAACTTTGCATCACTATCACCATCAGGCGGGATATAATAAATAAACTCGGATTCCGATCTTGAAATTATTATAAAATACTAAACTTCTTTTTTAAACGTTGCCCCTGAATAGGAATTTCTCCGGTATCGTGGGTACAAACATATAAACTCACATACACAAACATCCAGACCCGAAACCACTATCTGTAGACCATACAAATAATTGTTCCGCGCGGGAATCGAATCCGCGACAAGCAGCACAGCAATCGATTGCTTACCCACTTCACCAACCATGTCGTCAAATAAATTCTTACTTATGTGTGTTGAATTCCAAAATAAAAGTTTGAAATACCGTTTTATGTGAAAGCAGAACAAAAAAAAAAAACAATTTCAAATAACACTTTTTACACTTTGAGAGCCTACAGACACAAAAACAGGCCAAGTGCGTGTCGGACTCACGCACAAAGGGTTCCGTACCATTGATTTCTGAAATTAAAGGATTTAAGTTATTTGTATGAAAGATTACGCGGTAATAAGCGGTTTACGATTTACGAGGTATTAAAAAAAAATACTTACTAGATCTTGTTCAAAACAATTTTCGTTGGTAGTTTTTATAATAATGTACATCATATGTTTTTTTTAGATATTTCATTTTCATATTTTAGAAGATAGAGGTGGGACCAACTTTGGAAGCGTCTGTGACGCAAACTATACGGTTTAGAATAAAAAAAAATTTAGAAACCTCGATATCATTTTCTAAGAAAATGAGAAAAAAAAAAGAATTTTTTGAGTTGCAGTTCTAAGTATGGGGAGCCCCTAATATTTGTTATTATTTTTTTATTTTTGCATCAAAATCTTAATACGGTTCACAGAATACCAAGACAAGACAGAACTTCCCAAGTTTCAGTTTCAGTGCTCTTATAGTTTCGGAAAAAAATGGCTGTGACATACGGACGGAGTTACGGACAGACGGACAGATAGACATGACGAATCTATAAGGGTTACGTTTTTTTGCCATTTGGCTACGGAACCCTAAAAAATAATTACATACATTCTTTTCTTGTTAAATCTTCCAAAAGATTTTTAACTTTATCAAAAAGTATTAAATCACTCTTTCTAGTCTTTTTCAGCAGTGTATCCAACTTTTAATTTGAAATTTGTTTCTCTAAGTTTAGAAATCCGGGGCATTTGTACGTAGAGGCTTTGGGTTTTATGCTAAATGATGAATGATAGAGGATTTTAGATAAAGTTTCTTTTTCATCATCATCATCTCAGCGTTAATCCCAGACGTATCCGAAGTTTTTTCAGCTTTTGAGTCTGGGGTCCGCTTTTACCAGTCTAAGTGATGATTTTGGCTAAAGTTCGATATTTTCCGTGAAGCGACTGCCGTCTGACCTCCATAACCCGAAGGCGATATCGAAGTATTGCAGTTAGACCAAATGTTGGACTTTTGAGGGCTCCAACAACCCGTAACGACTGCCATTAGATGTTTGTATGGCAACCGGGACCAACGGCTTAACGTGCTTTCCGAGACACAACCAGACCAGTGCAAATATTCATATTCACTCCACTCACTCCATCAAGCGCATCTTGTTCTCTGAGCTGGAGGAGGGCAAGCGAAAGCATGGCGGACAACTCCTTCGGTTCAAGGATGTCTTAAAACGATACATGAAGAGATGCAATATAGAACCCTCTGAATGGGAGCGTTTGGTAGCGAAGCGGTCAGAATGGCGCAGAATGGTGTAACCGAGTTTGAGGAGCAGCGCAAAGCTGACCTCGATACCAAACGCGACCAACTAAAGCGGGCAAAAAAAAACTAAGGCGGGCCCACCTGCTGCCATCACATACAACTACGTCGACGGCGTGCTTACGTGCCCTCAGTGTGCACGAAGTTTCGCCGCCCAGATAGGCTATATAGGCCATCTTCGGGCGCATGAGTGCCAAATCATCGGCTAGGAGTCGAAGTGGTCGCCGTGGTCAAAATCGGTCGGGAATATCATCATCATCATATTCATGCATACAAATATTTGCACTGCGCAGGGATCGAACCCGCGCCTCCTTGCGCAGTGGCTGCGTTTGCTAACGGAACATTAACGGAGGCATGTCATAAAGTTTTTTTTTTTTTATAGGAAAGGAAATATAGTCGAAAGCAAACTTCGATCTGGAAGGATTGCGATATATAAAAGTATTAAAATAATAGTTAGGGTAGACCGATTTGCATTTCCACAGATCTTTAAAAATATGATCAATTAACATTTAAAGAAATGAAGTTTGTATTACAAAAGAACTACAGGTTGATGTGATGAATTAATTTTACTATCACTTATTTCCTGGCGCTTTTATATGTCGAGCAAGCAATGAATGCTATAAAGCATGGGGTTATAGATACTGAAGAGAATGCGGATACATTACTGGGAATACGCAGTGAAATGAACGGTTTACCAACCTATAAAAAAAAAAAAAAACATTTGTATAGAATAAAAAAGAATAAAAAGATCACCAGCCCAAAACCAAGAGTTAATGTAAGAAACGAAACAAAATAATATGTCGTAAATGCTGCCTCCTGGAAGCAATGGACACATAAAGATATGAACCGACCTTCCGCTCCCAATAGTTTCTATTTATAGCAAAAGTAATAACGTAACTTGCGTGAATTGTTCCTTCGCTTAGCCACAGTGCCACTTTGTTAGTGGCATTAACGTGTAGATTAAGTTGGAAATATGTGCATAAGCTGGTAACTAACAGATGCTTACAAGTTGATTACATTTCAATTGGACCAATACTTTTTTATGTAAATTTTCTATCTCTTCTGAAATATCCTTATTACATGTAGTGGCTGGTGGAGAACTGCTCATGATCGAGCTTGTTGGCGTGTCATGGAAGAGGCCTATGTGCAGCAGTTGATGAGTAGAGCCTGATAATGATGATGATGATGACATGTAGTGTAACTTAAGTTACAGATATAAATATAAAATTTATTTTAAATAAATTTTTACTTTAGAAAAAAAAGATTTTATTGTTACTACTAGCTTTCCGCCCGCGGCTTCGCCCGCGTGGAGTTCGGTTATATCGCGCTTTTTAGATTTCCCTCGGGAACATCAATTTTTTCCGGGATAAAAGGTAGCCTATGTTCTTTCTCAGGGTCTAAAGATTGTCTGTGCCAAATTTCATCAAAATCGGTTGAGAGGTTTAAGCGGGAAAGCGTAACAGACAGACAGACAGACAGACAGACAGACAGACAGACAGACAGAGTTACTTTCGCATTTTATAATATTAGTATGGATTATACCACGGCGTTTTGGGCTCATAATCGATAACCAACAAAATCTTTGAAGATAATTTTAATCTATCTTTAATTGTCGTATCTAAATGAAATTGAAATGTGTGTGTAGATAAATATAAGATTTGTTAATAGCCATATTGTTTTTTAATAGTAAGCCCTTTATGTTTATATTCCTAATAGATTGCATTTGATGTCCAAGGTATTTTACCGCCGCAGGAGACGCTCTGGATGGGAGAGAACATCGAACTACCAGCCACCGTAGGCACGGCCTTGCGAACGGCGAGCTACCCACTGCTCATCACCATAAGGACTAGGCCCGGGTCGACGGCGCGTTGTGTTTCATGCGCACTTCAAAGAGATGTTAGCACACCGTGACGGGGTCCACGAGGACCGATGCCGGGGTCAGGGCTGCGGGTTGGTTGGAAGAGAAACCATGGCACTGGCGCACAGGCAAGTGATCAGGGGTGGATTTTAGTCAGTAAAAGTATGACATGCCCTTCCGCTCCGCCCAGAGGGGGGGAAGTCATTTGATGATTTCCCATCCACACCAAAAAAAAAAAAGGTCATTTACCGCATATCATATTATTTTTATTTTATTATTTTCCTTAATAGGAACACCTTCATCCTATTACCTATTAAAAACAAAAACTGCTGTGCCTGACAGAGTCCATAATATTATTCATTCGAAGTTTCAATATAGTATTATAGTATGTACAGAACATAGTAGTAGTGTAATAGTAATAGTAGTAGTGTATAGTAACAGTAGTAGTGTATAGTACCTATGTATGTACAGTATGTAGTCCATAAATACAATAAATTATTCTGTATTGAGTAAGGTCTGATGATAAAGCTAGGAGGTGGAAATAATTGGCTTGAATTGAATTCTAAAAGCGTGGAGCATTCATACTCAGAATTAATTTATGGCCTCGGTGGTAGGCCATAACATCGGCTGCAGGCAGGCAGAAGTTACCACCTACTAGACAAAGTCTTGCCATCAAGCGATTCGTCGTGTTCCGGCAGGATGTCTGTTGAAGGCGTACGGAGGACGGGTTTGAGCATTTGTGTGACGAGTACGATGCGCCAAATGTGGTTGTGTCGGGAGTTTGGTCTCGGAGGATCTCCAGATCAAACTCCCTCTGGCGCAGCATCGTTGTTCGTGTTGTTGGGTTTAACATTGCTTCACATCGCTCAACTGCGATTGTAGCACTGCTTACCATCGGGCGGGATTGCGGTCTAGCACTAAATTATAATTTAAAAAAATTATAATTTAGTCCAATTGACTTTAGTCTCATACTTGCAATAATGTCGTCGTTCTCGGTGGTAGGCCATAACATTGGCTGCCGGCAGAAGTTACCACCCGCCATACAAAGTCTTGCCGCCAAGCGATTCGTCGTGTTCCGGCATGATGTCTGGTGAAGCCGTACGGAGGACGGGTCTGAGCAGTTGTGTTGCGATGTGTGCCGGGTACGATGCGCCAAATGTTGTTGTGTCGGGAGTTTGGTCGTGGAGAGTCTCCAGATCAATCTCCCTCTAGCATCGTTTGGTCGTGTTGGTCTTGGGTTTAACGTTGCATCACCTCGCTCAACTGCCGTCATCCTTCCTATTCCTAAGTTTTTTAAGTAAATAGGCTTAATAAACTAGTGCGCTTTACCATCAACGAATGCATCCCTGCTTACCATCAGGCGGAATTGCAGTCAAGCACTAGTTTATAATTATATAAAAACACTTCCGCAAATCTTTTAAATTTTGTAAGTTTTTTTTTTAATTCTCATATTATCATTAATCAGAAGTTGTGGCAATTGCTTTAGGAAGGGTTCATGCAAACTGTTGTACATGTTACTGGAACTTGTATTCCTGACTATACAATTGTCAGAAATATTATCTCCTTTACAACAAATTTTGGTTGCGAAACTTTTGTCTGCGATCTTGGTCGCCCTTTGTGGAGATAACGAACGTTACCATTAACTGTTAAACTAAGGATTTAATTACTTACTGCCTTTCTTATTGTTGTTTTTGATAACCGTCTTTTGCGTAATTCTAGTTTGCTGGTTGAAGGATTTAGGATTACCGAAACTTTAGGACAGTTAGTACTCGACTTATTAACCTACTTTGTTCGCTTTATTATTTCTCTTCCAAACTACTTTTTTAAAGCATAGCCATCAAGTCACTGCCCATTTATTTTTTATACGCTACTATTTGTTGTGTTTTAAGAAATAACCAAATAAATTTCTTGCCAGTTTCGCAAATCCCGTTGAATAAATCTGCTGTAATAGTATTTAGTACTGAAAGATGGTATATTCCGTCCTAAATATTATTTCAGCAGATTCTCAATTACCAGAGAGGCGATTCTCGTAATTTTAAGAACGTTCACAGTCAGATCTCTGTCTCAATCTGTCAAAAGTGTGTCTACATTTTCAACGTTTTTAATTAAGAGAATTGACTTTCTGTTCGCCTTTGCTAGTTAATTAAAAGAAGCTACGTAATATAAACAATGTTGGTAGAAGAATTTGACCTACAAATAAAACCCAATTTCAAGTTAGAAGTCAGGAAAGGATAGCTGCATTAGGGATAATTTAGTTCAGATTACATCGCAATGCAGTGAGGGTGTGCTTGGCATTTTAATTTGGTTGTAACGTCGATAGTCTCAATCTATGTAGAAGGAAATACTCTGAAGATTATCGCATCAAGGTTCGGTACTGAATTTTTAATAAAAGAGTAGATCTACAATTATACAACGTGTAACATAAAGGGTATATACATAACAAAGGCATGGCATCTTTACATCAAACGATATTGGAAGGCTTTTTTAATCCTATCTCTTTATGTTATGAAGTTATGAGGAAAAACACCGCCTATGATAGGCTACTATCATACTAGTCGCACAGAGATATTGAAGACATTTATCGGATTTTGGCAAGTAACGTGGCGGGTAACGAGTAGTTATTAACGTATGTAGTGTGCTGCCACGTTTGTTATGATTTGATTTTAAGAAACACACGAAACCGAGAATTTGGTACCAATTATTTGAGTATTTTATTTTGTGTTGAAACCCTTCCGATATCGTTTGATATCATTTAAAGATGCCATGCCCTTGGTATATATATACCTTTTTTGTTACACGTTGTATATTGTTGAAGTAGACTGCTAGCGAGAGGAGAAATTAGATCTATGGTCGACAGACACCTACTATGAGAACCGCGAATTTGTCGTTTTTAAGCAATTCATGTCCAAAAGCGTAATTTTAAAAGCAATCCATCTCCAACTATGTTTACCTATTTTAAAAGGCTAAGACTAATAATCATTTACACAGTAAAGGCTAAGACTAATAATCATTTACACACTTAAATTCGAAGTTTGTTGTGCATTTCCATATTATTTAACACAATCTCTGTGTCTCGAGCAAAGAAACATACATCACAATGTAGGAAAACATACCATTTGCCTCGTTTTAAACAGTTAGTGCTACAACAATGCATAGCATAATTAAATTAGTAGTTCTAGCTATTATAAACTCCAACTTGGAGAAGTACAATAAAAGCCAAGCTGCAGCTTTAAACTTTGCTTGCATGCCATGTGACCTCACAAATGAATATTCTCCACACGAAATACACTCAAAGTTTTGTACATGTGGATGTCAGCAAGCCTATCATTAACTATAAGAACTTTAAGGAAATCGCCCACGGCGACTTTTTGCAGCGATTTGATATAGTCGTAATGTTATCGCTGGTTATATACGTCCTTCAGGTAACCCTAATTCTGGATTACTAATAACGCAACACAGCCAAGCTACGATTCAGTATTGATATAGAATTTACGATATCGCTTTAAATAGCCGCATGACAGTAGCAGTAGATGCTGAATGTATAAAATAGCGTATGGCATTGATACAGAAGCGATGCTGAATCGATAATATGCGATTGTATTACTACTCAATTGAATCTATCCCGCGTTGCAAAAGTAGCGATGCAGACGAACGTTAACAAAACGTGCTAATGAATCACTGTAAAAAGCCACTGTGAGCGACTGCACTTGTAGGATTGAGGGGATCGTTTGTGAAATTCATGTCAGAACTAAAAGCTTTCCAAGTCTGTGATGATATAGAAATGCTTTGGGAGTTTGCAGTCTGCGGTTGGTTTTTATTAGGTAATTGTTTTTCAAAATAAATAGATAAAAGAAAATTTTAATTTTTTGGAAGATGCCATAAGAACATGCAACTAATGAAAAACATTCTAAACTCAAACAAAGGATCCTCATTGCGGAAAAACGTTTCCATAAGGGTTTCACAATCGTATGAAAATTTTATATTATTCAGGTTTCACCTGTTATCGACAGAATCCTTCCAAAGATCGACAAGGGTTTGGAATGGGCAATCTTTGCGAGTGCATACCCGCTTCGTTTAATATTTACAAATGCAAATTCGTTTACCGACGAGGTGTGAAAATTGAACGAGAGTACCTTTTTATTCAACACATTATTATTTCCTTCTCAGTACCAGTTATTCTTGCAATGTATTATTAATCAAGTTCGGAATAACGGCTCGGCAGGAATTTAACATATTGTGTGCATTTATTGTATTGCTAAGCCGATATTTTTATATGTAAAATTCTGCGAAATGTATCCGTCAGAAATATATTCACTGATTTTATTTTCAATGTATTTTCAATGTGTGTATACGATTTAAAATTAACAGAATACGTGGCCCTAGTTTGCTATTTCATTAGTATCAGAATGGTCGATCACTGATCTCATAATGATCGCTATTGACAAAATCTACTAACAAAATGACGTCATTATTGTCAATCACTGACACTCTACTGAATGAAATGGCACAAAACAGTAATCTCGTCCACAATGACAAATCAATGACTGACATATGCGGTAATCGGCTAAAATTTTGACAGTGCGCTTGATCATTAAATTGCACAATCCTTGCTTTTCGTAGTGAGGCAAATCGGTGGTGGTGGTGGTGGTTTTGTACAAGAAGTGTGATATATATTGTGTTTGTGGAATATTCGAGAATGTATTCACAACAAACAAATATTCCCTAGCTAGCCAACACAGTAGATGCTAAATAAAGAAGATATACTGAAGACGTCGAACCCGTCGCTTGACGAGATTGAATACGAATCCCTTTATTGATTGAATTTGTGAAAAGAATATCGCCTTGAATATGTCTTAGTAAGAAGGTTAATTGAAGAATTTATTCCTCTTATGGGCAGACCGCGTCGAATCGATAGCGTATGACAAAATTCTATAGTATCAAATTATTCTATAGTAATATATAGCTATAAATACGAAATAGATTGACTGATATTATATTTTTATTGCGGGATCGTAATACCACTTGCATTTTATGCATCGGGGTCCTACCAAAATTTGATTGGACAAAGTGCTCTCCATAAAGTTTCACAAATTACTGTCTAATGCAATCAATGAAGGAACAGGTGCATTTAATAAAATAAAGTACAAATATTGCAAACATGGCAAAAGCATTATTGCTACGTCATGAAGTTTTTGTTTTTATAATTACAAACTAGTACTTGACTTGATTTAATAACGTTCCCGTTAAAAAACAGCAATCCGTATGCTACCTTGGTATGGTCTTAGAAAGGAATTTTTCATTTATCGAACATATAAAAATAGTTGGCGAAAAAGCTAAAAGGAATTTTTATGCCCTAACTAGAATATCCAAAGCAACTTGGGGTCTATCATTCCTAACTTTAAAAACTATATATGGAGCTACCTACTTAGGATGTATGTGCTACGGTGCACCTGTTTGGGCCGATAGGGCCA
The DNA here is from genome assembly GCA_017933935.1 of Sesamia nonagrioides. NCBI lineage: Eukaryota > Metazoa > Arthropoda > Insecta > Lepidoptera > Noctuidae > Sesamia > Sesamia nonagrioides. The sequence continues at coordinate 425,588 of JADWQK010001815.1, read as the reverse complement.
GCATAGGGGCGGCGCGGCGTAAACTGCTTCAAAGCCAACGTTTGGCATTGATATTTTTATGCAAGGCGTATAGAACAGTCAGTACTGAAGCCTTAACCGTTCTGGCAGGTGTATTTCCAGTCGATCTTGAAGTACAGCGGCGTGCTTCAATGTAGGTACTATTTCGCGAGGGGGGAGGCCATGGACACTAACTTTGTTATACAACGCGACCTCAATAGAATTTCTAGATTATTTAAACCTCAGAGTGACGTCTGGGAGGACCTCTTATCCGAATGGCAAAGTAGGTGGGATAATTCCATCAAGGGCCTCCATCTGTTCTTTCCATCCGTTGGCCTTTGTGTCAGTGTTCTACATCGAACTGTGAATTTGAACAGTCCGCACATCACATCTTGTGGAAGTGTATTCTTTGGCAGAATGAACGCAATATTATGTTGGATAGTGTACAAGTTACATCCGGAGTTGTTTATTATACGGACCTTGTGTGCTTTTGCCATACCTATTATTGGAATCAATTGTAACAGCACATACCTACTTAGGACCCATTAACTTAATCAAATTTTATTCCGTGGTGCTTGGCAATCTGGGCTACACCCAGTTGCAATAATGTCCCTTTGTGCCGATTGGCCTAGTTCTGTTCTGTCTCCTGCGTATTATGGAGGGAAGTGGAAAAAATATGTTTTTTCTTACTCGTCCGCTATTCTTTTCTGATCAATTTCGTTGCGGGACCCAAGACAGTTGAATCGTTTCTCCGGGACTCGTCGAGCTTCATTGCTCGGCGTTTTTCTGGCGGTCTCCACTGTTGATTCTAGCTTTCAGGAGTTGCAGTGGGTTGGGAACAGTGTGGCGGATTTTGTCCCTAAAAAAAAACTAGTGCTTGACCGCAATCCCGCCTGATGGTAAGCAGCGATGCAATCGTTAATGGTAAAGCGCACAACAGTGAATAGGAAGGAAGACGGCAGTTGAGCGAGGTGATGCAATGTTTAACCCAACAAAACGACTAGCGATGCTGCGCCATAGGATTGATCTGGAGACCCTCCACGACCTAACTCCCGACATAACAACATTAGGCGCATCGTACCCGGTACACATTGCAACACAACTGCTCAGACCTGTCCACAGTACGGCTTCACCAGACATCATGCCGGAACATGACGAATCGCTTGGAGGCAAGACTTTGTCTGGTGGGTGGTAACTTATGCCGGCGGCTGATGTTGTTGCTTATCACCAAGAAAATAAAAAATAGATTATGCAGAAGCACTGCGACAGGGCGTTGCTCCTCTCGCTGAGAGGAGGCCCGTGTCCCAATCATCATCTTCTTAGCGTTAATCCCAGTCGCACCCGCAGCTTTTTCAGCTTTGGAGTCTGGGGTCCGCTTTACCAGTCTAACTGCTGATTTTGCCTAAACTTCGATATTTTCCGTGAAGCGACTGCCGTCTGTCCTCCACAACCCGAAGGCGATATCTAAGCATTGTAGTGTGACCAATTGTTAGACTTTTGAGGGCTCCCACAACCCGTAACGACTGCCACTAGATGTTCGTATGGCAACCGGGACCAACGGCTTAACGTGCTTTCCGAGGCACGACCAGACCAGTGCAAATATTCATATTCATCCATACAAATATTTGCACTGTGCGGGGATCGAATCCGCGCCTCCTTGCGCAACGGCCGCGTTCGCTACCGCCACGCCACGGAGGCTGTCAAAGCCCGTGTCCCAATATTGGGAACATTTTAGGCTGATTATAATATGTATGTATGTTATGCACTATACAGGTAAGTGATTCCTTTTTACTTTGTTGGTAATGGTTTACATAATAGTTGGACTTCTATTAGTTGTAAAAGTCTAACACGAATGAAACTACTATATTAAAAATCAACATTTATTCATAAACTACATTACATTAAGTGGAAAAAAGCGAAAAGTAAATATATTATATAAAACAAAAAGACATTATGTCATTAAAATAATAAGACAAACCCTAGTTACCTAATGTAAGGAACGCCACTGTCGTTATGATCTTGTTCAACAGACAATTTTGGGTAATTACTTTGCTTATCTGTTATATTCAGTATCTGTCTATTAACAAGATTATAAATACAAACTTCAATATACGGAACACATTTAACGATAAGATGCCTTGCAAAAATTGTCTACAAAAAACCTTAAAAAAATATGTATAATTTTTTGTACAAATAGCTGCGCGCTGCGGTTTCACCCGCGTAGGTTTCGATGGGTTTTTTTTATATACTCCGCTCCTATCGGTTGAAGCATGATGTTATATACCTAACCTAAAGCCTTCCTGGATTAATGGGCTATCCAACGCAATAATTTTTCAAATCGGACCAATAGTTCCTGATTAACCGATTTTGCCAAACTTATGCCGAAAAAATTCAAGCAAACCTTTAGTCAGTGGCTTTACATCCTACTAATATTATAAAGGCGAAAGTTTGTAAGTATGGATGTATGGATGTTTGTTACTATTTCACGTAAAAACTACTGAATGGATTTGGTTGAAATTTGGCACAGGGGTAGATAATAGTCTGGAATAACATATAGGCTACTTTTTATCCCGGAAAAATATGCAGTTCCCGTGGGATACGAAAAATATTAGTCCACGCGGGCGGAGCCGCGGGCGAAAGCTAGTAGTCTATACAAAATCATAGGAGCAGCAATTGCCTTACCCTGGTGGCACTAGTTAAGTACTCCGGGAGCACAAAGCCCCATAAATATTCAAAAGTATCGAACTCGCATTAATTTGCATAGGATCCACGAGTTAACGTAACTATTGGTAGTACTGGGTATACTGGCAATAGATACTGTCAAAACATTGTATATTTGTTCCAAAGCTATTTAAGAAATCATATTTGTTTTACTATTTTTAAAAAAGCGGTAAAGCGGCCTATCACGCTTCTACCATCTTTGGGGAAACTTCTTGAGCGCCTCATCGTTCCACGTTTACTACCGAATGGTCCAAAATTTCATAGTAATCAATATGGCTTCACCATCGGTAAATCAACAGTCGACGCGGCGCTTTCTGTCAGAAGAACCGTTAACCAGTCGGAACACAAGTACGTGATTGGTATCTTTTTGGATATTTCTGGGGCTTTTGATAACGCTTGGTGGCCTATGTTGTTGTTAAAATTAAAAAACCGCGGTTGCTATAGAAACGTATATAATCTCGTTTACTCGTACTTTATAAACGGTTCCGCGGTACTTAAGCTCGGTCATTTTTCTAGTACTAAAGCACTAACCATGGGATGTCCTCAGGTTCAGTTGTCGGTCCTTATTTATGGAATTTGGGTTTTGATGATTTTCTCGCGATCCCGCTTCCTTGCGGCTGTTCACTTACTGGTTACGCGGACGATGGCCTACTGCTCATTCAGTCAAGTACCCGAGCCGGACTTGAGAACTTGGCTCATACTTGCCTAAATCTAATATCTCAGTGGGGTGATCGTAACCGCCTAGCGTTTGCGCCGCATAAAACCTATCAACTTCTACTAAAAGGTAATCTTAAATCATTGCCTACTATTAAATTTAATAACGTTCCTGTTAAAAAACAGAAATCCGTATGCTACCTTGGTATGGTCTTAGAAAGGAATTTTTCATTTATCGAACATATAAAAATAGTTGGCGAAAAAGCTAAAAGGAACTTTTATGCCCTAACTAGAATATCCAAAGCAACTTGGGGTCTATCATTCCTAACTTTAAAAATTATATATGGAGCTACCTACTTGGGATGTATGTTCTACGGTGCACCTGTTTGGGCCGATAGGGCCAGCATAGGGGCGGCGCGACGTAAACTGCTTCAAAGCCAACATTTGGCATTGATATTTTTGTGCAAGGCGTATAGAACAGTCAGTAATGAAGCCTTACCCGTTCTGGCAGGTGTACTTCCAGTCGATCTTGAAGTACAGCGACGTGCTTCAATTTACTACTCCGCGAGAGTGGAGGCCATGGACACTAACTTTGTTACACAACGCGACCTCAATAGAATTTCTAGATTATTTAAACCTCAGACTGACGTCTGGGAGGACCTCTTATCCGAATGGCAAAGTAGGTGGGATAATTCCATCAAGGGCCGGCACCTCCATCTGTTCTTTCCATCCATTTTGTCCCATAAAGAAAAGCGGTAAAGCGGAAAGCGGTAAAACGCGCTAGTTTATTAAGCGACTTTTAACTAAAAAAAGAAAAAAGAGGTGTCTCGGCGAATCCAGCTCGGTTGGGCAGCGTTCGGGAAGCTACGCTACATCTTCTCGTCGTCCAAGATACCACAGTGTCTCAAGACTAAAGTCTTTGACCAGTGTGTGTTGCCAGTGATGACTTACGGAACTGAAACGTGGTCGCTCACAATGGGCCTCATACGAAGGCTCAGAGTCACACAAAGGGCAATGGAAAGAGCTATGTTAGGAGTTTCTCTGCGTGATCGAATCAGAAATGAGGAGATCCGCAGAAGAACCAAAGTCACCGACATAGCTCTGCGAGTCGCTAAACTTAAGTGGCAGTGGGCAGGACACATTGCTCGTAGAACCGATGGCCGATGGGGCAGTAAGGTTCTGGAGTGGCGGCCACGTACTGGAAGACGCAGCGTAGGGAGGCCCCCAACAAGGTGGACCGATGACCTGGTGAAGGTCGCGGGAAGCCGATGGATGCGGGCAGCATAAGACCGGTCAGCGTGGAAAGCCTTGGGGGAGGCCTTTGTCCAGCAGTGGACATCTACAGGCTGAAGAAGAAGAAGAACTAAAAAAAACAAAAAACCAATGAATGGGAAGGAAAACGGTGGTTGAGCGGTGATGCAATATTAAACCCAAAAGGACGACCAATGATGTTACGCCAGAAAGAGATTGATTTGGAGACCCTCCACGACCAAACTCCCGACTTAACAACATTTGGCGCATCGTACCCGGCACACATCGCAAAACAACTGCTTAGACCTACCCTCCGTTCGGCTTCACCAGACATCATGCCGGAACACGACGAATCGCTTGGCGGCAAGACTTTGTCTGGTGGGTGGTTATTTCTGCCGGTAGCCGAGGTTGAGGCCTACCACCGAGAAAAACCCCAAATCATCAAAAAACCCCATGAGGAAGAAGAAGTTCCGTTCTGGGCGGATTGGAAGGCCGTATTAGACTATTAGGCCGCTGCCTCGAATCTTGCGGGCAGCGGGGCGGCGGCTGCAGCGGCGCGGGAGCCGGGCGGGCATCGAAGACCCGTTCTCGCAACTAGCGGGCAGATCGCGCGTCACTATAGCCGCGTAGTGTTGTGTTCACAATTGTGTCGACGAGATATTTTTTTTTATTCGCGAAATAAATGTCTGAACTATGGCAGCAACATCTTTTTGATTCAAATTTATTCCTAACACTCGATCACCGCTCGCTGCCCGCCCGCTGCCCGCAAGATTCGAGCGCGAGAAGTACACCGCTCGCTGCCCGCCGCCGCCCCGCTGCTGCGCCGCTGTTTTCGAGAACCGGTCCGTTTGATTTTACGCATAAGATCTTGACGCTCACTCGCCACCGCCGCCGCCGCCCCGCTGCCCGCAAGATTCGAGGCAGCGGCCTTACTGACTAAAACCCAGCCGTTCCGTCGTTTGTCTGTACAACTGGGTTCACGGATCTTTTTCGAACAATCCGTTGCCCTGGCAAGCGTCGGTCCTACTGGAGTCACGTATGTAAGTAGAGAGAAGGAACAATTATCAGCCAGAAAAACAAGTTATTATTAATAGGTACTAAATATTACTTGTTTTTCTGATTGATTATTTGAGCTCACTACGCAGATCGCATTTCGCATTGAAATTACGAATTACCATTACTTGGGCTTGCTATTTAATTTTGGTTTATATTTAGAGACTATAATGGTATGAGGAATCTTACCACCCTTTGGTTATATTTAGCACTTATTGTAAAAGTTTTATTTAATTATAAAACAAAGTCGTCATGATGAAAATAACTTCAAAGTACAAAAATAAAGCCCGTATTATATTATTTAACAAAGAATTTCTGTACTTTTACTGAACCAAACACCTGGGTGTTTAGTTCATAATTAAATTAATCTCATACTAATACACGTTTATGTTGTTAAACGAGTTGTGTAACTTTTAACTTCATTTGAAACAAACAGCTCGTCACGAATGTACAAATGACAGCACATCGAGCTACTACAGTCTCTCAAATTTGAATAAATTATTAGATTTTCAACTTTAGCGCAAAAGTATTAAGGCTCAAGGTTGATTGGGAACATTTGACAGTTTCGCGTAGCATGACGTGCTCTCGTCGGTAGGTACCTTTGTTGCATACGTTTTAGGGAACGAAACTTTTTTCCGTCCATCGAACGCCTGTCACTCTTTTCGTCGGCATAGCGTGGTGTAGCAACATTTTTATTCCGTGATTGTTCAACATACAGTTTGCTTTGCCCGGAAAAACGCGAATCTGTATTCGTCCTCTGTTCTCTACCGGACTCACAATTATTTTCTCGGATTACATGCGATTGGGGTCAAATAAAATTTGATATTTCTTTTATTGTATCATGTGACGAACTTGTTTCGCTTTTCGGGTATTGGAAAAGTTTTTGTTTCTTAAATTAAGTAGGTATTGCGCTTAGAATTATTTATGGTTGAACTATTTCTGTTTTATTTTTTTGTTTTCTATTGTGTTCTGAATAAAACTATAATTAAAGATACCGTGGAACCGTAACCATGGGGGTGAATAATGAAACAATTGACACGCTCGATGTAGTTATTTGTTTATTTTATTTCGAGATACATTATTTGGGAAACCTTGCATTTTTTGTTTATTCTATTCACGGTTATAATACATAATACCTTGCTGTAGGTTTATTCATTTATGCGTGTTATTGTGGCTGCCCACAATCATCATCATCTCAGCGTTAATCCCAGTCGCATCCGTAGCTTTTTCAGCTTTGGAGTCTGGGGTCCGCTTTACCAGTCTATCTGCTTTTTGGGTAAACTTCGATATTTTCCGTGAAGCGACTGCCGTCTGTTCTCCACAACCCGAAGACGATATCGAAGCATTGCAGTTAGACCAATTGTTGGACTTTTGAGGGCTCCAACAACCCGTAACGACTGCCATTAGATGTGGAAATCGGTAATGCATGGCAATCGGGACCAACGCCTTGCCACAATAACACGCATAAATGAATAAACCTACTTGTAGCTTTGTATTAATTATTAAATCGTCATCATAAGCAATAGGTACGATATATTGTAACGTAATAATAATAAATGATCGGTGTATGAATAGATTGATATCACAAGAAGCGACTGTGTGTAAGATAGAAGCAAAGTTATTTACTGTCTGTAGATCAATTACACAACAAAGTTCACTGACCCATTTTGTTGGCTTCCGTCCCCGAAGACGGTGATTTAACACATCCGATTGTATCAGGTGACAGATAGCTAAATGCGTAATCGTGTGTATTAAAGGCGCCACTGGGTCCTGCGGCTAATCAAATCATCGTCCCGTGAACGTTTTATTATGATTGATAGATATTTTATGAGGATTTTTAGGGCATTGAACCCTGTTTGCTGGTCTTAATTAAAAGGGTCGAAATTAATAGTTTTGAGTTTCAGTTGATTAGCACCATGGGAGATATTAAAGTGTTAATATCATAGCCGTGTAGGGGTCAATATCCTTCCTTAATATTCCAGTCTAAATACCAGTCAAAAAGTTGTAAAATTATTATTACGGAACTTGCGAATTATTAACAAATGAAGAAATATTTTTTTTATGCAAAGGTACTCCCTATTTTATTTGGCAATAAGAATGAAAAATGTCTTTTACTAAGCAATAATCGTCTTAAAAATAAGGCATACAGTTTCAATAGCATAGGCTCTGTTGCTTACGTCAAGTTGTGAAAAAGTTCGATACATCTTGGCTCCCCCATATTCCAGCACCCTATATTATGTTATCAAATTTTATTTCACCTTAGCTTTTTGTTTAGCGATGGCCCTTTTGCTTGAATGTGACGCATATTTTCCCCAACATCATTTTGTGTTTTGGTTCTCTCTACTAACAAACAATTTTTTGTTAAACCATTGTAACGCCAACAAATTTCATGTAAATGGAATACGTATATATTTTTTCATAATTGTTACTGCACTGCTTCGCACTGCTAATTATCATTCGTTCCGCCATCATGGACTTCACTTATTCCTTTTCATCGAAAACTGATTCCGATAATATCCAATCAGTTCTAGTGACTTAATATCTAATTAGTATATCAGATTTTACCGGCTTACGTCCATACATTCGAATCTGTATGTACTTACTAAGTCACTTGGATATCGACGCGCAAACTGAAACCATGAATGCAACTCACGATCCTAGAACCTCAAGCGTAGAAATTATTGTCAGATATTAAACACAATAATTAGCTGATTTATATCCACCATATGGCTATAAATCAGCTGATTATTATACTATATATAACTATATAGGAATTCACGATACACGCAGTCCATATGTATCATTAATTACTTTTTGAAAAATTCAAAAAACCGTGAAAAAATTTAAAACCATGGTTTTCAGAATATGTATGCCAATCTGTATATACAACGTTATTTTCTGTATATGCGAAACCCAAAACACGTGTCCAGTATATGTACAAAACTTCAAATAGATAGATATCATGAAAAATCACAAAGTTATGAGCGTGTTATGTTACCTGGTTGTCCCTACCAAAATATGGTCAACGCGTCGCTCGCACGCTCACGCCTGCAGTGGCATGGCGCGGAGGGGACCCTAAAACACTATGATCCGCTGTGAACTGTGTTGGGCGCTCGGTAACCACACTGCAACATTTTTGTAATATATTTGGGCAAAAATATCAGATGGTGTAAAAATTATTGGAATCGATTCAGTTGTTTATTGTGAACAAACTGTATTCTCCTTTCGTATAAAGAAAAAATACGTTTTATATGTGCCCAATAAATAAGTAATAGTAATATTAAGAAGAATAGGGTACTACGTATAATCCATGTGTTGTCAATTGAAGATATGGAAAATTATCCAATAAAACAATTTTTTTGAAATGAATTTTGAATATTTTCCTCTCTAGCGACGTTGAGCACTTTTGTTGGATGGGGGAAAAGCATTGTATTTGCGTGAACGTGACCAACCCGACACCGTGATAGCTACAGCTATATACATAATATGTATTGTGTGTCTGTATAGTGTATACAATGGTATAGATTGTGTCACCACTGTAATTTTGTTTTTAACATAATAATGATTTCAATTTTCACTTCTGTTGGACAGGTTGACCGCGATCCCGCCTGATGGTAAGCAAGGATGAATCGTTGATGGTAAAGGGTACTAGTTTATTAGGAGCCTATACACTCTAGCTTTGAAATCACTTAAATTGTAGTCAGACAGAAAGACCGTTGCAGGCAAATTATTTATTTATTAAAACTGTATGCACAAAGTAAAACATTGCACAATAGCGGACTTAAAGCGTTAGGCATTTTCTACCAGCCTATCTTAAGGTGATGCAGAGACAAAATATGATAGGTGCAAAGATATAAAAGAGAAGTTGAAAGAGAAACACAAAAAAAAAGAAAATATTGTAATAAATACATAAATACAAAATATAAACAGTAGAGAGAGATAAAAAAATATAGATAGAGAAAAAGAATAAATTATATGTTTGAAGAACCTGCCAATTTCTTGCGTAAGTATTCCCGAGCTTTAATTTTAAATGTGTACCGACTGGTCAACCTCCTGATATTCTGAGGAAGGTCATTGCAAAAGAAAACCACCTGGACAAGAAATGGAGACTTAAGAAAACCAGAACGGTGAGACTGTAGAAGACAATTATTGGAAATATTCCACACCTTCGATTTACGTGGTCTGAAATACGAGACGAGACGCTTCGTCCCGATCGTAGTGGTGTCAACAACGTAAGAGTGGATACTTACTGGACGACGGGTCGTCCGATGAAGGAACGGAGATGGCGGAATTCAGGTATGCAATTCCCGCACATCCTTTCCAAAATACATCCTATAGAATACCGACGGGCTGCCTGCCAAATAATTCCCGCAAAATTTATTGAAGTATCCCCTAAAAACTGGACTTGAACAATTTGCCAGCGGCGATGTTTCCGTCGGAGCGAGGTAGACCAAAGAAGTGCTGGCTTGACGTCGTAAGAGATGACATACGTGCCAACAATCTCACACCACGGGATGCCAGAGAACGTGCGAAATACAGGAGTAAGTGTAGGAAAGCGAACGCTGGGCTCCAAATTGAGGAGTAAGTCTAGGGAAGCAGACCCTGGGCTCCAACCCGAAAGTCGGACTACAATTTAAGGGTCTTCAATACTAGACTTAATAGGCTCTTAAAAATAGGGCGCTTTACCATCAACAATTGAATTATTGCTTACCATCAGGCGGGATTGCGGTCAAGCACCGTTTATAATTTAAAGAATATGCAGTTTGATTTGAGTCCTTAGGAATAACACCTACAAAGTAAGGAACTAAAATTTGAAATTTGAATTAAATTTTTAAATAGAAAACCTTTTTACATCAGCTTTCCGAGTTATGATATTATAACGACTAAAGAAAAAGTGCAATAGTTTATAAAATTAAACTGTTATCGTTATGCCCTTACTTTTATGGTAGTTTCATAGTAGCCATTGTAGACTCTCGGTGATTTCCTTAAGTGGGAATTTTAGTACTTATTCTTTTTCTGATTTTAAGATTTTATTAGTAGTTATGCAATTTGCAACACTAAAGTGGCAGTGGATTGGCTACATTGACCGTAGGACCGATGCCCGATGGGGCCGACGAGTTCTCGAGTGGCGACCACGCACCGGAAGATACAGCGTGGGTAGGCCCCCGGCAAGGTGGACCGACGACCTGGTGAAGGTCGCGGGAAACCGCTGGATGCGGGAGGGGCAGGACCGGTCGTCGTGGAAAACCTTGGAGGAGGCCTAAGTCCAACAGTGGACGTCTTTCGGCTGAAATGATGATGATGATGACGCACTTTGACTAGTAAGAGTAATTTATTTCAACAAAACGTGATAGTGTATTTAAATATTATGTTATGAATAAATACGTAGTAATTAACTTGAATTAAAATACACAGCGTTAATGATTTAATAATAAATAATTACCATTTTATATAATATATGATATATTAAACATCCGCATATTTGCTTGAAATTCGTGCGCTTTGCCCCACTTATGTAATGTGGACACAGAGCTGTTAAGTAATTCGAATATAGTTTGGAGGGGCAGTATTTTGTAGGACTATCGAACGTCATAGACTAAGGTCCGTATTCCAGAAGGAAACTCAAGCATTGATCTCTCCTTATGCATTACTTAAAACTAGTTTCAACCAATCAAAAGGCTTGAAACGAGACTTAAGTAGAGCTTGAGTTTGAGTGACGTTCTGTAATACGCACCTAAGACGCCTAGTTATAAGATTATTGTGTATCTGACTACGTGTTTGGTGTTAATATTTAAGTTTCACTACAGTATAAGCCTCTTTTATCAATACACCACGCAATTTCATGCCAAATCGAACTTTCTAATATTTTTGTTAAGTTTAAGCAAATAGGTAGTTTATTCATAATCATTACAAACTAGTGTAGTAAAGCGCGCTAGTTTGTTAAGGACCTAGTCACTCTAGCCTTGATGACATTTAAATTGTAGTCAAATGGAAACACCGGCGCTGGCATATAGTTCTAGTCCCTCGATGTACGCGCTCTAAAAGACGAGACGAAACGCTTCGAACGGATCGTAGTGGTGTCAACAACGTAAGGGTGGCCGGACCGATGCCACCTGGCTCACACGGTTGTGGGTTGGTAAAAAAAGGAACCGCGGCCCTGGTTTACAGGCAAGTGAAGGAACAGGGGTGGGTTTTTAACCGACTTCAAAAAGGAGGAGGTCACTCAATTCGACCGTATATATGTTTTTTTTTTTATGTTTGTTCGCGCATAACTTCGTCTTTTATGAACCGATTTTGATAACTCTTTTTTTGTTGGAAAGAAGACATTCCCAAGGTGCTCCCATGATACGAACATCAGTGTCTGATGATGGAAGACCAGAGAAATCAAGGGGAACTTTCAAAAATCGTAGGGGCAATTAGTGCATTTCTTAGTATTTTCTTTAAGTATTTTAAAGCACTACATTAATTCACAGCAGCTACCTTGTGTTTGGGCCTTGATTAATTTGTATTGATAAGAACTTTACACCTAGATGGGTTGTGACTGTCATAAGAGTTCTGATGATGAAGACAAAACTCTACTCTCTCTCTCAAAACTCTGATGAAAAAGACTCAGCTCCGTCAGCTTCCAGTCTGACCGGATGTAACTGAATACATAGTACCTACTTTTCACAACTAAAAAGTGTTTTTATAGTCAGTAAAAGTCTGACACGCTCTTCCACTCCGCCCTGAGCGGGGAGGACTTTTGATGATTTCCCATCCCAAACAAAAAAAGTGCCCTTTTTTGTTTGGGATGGGAAATAATCAGATACCGTACGACGGGTCGTCCGATGGTGGAATGGAGATGGGGAAATTAAGTCATGCAATTCCCTCTCACATTATCTAATGCTGCTTCACGATCACAATCGTGTAACGGCATAATTAGACAATAATATTTCCACTGCTGTGATACGGAATTACTCTGTTAGAGAGAGTGGGCCATATTTTACCATGTGGGCCTAATGCGAGATGCTATGTAGAACAAGCACTTAATAAATACAAAAATATAAATAAAATGAATTAAACTTTCTAAACCATTTACTCGTCCATCATGAATTCACAAAAGTTACTAATAATCCATTTTGATTCGGTTTCATTTTTGTTTTCATTTTGTTATTGTTGTTTGTTTGTGTTTTGTTTTCCATTAGCTTATCAAGAATAAATTGAAAATGCGTGGAAATTAGAGGTAGGTTCGTTATGTACCGTTATACAAAAAAATTAAAACAATAAGTCTTATACCAAAACAGAAAGAAGAAGTATTCTTTTCTTTATATAAGTATGTAAAAAGGAACCACCTTCAATAAACGAACTGAAAATAAGAAAATTGATAACTTAGTCTTTGTTTGAAACTTTCTCATAAAATAACGAAAACTTTTCTTAAAAATAATCGCGAAAATAGGTACACATACATACATACATGCCTACAGGTCAAACTGTGAACCTGCTTAAAATCGGTTGATCTGAACGCGCGATAATCGCGAACAAACAAACCTTCATACAGGTTAAACTGAGAACCGGTTAGTGTCACTAAAACTACCTGAATGTACGTTCCGCCAAACGCGAGATAATCGCGGACATACATACACATGTCCAACAGAACCTCCTTTTGAAGCCGGTTAAAACTAGAAAATACAATATAATATCATAACCTACGTAACTATATGACTGGGTAGTTAATGAATTAGGTACCTACCTTTGTAACTTCAACCCACTTACCTACTAGGTTGTCTGCTTACTTATATAGTTTACAATGAAATGAAAAATCAATATTACGATTGCTCGACTACAACGGCGATGTCGAGCAACTTCAACGAAAAGCAGATAACTGTTTCTTCCTTCTTATCTTAAATCGGCACCCGCGATAGTGAGACACAGTCGGATAGGAAGTGCATCTCAGTGCAAACTGATGACATCCTACTACAGAAGCCATGAAACCTGCATGCCCAATACGGACTTTTCTTTATAATTATAAACTAGTGCTTGAACGCAATCAGTAAGCAGTGACGTTATAGTTGATCATAAAGCGCGTTAGTTTATAAGAGCCTATTCACTCAAAAGGAGGGAATTGCATGATTTGATTCCCCATTTCCGTTCCACCAGCGGGACGACCCGTCGTACGGCTGGTTTCCACCCTTACGTTGTTAACACCACTACGATCCGGAAGAAGCGTTTCGCCTCCTCCTTTATACCGCGTACATCGAGGAACTGGAACAATTTGCCAGCGGCGGTGTTTCCGTCGGACTACAATTTGAGTGTCTTCAAGGCTAGAGTGAATAGGCTCTTAATAAACTAGTGCGCTTTACCATCAACGATTGCGTCACTGCTTACCATCAGGCAGGATTGCGGCCAAGCGCTAGTTTATATTAAAAAAAAACTGAGTGGCTGAGATATGATGTTAAACCCAAAACACGACCAACGATGCTGCGCCAGAGGGAGATTATTTTGGAGATCCTCGACGATCAAACTTTCGACACAACAACATTTGGCGCATCATACCCGGCACACATCGTAACACAACTGCTTGCTGTCGCAAGCTGCAGACCCGTCCTCTGTACGGCTTCACCAGACATCATGCCACAACACAACAAATCGCTTGACGGCAAGACTTTGTCTGGTGGGTAGTAACTTCTGCCGGCAGCCGATGTTATGGCCTATCACCGAGAGTGTATGACTTACACCTACTTACACCTCTGGCAGTATTATTTTAATCTCATTGTAGTATGGGAAAGAGATGGAGCTATAGATGACGTATAGCTTCATTTCTTTCTCATAGCCGACTGTCTTTTGCCAAGTTAAGCGGAGGGCCAGGGGTCAGGCGGAAAGACTGCAATCTGCTTTTTAATTTTTTTCATATACGATATAAGATTTCTGATTACTAGAAAATATTGCTTTCTGGGTAGTTTATTTGGATCAAAGCGCTGTTGAAACGTTCTAAGACAAACGTGGTTTTTTGTCAATCTTTCAAAATGCACGAAGACTATTTATATGGAAAAATAAAAATATAGATGTTGCTTCAATTTAGTAATATAAAATATCTTTATTAGTATTAATCTTTATGTTTTTTTTTTTTCATATATTAAAGTATAATTGAGTAAAGGTTGAGGTAAGAGGCTGATTTTCGTATTGCCAGATCGCCACTTTTTAAAGAATAAAATATGCGTTTGATAGTTTTTCTTTAAAATAACTGTCAACATAGCAAAATCACCCTTAATCTGCAAATTAAAATACGAGTAAAAATAATTTAACTAAGCTCCGACTTCATAATTAAGTAGATCGTAATAACTAATTGTAATACGATCTTTTCCTCCTGTACGTTCAAAGATAAATTAATTGAGGTATCGTTCAATCGAGATATCAGTACCTACCATTATCGTTACTACGCTGACAATAATCTCATTATACCGAATGAACGTTTGGTCTCATTATTGATAACGTATCTTTTGATAGTATAGGTTTGTATTTAGGATACCACTACCACAGTATAATTAAGTGAGCAGTATTACGTCTCAGTAGTGTCCTTAAAATAAGTATCTTTAGTTAGCTGTCGTTTAGTACGGACGACAGCAGATCAAGGTACCCGAAACTGCGAAATATTCCCAATCAACCTTAAGTCTTAATTCATAAGAGATAAAGTTGAAAATCTAATAAAGATATCTGACAGATTGTAGTGGCTTGACGTGCTGTCATCTGTACAAAGTTATTTCTGGTTATAAACCACCTGTGTGCCACATTTCATCAAAATTCATTCAGTAGTTTTTACATACAAGAGTAACAAATATATACAGAATGGTGCTGACAATACGACAATAAATTAAACACCGTGTACCTCAACACATTCTCAGCTTACCCACAAAAAATCATATAAATATGTCGATTAGTTTAGTCACAGGAAATTATTTTTCATTTTTCACATTTTCTACATGATGTACATGTTGATAAGGAAGCACTAACAGGCTAATGACCGCCGCATCCTGCGGTACCAAATAATGGTACGAAAAAAGCAAGTCTATACAGGATCGCGCTCTCGCGATCGGAGGTCAATTAACCAATATCTTTAAAGAATGTTCCATTCCGTTTGCAATTTTATGCGATTTAGTTTGTTTGAAATTTTCATTTATTTTTATTGCTAGGTTTTTTTTAAGGTTTAGGATTATTCCTATGAACCAGCATTGTTCGTGTTTTCCTTTATTGTCGTATTGTCAGCAACACTCTTTATATACCATACCATACATTCTCACCCTAACTTTTTTTCCCATACTAGCAATTTCTCACATACAGAAACAGCCAGACCCGCAACAACTAATTGTAGGCCATACAAATATTTATTCCGTGCGGGAGCCTAGAGTTGAAATATTACAGCGCCAAGTTGGTAAATGTCACATGTTTCATATGTTTTTGGCTTTAGAATAAGGTTTTCCTTTACTGTTTTGAGAGCAGTGGTGATGAAATAATTTACACAAAGTAAAGCCGCTGATAGGGTTCGAACCTACCAACTTGAGTCACGGCCGATACCACAAGGACACCGCTGCTCTCGCTACTCACTCAGTAACAGTTTTTGCTAAGACTGGTTGTCAGACTTTCGTGCTTCTAACGTCTAACTACTTTCAAATAACCAGGTATGACAACTAGGATCGATGGTTAAATGTGCTTTTGGGACATGAAGAATAATGGAGAAGACTTGATATTTAAAAGTTATCCGTTTACGGAGCAGGCACGGTTAGAGTAGCTGTCCGGTTATAAGATACCAAGACCATTAAGTCTAATAAAGGAATAATTAATAATAATAATAAAAAAACATTATTCCTAACAATGGGAAAATGTTCAGTGAGCAGCAGGCGGGGTTAGGTCTGTACAGAAAATTATAGTAGATTTGTACGATTCTTTCTATTTATAATGATTTACTTAAAAGTTAGACTTTGAAATAAGGCATGTCATGGGTTCGATTCCCATAGGGAACAACTACTTGTATCACTTACAAGTAGTTGTTCCGGGTCTGGATGTTTGTGTATGTGAGTTTTATATATTTGTAAACGGACCCACGATACAGGAGAAATTCCTAGTGGCACGCATTTTTTTTTTAGTTTGTCAACGTCTTTCATATTTATTGGTGATTGTAATAAAATTGAAATTGCTACAAAATTTTAATTGAAAACTATATGGGATCCCTATTTGTATTTACGATAAGAGAATCCACATGTAAAGCTTTCGTTTCTCTAGTATAAGAGAACCATCAGTATCATCCAACAGGCACATGCGCCATAAAACTAAGGCACTTCGTTTCTCCGAATTTAGGTAACATCATGTTCATCATCATCATCATCAGCCTGTACTCGTCCACTGCTGGACATAGGTCTCCTCCATGGTACGACAACAATCTCGATCTTGAGCAGTTCTCCACCAGCCATTAACAGCCACTTTTTTGATGTCGTCGCTCCATCTCGCCCAAGGGCGTCCTACGCTACTTTTGCCGAGACTCGTTTGTCAGAGGACCAAAGTCATCGACATAGCTGAAAGGATTAGCAAGCTGAAGTGGCAATGGGCTAGTCACATTATGCCGCAGGGCCGACAACCGTTGGGGTAAACGAGTCCTCGAGTGGAGACCGCGTCTCGCCAATATCATATTGCGGTTACTTACTAATTTTTTTTGATAATTCCCTAAAGGAAAATTATCTGAAGCGGACTATGCTTCGTACCTAATGAATATTTATAGGCTGATGTAGTTTAAACCAATACTTAATGTATTTCTATCAGGGCACCGATTCCCTTGATCATAAACTAAATTTAAATTTATTGCATCTCTTTCTTTTTGTTTCATTAGAAAAAGGACATAAGATAAATATCAATTTAGTACTGTCAAATTAATAAGCGCCTGACGTCAATCTACTTATTTTTAGTAAATCTGTTTTTAATCGCGTCGAAACTGTCTATGGAGTATCTTAATAGACTTAATTAATATGTATTTTACTCTCCTTCTTCTGCTGACCTCCTCATTTTTGATTGCAATCCTTAAGTAGCAGTGAGCCGGGCATATTTATTTATTTATTTATTAAGCATGGAGGACTTACAGTTTAAACAAATCAGTTAAGAAACAGTAAGTTGGACTGACAGCCAATAACAAGTCCTCACTTATAAATTACAGATAATTAAAAACATCGGACACTAGATAAGTGGGTACGCGTATAACAAAAAACTAATAATTGATTAAATGAAAAAGTTACGGCTTAAGCACCTCCTAACCAAAGACACACTACTCAAAAATGGATCTATATCATGCTGCTTACACAAGTTGTTTAAATTTCTGCTTGCACGCACTATATATGAATTCTGGCGATAATGTGTTGAGGATAATGGCCCACGCAAAGGCGGATTAAATCTTTTTGACTTCATAGGGATATTAAGATAAAATTTTGACAAGATTTCGGGACAGTTTATACTACTACTAGCTTTCCGCCCGCGGCTTCGCCCGCGTGGAGTTCGGTTATATCGCGCATTTTAGATTTCCCTCGGGAACATCAAATTTTTCCGGGATAAAAGGTAGCCTATGTTCTTTCTCAGGGTCTAAAGATTGTCTGTGCCAAATTTCATCAAAATCGGTTGAGAGGTTTAGGCGGGAAAGCGTAACAGACAGACAGACAGACAGACAGACAGACAGACAGACAGACAGACAGACAGAGTTACTTTCGCATTTATAATATTAGTATGGATTGAAAATTTTTAACAAACAAACGCAGTCAGTGATCTCGCGACGACTAACTAGGGGTAATATATGAAATTTTTTGCAAAGATTAAGGTAATTTTCAGACTGATATGGTATCTTTTGATGGTAACATAAGTATTTTATAAATCTTTTTTGAATATTTTCTATGCGGTTAATATATTTGTGATAACACGGGTTCCATATTTCAGATGCATACTCCAAGTGGCTTCTTACAAAAGTACAGTATAGAATTTTTAAAGTTTTGGCTTGAGAGAAGCACTTTGATAACCTCATTATAAAACCCAGTGATCTGGATGCCTTCTTAACTATTGCATCAACGTGCGTTTCAAAGCTGAGCTTAGAGTCGTGGTGAACTCCCAGATCACGGATGGAGTCTAATCTGGTTAGAACTTGATTACCTAGGGTATATGAAGCAGTGATAATGGAACGCTTTCGAGAATACGTAATAACCGAACATTTTGCGGGATTGAGATCTAGATTACTACGTTGACAATAGTTCTCAAGACGACGGATGTCATCTTGGAGTGCTGTTACGTCTATCTGTGATGATATTGTGGCATAGGTCTTCATATCATCAGCGAAACAGAGTAGATTGGATGAGGTCAAACAAGAGTCGATGTCGTTAATATAGAGAATGAAAAGCAAAGGGCCAAGTAATGAACCCTGCGGCACACCACTAGGAGCAGGAACCCGGCTTGAAATGTAATTATTGACTGCCACTGCTTGAGACCTATTCACAAGGTAAGATGAAAACCATCTGAGTAGATCTCCGCGTATTCCCATACTATTTAACTTTGAAATTAGGATACTATGATCAATACGGTCAAAGGCCTTACTATAGTCTGTATAAACGACATCGACCTGCATACCGTTATCCATGGCGGTAGTAATAAAATCATTTAGGAGTATGCTTCCGTTTCCGCAACATTTTTTGTTACTGTTTTGCTCGTATTGGTTATAGCGGGATGTTTTATAGCCTATGTCCTTTCTCAGGCTCTAGACTATCTGTGTACCAAATTTCATTACAATCGGTTCAGTAGTTTTGGCGTGAAAGCCAGACAGACAGACAGAGAAACTTTCGCATTTATAATATTAGTATGGATTAAAAAAAATGCACTGAACTGAAACTTGGTTCAGTTTGTGAACAAAAGATTCGGTACCATTGTTACTTTGCCTCTCACAGAAGGTCTGTGTGCCAGCAGAGGGAGCATTATATGTTGATTATTCTAACATTGTTATTACACTCAATCAACCCTCACTGGAAGAAATAAGAATTGTACTGTAATAAAGGAGTACTTAATACTACCCACTCAGTTTATCATTAAGTGGGCTAATAAGACAGAACAGTAAGTAGGTTAGAGTGCCAGACATAATTATGGTTTAGGTTAATTAAAGTACAAAAGTCGTCATTTTAATCCTTGAACTTGTTAGAAAAGTATAAGCTTCTGAGAAAATAGGATACAGGGATAATTAAGTACTTATAGGCAGCTGTCAATAATTAATGAAGAAGTACACTTGTGTGAAACAAGAATTAATAGCATTATTATAATTTTAGTTATGTTACTAACACTTTATGGATTCTTTGGTTCGTAACAAAAAATATTGTAGTAAAGTAGGTGCTTTCGGGAGATGAATAAAAGCCGTGGGTTCACTTGCTTTGTTTACTTAAGTACACACACGTACAGTATCGAAGAACAGAAGGAGAAAGTCAACACAAGGTAAGCACAGTGAAGTCATATATCATAAGCACAAGCAGAAGAGAGTTTACAAGCTTAAACAAACATTTCGTTAGATTATCATCACAATGAAATTTTTGAATTGTCTTTTATCGCAAACTAAGGGATGGTTCAATTTTTATGTTTTAAGTTTTTATAATCCAGAAACCCATTAGCACGGAAGCGCAGAGAAATCAAAACGTAAAGTATAATGATCTAAAAAAAAAAAATTGTTTCGCATGTAATATTTACTCTTAATGTGTTTATTGATATTTATGGCTGATATTGATTGAAATTGACACAAAGAATTAACCATGTAATTTTGAACATTTTTTTTTGCGCAAAAAGGATTTTGGAAAATTGTATTATGAAGCAAAAATCGTTCTAATTTACTTAATGTTTCCATAACACATCCGTGTTTCTAAACTTGAATTCTGAACATAAGAAATCGACCTTTAGTCCTTACAGCCCAAGCTCAGATTTCCCGCAAGAAGTCCAATGAATCCTTATAAAAACAATGTATGGTAGAAAGTTATCTGAAGAACTACCACTTGCAAGTAAACCAGTGGAAGTTAACGAACATTTGTCGGAACTTTTCCGTGCCTTGTCAACGGGGGTTTATTTCTATTTATTCTGTTGAAACCTGAGTAGTATTTGTTTTCTTGTAAAGTTTGAAATAGTTTCATTTCTTTTACATGGCGCTTGTAGGAACGAAATCCAACAGTGAAGTTAAAATTGTTGATAACATATGACTGGGATATGAAACGGCAGTGACAAATAAATTTATATCACGTTGTTCTGCCCCAAAAAAAAGAATGGAACAGTTATTTATCTAATACTACGCCCACACAAACTTCATTGTAAATAATATAAATATAAGAACATAAATCATACCCGAAATATATTTCTAAAGATAAAAATCTATGAGGTATCGTGCAAAACTGTGCGGGGATTAAATATTTTTCGCTTGTTACCCGTGTTGTTAGGGTTCACTGCGAAATCATCATTTTAGCTGTTACAGCGTAATTGTGAAACCTAAAATAAAAGTTAATGTTATCCCTCTAACTGCGCCTATTAAGTAAATACTAACAAAAATTTCGCAAACTATTTTAGCTTTATTAGGGGATTTCAACGTAACTGAGAAAGTGGGTGTAACGTAAGTGCGACTTTTTTTTAAATTCTAAACTAGCGCTTAACCTCTATCCCGCCTGATGGTAAGCAGTGACGCAATCTTTGATGGTAAAGCGCACTAAGTAGTTTATTAAGAGCCTATTCACTCTAGCCTTGTAGACACTCAAATTGTAGTCCGACGGAAACACCGCTGCTGGCAAATTGTTCCGTGATGTACGGGGTATAAAGGAGGAGCCCAAACGTTTCGTCCGGATCGTAGTGGAGTTAACAACGTATGGGTGGAAAACTGACAGAAAACAGACTGTACCTATACCTTTAGGAAATACAAGCATAACGTTATTGCATGTCCATATTTACTTAAATATAAACAGCCTAGAATGTTTCCACTCTTAAGACACAAGCTTCCTCTCTGTAAGAAGGAGTGGGCCGTAATCTACAATATGTAAAGAAAACCCTATCCGACCCGTGAAGGTATTGTTAGGTACCGATATCTGATTCTACTAAAGCCTCCAAAGTCGGGCTAAAGTTAAAAAAAAATCCCCAAAAAAAATATTATTTCGCAAAAGGAGGTAAATTAGTACATGTGCGGTAGGCCATGCTTCGCGTGCGAAGGGAATCCGGGCAAGGCACGCGGCACGTTGTCGCATCGCTATTCGCTCATAATAATAACGTCAAAAATGGTGTTGTCACTTATTAAAAATTACCAAATTTTGGGGAAGTTGGAATTAATTCGCGAAAAAAAAAAAGATTATTTCCAAAATTATTACTTTTGTTAATAAAAAGACTTAAAACTATAGATTTTCCTAAAGAATTTCGACAGTGCAGTTTTAATATTTGCAATAATTTGGACCACAGAAATTTGCTGGATTCAATGTATAATGACATAATCAGTACTTTAAAAGATGCATCTGTCAACAGTAACTGTGGTAGGTATACATTTAAGTCCAGTAAAAAACAGCATGTGATAGGGTGGAATAAACATGTACGCGAAGCACATAGGGATGCCAGACTCAAATTTCATAACTGGGTTGGGAATAATAGACCAAGGGAAGGTCGTTTGTATGTAGAAATGTGTGAAAGTAGAAAAATATTTAAAAATAAACTGAAATGGTGTCAAGACAATCGTGAACAGATTAAAATGAACATAATTGCTGACTGCCACTCATCAAAGAAATTAGGTGATTTCTGGAAGGCGACTAACAAATTAAATACTAAGCCTGGCATCCCTGTGAGTGTGGGAGGTATGAGTGACAGTAAATTCATAGCTGACCTATTTAGAGAACACTTTCGGGTGAGTTCACCACTTGGTCCTTCAAAGACGTGGTCAAACGCGGATCCTATCATGATTGGTGACTTGTTTAATGTAACTGTTAAGCAAGTGTCTGGTATAATAAAAAAGATGTCCAGGGGCAGGTCGCCGGGTCATGATGGGCTCAGCATTGAACATCTAAAGTGTGCTGGCATCCATCTATCACGCGTCCTGGCCATGTTCTACACGTTATGCCTGAGTCATTCATACTTACCCAATGACCTCATGCGAACTATTGTTGTGCCAATTATAAAAAATAAAACGGGTGACTTGTCTGATAAGGGCAATTACAGGCCTATATCATTGGCGACAGTGGTGGCGAAGGTGCTGGACGCTGTGCTTGATTCAGAGCTCGAAAAACATCTTGATATACATGATGCTCAGTTCGGGTTTCGGCCCGGACTTTCTACTGAAAGTGCCATTCTGAGGTCCAGTACTATACACAGAGGAGTATACCTGTATATGCATGTTTCCTCTACCTGTCAAAAGCTTTTGACCTGGTGTCTTATGACTTGCTATGGGAAAAGCTTAAGAAAACGGAAGTGCATACGCAGGTACAACGTCTCTTTCGCTACTGGTATGCTAATCAGACAAATAATGTTAGGTGGGCAGGTACACTGTCTGAAATGTACAGGTTGGAGTGTGGGACCAGACAAGGTGGGTTGACTTCTCCCAAGCTCTTTAACCTGTATTTAAACGAGTTGTTGGTTGAGCTCAGCAGCACGCGTGTTGGATGCTCGGTTGATAATGTTTGTATTAATAATATCAGCTATGCTGACGACATGGTGCTGCTGAGCCCAGCTGTCGGTGCGATGAGGCAGCTTTTACATGTTTGTGAGAGTTATGCGAAAAAACATGGTCTCATGTATAACTGCACGAAAAGTGATTATTTGGTCTTTAAGTCTTCTGGTAAATGCCCATCTAGTGTGCCCAAATTGACGCTGAATAATAATGAACTCAAGCGGATAAGTCATTTTAAATATCTGGGACACTATGTTACCGAAGATCTTGATGACCAAATGGACATTGAAAGGGAGCGCAGGGCACTGGCGGTTAAGAATAACATGCTGGCACGCAGGTTTGCTCGTTGCAACGAGAATGTTAAAATCACTCTTTTTAAAGCGTACTGCCAGACTTTTTACACGTGCAGTCTGTGGTTTTGTTATACACAGAGATCGCTCAGTGCCCTGCGAGTCCAATACAACAACGGTTTCAGGATGTTGCTGGGGTTGCCCCGTTTCTGTAGTGCATCTGGCATGTTCGCGGAAGCCCGTGTTGATGGCTTTCATGCCATTATACGCAAGAGAACCGCTTCCTTGCTACGTAGAGTACGGGGTAGCACTAGCAGCATTTTGAGAGTCGTTGCTGAGGGGATCGACTCCAAAATAATGGAGTGTTTTATGCGGGTCCTAGTCAGACAGTAAGGAGTGTCTGACTGAGCTCGCAAATAATTTAATATTGTCTTACTTTTTTACTATTACTAACATAGGCTTAAGATTTTTGTAGTACTAACCAAATATGGATTCATACTGTCCGAAATAAATTATTATTCTCTTTATTTTTCTATATGTACATATTTTTTTACATTTTTAAATATTTATATATAAATAAATAAAAAAAACATTTAAAAATATAAAAAATAGTAGCCCACCGGCATCGGGAACAGGGTCCAAGCTAGCGGCGGTCAGGGCTCCAGAGAGAGGAACTTCCTGACTATGCGAGCCGTGTCCAGCAGTACCGCTTTCTGAATCAAGCCCTTGATCCAGCTGCCTAACGAGAGCCTCCTGAGGTGTTGGTCGAGGCTCTTGGCTATTAAGCCATTGGCTGTCACGACTATCGGTACAATGATTGCTGAATCCACTTCCCACATGTCGACAACCTCGTGAGCCAAATCAAGATACTTGATTTGTTTATCTTTCTCAGCTTTCACGAGGTTCTCATCATGTGGAATGGTTATGTCAACAATCATTGCACGCCGCTCTGATCGATCCACCAGCACTATATCAGGCTTATTGGCAACAATAGTCCTGTCAGTGATGATGGATCGATCCCAGTACAATGTGATATGGCCATTTTCGAGAACTGGGTCGGGCATATACCTGTAGTACGGCACCTCCGATTCCACAAGTTTGTATTTAAGAGCAAGTTGCTGGTGAATTATCCTGGCTACAAGGTTGTGTCTATGCAAGTACTCTCCGTTAGCTAGACGAGAACACCCGGAAATAATGTGTCTAATTGATTCTCCCGGCCGGTGACATGCCCGACAGATGTCAACTGTGCCGTCTTTCACAATGAATCTCCGGTAATTGTTCGTCATCATAACTTCGTCCATAATTGCAAAGACAAAACCTTCGGTTTCCCCAAAGAGGTCACCGAAACGTAGCCAGGCGACGGACGCTTGAAAATCTACATCCGGCCCGTGTAGGGCTCGGAAGAAGCGTCCGTGAAGCTCTTTGCTCTTCCATACCTCCAAGCGATCATTTGTGTCAAGCACTACTGGTTTACGCCAGTTCTCTTTAGCCAAGGAGAGCGGAGTGAGGCCCTTGTCAGCCGCAACCACATCTCGATGCATCCCCACGTCGGTTTCTAGAAAATATTCTCTGAGACTGCATACCTCGCGATTGTGGAGGGTCTTGGCGTTTAAAAAGCCACGACCTCCACATTTTCGCGGGATATACAGCCTCATAACCGATGACCGTGGGTGATGCAATCGATTTGCAGTCAGCAGCGTACGGACCCTCTGATCCAGGGCGTCAAGTTCGGTTTGAGTCCATTTGAGTATGCCGAAAGAGTACATCAATACCGGCATGACCCAACCGTTGAAAGCGCGCACCTTGTTTCCGCCTGATAGAAGACTATTAAGTACTTTTTTCAGGCGGCCAAAGAAGCGTTCTTTCAACGATTGCTTCATGTCAGTAACATTGATACCCAACGCTTCCGACATACCCAAATACTTATAGGTTTCGGATGCGGAGAGGGCTCTAAGGTTTATGGAACCAGTGAGTTGGGTTCCCACGGATTCCATAATCTCTCCTCGCTTTACATGCATGACCGCACATTTGTCCACACCAAATTCCATCCTGATGGAGCTACTGAAAGTTTCAGTAATTTTCAGTAGCTCCCTCAGTTGTGAATTGTTGGGAGCAAAAAGTTTCAGGTCATCCATGTAGAGGAGGTGCGATATAACCTGACCACCTCTCCTCAACCGATAGCCTAGACCTGAATCCTCCAATAGTGTGCTTAGAGGATTCAGTGCTAAGCAAAACCAAAGTGGACTCAAACTATCGCCCTGAAATATTCCTCGCTCGATCCTTATCGGTTCGCTATTCCTCTGAATATTTCGACATCCTGGATAGCGAAGGACTGTCCTCCATGTCCTCATACACGACATCAGGAAGGTGCGCAGAGTTGCATCCACTTTATACAACTCCAGCACCCGCATGAGCCATGTATGTGGGACTGAGTCATAGGCCTTCCTATAATCTATCCAACATGTCGACAGATCCTTTCGGGAACGACGAACCTGTTGGCTAATGGCCATATCAATAAGGAGTAGCTCCTTAGTACCGCGGGACCCGCTCTTACATCCATTTTGAGAGGCAGACATGATGGAGTTGCTGTCAATATGTTTGTTAATTTTAGTTTTCAAAATGGATGTAAGAACTTTATAGACCGTCGGTAAACAGGTGATCGGCCTATAATTTTTGGGTTCCGCGGTGCTACCTGATTTATGGAGCAGGTGGGTTATTCCAGTAGTTAGGAACTGAGGTAACGAACCAGACACCAAAGCAGTCTGGAATTGAGATGCCAAGCGAGCGTGCGACCTTGGAAACCATTTTATCCAAAAGTTATGCAGCCCGTCCGGTCCTGGAGACTTCCAGTTAGGTAATGGACGGACTGCACAAGCTACATCTTGGGGGCAGATGGTAATAGCCCCCATTTCAGGTATTAGATCGCAGGCTCTCTCGACATCCCGGGCCCAGTCACCTTCAGTGTGACTGACAGGTACCGACCAGATGCTGCGCCAAAATGAACACATGACATCATCATCCGGTAGGCACGTGTCAGTCACACCGTGTTCTGGTCGTTCCCAGTCCCTATAAACCCACCTTTCATTGTTTTGGAAGGTGCGATTCTGGGTGTACCGTTCCACTCGTCGTTTGTATCTTCTGATACGGTTTGCCCATGCATACACTTTCTGCTTCAGGAAGTCGATGCGCTCCGTGACACGGGCCATATAATTCTGTGGGCTGATATTTGTACCTGCAAATGCCCGCCTCACAAAGCGCATCACTCTAGGACGAGTGTTACCCTCCCTAAAGCAGATTAGTTTACCGATGAGTGCTCTGGCCCCACCAATACGACGTTCAATCCTGTGCTGCCAAGCTGGTACTACTGGTTTCGGTCGTGTAGCTCTAGAGTCACTGGGGAATTTGACATGAGCTACACGACAAGCTGCGACAGCTGCGCAGTACAGGATTGAATGAGTATCAGTGAGGTCCTCGCAGGTGTCAAAATAATTTGACAACTGCGCATCCAGAGCAGCCATCAGTGCCCTATTTCTGTTATGCATGGGCAAACGTGGCAGGCGTGGTCTTAGTTCTGCCGACGTGGAACGATATTCCCGAATCGCAGCCTCCAAAGCATTTATTAACTCCTCATTGCACTGAGTACTTACATTTGTAGCCCTGTCATTACTCCCCTCGTCAGCATAGTTTGTTGACTGCGGTGGTATCTCCGCAGTCTGCGACTGGTGAGCGATGACACGGCTACTCTGCATTTCATTGCGCAGGCGATCAAGCACAGTATCATCCAACATATGATTACGCTGGATAACCCGTACCTGATCCGATAGACGTTGTGCCGAAACGTTCACAGCTGGTTCAAGCACCTGAAACAGAGAGAGCATTCGAACACGGTACGCGGTCAGGTTGTTTCCTCCCTCTGTAGCCCCATAGTATGAGCGCATGACATTTTCATTAATGGATTGTGTCCATCTCATGCGCTGCACACTTCCGCCGGGAGCTGGGACCCTGTCAGAAGCCGATGGGCCTCGAGGTCCTAAGCGGTCCGGCGGCCGGCGTCCTCCCCGTCGGCGAACAGGTGGTGGCGTCGTCGGCGGAGAGAAGTACTCGTCGCTCGAGCTCGACGCAACTGCCGCGGCCGGGGTCGTCACAGCGCTTACAGTGGGGCTGGAGACCGGCGGCGGCGAGGCGGAGCCGAGCAACGAGTCCGGAGATGGTGGGCGTGCACGTCGAGCGGCAGATCTTGTCAACATTATCTATTTTATTTTCATTCTTGGAGTTTTTGTGCGGTGACACCTGTCAAGTCACCTGCGGTTCGGTTGATTTTCTTCATTGTATACATTTTTGATGTTCGTTGAAAAAAGTATGAATATTGTGTTGATTTCTTTGATTTTTATAAATATCTTGTGTATAATAACTGCTGTAAAATATAATGTAATCCAAAAATATCAGTTTTTTATTAAAGAATTTGTTGACGTACGTGTTGCCGTGAAATTATTATTATTATTATTAATATGGCGATTATGTAAAATTTCATATTTTATTTGGTCATGTGTTTACCTAACCTTTATTATCCTTATGGGTCGGACAGGGTTTTCTTTACATATTATATCGTGGGGATGGTAGATGTCACATTTCTTCGATGTTTTGCCTCTAAGACATACCAGTTTCCTCACGATACTTTCCGGTGGTAGGCCATAACATCGGCTGCCGGCAGAAGTTATGTGCCACCCACCAGACAAAGCCTTGCCGCCAAGCGATTTTCGTGTTCCGGCATTATGTCTGGTGAAGCCGTACAGAGGAAAGGTCTGAGCAGTTTTGTTGCGATGTGTGCCGGGTATGATGCGCCAAATGTTGGGAATTTAGTTAGGAGGTTCTCAAGTTCAATCTCCTTCTAAGGCGGCATCGCTGGTTGTGTTGTTGGGTTTAAAATTGCATCACCTCGCTCAACTGCCCTCTTCCTTCTTATTCACTAATTTTTTTGACTACCTAAATAGGCTCTTAATAAATTAGCGCGCTTTACCATCAACGATTGTACCACTGCTTACCATCAGGCAGGATTGCGTTCAAGCACTAGCTTATAATTATATTTAGAAAATAGTTTATCGTCACTGATTTGGGAATAGTGGTGATGAAATGATTTACAGAAAGTAAAGCGCCTAAAGGGGTTGTAATCTACGACCTACAACTTTATAATTTACCTAATAATAATTTTATTACCACGCTAATGAACTGATTCAAGGAATGATAAAAGGTTTTTTTCAAAAGGATTTGGTGTTAAAATAATACTAGACACACGAACAGTGTGGCGAAAATTATATTTCAACCGTTTTCTGTCTGTCAGTGTCAAGAGCCATGTACCTCATAGAACTATACGTTTTGTAAGTTGCTCCTTACATCTTGGCTAGCCACCATGCCCTTCAAACATTATTGCCAGATCACACAAGACAGACGATTTGGAATAAAAAGCTTTTGCCCAGCAGTGGAACACAAGAGACCTAAATCAAAATGTTTACCACAATATTGAGTGATGCTATTAGCCTCAGTACTTAATGTTAAGCCTAGTCAACGAGTAGTCGCTGAGGGACATATCTACTCAAATGATAGCCTAACTAACGGGTTTAGTTGAAAATAGCTGTCTAGGGAATTATGGTCAGTTGAAATTAGGTTTCGTCTATCGTGCGTACCTAATGAAAGAGTTCAGTCACTTGGTAACGCTCTCTCGTTGTAATCTAATTTTGTCAATGCAGTTATGGACATTGGTTTAGCAAACTATATCTAGACAAACATGGTTTGTAAAGGTAATAGTTTGCTGACCTCTTTTTTACGTTGATTACTCTTTCAGACTACAAAATGACGATAAAGCCAAAGGCATTTTCATAAGTTTTTATTTAAATTTCCATATAGACAAAATACGCTATCCACGGCGACAGAAATGCTGTCCTATTTATCTTTGTAAGGAACAAAAAGACGTCTTACACAGTGATGTAATCAAAGACGTTCATTAAGCCTTGCTTCGCGTTCTGTCGTGTAAAGGCTGCTTATACGGTCACGTTTGGGCCTGTTCGGTACAGCTGGCTTGTTTATAGAATAAAATTGTGCGGCCGGCCAATTACTGCCTCAGCTGTAAATGAAATACGAACCCCTGGATACGACATACGGGCATTTATATTGGCGGGCTGAACATGTTTCCTTGAGGTAATCCATCTTGTACGTCTATCGAGTTTTTGTCTTTTTATATAGTTGCGTATAGTGGTTTTATTGTATGTATTTATAATAAAAAATATTATATTTTTCTTTCTCTTTAGAAAGAAGGATTATTAGTTTATTTTGCACAAGCAATGCACATTGTGTATATAAAACAACATAACATAAAACATAGTCAGAAGCATACAAAACATTTAAATTTTGTCAAGTGCTTGATGCCATTGAATGTTGTTTGTCCATATCATATCAGTTTTGTTAGTTATTTTACAAAAATATATTTTTGAAACACAGTGTTCAATGGTTCGTTGCTGCGTTAGTTTTTCAGCTGTGTCTACACAAGCCCAAAGATAACCTTATCAATCGGTTGCTGAATCAATTTGTATGTTAAAATGTCTTAATCAAGCCTCCGTAATGTGGTCTTTGGATCACAATTAATTAGGTATGTAGCAAATACTCAGACTATATTCATAAGCAAAATTTTTTATTATATTGCTAATGAAATTATATGATCTTTGTAAGAGTCACAAAACTGTGTCCAATGAATATCTTGTAGAATTAGGTATTCAATTTTGGTGTAACTTTTCTCTAGCCACGTCGCACCAGCGCCAAGCTGTCTAGTTTGGTTTCAGGCAGCCTCTTGTAGTAAGATTCTATATTACTAAAATCCAAATTATTTTTTTGTATATGCGGAACCCGAAATACCGAAATACGTGTCCAGTACAAAGAAAAAAGAAAAGAAAAAGAAAAGAAAAGAATCTTTATACAAAAAATATGACATGGTGTAAATATAATTGGAATCGATTCAGTTGCTTGTTCTGAACAAACTACCTTCAGGTTTTTTATTAAGAAAAAATAACATTGTATGTATAGCTAATGTTTGCTCACCCCTACTTATCGTAAATTTACACAATACCCTCTTAGTTTTTATAATAGTTAAACACAAAAGTTGTGTTTGTAAATCATGCCTTTAAACAAAATTGATGCATAAATCACCCCGAGAACAAATTAAATATGAAATTATAGACAAAGTTTTTTTCATAATGGGAGTTGCAAATTGTTTTGGGCATTATTTACTTTTTCCCTTTTAAGTGTGAGCCTGCTTAGTAATCAAGCACAATGAAAATGGCGATAAACACTATGGTTCAACTTTTGATTGGCTGCAGTAAAATACAATTTCTTATTGTCATTTCGTTAAATAATGTTGCCACACTCTACTCTAGTTACGCGATTACATAGTAATTAAAATATTCGAAATCGATTAATATTGATTTAACCTAATAATAAAAAAATATGTTATAATTTTGAACAAGCCATTGCTCCTTAGCATATCGAAAAAAGTTATTATAGTTAGTTATTTCGTTAACTATAAAGCTCTCAAAACTGTGAACTGTGAAACCGGCGTATCCTAGAGCCAAAAACTTCGAAGAAGTAAGACATCTACCAACCTGCACTGGGCCAGCGTGATAGATTACGGCCCACTGCCTCTCATTGAGAGAAGACCTGTGTTCCAAAAGTGGGCACATTATAGACTGATTATGTTATGTTACTAAACAGGAGTCAGACTCTTTTATAAAATTAATTGAACACAGATCGATTAGGAATTAAAGTTACTTAATTAAGTGAATTGTTTTATCATAATATTATTCATCATCATCATCCCAGCGTTAATCCCAATCGCATCCGAAGCCTTTTCAGCTTTGGAGTCTGGGGTCCGCTTTACCAGTCCAACTGCTGATATGGCTAAACTTCGACATTTTCCGTGAAGCGACTGCCGTCTGACCTCCACAACCCGAAGGCGACATCGAAGCATTGCAGTTAGACCAATTGTTGGACTTTTTATCATATTATTATGTAGATTTTATTGCTCTATACTATATGCTCTATACACATGAGTTGTAATTTTTATGTTTATTAATGACTGTTTCTACTAGCTAAATTAAAAAAAATATATATGACAGCGCGCTGATTTTTAAGACTAATAAGAAAGATCATAACTCGATTTAATCAATATTGTTTTAGTCGACTCGATTTGAGTAAAATTTAAATTTGAGCGGGTAACCCCGAATATAGTAGTAGGCGTGATTTGATGGGGTACCACAGGGCCACGGTTTCTCTTCCAACCAACCCGTAACCTTGACCCAGGCATCGTTCGTCATGGTGTACTGACATCTCTTTGAGGCGCGCATGAAACACAACGCGCCGACGATCCGGGCCTGGTCCTTACCGGGCAGTGAGCCCGGTAAGGAGCCGCCTTCGGTGGCCGGGATTCCGATGTTGTCTCCCGACCAGGGCGTCTCCTCCGGCAGTTAGACGCGTCAGGGCGCTAAGATTCCCCCTACCTCACGCGCTCCGTCTCCTCCTTGGTCAGCATCACTGCTTCGCAGAAGGAGGTGACGGCTTGCCATGCACTTTTGCTCCAGATCATGGAATGGACCAGCGCCGGACGCGAGAGATAGCCGCAACGAGAACCCGGCGGTGTTCCACCCAAGCCGCGCAGATCTCCATCGTATGCTCCACCGCGTCCTCAGGGCGAAACCTTGGTGACACCCTTGGCGTTTACTTCCGAGGAATTCCTACCCTGAGAGTAGGATTTAAATTCCTTCAAAATATTTTTATTGATTTTATTACTTCTGGAAATGCTCGAAGTATTCAAAATAAAGACAATCTTTTAAGACGGTTTAATAAACCATTTGATATAATTTAATAACGTGAGGAAACTGACATGAACTAGAACAAAAAAATAAAACGACATTTACCATTTGGATGAGACATGACATTTAGGAACATGCACTGTGTTGACTTGGTGGTCGTATCCACCAAGTCAACACAGTACGTGAACACAGTGCCCACACCACAAAAATCTCACACGCCACTCACAAACAAATATTACTCTCGAGAGGCTTATATCCCAGCGTGGAGACATTATAAGCTGATTACGTTTATGCTAATAAACTTCCACCGTTTGCAATAACAAGACACAATTGTCGTCTTTTGTCGTCCTCGGTGGCGCAGCGGTCAACACACCTGCCTGCGACGTGGAGGCCCCGGGTTCGATCCCCGGCCAGGTCATGATGGAAAACGATCTTTTCCTGATGGGCCTGGGTCTTGGATGTTTATCTATGTATGTATCTATTATAAATATAGTATCGTTGAGTTAGTAACCCATAACACAAATCTCGAACTTACTTTGGGGCTAGCTCAATCTGTGTGATTTGTCCGTATATATATATTTATTTATTTATTTAATTCTATTAAACCGTTTCACGGAATGAAATAACGACACACTAGAAGAAAACATATGAGTAGGTCACCTTTCTTCTTTTCCGGGGTGGAAATCCTCAATGGATGTCCGTCGACCTGGGGTGGGCGACGGGGTCTGTCAGACTCTTACTAAAACCCCTGTGTCTCTTCTATCACAAGCGCGCGTGGGGCCGCGGTTGTCTAAATTCTTCCACGGCCCCACACCCTCATGCTGGCCCGGTCTGTCCGGGCCTCGTCCCCGTAGTTTATACTTAAAACGTGGAACTCGTCATTATTTATACACTTACTGGGTAATAAACTTTGTCCTCAATGTGTTCCCGAATATATTTTAACTCCGAACAAAATACGGAATGTCATTTTTATGGCTTTAAAAGAACCTTAAACTTTTTATTCGGTGGTCTGTAAAATTGAGATTGAACCTAAGTCGGCCGCACTTCGTCCAATAGGCAAGTAAATAAATGTTTAAATGTCTGCAAGTCGACGGGATGGATTTACATTCGAAATGCGAGGGTCAGGGCTTTATTACCTTTTTTGGTGAAGGTAAGCCGAGAATATGACCCGGCGGCGGATTTATCCGCGGTTATTTTTCAATGAATTTACTTAAATTTTACTTTTCTTAAGTCGTTGGGCGGACTTCTTGGCTTTTGTCTAAATAGGCCGTTGAAGATGTGACAAAATGAAGTACTTAAACTATTTTTTTTAATGAAAAATATGATTATTTACGACCACGTTTACACGAAATTGTGAAAAAATTGTTATTTTTAGTATTTTTATTATTCACTAATTATAATTTGTACAAGAATAGAATATACGATGATCCCCAAAAAGGGACTTGCCTGTTTCTTGGAAGTTAGAAATGATCGACAACACCATTGAATGCTTCATTAGAATTGTACTTCAGCTGTCGCTACAAAAATAACTACATTATACAATATGTAAAGAAAACCCCGTCCCACCCATAATGATAATAAAGGTTAGGTAAACACATGAACAAATAAAATATAAAATTTTACATAATCATTATAAAAACAACACTAATGAATTTTGAAATAATTTTTTTCCGCGAAATAATTCCAACTTCCCCAAAATGTGGTATTTTTTTTTAAAGTGACAACACCATTTTTGTCTCTATTATTATGAGCGAATGGCGATAAACCCGTGTGCCGCGTGCCCTGTCCCCCTTCGGCCGCGCATGTATTGCCTACCGCACATGTATTAATTTACCTCCTTTTGCGAAATAATATTTATTTTATTAGGGTTTTTTTTTTAAGTTTAGTCCGATTTTGTAGGCATTATTGGAATCAGTTATCGATACCTAACAATGCCTTCACGGGTCGGACAGGGTTTTCTTTACATAATATATATCAATTGGTTGGGAAATGTAGTTGCAAGTGAAGAGGTCTTAATTCATCATCTTTGCCCACAGCAGTCTTTTTAATATAAACCTTTCCGACTCCATACCGTTCAGCTCAAATCTTTGCAACTCTCTCCCTGCTGCCAAGATCGAATCTGTTGATGTCCTATACTACGTTTGCCGATTTGCGGTTCCTACTCAGGAAACATCTACCACAACGGGCAGACCCAAATGATATGTCTATTACCACTTTAGTAGATGTTTTTATTAAGCCTTCCTAATGCGCTTTTTGGAAAAAAAAACACTTTCTTACTGAATTTTTCAGTTACAGAAATATGGACATAT
The DNA here is from genome assembly GCA_017933935.1 of Sesamia nonagrioides. Classification (NCBI taxonomy): domain Eukaryota; kingdom Metazoa; phylum Arthropoda; class Insecta; order Lepidoptera; family Noctuidae; genus Sesamia; species Sesamia nonagrioides. The sequence continues at coordinate 390,811 of JADWQK010001815.1, read as the reverse complement.
TTTTCTTTCCGTTCCACAAAATAACAAGGAGATTAAGTACGTCAAAAGCTTTCGGTGATTGTCTCTCAATATCCATGGAAACCGCATTAGTATCATGAAATATGTGTCACGTCTTTGCTCTCCATGAACCAGAAACTTTCCGATAAAAACACTTTCCTTCCCCATTCCTATACCGTTCCATTTATCAGATAAAAGTTGGCATAATTCCGTTGAAATGTGAAAAAAGTCTTATGCAAGCAGGATTAATCTGCCCGCGCTCGTGCAACGGATCGTCGATTTAACACGCGATAAAGTCGGAAACTAATCTTTCTTCTTTTTCCTACTGTTGATCTTTGTCGAGCGTAATTTGCTGTGAACCGTGAATGTGAAGAAATACTAGCTCTTAGAAGTTTGGCGCTTTTATATCAGATTAACAAAGGAGGCTCAATTTATGACCTTTTTCACATGATCTGACTGAGACCTCTGCGTCTCACGTTTAGCCGAGGGGCCGGGTAATCCAAAGCCCAAAAATGTGACAACTTGTCTTTCTAAGGGGTTATCATATTATCCAGCAACTGGGTTGTAGAGGTCAGATAGGCTGCATTCGTTAAGACCTGAAGCTGACTCCAAAATAGTTTGGAAACTGCTATTGAGGTGATGACATGATATTACTATTTGGGCCTTGGCTAAGAGTAATTCCATTGTTAGTTTTAGCTAACTGAAAACGCGCTGTTTTAATGAGTTGTTGTTCAACAAAGTACTGAAAACAGCAACGATATTAATCCCAAAATTTCAAAATTTCAAACTTTCAAACTACAAAATATTTTATGATAAAAACGAAGTCAGCTGAGTATTTCTACACACTCCGCTCTTTACATTTTATCCGCGGAAAAAGTAAACTTAGGCAAGGTATGCACATATTTATATTTCGCGCCTTCCTCTTTACGAGATAAGTAAAGTTTTTAACGTATGTGCTGCTATTATTTGCAGTCGTAAATATTCATACCTTATTAAATAAAATGTGAAAACTTTGTGTTTGTAAAAGTTTAAATATTTTTTTACAGTTTTTATGAGAATGAGGCAGTCTAGGACCTTGGTTTACGAATAAAATTTGTGGATCATTTCTGTTTTTCAGGAATTCTCTTGTAGTGTCCTAAAATAGTGTGAATTCTAGAATGCATTCGTAGCATCTCAGCCACTACGTTATGTAAGGGGATTGAGAATTCATTTAAAACAAGAATTTAAATGCACTTGAGATTCAGTTACTCTTCGGGAACGTAATAAACCAGATCTTCAATTTCAGATAAAACATCTCAGATCAAAGTAGGAATGGATAATCCTTTTATATCTTACGAAGATAGTTTTTGATTTAGTTGGCGGGTTGCGATAGTGATGAAATTATCCCCGCCAGCCAACTTTATCAGAGTAAGCCCTTCCCTGTTCGGACCCGAATCACTTCCAACACACTGAATTGTAGGTTTGACGTGTCTTCTTTCAGATTTATCAGTGATTTTCTATTTTTTAATTCAGTATTACTGAAACTATACAGAAAAAAGTGATTTTTGTGGGATTTCAATACCTAAAAAAAAAAAAAAAAAAAAATTACATTGCACTGTATTTTACTACTGTTCTTGTTCATTACGTGACTGCCTGTTTGTTCGCCAGAATACAGTTACCAAGTAATACGAAGATCCTTTGGTGAAACTGGTTGACAGACTTTCTGGGTTTTGAATAGGTACGTGTTCAAAGATTTACGGATGATCACCGGCTTAACGTCTTTTCCGAGCCACGGACAGATCTCGACATGTTTTTTTTTTTTATTTTTTTAATAATTATAACCAAGTGCTTGACCACAATCCCGCCTGATAGTAAGCAGTGATGCAATCGTTGATGGTAAAATGTGCTTTATTATTAAGAGCATATTCTCTCAAAAAAACCTGAATGCATAGGAAGGAAGACGGCAGTTGAGCGAGATGATGCAATGTTACACCCATCAACACGACCAATGATACTGCGCCAGAGGGAGATCGATCTAGAGACCCTCCACGACCAAACTCTCGACATAACAAGATTTGGCGCATCGTATCCGGTACACATCGCAACACAACTGCTCAGACCCGTCCTTCGTACGGCTTCACCAGACATCATGCCGAAACACGACGAATCGCTCGGCGGCAAGACTTTGTCTGCTGACTTTGTTTGCAACTGCACCTAGCGCGGCAAACGTTTGTCATTTGATTTTAACCTTGTAAAAAACAAACTTTGTAAAAAAAAGAACTTGACCAATCAAATCATGACTGCAATCCTCTCTAGTAGTTCAAACACCCTTCAGCCACAATGGCATGTTATACAAGGTACGATCTAGTCCAATCACTGTACATACTACCATGTTTTGTAACCAAACAACTTTGTCACTGGACTGCGATGTCTAGATGATGTTTACAACCACTATAATTAACTCAACAATCTTATCTCAGTTTAGCTGCATCAATTTACAACAGCACGGAATAAGACTTACAAAACGAAAACGATGAAGGCGAGCAGTTAGTTGCATTTTATCTGCGGAGAGCAGGCACGCTATGCAAACGACTCACTGAGAGTCCGGGTGGTTTTATCTAAGGCAGATGTTCGGCCTCTATACGGTTTACAATTTAGTATGCAAATTGTGGACTTCGCATTTGTAAGTGGGTTTTAAACGAATAAAAAGCGGCTCTTCATAAAATCTTTGACGCCTTATGTTTTACTAGCCCGCCCGCGATTTAATTCCTTTGGAAGTAATACCACAATAACTACAGCATTTTTATACGACGCATTGCCTGACCGCACTATTACTTCGTTTTAGATCAGATTCCTTTTTTTTTCAGCTCCTATGGGTCTTAGCTAGATATCAGAAAGATTAATATCTCTGTGATCTTAGCATACACAATAACATTATCGGAGAATTAGGCTAACAAACGCAAAAGAGTTTTTCAAATCCGACTGGTAGTTTAGGAGATTATATTTATTTATTTAATTATAAACACACACTCATTATTTTATTGTATATATATTTGTGTATACCTAATATATGCAACATGTAAATTAATTAAAGCACTTCCTGAAAATAGTCTTTTCAGAATTGTTTACCGAATCGGTTTATATCACTTTTAAGATAGGTAATTTGTGGTAGGCCACAGACAGCCTTGCGTCCAAGCGATTCGTCGTGTTACGGCATGATGTCTGGTTGAGGTCTGAGGATAGTTTTTTTTCACTCAGTTTTTTTGAGCGAATGTGCTCTTAATAAGCTAGCTCGCTTTAACATCAACGATTGCATCACTGCTTACCACCAGGCGGGATTGCTGTCAAGCAATAGTTTATAATTGAAAAAGAAAAATGGTTATGAAAAGACTAAGCAGATGATGATGATATACCACAAAAAATAGTATAGCCTCTCTTACACGTCAAACTACACATTAAATTGCTTTAAATATTCAAATGAAATTCTGATTAACGAGTACATATGTTTGGTTTTGTGAATGACGTCACATGTTCTAATTGGAGGTTAGCTTTGCTTAGTTCTGATGAATATAATTTAATTTCACTGAATTCGAATTGTGGTGGCCACGGAGTGTTTTAATTTATGGTAATGAGTCTGCTTGGTTTATCAAAGTTTATTAGATAAATTATTCTACTTTGCATACACGTAGGTATTGTTTTTGTAGTTCAATCACAACGAATACTTAGAATCTGCCTTCGTGAAATTATCCCCCGCCCACCCTGTAATTTCGTTCGATATTTTTTTTTTTTTTTTTTCCATTCAATTTGTTGTTACTATTATTATTATTTTCGTTTATTTTTATTTTATTTTTTTTCAATTTGATTATTTAACATTCAGTTTCATTTTTTTTTCTTTTTTTCACTTATTTGCGTTTATATTATATGATTGGGTTTTATATATTTTTAATCTGTGATTGTAATTATATGTATACACTAGCTGACCCGGCGAACTTCGTTCCGCCTTAAAGGCAATATCACATGACTACTTTTTAAATTAGGATAATTTTTAATAAATGAATATTATTATTCAATGATTCTTTATTTGGGAGCATAATCCTGGCGATTCTCCGGAAATCTTTAATGTGCTACAATACTCGCAAACAACATCCATTGGCCCAATGCGAACGCCATTGCGCTATATTATATGCGTATTGAAACGCTGCCCGATTCAAATCAGTATTTGATTAATTTCTTCTTGTGTTTCGTAAATTATCTAGCGCTTGATCTCTGAGGTTTGCTCGACGATTTCGCATTGCCAACCGAACCATTTCACGGGCTGCCTCCCTTTGCTCTGGTGAGTGAGAAGCACGAAGTCGAGCCATACTAAGGCTGCGCCTTCAAGTGCAATTTCTTGCTCTTCTTCAGTTTTTTTTTTGTGGATGGGAAATCATCAAGTGACATCTCCCGATCTGGGCGGAGCGGAAGGGCGTGTCAGACTTTTATTGACTAAAACCCACCCGTGTTCCTTCACTTGCCTGTGCAACGGTCAGTGCCATGGTTTCTTTTTTAATCAACCCGTAACCCTGTGGACCAGTCCTCGTGGACACCGTCAAGGTGTGCTAACATCTCTTTGAGGCACGTGTGAAACACAATGGGCCGTCAACCCGGGCCTGGTTCTTACAAGGAGGCGAGCTGCCTATCCCTCGCCTCTTCCTGCGGCGGTTTGAGCCGTGAGTGTAGTGGGATTTCCGCTCCCTCACCCGCTCCGCCTCCTCCTTTGCCAGCATCACTGCTTCACAGAAGGAGGCGAAAGCTTGCCATGCACTCTTGCTCCGGACTATGGCCCGGACCAGGGTCGGACGCGAGAGATCGCCGCCGATCGCCACCACGAGAACACGGCTGTGCATTATCCAAGCCGGGCAGACCTCCACCTTATGCTCCACCGTGTCCTCAGGGCGATGAACACAGTGGTCACCCTGGCGTTTCCTCCCGCCTTATACGGAACAGGAACCTCCCGAAACAGCCGTGTCCGGTGAGGACCTACGTCAGTCGGAAGTTAAGGACGCCGTGGCGCCTCTCTAGCTACTCCTCAAAGAGAGGACTTACCGCCGCTATTGCGGCGTGCTCAGTGCTGGATTGCGACAATCACACTTTCCATGTCGCCATGAGACCCCGCCGGAGCTCTGTCCGCTGTACTGCGATTTTTCGCGGCAACAGAGTTATGCCTCCTCTCATCACTCCCACATGTGGGCGAGGGATAGTGTTTCTCCACAATTTAATGGATGTTATTACACATATAAACGTTTATTTTTAATTACTCTATCTATTAAAAGAAACCTCATCAAAATCTGTTTCGCAGTTTTAAAGATTTAATCATACAAAGGAACATAGGGAAAGAGAAAGTAACTTTGTTTTATAGTATGTAGTGAAGTGGTAAATGGCACAGCAATACAATATTAGAAATTTTGAAGTTGAAGTTTGCTTTGGGGCTTTTATTAAAAAAATTAAACCGGCAGAGAGCATTTATATTCCTTGCTTTAAATAAATGCATCAACATTCAACCGGTAAGACTTTTTTTTTAATATGCTGAGTAGTGTAGGAGTGTGTTTGTACCATTTTTAACAAATGAACCGCTAACTTATATTTTGACTGAGTTGTTTTGTTATTCCATGTCAGTTGCGTTTTGTTAAACCATGTCTTATGTCACGTCACACGGGAACGACAGGAACCGCGGGAACGGGATAAAAAGTATCCTATGTGATATGTCCTTCTCCCAGTTCTTATCTACCTCCCTACCAATTTTGAGCCATACTGGTTAAGCGGTTCTTGAGTTATAAATATAGTAACTAACACGACTTTCATTTAAATACATAGACTTCATTCAAATCGGACCAGCCTAGGAGGAATTCAGTGACGTACACACGTACAGCAGATTTAGGATGGAAAGAAGAAACCCATGGAAAGCATTGTCATCTACATTTGTAACAAAGATATCATACCTCTCTCTACCCCTAGAGCTCTTGTTTCTGTCTCTTTAAGTAAAATAAAAAATCTTAAATAATTATTTATTTCTATTTATTTTTTTCTCTTTTAGTTCATAAGTACAAATTTAGTTAAATAAAAAAAAATATCTTTTTTATTTTTTCGCCTTTTAGTTCTTATGTACAATTATATTTTTAAGTAACTAAAAAAATTAAAAAAACTATAAACTTGTATAAAAAAAAAAAAAAAAAACTTGTGATTGACCGGGTTTGAACCGAGGAACACCAGCCATCGCGAGTAGACCATACCAATATCGACTACGCTACAGCCGCTATGTCAAGCCGCGCGAAATTAGCGCCCATATTATGCGTGAAATATTGCGAAAGAGAAAACTCGAAAATATGCGCTTCCCCAGACATAAGACTGAGCTAGATCGATTTTTCGTCCCCGAAAACCATCACATATTAATTTTCAGCGAAATCGTTAGGGCCGTTTCCGAGATCACATGCTTCTTCAAGCGATTAGCGCCATCTGCCGGGTTGATTTGTGAATCTAAACGATCCAGGTCGCCACTCAAACGCATACAGAAAAATTCATCAAATCGGTCAAGCCGTTTAGGAGGAGTTCAATGACATACACACGTACAGCAGAATTATATATATAAAGATATTCAAGCTCGGGAAATATTTATGACCATGTGATGAGCTAAAGGTCAGAACTCAAATGGATGTCCATTCGACAGAGAAGAAAATTGCGCGCCTTGACCACGCTTTATTCCCTTCTTAAGTCACCCGCTCCTCCTTATGATCTTGTGACTCACTTCCAATATTTGTGTTCTTCACACACTAAGAATCTACATTCTTCTAACAAACTTCTTTTACTCTATCCCTTACATACGTCTGACTTTGTTCATTCTTCATTTCATATTCAATCCATTCTTCTGTGGAATGCGTTTCCTCTTGATATTAGGATGGCCACCAGTCGGTTTGCATTTAAGTAGAAACTGCAGTGTTATTTTCTAAACAATTAGAGTAGAGACATCTCAACACCTCCTTGCCAAGTTTCATTTTTGTTTATATTCTAAGTATATATCGGCGCTGAGCACCGTCTGATAGCGATATGGTTTTAAGTTATCCGATTAATCGAATTTCTAATTTCTTAACGAAATGTAATGTAATCGTATAGTGATTCCTAAACGTAACACCCGACACTGGCACAAAAGAAGAAACAACGGGGACTGGTGACAGCTGGCCAACGCGGCAACGCTGATCTAGAATGTGCGACTCGTGTCAAGCGGAACGTTATTTCTTAGGAAAATTATTGTAAAATTGGAGTGATCAAAGTTTGATTTAAAGTTTATCGTTATAATTGATTATCTCCTTGCCCGATAACCTACGCCTACAAAGGATCCCTTGCTAAATAAAGACGGAGCTTCCCCAGATGATACTTTTGTACCGCTAACTTCTTCTAATGATGGCCATCTTCTCCAGATGATACTTTTGTAGCGCCAACTTCTTCTGATGATGGCCATGTGCCGTTATATATATTCTGGTAATAGTGTGTGTATAAATAGCTTATTTATGCATTTGTTTGTACCTATAGTGTTAAGGGTTTTTTTTTTCATTGTTTTCAACAAATGCACCTGCCATCTGATTTTTCACCATCCATGGTTGTCTACTAGAGAATGCCTAAGGCAATAAGTTCGTCTCTGTACATTTCTTTTTGCGAAAATATAAATAAACTAGCTGACCCGGCGAACTTCGTTCCGCCTTAAAGGCAATATCACATGACTATTTTTTAAATTAGGATAATTTTTAATAAATGAATATTGTGTTTCAATGATTCTTTATTTGGGAGCACAATCCTGGCGATTCTCCGGAAATGTTTAATGTGCTACAATACTCGCAAACAACATCCATTGGCCCAATGCAAACGCCATTGCGCTATATTATATGCGTATTGAAACGCTGCCCGATTCAAATCAGTATTTGATTAATTTCTTCTTGTGTTTCGTAAATTATCTAGCGCTTGATCTCTGAGGTTTGCTCGACGATTTCGCATTGCCAACCGAACCATTTCACGGGCTGCCTCCCTTTGCTCTGGTGAGTGAGAAGCACGAAGTCGAGCCATACTAAGGCTGCGCCTTCAAGTGCAATTTCTTGCTCTTCTTCAGTTTTTTTTTTGTGGATGGGAAATCATCAAGTGACATCTCCCGATCTGGGCGGAGCGGAAGGGCGTGTCAGACTTTTATTGACTAAAACCCACCCGTGTTCCTTCACTTGCCTGTGCAACGGTCAGTGCCATGGTTTCTTTTTTAATCAACCCGTAACCCTGTGGACCAGTCCACGTGGACACCGTCAAGGTGTGCTGACATCTCTTTGAGGCACGTGTGAAACACAATGGGCCGTCAACCCGGGCCTGGTTCTTACAAGGAGGCGAGCTGCCTATCCCTCGCCTCTTCCTGCGGCGGTTTGAGCCGTGAGTGTAGTGGGATTTCCGCTCCCTCACCCGCTCTGCCTCCTCCTTTGCCAGCATCACTGCTTCACAGAAGGAGGTGAAAGCTTGCCATGCACTCTTGCTCCGGACTATGGCCCGGACCAGGGTCGGACGCGAGAGATCGCCGCCGATCGCCACCACGAGAACACGGCTGTGCATTATCCAAGCCGGGCAGACCTCCACCTTATGCTCCACCGTGTCCTCAGGGCGATGAACACAGCGGTCACCCTGGCGTTTCCTCCCGCCTTATACGGAACAGGAACCTCCCGAAACAGCCGTGTCCCGTGAGGACCTACGTCAGTCGGAAGTTAAGGACGCCGTGGCGCCTCTCTAGCTACTCCTCAAAGAGAGGACTTACCGCCGCTATTGCGGCGTGCTCAGTGCTGGATTGCGACAATCACACTTTCCATGTCGCCATGAGACCCCGCCGGAGCTCTGTCCGCTGTACTGCGATTTTCGCGGCAACAGAGTTATGCCTCCTCTCATCACTCCCACATGTGGGCGAGGGATAGTGTTTCTCCACAATTTAATGGATGTTATTATACATATAAACTTTTCTTTTTAATTACTCTATCTATTAAAAGAAACCTCATCAAAATCTGTTTCGCAATTTTAAAGATTTAATCATACAAAGGAACATAGGGAAAGAGAAAGTAACTTTGTTTTATAGTATGTAGTGAAGTGGTAAATGGCACAGCAATACAATATTAGAAATTTTGAAGTTGAAGTTTGCTTTGGGGCTTTTATTAAAAAAATTAAACCGGCAGAGAGCATTTATATTCCTTGCTTTAAATAAATGCATCAACATTCAACCGGTAAGACTTTTTTTTTAATATGCTGAGTAGTGTAGGAGTGTGTTTGCACCATTTTTAACAAATGAACCGCTAACTTATATTTTGACTGAGTTGTTTTGTTATTCCATGTCAGTTGCGTTTTGTTAAACCATGTCTTATGTCACGTCACACAGGAACGACAGGAACCGCGGGAACGGGATAAAAAGTATCCTATGTGATATGTCCTTCTCCCAGTTCTTATCTACCTCCCTACCAATTTTGAGCCATACTGGTTAAGCGGTTCTTGAGTTATAAATATAGTAACTAACACGACTTTCATTTAAATACATAGACTTCATTCAAATCGGACCAGCCTAGGAGGAATTCAGTGACGTACACACGTACAGCAGATTTAGGATGGAAAGAAGAAACCCATGGAAAGCATTGTCATCTACATTTGTAACAAAGATATCATACCTCTCTCTACCCCTAGAGCTCTTGTTTCTGTCTCTTTAAGTAAAATAAAAAATCTTAAATAATTATTTATTTCTATTTATTTTTTTCTCTTTTAGTTCATAAGTACAAATTTAGTTAAATAAAAAAAATATCTTTTTTATTTTTTCGCCTTTTAGTTCTTATGTACAATTATATTTTTAAGTAACTAAAAAAATTAAAAAAACTATAAACTTGTATAAAAAAAAAAAAAAAAAACTTGTGATTGACCGGGTTTGAACCGAGGAACACCAGCCATCGCGAGTAGACCATACCAATATCGACTACGCTACAGCCGCTATGTCAAGCCGCGCGAAATTAGCGCCCATAATAAGCGTGAAATATTGCGAAAGAGAAAACTCAAAAATATGCGCTTCCCCAGACATAAGACTGAGCTAGATCGATTTTTCGTCCCCGAAAACCACCACATATTAATTTTCAGCGAAATCGTTAGAGCCGTTTCCGAGATCACATGCTTCTTCAAGCGATTAGCGCCATCTGCCGGGTTGATTTGTGAATCTAAACGATCCAGGTCGCCACTCAAACGCATACAGAAAAATTCATCAAAATCGGTCAAGCCGTTTAGGAGGAGTTCAATGACATACACACGTACAGCAGAATTATATATATAAAGATATCCTAGTTTAAACAGGTTTAGGTAGTTCAATGGATTCATGTAGGTATTTACACAAGCAAAAGTCTTTCATTATATTTGTCTGTATTTCTTTTCTTAGTTTATTTATTATTAGTTTTTTTTTTTAGCAATTTATTTATTATTAGTCATTCTCACACTATTTTTGCACATACTCGTTTTTTGTTTTTGCGTTATGTTGTGTAAAACTGATTTACATCCGTCACCTCTACTCACATCAGGTTCAGTTGAAAACCAGCGTCAGACACTAGTTGCCTGGCATTTTTGCTGAATTGGACCTTTTTGGTGCAGCTACGAGGCACACTTTGCTGCCATTTTTAAACAGGGATTTTTTACTTTTTGTTTGGTTTTTATTCTACTTTTTTATTTAGTTTTTTTATTTTATTTTGTTGCTACCTGATGTATATTTATAAATGCTAGATGTATTGTGTGTCTTTAAGTCTGTGCTGAATAAATGTATTTTCTTTCTTTCTTTCTTTCTTTCTATATTTTTCTTTTTGCTAGACTCGTAAGGTTTGTAATGTCAAATAGCCTCCTAAAAAAATGTCGATTTCAAAGGCAAAATCAATTTCTCAAATCAGCGCAGAGAGTGCGTTCATAAAAATACATAATGCGTTCAATGAAAACATGTTATTTTTAATAAGCAAGACAAAAAGCGAATGGACTAGTTTTGAATTTTCAGACGTACAAGACGCAATTTGCGTTTAGATACACAACATTTAATCATTGAAATATTTTGTCATAGCAATCAAACGGAGCTTTTCTAGAATAAAATTTGCGAAGGAAATATCCAAATTGGAATACAAAACTACTTATAAGTTTTTTTTTTAATAATTATAAACTAGCGCTTGACTGCAATCCCGCCTGATGGTAAGCAGTGATGCAATCTTTGATGGTAAAACGCGCTAGTTTATTAAGCCCAATTACTTAAAAAAAACTTAGTAAATAGGAAGGAAGACGGCAGTTGAGCGAGGTGGTGCAACGTTAAACCCAACAACACGACCGACGATGCTGCGCCAGAGGGAGATAGATGTGGAGACCCTCCACGACCAAACGCCCGACACAACAACATTTGAAGCATCGTACCGGGCATACATCGCAACACAACTGTTTAGCCCCGTCCTCCGTACGGCTTCACCAGACATCATGCCGGAACACGACAAATCGCTTGGCGGCAAGGCCTTGTCTGGTGGGTGGTAACTTCTGCCGGTAGCCGATGTTATGGCCTACCACCGAGAAAAGTGTTTTGTTTTTCAATTTCCTTCACAGAATACAAAAAAAAGGAACCACTTTGTTTACCGTATTAGAAGGTATTAAAACAATTCTCAGCAATTGCTGAATCTTTTCCAAGAGTTTCTTTTCACCAAGTTGTAAACAATTGTAGGTACTCAGCAGTTGTTCTTGAACAAACCAGTGATTAATTTACCTCTTCTGTATTAAAAGCATTGTGTTGTTAATTATATTGAGGCAACAGGGAACTTTCCTTTGGTAATTGTTTTAGATACCGTATATAAATAGGTATTGTAAGTTACTGGGTGAAATAAGATGTCTTATTCTTCCCATATTATTTATTTTATTTGAATACTAAGGTCATAATTTTTGACAGCCTCGGTGGCGTAGCGGTAGCGAATGCGGCCGCTGCACAAGGAGGCGCGGTTTCGATCCCCGTGCAGTGCAAATATTTGTATGCATGAATATCAATTGAGCAAGCGTGGTGATTACGCTCAATCCTTCTCTGTATGAGAGGAGACCTGTGCCCAGCTGTGGGACGATAAAAAAAAGGTTGATAATGATGAATATCAATATATGCAGTGGTCTGGTCGTGCCTCGGAAAGCACGTTAAGCCGTTGCTCCCGGTTGTCATACGAACGTGATAATGGCAGTCGTTACGGGTTACTGGAGCCCCCAAAAGTCCTACAATTGGTCTAACTGCAATGCTTCGATGTCACCTTCGGGTTGTGGAGGTCAGACGGCAGTCGCTTTACGGAAAATATCGAAGTTTAGCCAAAATCAGCAGCGGGACTGGTAAAGCGGACCCCAGACTCTAAAAGCTGAAAAAGCTATGGATGTGACTGGGATTAACGCTGAGATGATGATGATGACTAAGGTCATTTTTATGATCCAAAGGCTAAATTTAACCTTGCTAGAGGCTAAGTATTGCGATAAAAAATGTCAATGCCACCAGTCTTTTGTATAATTTGAAAGTCGAAGACTTTCTGAGGCCATATTTTAGTTTGTTAATATTAAAGTTTGGTTACGATATAATATTTTTATTTAATACTAGCTGCGTTGCCTGGATTAATCCGCATAAGTTACGAACCCGTCGAGATTAAAAGTATAGATATACATAATTATGTATACAACGTGTAACATAAAGGGTGTATACATAACAAAGGCATGGCATCTTTACATGATATCAAACGATATTGGAAGGTTTTTTAATCCTATCTCTTTATGTTAGGAAGTTATGAGGAAAAACACCGCCTGTGATAGGCTACTATCATACTAGTCGCACAGAGATATTGAAGATATTTATCGGATTTTAGCAAGTAACGTGACGGGTAACGAGTAGTTATTAACGTATGTAGTGTGCTGCCACGTTTGTTATGATTTGATTTTTAGAAACACACGAAATCGAAAATATGGTACCAATTTCTTGAGTATTTTATTTTGAGTTGAAACCCTTCCGATATCGTTTGATATCATCTAAAGATGCCATGCCCTTGGTATGTATATACCCTTTTTGTTGCACGTTGTCATCATCATCATCCCAGCGTTAATCCCAGTCGCATCCCAAGCCTATTCCAGCTTTGGAGTCTGGGGTCCGCTTTTACCAGTCCAACTGCTGATATGGCTAAACTTCGATATTTTCCGTGAAGCGACTGCCGTCTGACCTCCACAACCCGAAGGCGACATCGAAGCATTGCAGTTAGACCAATTGTTGGACTTTTTGAGGGCTCCAACAACCCGTAACGACTGCCTCTAGGTGTTCGTATGGCAACCGGGACCAACGGCTTAACGTACTTTCCGAGGCACGACCAGACCAGTGCAAATATTCATATTCATGCATACAAATACTTGCACTGTGCGGGGATCGAACCCGCGCCACCTTGCGCAGCGGCCGCGTCTGCTACCGCTACGCCACGGAGGCTGTGTTTTTGTTGCAAGTTGTATATGTGTTAATTCTGGATGTAGACTATTTTATTATACCGTTCAGTAGTTACAGTAGTAGTTACAGAACAAATATTTATATGTCCTGCATGTAGTAGTACTGAGTCTGGCCGTTTGTGTATATGAGTTTAAGTGTTTGTAAACGCACTCACGATACAGGAATAATTCCTAGTGCGGACAAAGTTTTATTTAAAAAAAAATAAGATGATACGTCGAATACTCGATTTCAGAAGCGAAATAAATACAAAGATTGCATAAAAATCTGATGTACTACAGGAACAATAGTTTATAGAGACATATTCAAAATTGGATATATTCATCATCGGACGACCCGTCGTACGGCTGGTTTTCACCCTTACGTTGTTAACACCGCTACGATCCGGACGAAGCGTTTCACCTCCTCGTTTATATCGCGTTCATCGAGGGACTGGAACAATTTGCCAGTTGCGGTGTTTCCGTCGGACTACAATTTGAATGTCTTCAAGGCTAGAGTGAATAGGCTCTTAATAAACTAGTGCGCTTTACCATCAACGATTGCGTCACTGCTTACCAGCAGGCGGGACTGCGGTCAAGCGCTAGTTTATAATTTATAAAAAAAAAAAAACAATCCTGGATTAAGTAAAAGCCAAAACGGATTTATAAATCAGATTTTTTTCTTTGTGTCAAAGAAAATTGAAATGAAATTGAATGAATGAATGCTAAATCAACAACAGAACAAAACGAAAGCAACTAAAGCTGACAACACCATCGATTACCCTGGCCAATATACCCTCAATGTACTTAAGGTTTTATTGCATCCAAAACAGTTTTTTGGCTGACGTCAACGCGAGTCATTCGTAGACCTTTGACATTCATTATGAAGTTGTAAGAGTCTGAACTAGTCTTACCAAGGGGTAAACCAGAAGCTTGTTCTGTCTGTTCCTTATCGGGCAGCGAGCTGCCTATTTCTTGCCATCTGGTTAGGACTATACCCGGGTCGACGGCGCCCACATTCTGACGGAATCCATGAAGACCGATACTTGCCAGGCCCGCGGGGTGGTTGAAAGAGATATCTTTTTTAGTGAGTAAAACCATAATACGTCCTTTCTCTCCGCAGTAGAGGTGATTTGGTGATATACCACCGTAATAAAAAATGGGGTTTACCCAGAAATTGGATTTTGGAGGTTTCATGAACAGTGATATTAAGCTGCTTTTGAAAAGGTTAGGCTTATTGTTCTATTTTTTTCTAAAGTGCACTCAAAGTTTCACTAATTTTACGTTTGGTTTTGGTATACACTCAATTAAGCGTACGCGACTTGACAGCCTCCGTGGCGTAGCGGTAGCGAACGAGCCGTTGCGCAAGGATATTATATAGGTATTTGCACTGGTCTGGTCATGCATCGGAAAGCACGTTAAGCCGTTGTCCCGGTTGCCATACGAACATCTAGTGGCAGTCTTCACGTGTGGTTGGAGGTCTCAAAAGTCTAACAATTGGTCTAACTGCTATGCTTAGATATCGCCTTCGGGTTGTGGAGGTCAGACGGCAGTCGCTTCACGGAAAATATCGAAGTTTAGGCAAAATCAGCAGTTACACTGGTAAAGCGGACCCCAGACTATAAAGCTGAAAAGCTACGGATGCGACTGGGATTAATGCTGAGATGATGATGATGATGATGATGATGATGACTCAATTAAGCGTACGTAATCGCTAATTTTCCACATTTATACCCATCCTTTATTTCCTCATACTAAAATATACTGTCACACGAAGTTCCTTTAACAAATTTTCAAACCAAGGACCGTGTAAGTTTTAAATTAATGTTTTAGCTATTCATCCATCACTCGACTGTGCGGTATCAGTTTGTCGTGACGTGAGTCGGCTCCACTGCGAAGACTGATCGCAGGCAATAATAAATCTGTTACATCACCTTGTATGTTTGCTAATAACTTTAGAACTTGTTACCTACGCATATTAAAAGGTTAGAAATTCATTAATCATTTAATATTAAATGTAATAAGGAATTCGACCTGGTTATAACAGGGAAGTGATGTCGAAGAATCGCATCTTGTGTCAAAATCACATGATGTGGCAAACGTTAATGAGTAAATTTGCTTTGAATTTGTCAATATGCAAGGAGAGTGCGTGGTGATCAAAGCTATTTGTGCGTTAGCAAAACATATTTTCAGTAATCTAAAGGTTTCACAAAATTGCAATTTTCAAATTTGCAACAAAATTGGCACCGGTGAGTGAAAAGTTGGGTGGAAATCAGTTGTCATGTAATGCGTTTTGGAAATGAGGAAAATGTTGTTTTCTTCATTTCTTACCATTTTGACGTCTAAATGTCTATGGTATGAATTTCGATACCTATAAAAGTATGGGAGAATCTCCTCATACTTTTACACATACTATAAATCTCTTATTTGGTCTCCCTGGGAGACCGGGAGAATGTGTGTATGATGATATGTTTAGAAAGGGTGACTACCGAGACGTGGGGGTATGTTAATTGGGGTGACTAATAGAAGTATGAATGAAAAAAGCTTTTTTAGTTTTTAAACTATATTTATTTTCAACTTTATAGAACGATATTATTTAAAAAAAAAAAAATAACGAACGAACGAACGAAAGTATTGAAAACGGTGGGACATTTTACAGTAATGAGCCGCTCACTCGTAGTCCACAGAGTTAGAAACGGACAAACAAACAAACAAGCAAGCAAGCAAGCAAACATACAAGTAATAATAATAATAATAAGTTCTCGAAAATGGCCATATCACATTGTACTGGGATCGATCCATCATCACTGACAGGACTATTATTGCCAATAAGCCTGATATAGTGCTGGTGGATCGATCAGAGCGGCGTGCAATGATTGTCGACATAACCATCCCACATGATGAGAACCTCGTGAAAGCTGAGAAAGATAAACAAACCAAGTATCTTGATTTGGCTCACGAGGTTGTCGACATGTGGGAAGTGGATTCAGCAATCATTGTACCGATAGTCGTGACAGCCAATGGCTTAATTGCCAAGAGCCTCGACCAACACCTCAGGAGGCTCTCGTTAGGCAGCTGGATCAAGGGCTTGATTCAGAAAGCGGTACTGCTGGACACGGCTCGCATCGTCAGGAAGTTCCTCTCTCTGGAGCCCTGACCGCCGGTAGCTTGGACCCTGTTCCCGATACCGGTGGGCTACTATTTTTTATATTTTTAAATGTTTTTTTATTTATTTATATATAAATATTTAAAAATGTAAAAAAATATGTACATATAGAAAAATAAAGAGAATAATAATAATATTTATTTATTTTCTCACCACAATAATCCTTATAAAATAATAACAAAAAAAAAATAATGTTATCCAGTCATAACTGGCATAGGCTTATACAGAAGTATTGTGGGAGACTGGTGCCTAAACTAAGCCGAAGCCTGTATTTCAGGCCACCAGGTCTCCACCCCAGATATACATTTTTATTATAGCTTCCCGTATACTAGAATTAAACAGTGAGTTACAATTTACTTATAGGAAGGAGTTTTTGTGGGGAGTGTGTGGATATGTAAGTGTGTGGGAGGGTGAGTGTGTGCGGTGTGTGAGTGTAAGTGTGTGGGAGGGTGAGTGTGCGCGGTGTGTGAGTGTAAGTGTGAGTGATGAAAAACCGGTGCTTGTCATATTGCATGTTGTATGTGCGTGTGGTAACATATGGATAGATAAACGGAAAGACAGTGTTGTGATTATTTTGAGATAGATAGTAGGTTTTCGGTAGTATCGTAGTCAAGAGTCTTTAGCCATCCATTGAGCTTTTTCTTACAAAGGTGTTTCGTGAGTGGAAAGATGTTGTGAATTTTGTTTATTCTATTATAGAGGTAGCCTCCGAGAAAACAAAAGAACCGTTCAGAGAAACAAGTTAAAAATCTGTCAACGGACCGGGCGACAGGGTCGTAGCGCCTTTTACCGATCATAGGTAAGGGACTATAATAGAGAAGTGCGTGTTGTCTCATAACAGTCTGCAGAATGAAGAGTTGACGAACCGTAAGAACTCCACTTTCTCGGTACAAGTCAGTTGTGGGGTAGCGGAATGGTCGAAAAGATGATACCTTTAGAATTGCCGTCTGCGCCCTTTCGAGTTGAAGAAGAGTCGATTTAGGTGCGCCACCCCATGCAGTTATGCAATAGGTTAACAAAGACTGACAGAGTGCGTAGTAGACTGTCTTCCTAAGGCTTTCACCAGCCACGTGTCGTAGGTTCTTAAATACATAAATCAGTTTACGTATCCTGGAGGAAGTGAAGCTAATAAAAAGCATGTAAAAACACATGTATCGACCTTAAAAATTGACTTGGCTTACTTGTTGTCACTGCGTGAAATGGATTTAAAAAAGACAGCTGTCAGAACGGTCGTAGTTTTGGTGCTGTAATGTAAAATATCTGGATGGACTTCGATCTAGGTGACACACTTTATATCGTTAGTCGGCCATTTTGGGTTTTAGACCCAATATGGGCGATCTCTTTTACTAAAGTACGCAAATGTGGAAATAGACTTATCATTTATTATTAATTCTCGTTCCTTAATTCTTTACTAGTGTGGAAAAAACACAGGCCAGGTATATTTAAAGTAACATAAGACACTGCGGTCTTCCCATATTTGCCATCTTGCACTCACGATAACGGGGGAAAAGTGGTACTATCACAAAATGAGCTGGTATAGATAGAAGTTGCACGAATGCATACCAATGTGTAATATTCAATAGTGCATAGGGGAAGAGGAGTGTTAGCTTAAATTATTATAGAACAGGAAATAATAATGAATTGTTTAGCTAAGCTCGCAATGTAGAATATTAATTATTGGAGTTGAGGAAATTAGGTGGAATCATGTGCTTGATTTTGTCGATAGATTTTAGTAATAACGCTTTTCAAAAACAACCTATCTAAACCACCGCAAGTTATAATTTATTAACATTGTTACAGTTAAATAAGTAAATCCGTAGATAATATCGATCTTTGAAAGTTCGTTTTATTCCTGGAATTATTCGTAAGGCCTGATTTTCTTTTTCATTCCGTAAGCCCAGTTATATCTTGGGTATTGGTTGGGTTACAGGGTGCCAGGATGATCTGTCTTTTATTGTCATAGGATTTAGGTTACTATACCTTCTCAATACTGAACCACCATTTAACGGGGAGTTCCTTTTGCCAGGCATTTTGTAGGGACATTTAAGACTGTTTTAACCAAGTAATTATAATCTCTTCTCATGAAGTAATCAAATCATCTAAGCCTGTTTTCTTTCTGTTGGTTTCGTAAGATCTAACCGAATGATTTTATCCCTACACTAGCTTTCCGCCCGCGGCTTCGCCCGCGTGGAGTTCGGTTATATCGCGCTTTTTAGATTTCCCTCGGGAACATCAAACTTTTCCGGGATAAAAGGTAGCCTATGTTCTTTCTCAGGGTCTAAAGATTGTCTGTGCCAAATTTCATCAAAATCGGTTGAGAGGTTTAAGCGGGAAAGCGTAACAGACAGACAGACAGACAGACAGACAGTTACTTTCGCATTTATAATATTAGTATGGAAGTATGGATTTCTTGCTTTAACCGAATGCATCAACGGGTGAGACTTTTTTTTTAAAGATGTACGGTGTATGGTACCAGGGTAGCACAAAAGTGTAGGAGAAGTCGAAACAATGAAGCTCATTCATCATTATTAATCTAATATTACATGGATGAAGTTTTATTTTGCCTACTTTGAGGAGGTGCAAGGTACCAGGGTAGCACAAAAATGTAGGAGAAGCCGAAACAATGAAGTTCATTTATTAATGATAAATGCACAGGATATTGTAATCGTTTGAACTCAAATGGCATAATAATTGGGATCATAGGGATACTCCGTAACATACAAACTTCTCCTTTTGATGTACCAGTTGAAATCGTAGATTCAATTAAATTTCGCAATAAGTTTTTCACTGTCAATCTGGTGTCATGACACAGTTTTGGTGGATTAAAAAAACTACAAAGAAATTGGCATTGAATTTTATATATAGATAGAAGATGAGATGATGGTCCACCGTTCATTGAATTCATTTGTGAAAACGTGATAAATGAAGAACCGCTCGGCGGATTTTATTCAAACTTCACACAAACCATCTACTAATTAGTCACAACAAAGCCTAAAAATTTGGTTTGGATAGGTGAGTCCGTTCCTGAGTTATAAAATTACAAAGAAAGTGGCAGCTGACCCGGCGAACTTTGTTCCGCCTTGAAGGCAATATCACATGATCCAATTTTTTACTTTTTAAATTAGGGTAACACAAAAGTGTAGGAGAAGTCGAAACAATGAAGCTCATCATTTCGGTTGAGCGTAATCACCACGCTTGCTCAATGCGGGTTGGCGATTTCAGACGTAAATTCCACGTTTCCTGATGTTTTCCTTCATCTTGCATAAATGCATCTAGCTCTGAGAAGAAACGCCGAAACAAACTCAGAGGTCATTGATGGGGCCAAAAGGAAAATAAAATAAAAGTTTTATCAATAAAGTTCCGCCTTAAAGGCAATATGGCATGGTCTACTTTACTACTTTTTAAATTAGGATAATCTATGTATATTAAAGAAAGTCGAGTTAATTACACTATTTATAACTCAAGAACGCCTGAACCCATTTGGCTGAAAATTGATAGAGAGGTAGCTAAGAACTGGGAGAAGGACATAGGATATCCTTTTTACCCCGTTCCCGTCGTTCCTGTGTGAATGAATGAACTTCATTGTTTCGACTTCTCCTACACTTTTGTGCGACCCTGGTACCTTGCAACTCCTCAAAGTAGGCAAAATAAAACTTCATCCATGTAATATTAGATAGATAGATAGATAATAATGATGAATGAGCTTCATTGTTTCGACTTCTACACTTTTATGCGACCCTGGTACCTTGCAACTCTTCAAAGTAGGCAAAAGTAATATTAGATTATTAATGATGAATGAGCTTCATTGTTTCGACTTCTACACTTTTGTGCGACCCTGGTACCTTGCAACTCCTCAAAGTAGGCAAAATAGAACTTCATCCATGTAATATTTATTAGATTAATTAATAATGATGAATGGAGCTTCATTGTTTCGACTTCTACACTTTTGTGCGACCCTGGTACCTTGCAACTCTTCAAAGTAGGCAAAAGTAATATTAGATTATTAATGATGAATGAGCTTCATTGTTTCGACTTCTACACTTTTGTGCGACCCTGGTACCCTGCAACTCCTCAAAGTAGGCAAAATAGAACTTCATCCATTCATCATTATTAGAATAATAATGATGAATGGAGCTTCATTGTTTCGACTTCTACACTTTTGTGCGACCCTGGTACCTTGCAACTCCTCAAAGTAGGCAAAATGAAACTTTATTCATGTAATATTAGATTAATAATGATGATAAAGTAGGCAAAATGAAACTTTATTCATGTAATATTAGATTAATAATGATGATGAATGAGGCTTCATTGTTTCGACTTCTCCTACACTTTTCTGCGACCCTGGTACCTTGCAACTCCGAGCTTCATTGTTTCGACTTCTCCTACATTTTTGTGCTACCCTGGTTAACAGATTAACAACTGAAGTTAGCTAAAATTGAGTTTCTCGAAGCCGACCACTATTTATGTATTATATGTATTTTGAGACTATGCAATTTTGTCGCGTTCGCGATTCACTTTCACTTTTGTTGAGTTTCAGAACGCGATATTAGATCCTCTAACGCGCACGCGAATTTGAACTTTATGCAGCGGTAATAAATTACAAATTGACTCTCCATTTTATTTAGAAAACGTTTGTATGGGAAATAGAAAAATGCTGTTTTGAGGATTTTCCCGGCAGTTATTCGAATTTTTCTCACTTTTTAAACCTTCCCTAGACCTCCACGAATAATTCAAGACCAAGATAAGATAAATCCGTTCAGCCGTTCTCGAGTTTTAGCGAGACTAACGAACAGCAATTCATTTTTATATATATAGATAATAGATAATAGATAATAACCTTCATCACCACGTTTCTACCAAAAATATCTCGGACAGTTTAATCAGTCTCGTCGAGCACGCGCTTTCGTGCGGTCGCGTGACAACAATCATGGCATCAAAATTGTTAAAATGTTCGAGCTGCAATATAGTTATCAATGAGGTTCTAGCCTTTGTAAGTAATAAAATCGATGTGATGGACGAGGAGAGTATTAGTCGTATTTGTGTGAGTGCATTTTCTGACGAGGACATTCAAAGTGCTAAAAATCTACTTTGTGAATCGTTACCCGCGGAGAAGCGTAAGAAGACGAGGAGGAGAGACGGGAAGAAGCTCCGTGAAATAGATGACATCATCTGCATGCTGAAGGAGTCCGATCCTGAGGTGTTACCGATTTTTGTGGCTCGTGAGCTACAGAAACTACCGCCGGTGCTTTTTGATCATGTCGACGTCACTAGGATTTTAAAGGATTTAGTGCGTATGCAGCAGGAGATGAATCAGATAAAAGAACTGTATGTCACTAAGGAAAACCTAAATACGGTGAAGTCTGATCTTGAAAACTTAAAAAAGGCATCTTTAGTAAACAATTTTAGAAGTACCGTCAGTAATGTCAACATCAACAAAAGAGGTGGTTTTTTGCTGGACAGTCATGATGACTACTGCAGCGGTCCAAGGGGGCTTGAGTATCTGGACACTCAACATGATATCACGCAAAAATACTAGCGACATACGCGGAGACACGAGCTATCGGAATATGGGTCAACCAGGTTCCAAAAATGAGGGTACTCAACAAAATTGTGGTCGCGCTATAGATAACGATAATCGCCTTACGGTGGCCGGTGATGAGCCCGAGACGATGACTCATCTGCAATCAGCTGCGATCGACGTTTCTAGCGAGACGGGACACACGGCCGCTCCGAACATACAGAATGATGTTGTCGTTAATAGGAAATCTTTGGCTGATATTGTTCGAAATGGTGACTGGAAAATACCCAAGGTAGACAAAGAATGGACCCTAGTTCAGAGAAGACGTTTAAGGAATCGCTTTGTTGCTAGTACGGGAAAGGCAGTTTCAAGCGCGCAGACGAATTTCAAGGCTGCGGATATAAACATTCCTATCTATGTTTATAATGTTGCGAAGGACATGTCCCTGAGTGACGTACAGAATTACATAGCGAGTAAAACCGATGTTAGGGTACACCTGGAAAAAATGAGTATGAAAGTGCCTAAATTATATGATGCGTACAAAATACTGGTACCAAAACATAAACTGGAAACTTTCCTGAATGATGATTTTTGGCCAGAAGGCGTCGCATACCGTCGCTTTGTTAATTTCAGGGCAAGAAATAATTGAGGTATTACGAGTGCGGAATAATTGATCCGTGTGTAGTCTAACCCGCCGTATGAGTAATCAAACTAAACTCGTAACATTTAACTGCAAAAATATTATAAGATCTGCTGAATGTGTAAGGAAAATATGTGAAACAGCTGACATTGTGGCACTCCAGGAGACGTGGCTGTTGCCGCATGATATTCCATTCCTGGACAGCATCAGTGACCAGTTTGCGTTCACTGGCAAGTCTGCAGTGGATACTTCGGCAGGCGTGCTCCGTGGCCGACCATACGGTGGAGTGGCAGTGCTGTGGAGGAAGTCCGTGTTTCCCTCAGTGTCAGTGCTACAGTGTAACAGTGATCGTATGGTGGCTATTAAGGTTGAGATGCATGAGCGTTCTTTGTTAATCATATCTGTGTATATGCCTACGGACTCAAACGACAATTTAATCGAGTTTACGGAGTGTTTAGGCGAAATAAACTCCATTATTGCAAGTAGTGACGTTGAATCTATGTATGTGTTGGGAGATTTCAACGCACACCCAGGTGAGCCATTTGCAAAGCAACTATTAGACTTTTGCGTGGATCAATCATGGACTTGTGTTGATCTCGATTTGTTGCCTAACGATTCACATACTTTTATTAGCGAGGCACACGGATGTCGGCGGTGGCTCGATCACTGTGTGGTTACGAGTGCCGCGCGTGCAACCATCAATGATGTGACCATATTATATGATACCTACTGGTCTGATCACTATCCGATGCAATTGACATGTAATTTGAATTTAATAAAACCTAAAATTGTAATGTGTAATGAATTTAAAAATAATAAAAATAACGTAATATGGGGTGAAAGGCAGCCTAGTCAAATTGAAGTATACCGTAATTATTGTCACGCCAATTTGCGGCTTATCGATTTTCCTCCAGAATTTGCTAATTGTGCTGATAATAAGTGTAACTGTGATACACATAAAGCTTTAATTAAGGATATGTATAGAAATATAGTACGTATATTGACAGAAGGCGCCAATTCTTCCTGTAGTGTGACATCGAACCCCAGTAGGGGGAAGCACATTATAGGCTGGAATAAGCATGTGAGGGTGGCTCACGATAACGCTCGACAATGTTATAAGAAGTGGCTGTTGTATGGGAGACCTAGTTCTGGCTGGCTTTATAATGAAATGACTGAGTCTAGACGTCTATTTAAGATGAAATTGAAATGGTGTCAAAATAACCAACAACAAATTAAGATGGATATAATTGCAAGACACCATTCAAATAATAACTTTTCAAAATTTTGGAAATCAACCAACAAATTGAATATAAAGCCGAGCCGGCCTGTTAGCGTCGAGGGTGAACACGAGCCGTATGCCATCGCAGGATTGTTTCGGCAGCGTTTCAGAGTTGAGCCGTTTGTGAACCGTGCACGGTCTGAGATGATGTCGGTGCCTGATGCTGGGGCTATACATGGAGATGTGAATGTAAAGTACACTGGTAAGGACGTTGATGTAATTATAAAATCTATGAAAAGAGGAAAATCTCCTGGTCATGATGGCCTCAGCATTGAGCACCTGCGACATGCTGGGGTACATTTGCCTAGAGTTCTGGCTCTACTCTTTAATCTGTGCATTAACCACTCCTACCTGCCTGACGATCTCATGTATACCATTGTTGTCCCTATTGTAAAAGACAAGACCGGAAATGTCTCGGACGGGTCCAACTACAGGCCTATATCCTTAGCAACGATTATAGCGAAGGTATTGGACAGTTTACTTGACGGCCACTTAACAAAACATATAAAACTGCACGATGGCCAGTTCGGTTTTCGAACTGGTCTATCCACTGAAAGTGCGATTTTGTGCCTCAAGCAGACTGTGCAATATTACACCGCTCGTAAAACGTCAGTATACGCATGTTTCCTGGACCTGTCCAGGGCATTCGACTTGGTTTCGTACGACCTACTGTGGACAAAAATGAATCAAGACACTAGTCTAAATCATCATCAATCCCCCGGAAATTATAGATTTATTTAAGTACTGGTACAATAACCAGAATAATGCTGTTAGATGGGCGGCTAGTAAGTCTGAGGAATATAGGTTAGAATGTGGGGTGCGCCAGGGAGGGTTGACCTCCCCGAAGCTGTTCAATTTATACATGGACCGCCTGATTGGTGAGCTGAGCGGCACCGGCATCGGGTGTCACATAGATGGAATCTGCATAAATAATATAAGCTACGCGGATGACATGGTCTTGCTCAGCCCCTCAATCGGTGCGTTGCGTAAGCTGCTCAGTATATGTGAAGAGTATGCGGAAGCCCATGGGCTCAGATACAATGTTAAAAAAAGTGAGATTATGGTATTCAAAGCACAGAAAAAAGAGGCCACAGTGGTATCTCCCGTCTTACTCTATGGTACACCTTTGAACAAAGTCACTCACTTCAAGTATCTGGGCCACTGGGTCACCGAGGACCTTAAAGATGACATGGATGTGGAGAGGGAACGCAGGGCGTTGTCTGTTTGCTGTAATATGTTGGCTCGCAGATTCGCACGGTGTACTGAGCAAGTGAAGGTCACACTGTTTAGAGCTTTCTGTCAGACCTTCTACACGTGCAGTTTGTGGACCAATTACACGCAGAGGACATACAACGCTCTGCGTGTGCAATATAACAATGCGTTCAGGGTGCTGGTGGGGCTGCCGCGGTACTGCAGCGCCAGTGGTATGTTCACAGAGGCGCGCGTGGACGGCTTTCACGCCGTCATACGCAAGCGAAGTGCGTCTTTAATGGCGCGGGTGCGCGGCAGTCCCAGCGCCATCCTGGCCGCGTGCGCAGGCCGATGGGACTCACAGCTAATAGCGCATTGTATAGGCCTACACACTAAACCCAGTGCCTAAAATATTTTCACTTTTTATTGTTTCTTTTTTCTATTACTAACATAGGCTAAGAACATTGTTACTAACAAATTATGGAAGTAATTCCGAAATAAATTTTATTATTATTATTATTATTAATCAGCCACTTATGCAATATTACCCTGGTGATGAGACTTTAGATAATCTGATAGGCATTCATATTGTATACTAAATATCTCTTTAGACGTCTAGAAGTGTATCAAGTAAGCGACGTACAATTTTTTTTCTGTTACCAATCATTGTATGATACATGCCTAGCCTACAATATTTCCCAGTGCTGAGATTCAAGAGTTCTTGTGGTGAGAGGGAGTGAGCCACAATCCAGCACGCTGGTCCATTGCAGTTGGTAGTTGCCATATGTCATCGAATCCTTGGCTGTAGGACATTCGGTGTTTCTACGACGATTTATCCACCATGTTCAGAGATGTGGGTATTGAAATGATTTACATAAATTAAAGCGCTCGCCGGCTACCTACCACCTACCACTCCTGCCTGATACCACTGGGCCACCACCTGCACTTACCCATTGTATTACATAAGGAACGATGATAAAATTCTTGTACTACTCACATATCGTAACTTATCATTACGCCCGTTTTTCCCCAAAGACGAGGAAGAGGACATCTAGTTCACCCATATTTTGCTAGTTATTGTACTAAATAGTAGGTAAGCGGCTAGGGTAGACCACAAATAAAACAAAGTAAAATAAAACCAAATAGAAAACTATGATATTAAGGAGTTATATTGTCGATCAAAAGTCCATAGGTGACTCCACAAAGCAATGGCTTGTCGTTTAATTTCATTTAAAAGTACCAACGTTTATACATATGTATGTATTATTGCCGTCAACAAATGAATGTAGGTAGTACATAATTTCAACGTTATGATATGTGTCAAGAGGACCCAGCGTTTAGGCTCGTGCAGATAGATACGTAAATCAGTGAGCCGTGAGTTCAAATGTCACGCAGTACATAGACTTTTTGTAAGTTTTTATTCGATTGGAAGTAATGGGACAGAAATATAAAATGCTTTATCTTTTTCGCTTTGTTCACACATTTCATAAAGCTGGAAAGTAGGAGGTACGTCCTACTAACGAAAGACCGAATAAAACCTATATACGAGTATGTATTGTTATCATGTCACAGCTTGATCTCCGTCACAATCTCTCAAAAATACGTATTGAGATTTGTTTGCTGCCTAGATAAGACTTCTGAAGAAAGTTCTGTGCTGTCGTAAACTCTGTTGTAGTATGGCCTGTCGTCATGTACGGCTGCGAAGCATGGACTCTAAAAGAGGACACTACACGACGCTTACAGCCGTTTGAAACGTGTTGCTACCGTCGTATGCTGCGCATAAGCTGGACCAAGGTCAGAAATCGCGCCGAAAATATTGGCGCCGAGTCTCTTGTTCCTAAACTAAAAGCATCATAAGTCATGTGCATATTTTTCTTTCTATTACAATAAGAAAAGAATAGAAGATAACAGTTTAGTTCAATATTGTCAAATTAAGATATTCCATAGACAGTTTAGACGCAACTACAAACATGACGACCAAAAATACGCCAATTCACGTCAGGTGCCAATTTAACAGTCGTGGTGGCCTAGTGTTTAAAACACCAGCCTCTCAAGTATGAGTACGCGGATTCGATTCCAGGTCAGGCAAGTACCTACCAGTGTAACTTTTCTTAAGTTATATGTACTTTCTAAGTATATCTTGGACACCAATGACTGAAGGTGAAGGAAAACATCTTGAGGAAACCTGGCTTTGGGTCTGAAATCGCCAACTCGCATTGACCAAGCGTGGTGATTACGCTCAATCCTTCTCTGTATGAGAGGAGACCTGTGCCCAGCAGTGGGACTATAAAAAAAAGGTTGATGATGATGACGTCAGGCGCGGACTAATTTGACAGGTCTAAACTAAAATTTTATCTTCTAGTATATCCCGAACTATACAAACCATCCTGTATACCCTGGACCAATTATCCCGTCTACACAATAATACTAGGTCTACAAGTCACTCAGTACACATTCCGTATGCTTCAGTTAATTAACTTTCAGGGTCGATTGTACATCTCCCAAGGGAGTTATCAAGGATAGTCTTCACTTGATTTTCACCCAAATATAATTACAGTTACTATCTTTCCCTACATTATGGTAGTCGTTAGGGTAAATTAGTTTAAGGAACATCAACAGCCCCGAAGGCGCCCTGAATGTATGAATATATTAATCTCTACTGAAATTATGCACTGGAAAGACTTTGATCTGTATTTGTATTGAGTCTATAAAATCAATTTACAAAAAAAAAATTAAAAGTCTAGTGTTTGGTTGATTTTTAAATAGACATGTTGCACCGATGCCAAATAAAATGGGATTAATTCAGGAGAATGAAGAATTCCTGATCAGCTTGAGTTATTGTTATTTTATTCTTCTTCAGCCCATAAAGGTCCACTGCTAGACAAGTCCTCCCACAAGGCTTTCAACAATGACCGGTCTTGTGCTGCCCGCATCCATCAGCTTCCCGCGACCTTCACCACGTCATCGGTCTACCTTGTCGGAGGCCTCCATACGCTGCGTTTTCCGGCACGTGGTCGCTACTCTAGAACCTTACTGCCTCATCGGCCATCGCTTCTACGAGCAATGTGCCCCGCACACTGCCTGAAGAGCTAGGTCGGTGACATTGGTTCATCTGCGGATCTCCTCATTTCTGATTCAATCACGCAGAGAAATTCTTCCAAAAAACTTCATCGTTTTTTTCTACAACCCTCGAAATCGGATTTTTCGAATTTCTTCATTGATTTGATTTATAACATGCAGCCGACAGACTGCGTTAGTTTCAACCAAAATATCTTATATGTAAAGAATTGGTATTCAATGTCGCTATTACAATAGTGTCAGAATGCTCTGTCAGTGATCTCATAATTATTGATTTTAAGTTTTGTTATCTACTAAAAAAATGGCGTCATGGCTTTCCAGTAGTCAATCACTAACATTCCACTCCATATTAATAAATGTTCAAATTATTTCAAATTGTTGATTAGTTTTTAGAAAATCAAACTACCAACGTGTTTTATAGTAACGACAATTATACGGCAATATAATTATATTACCATTCTAATACGACTGGGATAATTGATCGATGATTATGAATTTTGCAGATAACGAACTTTTAATCACAATGACAATGGAATCGTGTTGGAATGACAAATTTATAAAAATGGCAGATTAGGGCCCCAGGTCACGTTTTGTTGAGACTTCACGCCTAAGTGTCCTTTGGTATTTATCTTTATATGTATAATTCTGCTGTACGTGTGTATGCCATAGAACTCCTCCTAAAAGGCTTAACCGATTTAAATGATTTTTTCTGTATGCGTTCGAGTGGCGCGTTGGATGGTTTAGGTTCAAAAATCAGCCCGGCAGATGGCGCTGATTGCTTGAAAAAGCATGTGATCTCGTAAACGTTGTTTCGACTTCTACAGTTTTGTGCTACCCTGGTACCTTGTACCTCCACAAACAAAGTAGGCAAAATAAAACTTCTTCCATGTATTAAATTATCTATAATTATTATACAACATTATTTTTAAGAACGGCTGAACCGATTTTGTTGAAAATTGGTAGGGAGAGGTAGCTAAGGACTGGGAGAAGGACATAGCATACTTTTTATCCCGTTCCCGTCGTTTCCATGGGAATGAACGAGCTTCATTGTTTCGACTCTCCTACAGTTTAGTACTACCCTGGTACCTTGCACCTCTACAAACTAGGCACAATAAAAGTTCTTCCATGTAATTATTATGGTTTAATGATGAATGAGCTTCATTGTTTTGGCTTCTCCTACACTTTTGTGCTACCCTAATTATCCTAATTTAAAAAGTAAAAAATAAGATCATGTGATATTTATTGCCTTTAAGGCGGAACAAAGTTAGCCGGGTCAGCTAGATTGTAATATATAGTTGGTTAGTCATTTAATTTAGAATGTCCTCTGTGTAAATAGTTAAAAACAAATCCATTAATTACATATGTATGATAACCATCACGACAGTTCCTGCTAGCAGCGCATATTATTATAGTCGACCCAAAACCGATCTTATTTTGTTTTCTTTGAGAAAGCAGGTTATTATGGCGCTAATATACAGCGTGGAATTTTAATGGTTGTTTTCCCGCAGCGAAACGGTTTTGTCTTAGTAATACAATCATTTCATCATGAAATTAAATATTAGAAACTTGAAATGGCAGATTTAACATAGTGATAAAAAAAACCCACGGGAGCTTATTATGGTTTGAACATTAAATACATTGCTTTCCTTTGAGGCGGTTTCATGTACATTCCGAGTAGTACGGGTAGTACCTACAAGTTGTATCTAGCGTAATTAACTTTTCTCACTTTTTCGAGTTGATGATTTTTTTTATTTACTTTTTTATTTTTTTTTTAATACAAACATTTTTTGTTTTTTACTCTATTCATCGAAAGTACACCTTAAAGCAAATCGTTTTGCCGCGGGAAAACAACCATTAAAATTCCAGCGTGTATAACATAATAAACAAATACTCAAGAACGCGTACATACAAAGCAACATCCACACAATCACCATAAAGTGTTCAGTTAAGGGCCCAGAATTACAAAATGCTCACTAAGATGGTCATTAGAATACGGCATCGTACAATCAAGGGAACTGCCTCGTTTTGTGCGCAAAAGTACCATTTTCTTAGGTGGTAATGTTCTGTAAACATATAAAAGAGACATGTGACATGTGAAGGAGATAACTGGCTGTGGGAACTAATGTTGGCTGAGCTATGGAAGCGAGAAAAGAGCATTCATTTACCGTAAAACATATCCTGCTAATATAAACAGTGAACGTTTGTATGTTTGTTACTCTTTCACGCCAAAACTATTGAATGGATTTAGATGAAATTTGGCACACAGATGGTGTGGAATGATATCACTAGAATTAACATATAGTTTAGACGGATATTACCAATAATATTTGAAAAAATCTTTTGATTTTAATAAAGAAAAACTTTCTAGTTAAGAGAAAAGAATAATTCTTAAAAAGAACGCCAAACGAAAACAAAGTAATAGCGCTGGCAGTATATATTTTAATTAATTTTACATTGTGCTCACATGATAGAAGCAACATAAATATGTAACGAAGAAATGTAACCCATATATTATGATTTTAAAAGAGTGTCCATGGAGTTTCTTGCACGTTCTTCTCCATAGAGATCTACGCTTTGGAACGTGCAATTTAGCTTCACTTTTCTTGAACTGACCGACATTGACTATTCAAAAGTACCAAGTGATGGTTAATTTGAAATAAACGATTTTGATTTGATTTGATTTGATAAAGATACTTTAGAAGCTGGTAGATAATCTACAGCAATAAGGGTTATATTGGCGAAGCAATATTCACGGAAGTATTATTCCACTGCTCTCTTGTTACCAGGCATTTATTGCTGAAAAATTGCTCTTAGTCTAGTATCTTAATGTTGGCTGAATTATAAAAGCGAGAACAGAATGTTTATTGTATTTACTGTATAAAATATCTTGTACCACTGTGTGTGTTCTAGTTTATCTCCTTACGTTGGTTGCACGCATTTCCATCGTCACATAAAACGTGTATGCTACGCCTGTTTTAATACTATTGCCTCCTGTATAAAACGTTATTTCAGAAACGTTATCGGCGGAAGTTACCACCCACCAGACAAAGTCTTGCCGCCAAGCGATTCGTCGTGTTCCGGCATGATGTCTGGTGAAGCCGTACGGAGGACGGATCTGAGCAGTTGTGTTGCGATGTGTGGCGGGTACGATGCGCCAAATGTTGTTGTCTCGGGAATTTGGTCGTGGAGAGTTTCCAGATCTAAGTTTTTTAAGTGAATAGGCTTAATAAACTAGTGAGCTTTACACTCAACGATTGCAACACTGCTTACCATCAGGCGGGATTGCAGTCAAGCACTAGATTATAATGATTAAAAAAAAAAAAGAAATTGTTGCAGTGTGGTTAGCGAGCGTGTAACCGGATCACACAGATCATAGTATTAGGCGCGTGAGACAGGTCAACGCTCCGCACCGCGGCGCGGGGTAGGGCCCCGCGCCATAGAATAAAGAGAGGGAAGTAGGTTATCTCCGACCCAATCCGCGATTTAATTGCCTACTGTCTTAGGGTTGTCACGTTTAGCAAAATTTTAATTCAGTGTCTATAAATTGGCAAAGGTCGGAAAGTTGACGACTGTTCACGCTTCGTCGGATTCGGTTGTCACCGAACCCGCTAACAAATATTTATAGACTAAGAGCTTATATTTAAATTATTTGCTTAGTATTTATACATATAGTCATACACAGTTTTTTTTTTGTATTTTTTATTTTGTAATTTATTAGTAGTTTTGTACACATAAAGGACCATATTTATTTTTATTTTTAATTAATACAAATTTATATAACACAAACATATCTATTAACCCTAAAAATCGTAAAACAACATAAAAATACTGACAACTGCCTCTTTGACTAATTATTTCTGTTGTTAAGATCTGAACTTTATTTATCTGATTCACAAATTGTCAATTAGGTACTTACTTACTTTTAATAACGATTTTATAACTGTAAGTAAGTAGTTACTATACCTACCTACAATAGGTACTAAGTAATCGGCATAACTAAATGTAAACAAAGCAGTAGAGCGCTAGCGGCAAATCAACTGACAGATCAAAAGTACCTATAATCATTGATTTGTGTGAATAATAAATTCTAGTACGAAAACAGGCCTACCTACTTCCCCTATCTGATAGAAAACTAATACTTACAACAAGAAATAAGTAAGTTCCTAAGTGGATATCTCATCATCAAGTAAAAATTATAACCTTATAAGAATAAGTGACTTGCTTACCTTTCCTGCTCAGTAGGTAATCTGAACAGAGACAATTCTGAAATCGATGAATTAAGACACCCAAACAAACAACAATACTTTCTCCTGCGATAATCACACATTGTTCTTTAATTTAGCTACGTAGTATTCTGTAATCTATGATTTAGCGAATGTGCCGAAAAGCCGTGACGCGCGAACCTCGTTCCGTGCTAGCCGCGACTAGCGCAGTCATAGGCACTCTAATATTGTGTTTAGGTGTGCGTGCGGCGACGCATAGATACTATGGCGCACACATACAAGCCGCGCGCGGTCCGTTTGTATGAAGATAACGTACTTCCCTCTCTTTATTCTATGCCCGCGCCGCTGCATGCGCGGGCGGGCGAACGTTGCGCTGACCGTATTTCTATTGGGACAACCAAGTAAGATAATAAGTCCATAACTATGTGATTTTTCACGATATCTTTTTAAAATTTGGTACGCAGCTTTTTACCTTAAAATATTGGACACGTGTTTCGGGTTTTTCATATACAAAAAATAACGTTGATAAACTGCTTTTTGAGTTTCGAACATTGATAAAATATTAAACAGATACGATATATTCTAACAAACTGACCAAAAAAAATGTGCCGAACACAGCAGCAGCACACATGCATATTTTTATTCGGCATACAGTGTGAGTGAGATGGGGCGCAATCTAAAGTATAGAGAAGAAAAAGATGGCTAGTGTTTGTCGTTTGCGCTGTCAGTGTTTGTCGTTTGTTTTTACGAGTGTATCGAGAGTGACTAAAGCGAGATACAGGACTTACCTCCTTTTGTGCGCTTCATTTTTAGTGCGCTAGTGACATATCTACCTTAGTTTAATATTTTATCAATGGTTTCGAAAGTAAACATTTTTGAAGTGGAAACTTCTTTAGCGGTGCTGAGCACTTCTGTAGTCGTTTTTTTTTGTGTGTGTGAGGAAAAAGCATTTAATTTGCATGAGCGTGGCCGATCCGACAAGGTCATCATCATCATTATCAACCTATTTATCGTCCCACTGCTGGGCACAGGTCTCCTCTCATACAGAGAAGGATTGAGCGTAATCACCACGCTTGCTCAATGCACCATGATAGTAGGTATTTTATTTTTTACTTTATCTGTATTCTGTGTTTTTAATTGATTTCTGTATGAGAGGTGACCTGTGCCTAGCAGAGGAACGATAAAAAGGTTGATAATGATGATGATGATGATGAACTGATTTCAGTTTTCACTTCTGTCGATCAGTCCCACGAATGCTTGTTATTATAAACTTTTTGAGGCAGGAATTTGTTTTTTCCGCTCGGTTTGAGTTCTTCATTTAAGAGCATCTTTTTGTAACTACCTACTCCATTAATTTTACCAGTAGCAGAACCTACGGGCTTTCTGATCAAGAATAATAAAAGGATTCACAGAATTGAAGAATTCTTCGCCATTGTAAGTTAGTTTGAGATAGATTGCTTTCTTGAGAATCTCGGCGAACTGACAAAAGTTTCCACATACTTCTCTTAAAAATATTATTATATTCAATTTTCGTTACAGAGAATTCCGACGGATTGTTCAAGTTTAATAAATTTATTTTATGGAAAAGCGTGTTTTTGTTTTATGGGAAGAATCAAGTCATTTTAATAAACTTTTAATAATACAACAAAGTCGCTGTTTTTTGTTCTTTTAGGCCTTTTACAAAATGAGTTTTAACCTTGGACTTAGCCTAAATCTGCGATACTGTTATTATATTCGAAACTTTATTCTGACGAATATTTTATTAGTTCTTGGCAACATACACGGGTTATATACTCGGGCTTAATGTCAGTTTTTGCAATATAAGTTCTATAACTTTTCGGGCTATAGCTGGAAATCTAAAAATATCTACCTAGGTCTGATGATAAGCCTGGTTCTATTATAAGACTGTAATTGTTTAGAATATTTATGCTTATATACGAAGGTATGTACCGTTGAAAAACTATCTACATCTACTGGCTTATACTACGATTAATGGTTGACAACATTATTCCAACACTTGAATTTGAAATAAAAGATTCTCTAATCACTAGTTGACTTTAAGCAGCGGTAAAGCTTAAAGTTTAAAGCGATTCTTTAACCATACATTTTTGACCTTTTAACGTCACTTAACTTTAATCATCGTTAATGAATAAACTCCTTAAATACTGTGTTGTTTATTCATAAAGGATGATTTAAGTGACGTTAAAAGATCAAAAATGTATGGTTAAAGAATCGCTTATCACTACTTAATTTTAAGCAGCGTTTATGAATAAGAAGGCTCATCTTTAAAAGAGTTTATCAATAAAAAGAACACAAAATATCCTTCGAGGAACTCACCGTATGACGTTGTGTCACAACTACATATATTTTTAAGTACAAGAGCGTCTCGTGCTATCCCAAGACGCAATCGTTTGTACTCGCTTCAACGTTCAATTTAAGAACGTCTGGAATAGTAGACAATTCTGAAGCAGTGGAACAATTTTGCTATTAAGTTTCAATAGAAAAATGGATGGGAATATGAGACGACCTGGATCAAAGAAATGCAATTTGATAGATCATTCTTCCAGGGCGTTAAATATTATGAATCGGATGTTAGTAGGTAGCTACCTATTACGGGAAACCCGCCAAGTTCTTTTGAAATTTTGGTTCACTACAGCTGACTTATTATGACGTGTTGTTTCTTTGTTGTTTTAGTGTCAGAAAAAGATGAAGCTATATAATGCATAGCGCTGTTCCTCTTTTAACAGCTGCATAATGATGTCGTCAACACGTCTTAGGACGGCCCCTGGGTACATAATATGATATCACATAACAGAGGTGTACCAACCTGCCTTCCTTTTATAGGGTTCCGTAGTAAACTAGGAACCCTTATAGTTTCGCCCAGTCTGTATGTCTGTCCGTCCGCGGACAATCTCAGTGATCGTTAGTGCTACCAATACAGATGTGATGTATATACAATTAAATATGGCACACCGCTTAATACATTCCCACTCGGGATAGAGCGGGAATGTCTTGAGGTGCTACTATTGTATATCAATGACGCTGACGAAGTGCAGGAATAAAAATGGGAAAAAATGATTTCTTAGGGCATACACGTAAAGTTAGGAGTGATTTTTTGTTTCATTTGCACCCTAACGTGTAATACTTATATATTTTTGTTCAATCAGTAACTTTTAAAACGCAGGTTTAAAAAAATTACAAATTATTTTAATGGGTTAAATAGTTTTGAAAAACATAAATTGTTGATAAGATTTCCGTAAGGAACTCAAGAAAAATCTTATCCATGAGAAATCTTAATCCAAATCATCATCATCAAATCTTATCCATGGGACGGGTATGGGCTATTAAATTGGGTTGTATCCTAAAAAATAATTTAATGTCAATCAGATAGATTTATAAAAAATACAGAACACGTATTTTTATTTTTTTTCTTTCATTCAAATACTTAGGAAGATATATTCATTTGAAATATAGCATGACGTCATACCGTGGTACAAAATATACGACGGCGTGACGTAATTAGCCCCCACTCCGTAACTTCAATACGCTATATCTCAGTAGTTTTTGGTAATTTCGACAAAATAAAAAATACGGGTCTTAATTGTTTTTATTGTCTATAAGACGGACTAATTATTTTTTTGATTTTCATACCTTGGATACATCCCTCATTGTCCATAACGTACAATATCTACGTAATCACTTGCAGGATATATGTACATAGTACTCGTTCCACAGAGAATCCGCGTTAATTTTTTTCTGTTGCTGTGACTAGAATAGATATTACAAAGTCACATATTTTTACAATATGGAGTACAAGAAATGAATATGAGCATTGAATACATTGTTTTACTTTATAGGTTTATTAAAATACTTCTTCATTTATATTGTTTGTCTAAGATTTTACGAGATTACATTTTCATAATCATAATTTTGTAAGTAGTACCTAATTATTTTTAGTGGGGACGGTTAATTTCAGCTATGAATCGTTATATTTTGACATTACATGAGCTTAAAAAATTTAAAGATCTTCGAGAGGATTGACTAAGTATTATATATGTACTAGTATTTCTTTGAAGTATTATCAAAAATAAAACCCCTTAATCTCTTGCAGTTCTGAGTAAGCTTTATATATAATCTGAAATACGTAAACTTTCTGTAAACCAATTTGATTTTATAAGAGCAACGAAATACAAAGAACGGTTTTCCAAAAACTTGATAAAGTCAATTATAGAGATCAATTTATTGTTGTTCTTTTTTTTTTTAATGTAGCTCTATGAGCTATAAATTAATCTTGAGCTCTCAAGTTTTCTTTTATTTGCTGATTATACCATCAACATAAATTTCAAATAAATAAATAATAATAAATCATTAATAACTTTTTTGTTTTAAATTCGTGCTTTTAAGTCTCCACTTCGCCCTTTTTTATCGGGATAGTAATTAAAGTTACATAATTGTAATCACTTACTGACATCGTTGATAAAAACTTAGTAAGCAATTCCAATAAATATTCTAAAGAGAAAACTCCTTTCAAAACCTTTTGTCACCACGTTTTGTTACCGCTTATGACATTTTTATAGATTTTTTTTAATACTATAAACCTCTCAGCTTAAGCTGTTGATGCTTCCGATTGCAGCAAATCAATAAGTTTAAGTGAGTCGGTTAGAATCCTGATTTTAGAGTAAAAATTAAATCGAATCGTTACCTATTTATAGATTATAGCTAAACTTTATAGTACTTTATAGTTTTTTGTGTCTAAGAGTAAAGCCTTTGACCAGTGTGTGTTGCCAGTGATGACTTAAGGAACTGAAACGTGGTCGCTCACAATGAGCCTCATACGAAGGCTCAGAGTCACATAAAGGGCAATGGAAAGAGCTATGTTCGGAGTTTCTCTGCGCGATCGAATCAGAAATGAGGAGATCCGCAGAAGAACCAAAGTCACCGACATAGCTCTGCGAGTCGCTAAACTTAAGTGGCAGTGGGCAGGGCACATTGCTCGTAGAACCGATGGCCGATGGGGCAGTAAGGTTCTGGAGTGGCGGCCACGTACTGGAAGACGCAGCGTAGGGAGGCTCCCAATAAGGTGGACCAATGACCTAGTGAAGGTCACGGGTAGCCGATAGATGCAGGCAGCACAAGATCGGTCGGCGTGGAAAGCCTTGGCGGAGGCCTTTGTCCAGCAGTGGACATATATAGGCTGAAGAAGAAACTTTATAGAAGGTGGAGACAACATTTTTTACTACAATGAATTGAACTGTCTTCTTCTTCTTCAGCCTATAGAGGTCCACTGCTGGACAAAGGCCTCCCCAAAGGCTTTCCGCAATGACCGATCTACTGCTGCACGCGTCAGCGTCACAAGTGGTATTTGTCATCTTTCAATACCCAGCCATTATTATCTAGTTGATATATGGTCGGATTTTTCAGATGAGCAGTACTCAGAATGGCACATATATAATTTGCTCGCAGAAATTGCTGCAATAACTCGTTTTTATAAAGTGGTAGATTGCTAGTGTCAAAATCTCGTATTTTGTTTCGGTCAAAAGCTTTGTTTACATCGGGGACTGTGTACGAGTCAATGAATATTTGAACTCGAGTAGCATCAATATAAATTACATTACGGATATTGTATCGCATCGCATATAAATATCTGAATACACTGGCTATACTCAAACCACACCTATAGCTGTCTCTACAGCTGACTACAGTTGACTCTCAGGGTCTGGCAAGATGTCGTAAGGTCTTCGAAACGGTCTCCAAAGCCAGGAGCACAGGCGTAGAGTAGCCAGCCTTTCCGTCTTCTATAGGATGCATTCTAGTGAGTGTGCAAGGGAATTGCATGATTTAATTCCCCCATCTCCGTTCCACCATCGGACGATCCGTCGTACGGCGACTTTCAACCCTCACGTTTTTAACACCACTACGATCCGGACGAAGCGTTTTGCTTCCTCTTTTATTCCGCGCACATTGAGGGACTGGAACAATTTGCCAGCGGCGGTGTTTCCGTCACACTACAATTTGAGTGTCTTCAAGACTAGAGTGAATAGGCTCTTAATAAACTAGCTCTCTACCATCAACGATCGTATCACTGCTTACCATCAGGCGGGATTGCGGTCAAGCGCTAGTTTATGACTTATAAAAAAAAAATCTAAAACCATCCAATTTACTATAGGCTATTGAGGTAACATTTTTTTATAGGTCTCCAAGTAACATACATAAAATTCAGCTTTTATACTATAACGAAAGTACAATTTTAATTTAGTACAGTCTAAGGGTGTCTGGCAAGGGGTAGTAACTGTCAAAAATGTTCGGCAATCATGGATAAAGTGATTTCTAAAGATATCCTGAAGAAAATGTAAAGATATTGAACTATATACTTTAAAGTTTAAGAAATTTAAGGTACTATGTTCTATGTTATTGGTTTGGTTTCCGCACTCAGTCCCTCCAGCGGACCATTGTGCGGTACTTAAGTAATTTAAGATACTATTTTATATACCTTTACTACCTTTTATCTGCCCAAGTATCCACAATCGAAATTCTATAATCGCGGGTCGTTCTTACCTGTGTTGGAGACATACACAGAGAAACTTTCAGCTTTTATAAAATAAAGAAGATCTAGCTATCGTGGGCTCTTGCTCTGCAAGGACGAGGCCATTGTCGCCACCACTCCTCTATAATTTTGATTAATATTTCCTAATGAAGACTAAAAGCTTACAAAATTAACATTTAATGGGAGGGTAGGAAGCGATTTACCTGATTTGCTAATGACATCATTCAAGGTAATGTGGGTCAATTGCCATCCACTTACCTTTATATACTTATGTCTGCGGTTACTAGTTATTAAGAGCTGCTACATTCTATGTTACGTTACTTTGTCTTTATATAACTGATGTTGGTTTTCGACGCTGGTATAATATTTACAGAGTAGGTTAGAGTACGAATAATATCGGCGAGTAAGCTTGAAACTAGTTCATTATTATATACTAAGATCAGGCAGATGTTAAAATACGCTTTAGCAGGATATCTAATGCGAGGTAAACATTAATCCAGCTACCATTGCGTGACCTACAATTAAATGAAAAATGATTATTTGTTATGGGGATATTTATATAGCTGCGATTTCGCCCGCGTGAATGTTTGTTGTTAAAAGTATCGTGGTGTCAAACTTCATAAAAAATTCAGTAATTTTGAGCCAATTCGAAACGAAACATGCATCTGAAGAAGTAGACCAAAATTGTTTGTTATTATTTAATTGTATGTTAGATTAGATTATAATTCTTAAAAAAATTAACCCCTGCTTGCACTTATTATTCCAGAGAAAAATAAAAGAAAATGTATCAAGGTAATCCTACAGGTGTGTCTTGTTTAGTATTCATACTCCTCTCACTTGTACAAAAATAGGCAAAAAAGAAACTTGTATTGCCAAGTATTTTCATCTTTTACACAAAACCCGGTCGTTAGTGTCCCCTTGAGCCCTTATCCCATAACTTTTGAGGCGACAAAATTATGTAAGACCAAGCGCGAGAAAAAAGTCGGTAAGAAAATTTCGTAAACTCTAAATCGATTTCTCTTTGTTCTTCTAATATAAAAGTTTGAGAATTAAAGTTTATTGAATTAAGAATGGCATTGGGGACGTCGGATTGACTTCGTTTCTCATTTGTGCGGTTGACACGCGATCTAAAATGGATTTAATTTTTGTTTCCACAAGCGTCTTGCAAAATGGAATCGTTGTAGATTCAGCCTTGATGGGAATACAGTTGATTCTTGGATAATTTTCTTGTTCCTCCTTTTTACTATTTTCCTGGTCATGATATTATTCTTCCTATCTTTTGGTTCTTTTCCACAAAAGCATTTGGAAGTGGTGAAGTTTTGGTGGAGTGTCTTTTGTAATTTTGACGTTAAAATAATACAAATTTCCAGAGTAATTGGAATAAATTATATTGCATTTTGATTTTTTCTATTTGTTGGTAGGTATTTGTGCCCGAGTACATTTGATGTCTATCTCTAGTAGTTTTCCCTTTACCTTGTTTATCATTCACATTAAAATTTACAATTATTTCAATGGTTTTACCAAAAACAATCTTTCATACAACATTTTATTTTATTTTTTGTTCTAATAAAACAAATATAACAAAAAATATATCATACTTTCAATTGATGTATCTACGTTGTGTCAGTTGATTTTTATTTATACGGGGTTATTTTGAACTTGCTAGCTGAACTTCATAGTTGCGAAATGAATTGTTGTTTTAGTAGTTTTATTTAGTTGCTTGAAATAACGGTTCCAAAAATCTATTTGCTTTTTGTTTACACTTTATAGACGTGACAGATATGAATATCTGAACACTATAAAACACAAAAACACTTTTCTCAACTCATACTTCTAGAAAATCAACTGACAGTGTCGATAATACACAAAAAAAAAAACATCATAGCTTTTTATTTTTGAGTTTATTTGTTCAATTAAAAATAACCCTGTATTTAGATTACTTGAACTTCATTTACTACAGGCGTTTTATCTTCTAAAGTACTAATGACGCAAATGCAACATCTCCCATACTATCTAATTCGTTTAACATGCACATACCTATGTAGATACACTATGCTTAAGTGTCCCCGTACTTAGTTACCTGCTTTAGCAGGAATACAATTTGTTAATGTTCTAAGCCGTACAGCGTCGTATTTACCTAGCGTTAGCTTGACTACATTAATATCGGACTTCTCGACAGTCTTCCAAACATTCGCGTGTATTATTAAATTCCTATTTACAGAGTACCAACTCAAAATTCAAGATTAATTAAACCCAACCAAGAATCATAACGTACGCAACTTAAATAAACCTATCTTCAAAGACAGGATTATAAGGTTAGACGGTTCTAGACTTATATCTGTAACTACCGACTTCAATATAACTTCAGTACTTAATACATCTATTACATAGCAAGAACGCAATCCCACTAACAACGATAGCAATCTAATTGTAGCAACACATAGCAAAACCCTATTGTGCGAGTGTCGTAATACTTAACCCTAAAAAGAAAGCGACGACTATTCTTTTGTTCAAAGAAAACCCAGCAACTTCAGGATGCAATTTGGCGTAGTGCAATTGCACTTAACGAGTCGACACAGAATGAGATTATACTCGGCACCAGCAAATGGCGACAATTGGAAGATTCATTTACGCCTTACAAATGGGTTCGCGAGCTCTATTTGGGTTATTCACAATAGGAATAAAGATTGTGAATTATATTCTCGGATTATGAAAACTTTGCCAACATTCTGTCTAGAATGCAAAATGAGAAGATCGGACTGGACTTCATTCTGTGTTATACACTGTTTAATATGTATTTCCAGTTCACATATATATCATACTAGCTGTGCCCTGCGGTTTCACCCGCGTAAGCTTCGAACCGAAAGAGCTCAGTTAATATAAAAGCACGTCCGAGTTTGCTCCCGTTTTCGCAACATTTTTTGTTTCTGCTCTGCTCCTATTGGTCATAGCGGGATGTTTTATAGCCTATGTCTTTTCTCGGGCTCTAGACTATCTGTGCACCAAATTTCATTACAATCAGTTTAGTAGTTTTGGCGTGAAAGCCGGACAGACAGACAGATATACTTTCGCATTTATAATATTAGTACCTATGGATTAAAATCTCACATGACGATAAAAATAATATGGGTGTAATACTGGAAATTATAATATAAAACTGTTAGGGAGGGCATATTTTAGTTACATTTTAGACCGTAATGTGAAAAGGTTTTTCTAAAACGTGATTGATAATGCCAAAGGTAACCAATAGAGTATAATTTAAAAGTCAGCTCTTTCGGCCCTTGAAAAATTGAGCTCCTTTTCGAGAGAATATTAGTCACGTAAAATACTTAATTCCTTAGAAAATAACGCTACCGGTCTCTATTATCCGTTTGCTCGTTAAGGAAGGAGGCAACAAAAGCATTTGAGATGGGCCTACGTCTACGTGAATTATTCAAATATATTCATATGTCGGATGGAAAGCCATGAGACGACTAAAGGTGTGCATATATTTACTAGAGCACAATTTAACGGCAATTTTATGAGGTATAAAATAAATGCATAATATGTTAATGTTGGGTTGTGTTTGTAAAGATGTGGTTGTTGTTTAATGGGTCGGATTGTTTTACAAATTATTTATACTAGCTTTCCGCCCGCGGCTTCGCCCGCGTGGAGTTCGGTTATATCGCGCTTTTTAGATTTCCCTCGGGAATATAATTTTATTCCGGTATGAAAAGTACCCTATTGTTAAATCCCGACTTCTAACTATACGTCTGGAAAATTTCAAAGCAATAGGTTCAGTAGTTACGGCGTGAAAGCGGAATAAACAAACAAACAAACTCACTTTCCGATTTATAATATCAGTATGGATACTTGATGTCGTGTTAATTCATTTAGTATTTATTGTGGTGACGGTATGTTATGTTTATCGTTGACAAAAACAAAAACAGGGAGTATATTATTACAGATGGGCCGACGACCTAAAGAAGATTGCTGGGATTAATTGGATGCAGAAGGCTGAGAACAGGATGTCATGTCGTAGCTTGGGTGAGGCCTATGTTCAGCACTAGATTTGATGACTATTACTGACTTAAAATAAAATTCAAAGTCTTATAATATCACAGCCTACTCTTAAACAAAGCAAAGTCACGAGAACAAAAGTCTATCATCCGTAATGAAAAGCATTCATCAAATGAAAAGTCAGTTGGAGACAAAAGTAATGCTAAAAATTTAGCAATAAGAATAGACAAAACAGCTAGTCTGCATCTTAGAGGCAGTAGACCCGACAGTGCGTTGACAAAAGGACAATGGACGAAAAAATCCCCGGAATATTTTTCTCCGCGTCATTTTCTCTCATAATAAGTATTCTTTTGAAGAGAATCGCTGGCACAATGAGCACTGGCGTAAAACG
The DNA here is from genome assembly GCA_017933935.1 of Sesamia nonagrioides. Taxonomy (NCBI): domain Eukaryota; kingdom Metazoa; phylum Arthropoda; class Insecta; order Lepidoptera; family Noctuidae; genus Sesamia; species Sesamia nonagrioides. Next base: position 347,288 of record JADWQK010001815.1, on the reverse strand, counting down.
TCGCAACGAGACTTGATAATGTAAGTTGCCGCTTAGAGAGGCTTATTAAAATTGAATCACCCTCTCAAATGAGATCTTCACGTATCTTGAGAATTCGTTGACTTGCGCCGGTTTTGGTCGAGATTACTGACGGTTATCAAAAGATATGGTGAGCTTTGTTCGCTACCCAATGGATAGAGGATGCTGTGCTTTCATAATATGAGATTAAAGTGAAAATAGGTTCCTTACGGATTTGCCGACGATAGGAAAATGTCCATATATTTTGGTGTGGGTATTTTTTGTAGGATTTTCGACGTTTGCTATCATACTCGCTATCATATAAATTGTATTTAAGTAGGTACTAAGAGTTATATGTAGAAAGTATCTTAGTTCTGCAGTATAATCCCGTCGGAATTGTTTATACTGTGCTTGATCAAGCAACAAGGTGTAATAAATATTCTGTATGTATTAAAGATGAGAAGAATGTATTAAAGATTTCTTATTTAATTTGAAAACATTTCAAATAAGTAAATCATCATCATCATCTCAGCATTAATCGCAGTCGCATCCGAAGCTTTTTTTTCAACTTTGGGGTCCACTTTAGCAGTCTATTGCTGCTGATTTTTGGTTAAACTTCAATATTTTCCGTGAAGCGACTGCTGTCTGACCTCCAAAACCCCAAGGCGATATCGAAGCATTGCAGTTGGACCAATTGTTGTACTTTTGAGGGCTCCAACAACCCGTAACGACTGCCATTAGATGTTCGTATGGTAACCGGGACCAACGGATTAACGTGCTTTCCGACGCACGGCCAGACCAGTGCAAATATTCATATTCATGCATACAAATATTTGCACTGCGCGGGGATCGAAGCTGCGCCTTCTTGCGCAACGGCCGCGTTCGCTAACGCTATGCCACGGAAGCTATCATCATTTCAAATAAGTAAAATATGTTGATACTGAATTATTTTTATATTTTCAGAATAAAAATATTATATTTTGATGTATTATTGGAAGCGTAATAAATTTTATGTACAATAGTTTCCCGAACAAAAATGATGATGGCTTTAGTAAATTATGAAACAAACAAAAAGTTATCAATCACGGTGAAAATGGCTGGGGCTGACAAATTCATGTGTTTTTGTATAATACTTCACCATTGTGGCAGCAGATAAAAGTTAAAACCACTGAAAATAATATATTTTTATTGAAAATATTTATTTTTCGTTTTGGTTTTGTGGATGATGTTTTAATTAATAAAATAACAAGTCATTGAGTTTGGTTCAAATGTCATGTAAATAGAGTAAGTATATTTGATAATACAGTAGCAATATTAGTTGTAATTCAAACTAGTTAACCACCTAAATATGAGATTTTCTGATGGCCAGTGTCATATTTCAATTTGCCAGATTGAATGTTTTATCCCAAACATTTAGGTATCTTTATTTTTTGGGTCATCAAATGACTTTTCCCCCTTCGGGGCGGAGCCGAAAATGTCTTTTACCGACTGAAGACGCCCGTGTTCCTTCAATTGCCTATGCCAGGGTTCACGGTATCTCTTTAAAGCGATTGCGGCCCTGGCAGACATTGGTCCTAGCACACCCCATCACGATTTGTTAATAAATCTTTGAGACATGCGTAGAACCACAGTAGAGAACAGTAGATTATCTAAGGCCGCCCGCAGAGTTATTTGCCTACTCTTGCGTTGAACCCTAGGGTTGTCACTTTGATCTAAATTTATAGAATAAAAAGCATATTATGATTGAATATTTTACCAATTTATAAATTTAGTAAAAATAAAAAGCCTTTATTCACATAACATTTATTATATTAAGTTACAAATTTGATACCGACAAAATTTTTAAGACTACTTAAGTGTAACACTAAATTATATTCTAAAGCTCGTAAATAATGATAAATTTTAAGTGATGTGTGATATGGGAAATCGATATAACTGGTTCTTATCAGAGAAGATTGTAAGTGATGAGTAGGTACTTAAATGTAACACTAACACAATAATATTTACAAGCTAATAACTAATGCTTAAATGATATAAAACATGAGAACGTAACCAATAAATATGTAGTTCTTATGAAAAAGTAGACATTGGTAAAGCTACGATTATGTATGGGTAGCGAATATTTAACAAATGATACCTTACTTTAATAAAACCGCAAAACCTTTTTAGCCTCATTAGTTTCTGAGGTACAATTATAATGATTGTTTATATGGGTACTGTGTAATGTTTATTTATATAATCGGATAGCAACAGCTAGCTCAAATGCAACAAAGGCGCCGCTCGCTTACTCGCTATTAAATTAAAGGTTATAATGTTATAAATAAAATTCTACGCAACCCTAAGCGTTAGTCGGTCACATTTTACTATAATTTTATTAACTTAATATTATGATTAAGACGCCATATTTGGATCAAACAACACTTAAGACAATAGAAAAAAAATAATAGTAATTTGCAATATTGATTATTGTGAAATTGTCCTTATTACACTATACTCTACAAATAAGTTTACTTAAACGATATTTCGTACTCAATCCTCTGTTTTATAGTAAAACTGGGCTTCTTAAAATAAACTTAACTTTAAACATAGTAGTCAGGAAGTAAATCTGGGAATACAATTATATGGAAAAATGCGACTCAGGTACGCTCTTAATAAAGCAAATAAACTGTGAAACAAACAATACATATATCACATTTTCTAATAAGATTTAAGTTGTAGGTACTTACATTTCTGGTTCAGTAGGAAGTATGAAGAATGATAAGTCCGGATTTGCGAAATCATTATTGAGGCACCCGAAAACACTACAATATTTTTTTCCCCCTTTTGAAGTCATGATACTCGTAATAATTAATATTATGGTAAGTGGCCGGCGAGAATTGACGAACGCGAGCGGTCATGTAATTTACGCGCGTGCTCACAGTCACGCGGCACAGCCCGTATTGCCGCCATCCTCTACCATCCTATATTATGCCAGCGTGTGCGTAAAATCGCGTACCGACACGGCGCTCGGCGCGTACGCATACATTCAAACCGAGAGCGGCTCGTTTATATGAAGATGTTTTACTGTTCTCTGTCTATTGTGGTAGAACACAATGCGCTATTGACTCGGGCCTGTTCCCTACCGGCGAAAGAGCTAGCCATTGCTTGCCGCCTGGAAGCCCGCGCCTAAGGTGACTAGGATACCGCTGCTGTCTCCCGAAGTCCAAGGCGTCTTCTGTGGTGATCCCGTCTGATTATTAAATGGTAATTACGTATCTTTGGGAGAATCTTAAAATTCTGTAACACCACCATCATAATAATCACCATCGTCATTAATAGAACCTAGGATCAGCCTGGATATAGGCCTCTTATTTCTTCTTTCATGTTCCCAGTACTGTTGCGTATCTCATCCAGGAGTTTCCCGTGAGCTTCACGATGACGTTACACCAGCGAGCTTTGGGACCGCCGTGATTCCTTCTGCCTAAGCTTGGCAGTCATTTGTTCACTACTTTACATAGTCGGCTATCTCTTTGTCATTTAGGCGAAGGTATCCTACCCGACACCACTTCTAATAAACGACATAGCATTATCTGCAACATAGAGCGACTGCCTATATGGCCACAACAACCCAGTTACTGCGCAATAAGAATCCTCTTGATAAGACTGGTGATCACACTTTCGACTTCTGACGGCCCTTAACGACTGTCAAAAATCTACGAATGACAGTTGGAACCAACAGCTTAACGTGATTTCCGAGGCACAGAAGGCTCTCAGTATGACAAAAACCGGCACAAAGGGTTCTGTTACGGAACGGGTCGGAAGACGGTTTTTAAATAAACTATTTCTGTTTGGTGAAAAAAAAAAAAATTGAGTATCAGTTCTAAGTATAGCCCCCAATATTTATTATTATTTATTACTTTTTTATGTTTGCATCAAATCTTAATGCGGTTCACAGAATACATCTACCTACCAAGTTTCAACAGTACCTATAGCTCTTATAGTTTCGGAAAAAAAATGGCTGTGACATACGGACGGACAGACGGACAGACAGACATGACGAATTTATAAGGGTTCCGTTTTTTGCCATTTGGTTACGGAACCCTAAAAAGGATCATAGAGAGGCATCTTTGCCATCTGGGTATGACGGCACCATAATGGTTATCTAAATACAGAAGGTTTTTTGACAATTAACGTACCAAATATTGTTAGAATTTTAATACCGGCCCTGACAACAATATGAAGACCACCGCTCTTCTAGGAAACCATAACTTTAGTATCATTACTTTCTCTCATACTATTATTATAACAAGGTGTGAACAGACATTGAATAGGGTTATCATACAAACGAGGTAACACCGTTACCAACTTGGAAATTCACCACCAACCGGCAAGGGAATATATATATACCAAGATAAAGCAAAAATCTTTTAAAATATTGCTTCTTGTTTTGGCTTATGACTCTATCTCCAGAAAAATCTTTCTTTACTATCTTTTTCTTTATTTAGACATACTTTATTGTACACTAAAAATACTTATTACTAAAAAATACACACACTCGACGGCCCATCATCCACGACGCTGTTCAGCAAGGTGGTATATTCTCAAATCACCAATCATAATTAGCTTAGAATTTTCCCACTGCTAGAACCTAGGTATCCACACTTCGAGAATAAATAAAAATAATACTTAATTCCTATTAATATTATAATATATTTAATATTTACTTTATGTTTTACTTCCTTTTGTTAACTTGTCATCAAAATGTATCTAAATAAATGTTATTATTATTTATTACTTTTTTTAATAATTTTAAACTATTGCTTGACTGCAATCCCGCCTGATGGTAAGCAGTGACGCAATCGTTTATGTAAAGCGCACTAGTTTATTAAGCCTATTCACTTAAAAAACTTAGGAATAGGAAGGATGACGGCAGTTGAGCCACGTGATGCAATGTTAAACCCAAGACCAACACGACCAACGATGCTGCGCCAGAGGGAGATTGATCTGGAGACTCTCCACGACCAAACTCCCGACACAACAACATTTGGCGCATCGTACCCGCCACACATTGCAACACAATTACTACTCAGACACTTACGGCTTCACCAGACATCATGCCGGAACACGACGAATCGCTTGGCTGCAAGAATTTGTCTAGTAGTAACTTCTGCTTTTGTTGAGTAGTAACTTCTGCCGGCAGCCGATGTTACGGCCTACCACTTATTTTTCAAATTTATAGTCCTAGGACATGGCGGTTACCTCATGATGTACTCTTTCACTACATATCCCAACTCGTAATTTGGGGCCGTTATCAGTAGACCAACACTGCTTTCAGACCACCTATGATCGCCGTCCGCACAGCAGTAGCACAATAGACAGAGAACAGTAAAACATCTTCATATAAACGAGCGGCTCTCGGTTTGAATGTATGCGTGCGCGCCGAGCGCCGTGTCGGTACGCGATTTCACGCACACGCTGGCATAATATAGGATGGTATAGGATGGTGGCAATACGGGCTGTGCCGCGTGACTGTGAGCACGCGCGTAAATTACATGACCGCTCGCGTTCGTCAATTCTCGCCGGCCACTTACCATAATATTAATTATTACGAGTATCATGACTTCAAAAGGGGGAAAAAAATATTGTAGTGTTTTCGGGTGCCTCAATAATGATTTCGCAAATCCGGACTTATCATTCTTCATACTTCCTACTGAACCAGAAATGTAAGTACAACTTAAATCTTATTAGAAAATGTGATATATGTATTGTTTGTTTCACAGTTTATTTGCTTTATTAAGAGCGTACCCGAGTCGCATTTTTCCATATAATTGTATTCCCAGATTTACTTCCTGACTACTATGTTTAAAGTTAAGTTTATTTTAAGAAGCCCAGTTTTACTATAAAACAGAGGATTGAGTACGAAATATCGTTTAAGTAAACGTATTTGTCGAGTATAGTGTAATAAGGACAATTTCACAATAATCAATATTGCAAATTACTATTATTTTTTTTTCTATTGTCTTATGTGTTGTTTGATCCAAATATGGCGTCTTAATCATAATATTAAGTTAATAAAATTATAGTAAAATGTGACCGACTAACGCTTAGGGTTGCGTAGAATTTTATTTATAACATTATAACTTTTAATCCCTCCGACGGCGCCTTTGTTGCATTTGAGCTAGCTGTTGCTATCCGATTATATAAACAAACATTACACAGTACCCATATAAACAATCATTATAATTGTACCTCAGAAACTAATGAGGCTAAAAAGGTTTTGCGGTTTTATTAAAGTAAGGTATCATTTGTTAAATATTCGCTACACATACATAATCTTAGCTTTACAAATGTCTACTTTTTCATAAGAACTACATATTTATTGTTTACGTTCTCATGTTTTATATCATTTAAGCATTAGTTATTAGCTTGTGAATATTATTGTGTTAGTGTTACATTTAAGTACTCATCACTTACAATCTTCTCTGATAAGAACCAGTTATATCGATTTCCAATATCACACATCACTTAAAATTTATCATTATTTACGAGCTTTAGAATATAATTTAGTGTTACACTTAAGTAGTCTTAAAAATTTTGTCGGTATCAAATTTGTAACTTAATATAATAAATGTTATGTGAATAAAGGCTTTTTATTTTTACTTAATTTATAAATTGGTAAAATATTCAATCATAATATGCTTTTTATTCTATAAATTTAGATCAAAGTGACAACCCTAGGGTTCAACGCAAGAGTAGGCAAATAACTCTGCGGGCGGCCTTAGATAATCTACTGTTCTCTGCCTACTGTGGCAGTAGTCTGTATTTTATTAATATATTTTGGTCCACCAACAATTGTTTACACTTGGTATTGTACTTAAGTTAACATGTTATCTTAAAAGGTGACAGAGTAGTGTAACAATCGCTTATAGGTGAACTCCGCATGCATATAAAAATGGAGTTGTACAAGAATTCAACTTAATACTAAAACTTAAACTGTGGTATTGGAAAAGACATGCTTCATTTATTGCCAGAAAGTGAATGCTAATTTGAATCCGGAAGATATTTGTAAATTATGGATGTCAGTTTTCTAAAAAAGTCAAAGTGCAGATCAATTTGATCACTTCAATTATTCACCACCCTATAAAATCTAGCATATGGGGAATTGGCACCTAAAACCGTTCTCTTTTGCGGTGACCACACCACTGTTATTAGATTTAATGATGATATTATTATCTAGGTTATGATTGGTTGCTTTGTAGGGGATGATTCGTAGACCAAAGACGTGTTTATGTCTAAAGAAGGCCAAGATAATGATAATCTTGCTGATTAATATCTAAAGCTCTAAAATTATGTCGTCTTCATTCTAGTAAGAATGTAACCCTTGTCTACGCCAAGATAAAAAAGGCTTTCCAATATTTTATAACTAATATAAATATCTAGGTATCGGTACAAAACATAATCTGCACATTTGCCTAGAACGAACTATGATATGCACGACTTTCACAAGCGTCTTGCCATCAAACCCCTTTCATTATTAGTTTCATTAACCTAAAGAGGATAAGAAATTCAACGCTTCGTGGTTGAAAAACATTTTTCTGCGTAGACGTAATATTCAAGGGCACTTAGAAGTTCAGTCACGAAAAAGAAAGGTGGATGCGAATTGGAGTGTAAAAAATATTGGTCTGGGTGTACGCTGAATATTCAAGTCAGGATCAATAGACACTGAAGGGTTTGGATTAAAACGGATTTTTTAACGAAGTTCTTTCGTTGTGCCGATGATATTGGAAAATTTTGGTAAATTCAATAGAGAATAAAGTCCATATTTTATCCGTTTTCATTAACTTTTATTCATCTAAGTAGAGCACTCGTTGCCACCACACTCGTAAGTCAAGATTTATGAGTTGTAGGCCGTGGGTTTGAACCCAGGCAGGCACTTTACACTTTGTGTAAATGATTTTGTCATCACTGTTCTCAAAACGGTGAGGGAAAAACTCGTGAATAAACAGGTATGTCCCAGAATCTTCATAATCTTCTTCAGTCTATAGAGGTTCACTGCTAGACAAAAGCCTCCACCATCCATCGGCTTCCCGCGACCATCACCAAGTGATCGGTCCATCTTGTTGGGGGCCTCCCTACGCCGCGTTTTCCGGTACGTGGCTGCTACTCCAGAACCTTACTATCCCATCGACCATCGGTTCTCCGAGCAATGTGCCCCGCCCATTGCCACTTAATTTTAGCAACTCGAAGAGCTATGTCCCAGAACAAGAGAATTGAAAACATGGTGGTAGGCCATAACATCGGCTGCCGGCAGAAGTTACCACCCACCAGACAAGGTCTTGCCGCCAAGCGATTCGTCGTGTTCCGGTATGATGTCTGGTGAAGCCATACAGAGGACGGGTCTTGGCAATTGTGTTGCGATGTGTGCCGGGTACGATGCGCCAAATGTTGTTATGTCGGGAGTTAGGTCGTGGAGGATCTCCAGATCAATCTCCTTCTGGCACAGCATCGTTGGTCGTGTTGTTGGGTTTAACCTTGCATCACCTTGCTCAACTGCCGTCTTCCTTCCTATTCAGTAAGTTTTTTAAGTGAATAGGCTTTATAAACTAGCGTGCTTTACCATCATTGATTGCATCACTGCTTACCATCAGGCAGGATTGCAGTCTAGCACTAGTTAATAAATATGAAAAAATATGTAGGATTTAAATTATTAATAATTTATAAAATTCTCCCTAATTTAAAAAAAATTAGGGGTTCAAAACCCCAATCAATGCCCCCTTACAAAGCATAAGTCATAAGTCCGTTACCACCAGGCTACTACAAACTACTCTTCGCGACCTAGTGATTGAATACTATAATTGCTACACTTATTGTTAAAAAAATAACTTCATCATCATTAACCTTTTATAGTCCCACTGCTGGTCACAGGTCTCCTCTCATACAGAGAAGGATTGAGCGTAATCATCACGCTTGCTCAATGCGGGTTGGTGATTTCAGACTTCCTCCAGGTTTCCTCAAGATGTTTTCCTTCACCTTGTAATCAGTCATTGGTGTCCAAGTTATACTTAGAAAGTACATATAACTTAAAAAAGTTGCAATGGTACTTGCCTGACCTTGAATCGAACCCGCACACTCATACTCGAGAGGCTGGTGTTTTAACCACTGGGCCACCACGACCGTGCCTTTGCGACCGTGACCGTGACTTTGACCGTGCAAGACGTAAATTGACGTATTTTTGGTCACCATGTTTATAATCGCATCTAAACTGTCTATGGAATATCTAATTTGACACTAAAATGTTAACTGCTGTCTTTTCTTATAATTAACTAGAAAGAAAAAAAATGTACTTAACTTAAAATTAAGCGTATCAGCGCCATTAGCTCGTATTCTTGTTAATAAATTAAACTAAAACTCAGTTATATTTATTTTTTACATTTCAAATACAAACAAAAGAGAAACAAAAGGATAGATTTTTTTTTAAATAATTATAAACTACTGCTTGACAGCAATCCCGCCTAATGGTAAGCAGTGATGCAATCGTTGAAGGTAAAGCGCGCTACTTTATTAAGCCTATTCACTTAAAAAAACTTAGTGATTAAGAATGAAGACGGCAGTTGAACGATGTGATGCAATGTTAAACCCAACAGCACGACCAACGATGCTGCGCCAGAGGAAGATTGATGTTGAGACCCTCCACGACCAAACTCCCGACACAACAACATTTGTTGCATCGTACCCGGCACACATCGCAACACAACTGCTCACACCCGTCCTCCGTACGGCTTCACCAGACATCATGTCGGAACACGACGAATCGCTTGGCGGCAAGACTTTGTCTGATGGGTGGTAACTTCTGCCGGCAGCCGATATTATGGCCTACCACCGATACACTATATTTCTCTCAGAAAGGAACATTTTGGTGCATAGTATACGTACGTGACATCTTTGTAATCACGTTTAACCTGTCTATGAAATATCTTGATTTGACATGACTAAAATAATATTTAATCTTCTGTCTTTTCATAATGACATGAAATGAAAAAAAAATATACTGAACTTAAATTTATTTTGTGAACAAGGGCGCCTTTGTTATTAAATAAATAACATACGAATGACAATGCCAACATTAAATAATAAATAACATACGAATGACAATACCAACATAAAATAATAAATAACATACGAATGACAATGCCAACATAAAATAATAAATAACATACGAATGACAATGCCAACATAATATAATAAATAACATACGAATGATAATGCCAACATAAAATCATATTGAATCGGTGTTCGATTTAATTTTTTTTTTTATATGTTATAAACTAGCGCTTGACCGCAATCCCGCCTGATGGTAAGCAGTGATGCGATCGTTGATGGTAAAGCGCGCTAGTTTATTAAGAACCTATTCACTCTAACCTTGAAGATACTCAAATTGTAGTGTGATGGAAACACCGCCGCTGTCAAATTTTTCCAGTCCCTCAATGTACGCGGTATAAAAGAGGAAGCGAAACGCTTCGTCCGGATCGTAGTGGTGTTAACAACTTATGGGTGGAAAGTCGCCGTACGACGGGTCGTCAGATGGTGGAACGGAGATGATGGAATTAAATCATGCAATTCCCTTGCACACTCACCAGAATGCATCCTATAGAAGACCGAAAGGCTGGCTACTCTACGCCTGTGCTCCAGGCTTTGGAGACCGTTTCGGGTTATATCTGGGTCCCCAATCAGTCTCTTCTTACACCTCTCCACTGAATCCAAAGTAGCCAGGTGACATTTTGCAGCACCAGCCCAAATGTGGCTGCAGTACTCCGGGACACTACACACACGAGCGGACCTGTGCTTTGTTATATAGGCTACAGTCATTATTATCATTGATTGCTGCCCCCCTAATTTACTTTTTGCTTTGCCCTACAGGGTCTATAATTGTACTTTAGCTTTTGAACACCTCTACAACATTATGGAGTACCAATATTAATATTTTATTGAATTTGATGAATTGGTTTGAAATAAAGTTAATTTTTAATTTACGATTCTCTTCCTTTTTTGAATATTCTGTCCTGCAAAAACAAGGAACACTAAATAAACAAATTAACGCCCGGCACACTGACGTGTGCCGGGTTAATATTATATAATTATTATGTTGCCCTTTTGCAAGTGCAAAGAATTTGAGTCGACAACACAGAACGTTGTTTTACATATTTCTTGGAATGTATTCACTGAAAGGTTTCAGGCTATGACAGCGTAATTACAGTTGGACAACTTCGTACAATTTGTTCTTAAAATCTGTTCATTAATTTGGAGTTTTCATAGCGGTTTTTATAAAAAGTTTTGTTTTAAAAAATTGCGTTGTGTATTATGTACAGGGTGGCGCAATAGAACGTGCATTTTTAAAATAATTATTAAAAAATAAATACAAAAGGTATAGTTAAAATAAAACTAAGCAATTATTAAGTGATAACTGAAGTTAATTTTTTAAAAATAACATCATCTAAATGATGACCCTCTCTACGTTGGCACTCCTCTAACCGCAAACGGAAATTACCGAAAACTTTCTTAAGTAGTGCTGGTGTGATTGCTGCCATTTCACCACGAATATTCTCCTTGAGCTGACTGATGTTTCTCGGATTATTGGTGTAGACTTTGTGTTTGAGGTATCCCCACAAAAAAAAGTCAGGAGGCGTCAAGTCTGGACTGCGCGGAGGCCATGGGATATCACCTCTTTTCGAAATCAGTTTGCCAGGGAACATCTGCTTCACAACCGCCATGGAGTCATTTGATGTGTGACTGGTAGCTCCGTCTTGTTGGAACCAAGTCCTAGAGTTCTTTATTCTTGAATTTTCAAGTTCTGGGGCCAAAAAACCTTCCAACATCGCAACATAGCGTTCGGTATTAACAGTGATGTTTTGCCCCCGTGCGTTTTCAAAAAAATAAGGACCAATTATTCCTTTGGCAGAGATTGCGGCCCAAACTGTCACTTTAGGGCTATGTAACGGTTTTTGATGTTTGAGTCTGGGATTCTCACTATTCCAATAACGACAATTTTGGCGGTTTACGAACCCATTCATATGAAAATGTGCCTCATCAGAGAAAAGGATGTTTTCAAAAATTGAAAACCGATTGAGCATTTCATTAGCAAATGTGAGCCGTGCTATGAAGTCAGAGTCTTTCAATTCTTGAGTTAATTGCAGCTTGTATGGATGCAATTTAAGATCCAAGTTTAAAATTCGTTGCAAACTTCGTCGCGATATGTTTAGGACAGACGATCTCTTGCGAGTAGACATTTGTGGATCTTCGCGTACCAACTGCTTAACACTCTCAATATTGTCTTCGGTCCTAGATGTGCGTGGACGACCTTTTGCGTGTGGTTTAAACGTCGATCCAGTCTCTTCAAACCGCTTTATCCAGATTTTAATTAAATTAGCACTCAGAGCCTCCCTAATTTGCCGTACACCATACTCAGAACAAAATAGTCGCCTGACAACTACGTACGAACGAGAGTTTTCGTAAAATGCGCGCACGCAAAATTCGCGACGCTTCCCGTCGAAGTGACTCATAGTGACTAAAACTTCATGAACCGCGCTACCCAACGATATCGGTCTCCCCTCGCCCACGCCCCTTCTACCCTGCAAAAAAAGATGATGCAATATGCACGTTCTATTGCGCCACCCTGTATATTAATATTCTTAATATTATTTACTAGCAGCCGCCAGCGACTTCGTTTACGTGGAGTTAGTTCTGCTCCGCTCCTATTGGTCGCAGCGTGATGATAAATAACTTAAGGCCTTCCTGGATTAATGGGCTATCCAATACAAAAAGCTTTTTTAAAATCGGATGCGTAGTGTCTAAGATTAGCGCGTTCAAACAAACAAATAAACAAACTCTTCAGCTTTATATATTAGTATAGATGTATGTGTGTTAACAGCAGCTGCAGAAATACAAGCGGTTTTTTTGCTACATTTACGTATTTATCGTCTATATTGAATTACCTACATCGAGGTGATGGTTCGATCTCTAATTCTTAGACTTATAAACTACTGACTTATTTCTCCGACTCAACCCATTGTCGCATCGCATCACCTACCCGCCATTTGTTTAACGTTCTTTGTTTACTCTTAATCCCAGCTCCTAAGGGTCCTAGGTTAAAATTTAATACTTCTGTAGAATTCTAGCATTTGAAAGCCCAATTCTTGTTTTTAAAATTGTACTGATAGTTCCAGTGATTAGCATAAATATATGCATAATAGCTTTCCGCCCGCGGCTTCGCCCGCGTGGAGCTCGGTTATATCGCGCTTTTTAGATTTCCCTCGGGAATATCAAATTTTTCCGGGATAAAAGGTAGCCTATGTCCTTTCTCAGGCTCTAAAGATTGCCTGTGCCAAATTTCATCAAAATCGGTTGAGGGGTTTAAGCAGGAAAGCGTAGCAGACAGACAGACAGACATACATACAGACAGACATACCGACAGACAGACAGAGTTACTTTCGCATTTATAATATTAGTATGGATTATGCATACCATAATCTGGCTTTAATGTTCCTGGGATACGGGCTTCTTCTCTGTCACGGGTAGTGAGTTCTTGTATACAGTGCGGGCCCAACACGGCACCCTAATTGCTTATTACTATCAATTCAATTGAAATCACTTTGAAGCATATTGCTAATCCATTGCTGCATATGTTCATAAAATATGTCTGCTCAACAACGTAAATTATTTTTTTTGTTTTTTTTATATATAAATTACAAACTTTACTTTTTAGCGCTTGACTGCAATCCCGCCTGATGGTAAGCAGTGATGCAATCGTTGATGGTAAAGCGCGCTAGTTTATTAAGCCTACTCACTCAAAAGAACTGAGTAAATAGGAAGGAAGACGGCAGTTGAGCGCGGTGCTGCAATGTTAAACCCAACAACACGACCAACGATGCTGCGCCAGAGGGATATTGATCTGGAGGCCCTCCACAACCAAACTCCCGACACAACAACATTTCGCGCATCGTACCCGGCACGTACATCGCAACACAACTGCTCAGACCCGTCCTCCGTACGGCTTCACCAGACATCATACCGGAACACGATGAATCGCTTGGCGGCATGACTTTGTCTGGTGGGTGGTAATTTAACGCCGGCGGCTGATGTTGTGGCCTACCACCGAGAAAAATGAGGCAATGAACGTGGTTGAGTTGCCAAAATGAAACCCATTGCTACTGATAGTGTATTACGCAATTACCCTGCGGGTTGGTAGATGTCACAGATCTTCGAATTCTTTTTGGTTCTAGGACATGTCGATTTCCTCATCATCATCATCATTATCAACCTTTTTATCGTCCCATTGCTGGGCACAGGTCTCCTCTCATAAGAGAAGGATTGAGCGTAATCATACGTCGTATCGATTTCGGGCGGTTTCCTCACGAAGTTTTATTCATCGTATTTATTCACCGAGCGCGTTGGTTACGCGAGTGGTTATGAAATGAACAATAAATAAGTTTAAATGTTTTAAATAAAATTCTCGTGTCACAGTTTTCGTTCCCATGCTCCTCCGAAACGGCTTGACCGATTCTCATGAAATTTTGTGAGCGTATTGAGTAGGTCTGAGAATCGGTCAACATCTATTTTTCATCCCCCTAAATGTTAGGGGTAGTCCACCCCTAATTTTTTTTTATTTTTTTTAGACACAATTTTCAGTTTCTATTTTTATAATACAAAATACAAAAATACATACAGAACTAAATTTTCACCCTTTTACGATCAACCCTTATTTTTTAATAGCCATTTTAGTAATTTCATCAGTTTTCATCTGATCAATCTGATCAATCGTCATTTAATTAGTTTTATTCCCAAGGGAAATCTAAAAAACGAGATGTAACCGAATTCCACGCGGGCGAAGCTGCTGGCGGAAAGCTAGTATATATATATTAAACTTGAGGTAACGGCCTCAACTTACGAGTTGTAATAGGTGGTTTATTTTTTTATTTTTAGCTTCTTCATCTAACTATTCATGGTGAGATTTTTATAGAATCAATCGGAAGCTATTACTTATAGTTACCACCCACCAGACAAACTCTTGCTGCCAAGCGATTCGTCGTGTATCGGCATGATGTCTGGTGAAGCCGTACGGAGGACGGGTCTGAGCAGTTGTGTTGCGATGTGTGCCGGGTACAATGCGCCAAATGATTTTGTGTCGAGAGTTTGGTCGTAGAGGGTCTCCATCTCACTCTCCCTCTGGGTTAAACATTGCATCACCTCGCTCAACTACTGTCTTCCTTCCTATTCACACATTTTTTGAGTGAATGGGCTTATTAAACTGGCGCGCTTTACCATCAACGATTGCATCACTGCAACAAGCACCTAGTTTATAACTATTAAAAAAAAACTATAGATACATATCCTGTTTACCTTATCAGATGTCGTAGTATAAGTAACCTTAAGGGCACGACTTACGGTCAGACTTATTAACCTCACACAAATACATTAATTGACTCTCTACTAACCACGATTACTCATTCGACCTTCACACGTCTCCTTCAATACTTCCCACCTTCAAATAACTACGTTTAATTATTGGGACCGATGCCAGTCAAACCGATTTATTTATGGGTTGTTCTAAGATCCCTCTCAATGCATTCGACTGACTGGTAGTTGACAGAGCCTACCTACCTTCAGTTTAATTGCTTCCATTTCATGTAACCCGATAAATACGGAGAGGAGAAACTTTCATTGCAGTGAGACTTTCGAGGAAGTGTGATTTTGTGAAGAGAACTAATTGGACGGCAGTATTTTTTAGGGATCCAGCTGTCTATCTGTCTGTTACGGCCAATTTTCTCAGGAATACTTGGCGGTATAAGGCTAGAATTTATATTAAATACTCAGGTCTATAGTCACTTAGAGCTGTTCAAAAATTTAAACTTCTAAGCCAATGCAATCAAAAAGTACAGCCGTTTATGCCGCAAATTGTCGACACTCGCACGGAAACAAAACCTACTGAGTAGTAGTCCCATAAAGTATTGAACTCAAAATGTTGAAGTTTGGTATGAAACACATAAAGACAGAAACACACACAGATAAAGAGAGAATTTTGAAAACCGTAAATTTTTAAAGATATCTTGTTTATTCCGCACAAACAAAACGCACAATATAAGTAAATAATAATCACAATAAAAAAACACATAATAAAGTCAAAAGTCTCGTACTCAAACACGAAAACTTAGTTGGCTTGAAGTCAAAGTCAGGGTCATAGAGAACACACTTTATTTGACAATTGATATTAGATCCGTCAGTCATCCATGATGCGCCCGCGACACAGGCAGATGCATAGACATTATACTAATGGACATGCTGTACGAATATATTCTGCAGATTTTTTTTGGTTTTAATAAGAGTGAGAGAGATGGCCTATGCTTTCGGTCTAGCACTATCTATTTCCTTATAGATGATCGATGATTTTGAGAGAGATAAAGATAGACGAAACTTCGTTACTTCTCTTTCTTTTGGAGTGCCACAATTCTTATCTCTAAGGCATGTCCATTGGTATAATTATGTCGATGGGCAGATGACAACAAACCAAACAACAACTATCAGACAAATGCGGAGTTTTTGGCGGGAAGCTAAGATGAGTGGCCACATCATGACTTTGCATCAAACCTTGCTCACAGACGGTTCACGTCGCCATTATTATGAAATAAAATTTTCAAAGAATTTCTATAATTTGTTATGGCAAAATCGTGGTATATATTCCACAGAGGCCATTGATCAAGAGTTGAGGTTGAATCTCACCTTGAAAAAAGAAGAAGACTTGTAGCAAAGTAAGTAGCAGTAAAGCCGTTCGTCGCATCTGTGCAAGAAAATTTAGTAATTTCACATATTAAAAATCTCTCTGTTGAACGGAATCCTTTCGCGAATCTGACTCGAATTTGGCCAGTTGTTAGATTTGTTAGTTCCCGACAGATTTGAACTTTGGAAATGCTTCATCTTTTTACAGTGGCAATACAATCATAAATTGTGCCACTTACATGTTTTTTTTTTTCATTATAATTAGTGCTAGACCGCAATCCCGCCTGGTGGTAAGCAGTGGTGCAATCGTTAATGGTTAAACGCGCTAGTTTATTAAGAGCCTATTCAGTCTAGCCTTGAAGAAACTCAAATTGTAGTCCGATGGAAAAATAGCCACTGGCAAACTCTTCCAGTCTCTCGATGTCATCATCATCATCCCAGCGTTAATCCCAGTCGCATCCTAAGCCTTTTCAGCTTTGGAGTCTGGGGTCCGCTTTTACCAGTCCAACTGCTGATATGGCTAAACTTCGACATATTCCGTGAAGCGACTGCCGTCTGACCTCTACAACCCGAAGGCGACATCGAAGCATCGCAGCTAGACCAATTGTTGGACTGTTTTTAGGGATCCAACGACCCGTAACGACTGCCACTAGATGTTCATATGGCAACCGGGACCAACGGCTTGCATTGTGCGGGGATCGAACCCGCGCCACCTTGCTCAGCGGCCGCGTCCGCTACCACTACGCCACGGAGGCTGCCAGTCCCCCGATGTATGCGGTATGAATGAAGAGGCGAAAAGTATCGTCCGGATCGTGGTGGTGTTAACAATGTAAGGGTGGAAACTCGCCGTACGACGGGTCGTCCGATGGTGGAACGGAGATGGGGGAATTAAATCATGCAATTCCCTCGCACACTCACCAAAATGCATCCTATAGAACACCGAAAGGCTGGCTACTCTACGCCTGTGAAAACCCAAGCATAGTTCTCTCCTTTGCCCCATGAGTGACTTTGAGCCTTCTTATATGGCCCATTGTTAGCGACTACGTCTCAATTCCTGAAGTCATCACTGGGAACACACTGGTTAAAGACTTTTGTCTTGAGATACTGCGGTAATAATAATAATAACATCTATTTATAAATACCTTGTGCATGACATACATAGTTGTATTAGAAACTAGAATGTTATAAAGTAAAACCAGGACAACAAAAACAGGGGTCGGAAGACACCCTTTGCCTATAACAGGCAGAAAAATCTGTCTGGAAAGGGTATCTATTTATATAATGTCTTAGGGTATCTATTTATAAAATATCGTAGCGTTTACAAAATATTTGGTGTGGGTAAACAAAGTACTTATTTATATTTAAGGAGAAAACGCGCTAATCTCAAGAACTACTGGTCAGATTTCAAAAAATATTTTTGCGTTGGATAGCCCATTAATCCAGGCTTTAGGGTTTTTTAACATCACGCTGTGACCAAAAGGAGCGGAGCATAACTAACTCCACGCGAACGAAGGCGCGAAATATTCGGCTAGGCAGGTAATGAAGTGTTTTAATATATTTTGACTTGGCGCAAACTTGGTATAGCTAAATACATTCAGAGAAGTAAACATTTTAATATTGACTCCCTACGTCAATTTGGCTTGTTATATCCATATCATGCAACTTTCAAAGAGTGGCAGTTGTGATTTGATTATACGAACAATTTAAGTGGGCTGTCAAATTCAATTTCATTTATTTGTCCGAATATGATACATTACATGGTATTTAATAAATGGTCTGGCGTGTGGTTATTGGGTAAGCAATTTATAATGATCACAATACTAAAACAAAATATTAGACTAACATTGATCACGAACATTATCATTTCAGCTGAAAGATGTCCACTGCTAGAAATGGGCCGACCTCATGCATCTCCACATCGACCGGCCACAATCAGCTTCTGGCCACAATCGTCACGATCACGTACCAGAAGACGTAACGTAGGAAGGTTTTCCACAAGTTGGACATGCAAACTTGTTAAAGCCGCGGGTAAACATTAATATTGATACTATAATATATTTAATAAATAATTACTGATTCATATTTTCATACGCGGCATTGGTCCTTTTTGTTCGCATTTATAATCGTAATGCGTATGTCATTTCCATCGCACCCTAATTTCTCATATTTGGGCCATGACCTAAACAGACTTTGCATCACCGCCATTTGGTTGATTCAGTATTAAGAACGCATTTATTTTTATATTCAGTAGGTTAATCATTTAATTTAGATATACATATGTATAATATATATTAATTCATGTTAATGTTAAGAGTATTAATGTTAAGTTCTGTTAAATATTGTAAAAAATAAACACATATTAGAAGTCAGTTATCTCCGGCAGAAGTTACCACCCACCAGACAAAGTCTTGCCGCCAAGCGATTCGTCGTGTTTCGGCATGATGTCTGGTGAAGCCGTACGGAGGACGGGTCTGAGCAGTTGCGTTGCGATGTGTGGCGGGTACGGTGCGCCAAATGTTATTGTGTCGGGAGTTTGATCGTGGAGGATGTCCAGATTAATCTCCCTCAGGCGCAGCATCGTTAGTCGTGTTGTTGGGTTTAACATTGGATCACCTCGCTCAACTGCCGTCATCCTTCCTATTCCTAAGTTTTTTAAGTGAATGGGCATAGTAAACTTGTGCGCTTTACCATTAACGATTGCATCACTGCTTACCATCAGGCGGGATTCCAGTCAAGCACTAGTTTATAACTATATAAAAAAAAAAACATTTCGTAATAAGCGAAAAAAATATTTAATAATATTTTTGCTAAAACTATTCAATTCAAGTCTTTTTGCGACACAATTTTTATAAATAAATAGCAATAATATTTTTCTATCAATCGCGTAATATTACGGAAATAAACATCGTCGTTGTACGTATTGTATTCGAGAATATGATTCATTGTGACACTGAATAAACTTTCATTTGGACTTTGATATATAATCTGAATGATGATGCATCATTAACTGTGAAAGGCAGTTGAACAGACATGCGATACATAAAAAAGATAATATTTTATTGCTAGAATGGAATATGTATAGATATCTTTTTACAGCAATCACTTTTCATGCAACATTGCGTATATAAAAAATGTGATCTAGAAGCACGAGTTTTTATTAATGACTTACTTGAATCCGAGATTGCTGGAATTTGTTCGAGTGTGAAAGAAATTATAAGTCTAATATTTCGGATGGAAAAAAAAAAGAAATGACAAGTTCTGTTTTTTTTTACATGCTTTTTATTAGCAAACAAGCAAGCAAGCAAGCAAACATACAAGTGAAGTATGTTTGCTTGCTTGTTTGCTTGTTTGTTTGTCCGTCTCTAACTCTTGTTGTGTAAATGTGCTCCGAGTGAGCGGCTTTTTACTGTAAAATGTCCGACCGTTTTCAATACGTACGTTCGTTCGTTTTTAGGGTTCCGTACCTCAAAAGGAAAAAACGGAACCCTTATAGGATCACTTTGTTGTCCGTCTGTCTGTCTGTCTGTCTGTCTGTCTGTCACCACCCTTTATCTCAAGAACGCGTGGACGTATCAAGCTGAAATTCACATGAAATACTCAGGTCTATTGTCCCTTTAAGCTGTGAAAATATCAAACTTCTAAGCCAAGCCAATCAAAAGTTACAGCCGATTATGTCGATATTTTCAACAAATTTTCGACACTCGCAAAGGAATCAAAACCTACAGGATATTCCCGTAAACTGAGAATCTTGAAAATTGGCATGAAGCATTGTCATATAATGCAAATATAGGAAAAATTGCGAAAGTCACATTTTTTTTAGTTATATAATATAATAAACATATTTTAATAAAATGGAACTTACTACCTCATTTCTCACGAACGAATAAAGTTATCAAATTGAAATTTATACCAAATACCTAGGTCTATTGTCCCTTTAAGCTGTGAAAATATCAAACTTCTAAGCCAAGCCAATCCAAAGATACAGCCGATATGTCGATATTTTCAACAAATTTTCGACACTCGCAAAGGAATCAAAACCTACAGGATACTTCCCGTAAACTCAGAATCTTGAAATTTGGCATGAAGGATTATCATATAATACAAATATAGGAAAAATTGCGAAAATCACATTTTTTTAGTTACATAATATAATAAACATATTTTAATAAAATGGAACTTACTACCTTATTTCTCACGAACTAATAAAGGTATCAAATTGAAATTTATACCAAATACTTAGGTCTATTGTCCCTTTAAGCTGTGAAAATATCAAACTTCTAAGCCAAGCCAATCAAAAGATACAGCCGATTATGTCGATATTTTCAACAAATTTTCGACACTCGCAAAGGAATCAAAACCTACAGTATACTTCCCGTAAACTCAGAATCTTGAAAATTGGCATGAAGCATTGTCATATAATGCAAATATAGGAAAAATTGCGAAAATCTCATTTTTTTAGTTACATAATATAATAAACATATTTTAATAAAATGGAACTTACTACCTTATTTCTCACGAACTAATAAAGGTATCAAATTGAAATTTATACCAAATACCTAGGTCTATTGTCCCTTTAAGCAGTGAAAAAATCAAACTTCTAAGTTAAAGCGATCAAAAGATACAGCAGTTTATATCGACACCTTAGACGAATTTCCGTCACACGCTAGGGAATCAAAACGAAAACCTACAAGGTACTTCCCGTGAACTCAGAATCTTGAAATTCGGCACGAAGCAACGTTATATTATAGTACAGACAGATAAAAGAAAAATTGTTAAAATGATAAATTTGAAGTTACATGAAATATTAAAATATTATTTTTGCTTACATGACATAAAATATTTTTTTAATAATTATAAACTTACTACCTACCCTTTTTCACATGAACGCGTAGAGATATTAAAGTTGAAATTCATATCAAACACTTCTTAAATCTAATTGCCTCTAAACTGGGAAAAATTCTAAATCAATGCTAGTATTATACATGCGAAAGTTGTCGTGTAACGACAAGAAAAGACTTTAGAGGGAGACAGTATTTATTAAGTATACAGAAAAGACAAGATGGAAGTATAAAAATGAATAATGTAGATGAATAATGTAGATGAATGATTGATGGGTGATGGTGAAGGGCGGCCCCTGGTGGACCGGCGGCAGTTACGGAGAAGCGGCCCTGGCGGACCGGCGACAGCAACAGACGAGCGGCCCTGGCGGACCGGCGACAGCAACAGACGAGCGGCCCTGGCGGACCGGCGACAGCAACAGACGAGCGGCCCTGGCGGACCGGCGACAGCAACAGACGAGCGGCCCTGGTGGACCGGCGACAGCAACGGACGAGCGGCCCTGGTGGACCGGCGACAGCAACGGACGAGCGGCCCTGGTGGACCGGCGACAGCAACGGACGAGCGGCCCTGGTGGACCGGCGACAGCCACGGACGAGCGGCCCTGGTGGACCGGCGACAGCAACGGACGAGCGGCCCTGGTGGACCGGCGGCAGCTGCAGAGGAGCGGCCCTGGTGGACCGGCGGCAGCTACGGAGGAGCGGCCCTGGTGGACCGGCGGCAGCTACAGAGGAACGGCCCTGGTAGACCGGCGGCAGCTACAGAAGAACGGCCCTGGTAGACCGGCGGCAGCTACAGAAGAGGGACTGCCCCGGCGTCACAAGGCCGGCAGCAGTCGAGGGCTCCGGCGGCAAAGGGCCAGGCAGCTCCAGGCGCACCAGTTATATAGAGACTGGCACAGCAGGAAACACCCTAGGAGGGCTCTCGAGGCAGCGTTTACTGGAGACCTACTTTTAAGAGGCTTGTTTGGAAGCCAGAGCTCGACTGACCACTGCTCTGCGATGATTCCTAAAGAAACCTCGCAGAACGGTTTGAGGTCGAAATTTAAAATATTCGAAAATATGGACGAGGAACGGTAAATAATTTTACCATAAAAGAGTTCGAATAACAATTATGAAATAAAAATAGCAGACCAACAAGAATTTTGATGAGAAGGTTGTCATAGATACGTCATCAACAATGTTGTCAAAAAATGTCAAAATAATGAAAATGTTCTGTAACAATGTAAATATAAATGGTATTAAATTAAAAAGTGCTGTGTTTGATAGGAAAAAGTGATACAGTCCTGCATAGGTACGGCTTCCTACGCTAAGGGGTCACTAAGTCGCCGCAACTTAGGCTTAAAGTTGAGGACTGTGACTGTGAACTGAAAAATGAGTCCTGGTGTAGTGGAATATGATCAAAACAGAGCCTCATAATAATGGAATGCATATTATGGACCGTGGAAATGAATGATACATATATAAGTATGAATATGAGTATAAATAATAAGTGTAAGTATATCTGAATATGTACATAACATTACATTTTCCCCCCGACCCTGGAAAAATTTTCAACTGTAGAAAATTTTCTAATAAGATTTCAAGTAGGGACTGTAAAACAACACTTCACACATTCATCCATATCCATTCACCCATTCATACCATCTATCTCTTTCAAGCAATCTTCTTCATACAGGTATGGGTGGAGTTCAGAGTTGATGACTGCCACTCATAGAAGTGTGTTTTAGAATGACGACAAGGCTTATTTTTGGAGTTGTCAGCCGCTCCAGACTGGAAGGAAAAAAAAAAGAAACATTAGATAATGTAAGTAGAAATTTAAGCTCCTAGAAGAGCGAAAGAGTTAGCATTTGGTTTAGGCTTATTTTAGGAGTAACCAACCGCTCCTGCATAGGCTTATTTAATGAGTTGCAATCCGCTCCATAGAGTAGAAGAGTGAGACTGAAGAGTAGGGTCGAGCAAATATAATGTGATGTTTGTGTAGTGAGTGATGTTTATATATAATATAAAAAATAAATAGAATGTGGAGCTGTAAACAAAAGAATGAAGTAATATTTACATAAATAATTAGTAGATAAAGTAATTGACATTAATAAGAATCGTTTTTCAAAGAATCGAAAGTTTCGAAGTTAAAATATCTTCCGATGGTGTAGTGGGAGCTAGCAGAAGTATCTGCTTCTTTAACAATATAACTGTTTTTGATATTCAAGCTCGTTTTTATTTAAGAGTTCAAATTTGATTGGACGAGACATATTTAAGTGTAAGTTAGAAAAAAGATAGTTAAGTATGTAAAAGTATACCTTGTTTTCCTGTTAGGGAAAAAAAAGAAAATTAAGTTAGGTGTTGTAAGTATATATGAGTGAATGAGTTATGTGTGTGTTAAGAGAAAATGAAAGGGATAGAATAGCCAAAATATTTAACCAAAGAGCTGAGAATGTAAGACACTAGACAAAGTGTTTCTTTTGAATTTAGGAAGTTAAGGGGGTGCAGGAAATTTTAGTTGGGCGCCAAACTGTCGTGTAACGACAAGAAAAGACTTTAGAGGGAGACAGTATTTATTAAGTATACAGAAAAGACAAGATGGAAGTATAAAAATGAATAATGTCGATGAATGATTGATGGGTGATGGTGAAGGGCGGCCCCTGGTGGACCGGCGGCAGTTACGGAGGAGCGGCCCTGGCGGACCGGCGACAGCAACAGACGAGTGGCCCTGGCGCACCGGCGACAGCAACAGACGAGCGGCCCTGGCGGACCGGCGACAGCAACAGACGAGCGGCCCTGGTGGACCGGCGACAGCAACGGACGAGCGGCCCTGGTGGACCGGCGACAGCAACGGACGAGCGGCCCTGGTGGACCGGCGACAGCAACGGACGAGCGGCCCTGGTGGACCGGCGACAGCAACAGACGAGCGGCCCTGGTGGACCGGCGTCAGCAACGGACGAGCGGCCCTGGTGGACCGGCGGCAGCTGCAGAGGAGCGGCCCTGGTGGACCGGCGGCAGCTGCAGAGGAGCGGCCCTGGTGGACCGGCGGCAGCTGCAGAGGAGCGGCCCTGGTGGACCGGCGGCAGCTACGGAGGAGCGGCCCTGGTGGACCGGCGTCAGCTACAGAAGAACGGCCCTGGTAGACCGGCGGCAGCTACAGAAGAACGGCTCTGGTAGACCGGCGGCAGCTACAGAAGAGGGACTGCCCCGGCGTCACAAGGCCGGCAGCAGTCGAGGGCTCCGGCGGCAAAGGGCCAGGCAGCTCCAGGCGCACCAGTTATATAGAGACTGGCACAGCAGGAAACACCCTAGAAGGGCTTTCGAGGCAGCGTTTACTGGAGACCTTCTTTTTAAGAGGCTTGTTTGGAAGCCAGAGCTCGACTGACCACTGCTCTGCGATGATTCCTAAAGAAACCTCGCAGAACGGTTGGAGGTCGAAATTTAAAATATTCGAAAATATGGACGAGGAACGGTAAATAATTTTACCATAAAAGAGTTCGAATAACAATTATTAAATAAAAATAGCAGACCAACAAGAATTTTGATGAGAAGGTTGTCATAGATACATCATCAACAATGTTGTCAAAAAAATGTCAAAATAATGAAAATGTTCTGTAACAATGTAAATATAAATGGTATTAAATTAAAAAGTGCTGTGTTTGATAGGAAAAAGTGATACAGTCCTGCATAGGTACGGCTTCCTACGCTAAGGGGTCACTAAGTCGCCGAAACTTAGGCGTAAGTTGAGGACTGAGTCTGTAAACAGAAAAATGAGTCCTGGTGTAGTGGAATATGATCAAAACAGAGCCTCATAATAATGGAATGCATATTATGGACCGTGGAAATGAATGATACATATATAAGTATGAATATGAGTATAAATAATAAGTGTAAGTATATCTGAATATGTACATAACATTACAAAGTAACTCTGTCTGTCTGTTACGCTTTCCCGCCTAAACCTCTCAACCGATTTTGATGAAGTTTGGCACAGACAATCTTTAGACCCCGAGAAAGAACATAGGCTACCTTTTATCGCGGAAAAATTTGATGTTCCCGAGAGGAATTTAAACAGCGCGATATAACCGAACTCCACGTGGGCGAAGCCGCTGGCGGAAAGCTAGTACGTCATAAATTATAAACCGCTACGTTTGTACGGCGGAACCCTCGGTGTGCGAGTCCGACTCGCATTTTGCCGGTTTTTTTTTTTTTTAAAAGAAGAATATTCAAATAAAAAGTTGATGTTGTTGGCTTTCTCGGTGGTAGGCCACAACTTCAGCCGCCGGCATACGTTACCACCCACCAGACAAAGTCATGCCGCCAAGCGATTCGTCATGTTCCGGCATGATGTCTGGTGAAGCCGTTCGGAGGACGGATCTGAGCAGTTGTGTTGCAATGTACGTGCCGGGTACGATGCGCGAAATGTTGTTGTGTCGGGAGTTTGGTTGTGGAGGGCCTCCAGATCTATCTCCCTCTGGCGCAGCATCGTTGGTCGTGTTGTTGGGTTTAACATTGCATCACCGCGCTCAACTGCCGTCTTCCTTCCTATTTACTCAGTTCTTTTGAGTGGGTAGGCTTAATGATCTAGCGCGCTTTACCATCAATGATTACGTCACTGCTTACCATCAGGCGGGATTGCAGTCAAGCGCTAATTTGTAATTTCTATAAAATAAAATAAATATAATAATATACAAAAATTATGGCACAAAGCGCCTCACGCTTTTTTAAAAATAATTTTTAACTTTTGAGTTTGATATTTCCTAAAAGCATGTTTTTTAGTTTTTTTTTTAAGGTAGTAGTATGTTATAATCATGTCCCTAACTGGGACAGGCCTACTTTGTGAGAGAGAGTGCGCTGTAAGCCATTACTAGGCTCAGTGCGGATTGTAATTTTCATATTCTTGGATAAGCCGATTTTTTTACGATTTGCCCTTTACCGTTTTCAGAACAATGTCAAAGAAATAATTTACACTAAGGTCCGTATTCCAGAAGGAAACTCAGCATTGATCTCTGTTTAAAGATTACTTAAAACTAGTTTCAACAAATCAAAAGGCTTCAAGAGACTTAAGTATAGCTTGAGTTTTGAGTGACGTTCTGTGACACGGACCTAAGAACAGCGTCTCTTGGGTTCTCGGACCTTAGGGGAGTTGTATCGTCATCATCATCATCATCATCAACAACCTTCTAATCGTCCCACTGCTGGGCACAGGTCTCCTCTTATACATAGAAGGATTGAGCGTAATCACCACGCTTGCTCAATGCGGGTTGGCGATTTCAGACTTAAAAGTCCAGGTTTCCTCAAGATGTTTTCCTTCACCTTCACTCATTGGTGTCCAAGAAATACTTAGAAAGTACATATAACTTTAGAAAAGTTACATTGGTACTTGCCTGACCTGGAATCGAACCCGCGCACTCATACTTTGAGAGGCTGGTGTTTTAACCACTAGGCCACCACGACGGGGTTGTATACCTTACCTATAATTTGTAAGTCATGTTCATAACCACTGAATCACAACTGTATAATTTTATTTTATAAATGACTAGCTGCGCCCTGCGGTTTCACCCGCGTAGGTTTCTAACCAGTAGAAACATCGGGATAAGAGTAACCTATGTGTCATTCCTGGTTATAGCCAATCTGTATGCCAAATTTAATCAAAATTTGTTCAGTAGATTTTGCGTTAAAGAGTAACAAATATCCATCTATCCTCACTAACTTTCGAAATTATAATTTAAGTAGATTAATAGAAGTAGACTTTTATTAAAAGGCACACGCAAATAATAAATATATCTTAAATACTTTAGACTAGTCTAAAGTACTAAATTATCATTATTATTTATTAAATAATAAATATATCTATTAAAGTTATATTAGTATCATTATCATCGTCATTGTCATCAACCTTTTATCGTCCCACTGCTGGGCACAGGTCTCCTCTCATGAGCGTAATCATCGCGCTTGCTCAATGCGGGTTGACGATTTCAGACTTAAGTTTGAAATCGTCAACGCGCATCAAAAAAGTCCAGGTTTCCTCAAGATGTTTTCCTTCACCATTTTAATCAGTCATTGGTGTCCAAGACATAATTAGAAAGTACATACAGGGTGGCGCAATAGAACGTGCATATTGCATCATTTTTTTTTGCGGGGTAGAAGGGGCGTGGGCGAGGGGAGACCGATATCGTTGGGTAGCGCGGTTCATGAAGTTTTAGTCACTATGAGTCACTTCGACGGGAAGCGTCGCGCATTTTGCGTGCGCGCATTTTACGAAAACTCTCGTTCGTACGTAGTTGTCAGGCGACTATTTTGGTCTGAGTATGGTGTACGGCAAATTAGGGAGGCTCCGAGTGCTAATTTAATTAAAATCTGGATAAAGCGGTTTGAAGAGTCTGGATCGACGTTTAAACCACACGCAAAAGGTCGTCCACGCACATCTAGGACCGAAGACAATATTGAGAGTGTTAAGCAGTCGGTACGAGAAGATCCACAAATGTCTACTCGCAAGAGATCGTCTGTCCTAAACATATCGCGACGAAGTTTGCAACGAATTTTAAACTTGGATCTTAAATGGCATCCAAACAAGCTGCAATTAACTCAAGAATTGAAAGACTCTGACTTCATAGCACGGCTCACATTTGCTAATGAAATGCTCAATCGGTTTTCAAATTTTGAAAACATCCTTTTCTCTGATGAGGCACATTTTCATATGAATGGGTTCGTAAACCGCCAAAATTGTCGTTATTGGAATAGTGAGAATCCCAGACTCAAACATCAAAAACCGTTACATAGCCCTAAAGTGACAGTTTGGGCCGCAATCTCTGCCAAAGGAATAATTGGTCCTTATTTTTTTGAAAACGCACGGGGGCAAAACATCACTGTTAATACCGAACGCTATGTTGCGATGTTGGAAGGTTTTTTGGCCCCAGAACTTGAAAATTCAAGAATAAAGAACTCTAGGACTTGGTTCCAACAAGACGGAGCTACTAGTCACACATCAAATGACTCCATGGCGGTTGTGAAGCAGATGTTCCCTGGCAAACTGATTTCGAAAAGAGGTGATATCCCATGGCCTCCGCGCAGTCCAGACTTGACGCCTCCTGACTTTTTTTGTGGGGATACCTCAAACACAAAGTCTACACCAATAATCCGAGAAACATCAGTCAGCTCAAGGAGAATATTCGTGGTGAAATGGCAGCAATCACACCAGCACTACTTAAGAAAGTTTTCGGTAATTTTCGTTTGCGGTTAGAGGAGTGCCAACGTAGAAAGGGTCATCATTTAGATGATGTTATTTTTAAAAAATAAACTTCAGTTATCACTTAATAATTGCTTAGTTTTATTTTAACTATACCTTTTGTATTTATTTTTTAATAATTATTTTAAAAATGCACGTTCTATTGCGCCACCCTGTATAACTTAGAAAAGTTACATTGGTACTTGCCTGACCTTAAATCGAACCCGCCCACTCATACTTGAGAGGCTGGTGTTTTAACCACTAGGCCACTCCGACTTACTATATTAGTATAGTGTATTTGTTTGGTTCTTGGATAGCTGGACTGCGTTTCTTAGGCGCGTCTTCTGGGAAACTCGATAGAATCCCCCACGAACCCCAAGCACATACAAATAAGACAAGGTTGGACTTACGGGATTCCCAGCGCTGCACTCTCCGGGTTGTGGTGGAGGCCTCCACAGATGTTCACTTGGTCACTTGGTTGGTGGTTTCAAGGGGTAATTATCGTTTTATAGATTTTTTTATGATAAGCCGGCCGGCGCGCATGGTGAACTTTTTCGATGTTGTTGAAGAGAGAGTGAGTGAAGTTATTCGTGAGCGCTGAATGTGAATGAACGGGAAGGAACCGGAAAATTTTAATGTGCTTGATGTAAGAATGGTTGCATACTTTAACAGTATTAGAATTAAAGTTATATTTATTAATTATTCTATTCTATTTTCCAAAATAGTTTTAAATATAATCACACTATTTTATAACAAACTAAGGGCATGATAACATGCAGCGAATACGTGCGCGTGCGTGTGCGTGCGAATATAAGACGGCCGGATCGCTACAAAAATTATGTAGGAAGTGTCACCTAATCGCTGCTCCGAAAGTTTGCAACATACAAATAAAAGTGCGCCACCAGTGTTACCAACACAAATATAAATTACTAGCTGTGCCCACCGGTTTCACCCGCCCCTTCGCCCCAGTTGATATAAAATAAGCGCCTGTTAAAATAATGGGGGCAATATGTACGCCAGCGTTAGCTCCCGTTTTCGCAACATTTTTTGTTCCTGCTCTGCTCCTATTGGTCATAGCGGGATGTTTTATAGCCTATATACTTTCTCAGGCTCTAGACTATCTGTGTACAAATTTCATTACAATCGGTTCAGTAGTTTTGGCGTGAAAGCCGGACAGACGGACAGACAGAGATACTTTGGCATTTATAATATTAGTATGGATTACAGTTTTTAATTTAAAATAATTAAACGTTTTGATTTTTGAGTAGCATCAATGACTATGAAATCAAAAATAAAAGCAACGAATTTTATACGTTCAATGTAACTTTATATGTCTTCGTATCGATGAAATATTAATTGCTCTGACAATTCTGGAAAACTCGAGTTGTTTATCGATTTCATTAATACTTACTGAAACACAAAATGTTGATAGTCTAGCCAACTCCTTTAAACACTTGCTCAGACAGCGGCACTAAAGATACAAATTAAACCGTAAAAAAGTAATAAATAAAAGATGAACTCAAGTACTACTCAGTCCGTTTTAAAAGTCTCAAGCTTTGAGTGGCACTTTAGTGGTCCGGCGAGAAGAATGGCTTAAAGAAACGAAAGGGAAGATTACAATTAAACGAGACAGTTCACGTTTGTACCCATAGAGTATCTGGTAAGGTGTGGCGTTACGGGTTGTTGGAGCCCCCAAAAGTCTAACAATTGGTCTAACTGCAATGCTTAGATATCGCCTTCGGGTTTTAGAGGTCAGACGGCAGTCGCTTCACGGAAAATATCGAAGTTTAGCCAAAATCAGCAGTTAGAACTGGAAAAGCGGACTCCAGGCTCCAAAGCTGAAAAGCTACGGATGCGACTGGGATTAACGCTGAGATGATGATGATGATGAGTAAGGTGTGGCTAATAATTACTCACATATCTTAAAAAAATATATATATGTATATATTATTTTATACATTATGTATAATAACACATACATACATAATACATAAATATGTATATAATATAGAGGACGTATTTTAAACGACGTTTAATTTTTTTTTAATTTTCTATTACTATTAATTGAATATTTTTTTCAGTTTTAGACTTCAATCATTCGTTTTCTTCTCTTCTTGTTCTTACACACTATTGACTACATTTCTATTTTACTTCTCCTTTCGCAAGTCTGCTGGAAGAAATTTCTTAAGTTCTGTTCGAGCTGCTGAACCTTGGACAAAATTATCTTAGCATTGTGTTGATTCAATTTCTTAGTATTGTATAATTGCATGGCAAACGTGTGAGCACAATGTACGAATGTGCTGTAAGGCATTTATTTGTTGGGTTAGACTTTTTTATTAACTTGATTGTGCTCTGACTGTTGAGAGTATGTCATGCTCACTCAAATGTCTCGCTGATGGTGGCGTGTGTGTTAGGTTATTAGGTTCCCTTCAATATGGTTGAGCTGAATGATGCTAATCCAGACGTCATGTTCGTAAACGGACGCCGTCAGAGGGGACTGGTCATCTCTTAGCTGCCACGGCGTATTTTAATTTCTGAATTTATTTTTGTGTGTTTTCCAAAATGGACGAAATACATTTCTGCATCGTTCTCACACGGTTGATTTCAACATGAATGATGTAATCAAATATTTGTAACAATAGCTTGGAAATTTAAAAGAGTGTCCATGGAGTTCCTTGCCGGTTCTTCTCCATAGGTACCTACTCTTTGGGATGGGCGAATAGCTTCATCTTATTGACTGACCTGACCTTCTGACAATTCAAAAGTGCCTGTAACTGGTTTGTTTGAAATAAATGATTTGATTTGATTTAAGAAATAAGCGACACCTTTGTACTCAGGTTTTAATTATTGTGTGTACATAAATAATAAAACTAATGGTATGGCTTAGTGGTAGGCTATAACATCGGCTGCTGGCAGAAGTTACCACCCACCAGTCCAAGTCTTGCCGCCAGCGATTCGTCGTGTTCCGGCATGATGTTTGGTGAAGCCGTACGGAGGACGGATCTGAGCAGTTGTGTTGCGATGTGTAGATATGACGCGCCAAATGTTGAGTCGGGAGTTTGGTCGTAGAGAGTCTCCAGCCCTCTAATCGGCGAACACATTTTTGTCAAATGATTGCGACTAGTTGGGATCGTTTGGACCGAACGCACCAATGGGCGGTCCAAACGATCCCAACTAGTCGCAATCATTTGACAAAAATGTGTTCGCCGATTAGGGGGCAGATCAATCTCCCTCTGGCGCAACGTGGTCGTGTTGTTAGGTTTAACATTGCTTCACCTCGCTCAACTGCCGTCTTCCTTCCTATTAATTTTGAGTGAATAGGCTTAATAAACTACCGTGCTTTACCATCAACGATTGCATCACTGTTTATCATCAGGCGGGATTGCTGTCAAGCACTAGCGTATAATGATTAAAAAAAACGATTATATGAAAGGCACTTTATGAACACGAGCAGTATACTGACAAAAGATGTAACAATCCACCGAATGTAGGGTTAATAAAAGCACACAATGTTTTAATTAAAAATGTGTGTACAAACCCCGTCAGTGTTAAAGGGTTATTTCGACATTTTAATTAATTGACAACAATAATGCACTGCCGAAAGCATGCATTGTAGATGAGTAATTTAAAATGCACATGTTTATTAACAACTTGCTTTTGCCCGCAAATTTTTCCGATTACCATAATTAGCTTATAATGTTCCAACTACTGGTAGACGGGCCTCGTTTCTCCTCTTTTATCTCTTTCTTTGATTTTCTGTTAATCAGTTCACATGCAATATTTCGTTCTCTGTTTATAATACGCCGATGCAAAGAATTTGTGCTATTCGGTGTGTACAAAGAGAGACGTGTCGTATTTTTATCTGTTGATTTCGACACGTCTTTTCCTCCCTTTGTTTTATTATCCTTTTCATATTAGGTTAAAGTATCCTATGTATAATTCCTGGTTATAAATCATCTGTGTGCTTAATTTTATCTAAGTTAATTCTGTAATTTTTTCGTGATTCATCGATCCATCCATATATGCATCCTCATAAACTTTCGCTTTTATAATATTAATAGATTAGAATAAAGAGGAGTACGGCAAGGCGACCCTCTATCACCCCGAATCTTCATAGCTGTACTAGAAATGATAACCGGGAAACTTAATTGGAAGAGAGCAGGTATATATGTACATAGAAAGGAAACATTTCATTAAGTAGTCACCTAAGTTTCGCCAACGACATTGTCCTTCTCGCAGAAAATAGCACAGGAGAAACCGGAATCAATGTTACAAGCATTACAACAAGCTAGCAGAGTGGTAGTAAGACTAAAGATCAACCTAAGCAAAACAAAACTCATGACAAATGCCACATAAAACTCTATAAATCAAATCAAATCATTTATTTCAAATAAACCAGTTACAGGCACTTTTGAATTGTCAGAAGGTCGGTCAGTCAATAAGATGAAGCTAGTCGCCCATTCCAAAGAGTAGGTACCTATGGAGAAGAACAGGCAAGAAACTCCATGGACACTCTTTTAAATTTTCAAGCTATTTTTACAAATAATTGATTACATCATTCATGTTGAAATCAACCGTGTGAGAACGATGCAGAAATATATTGTACGCTGAGAGCGTCCATAATGGAAAACACACAAAAAACAATTCAGAAATTAAAATATGCCGTGGCAGCTAAGAGATGACCAGTCCCCTCTGACGGCGTCCGTTCACGAACATGACGTATGGATCAGCATCATTCAGCTCAACCATATCGAAGGGAACCCAATGACCCAACACGCACGCCACCATCAGCGAAGACATTTGAGTGAGCATGACATACTCTCAACAGCCAGAGCACAATCAAGTCAATAAAAAGACTAACCCAACAAATAAATGCCTTACAGCACATTCGTACATTGTGCTCACACGTTTGCCATACAATTATACAACACTAAGAAATTGAATCTACACAATGCTAAGATAGTTTTTTCCAAGGTTCAGCAGCTCCAACAGTGTTCCCGAGTACTAAGTTTAGCTCCTGTGCAGCTGTATAAGTGCCGAACACCTCTGTCAGCGATACAATTCCGTAATGTACAATATGCTGGGCTACATAGTGTGTACTGGCTTAGAGTAAAAAAAAACAAACATTTACAAATTAAAACTACAAGAGGAAAAATCAAAGAACAATCAGTGTATAGAAATCGGACGCAGCTCAAGCCCAAGCCTTTTTGTCCTCAATATAATCCTTCACACTATAAAATGCTTTCTGGCACAACTTCAGTCTCTCTCAAGGAGGTCTTTACCCTCAATATTTGAGGGGTTCATGCATGCTTATTACTTTTCTTCTTAAATTAAAACTAAACCCATTTGTAATAATCAAGTTTAAATCAATTAATAATTTTTATTTAATAATAAATATATTGAATTCCAATTAATAATACTATTATTAATAATAATAATATGTTATAAACAAAACCGGTATGGATGGACCGGTATGGTATGGATTATCTGTTCCGAAATAAAAATCATTTTATTATTTATTTATATAAAATATGTATTTAAAAAAATACTTTTAATTAATTGACATTGTATTGTAATTAATAATATTAAATATTATATTGAAAGTTAAATAACACATGTTTGATTGAAGTCAATACTGATGGAATTTAAATCAATTTATCAAGTATTATTCTTATTTTATGCATGAAATAAAAGGTTTTGTTTTTGTTTATTTATTAGAATACTAGAAGTAGATTCATCAAAATGCATGCAAATATTATCTAAATTTTAGACTAGAATTAATGTCTTAAATAGGACCACACTATTTTATCACAACTAAGGACTTATTAATCGCTCTGAATTCGACGGCGACCAAGAGTATAACTATATAAGACGGCTAACTACCCAATCAGTAAGAAAATTCATGTGGCAAGTATCGCCCAATTATTGTTCCGGAAGTTCGCAACAGAATTATGAGTATTAGTATCCAATATTAGTATTAGTTTCCTAGACCTGTCCTTCTGTATGGCAGTGAGGCGTGGCCTGTGCTTGAGCGACACAAGCAGGAGCTGCGTGTCACGGAGATGAATATGCTGCGGTGGATGTGTGGAGTTACGCGGAAAGACCGCATTAGAAACTCCCACATCGGTGTCAGTCTCCGTGTCCGTGACATAGCGGACAAACTCCAAGAGAGTCGCCTGCGCTAGTACGGTCACGTCTTACGTAAACCGGCAGGTTACGTGGGTAACAAATGTCTTGCCATGGCGCCTCCGCCGGGCCGGAACAAGCGAGGTAGACCAAAGAAGTGCTAGCTTGACGTTGTAAGAGATGACATGCGTGCCAACAAAGTCACACCACATGATGCCAGTGATCGTGCGAAATGGAGGCGTATGAGTAGGAAAGCGGACCCCGGGCTCCAATGCGAAAGCCGCGGATGCGACCGGGATTATACGCTGAGATGATGATGATTAGTATTAGTTTTTTATGTGAAAGGGTAACAAACATCCAGCCATTCATGGTTACAAACTTTATCACTTATATCGAAATATAAAATAAAAAATGATTTTAATTTCGTTAATTTTGTCTAACAATGGTATTTTATGTACATGGTACCCCGCGGGTTTACCTAATTGTTTTCGGCTGCTTAACCGGCCTATTAGTTATTATTAGTTTTATTAGTATATCATTATTAGTAATAGTTTTAGTAGGATATACACAGGCAATATTACTAGACTGTTCTCTGGATATGATCTGGCTTTTTCTAAAATCTGAAAGCAAAACATCATCATCATCATTTCAGCCGAAAGACGTCCACTGCTGGACATAGGCCTCTCCCAAGGATCTTCACGACGGCCGGTCTTGCGCTTCCCACATCCAGCGGTTTCCCGCGACTATCAGCAGGTCGTCGGTCCATCTTATCGGGGGCCTAGCCACGCTGCGTCTTCCGGTGCGTGGTCGCCACTCGAGAACTCGTTGGCCCTAACGGGCATCGATCCTAAACAAACATGTTGCTGGCATGGGAATATCAGGCTAAAATGTATTCTGTGTATTATTATGATACAATGAGAAGTCCGCTATAATACTGTAATACGTTCTCGTTTTAATTAATTATTCTAGTTCCATCGTCACAAATTTAGTATTTATAATATTAATTAAAGTATGATTTTAGTTAATATTATCCTACAATGATTTTTTTATGTACATGACACCCCGCGGGTTTTCCTAAATGTTCTCGGATGCTTAACCGGGCTATCCTTAGTAAATTATGGCCTCCAGTCAGGGCATAAAAAGTATAAGCTGAGGGATTGCACGCTAAGGGCACCCCCTGCTGGGCACTGACGTCGGTTGAGAGAGGGCAGTTCTACAATGTCTCTAGTTTCTATAAAAGATTGAGTAGCAGTTATATTAACATAACATAATCAGTAACAAAGTGGTCAGTAACCTACCACGCGGAATCAGTGCGGGTTAGTAGATGTCACATATCTTTGAAGTTTTTAGCGCTAAGACATTTTAGACACAAGTTTCTTCCTAATGTCTTCATTCACAGTTTTGAAAGCAGCCGATATAATTATTGTCTACTACTAATATCCTCCCGAACAAATTTCATTCAGGGTGGCAAGTGTTAATGAAGATTTACCAGATAGGTACGCACGAGATATTACACATAGTGCATATGTATGTCTCTTATCTATCTTTTTCTTTCTTTGTTAAAAAGATTTTCTTCCACATGGAGTTTCATATTACTAACAATATCTACACAGGTAACACAATTCCTACAAGCATTCATTTTGCTGAAATTAATACACGTCCCTTACTAAGCTTTTCCCAAATATGAACATAATATGATACTGTGTCCCCTATTTTTATCATAACAGGTAGGTAATATTCCCTGCGATGTCAATCCAAATTATGTGGAAGGAAATTGGAACTGCGACCAGTATCTACCTAATGATATTAACAAAAATAACGGGCGTAACTAATGTTTCGTTATACTTATGAGTACGGATAGGCAAAAAGGATGCCATTTTTTTCTGTGAAAAATTATTCCATTTCGTTTTGAAGATTCTTATTGTTTATGATGGTACTATTATTGAATGTATTATATTATATATGTAGATGGTAGATAGTACCAGTGGTAGTAGTGTGGTGTGGTGGTTCAATGTAGACACATTGACAGTTATTCTTGTTTGTAGTTTGCTAATAAATAGTTATATTTAAGACTTGTGAACAGTTAGATCTGCGTGAAAATATTAAACCCAACAATTCTGACTTTTCTGTATTTTCTTGGTACAAACGACAGCAGATCAACCTACAAGAAACTGCCAAAAACTCCCATTCAACATTGAGCCTTAATGCTTTATAGATAAAATTGAAAATGTAACAAAGAAATCTGACGCATTATAGTAGCTTGCTGTGCCAGCTGTCGTCTGTACAATTCAAAACATCAATTCAAAGCGACATATCATGTTTTATATTTCAAGTTATGTGTGTAGGTAGGCCCTTCATACAATGAGAAATATCTTAGATACTTAGTTAATTTTACAAAATTACATTACAAGAAACGCAGTTTTATTACACAAAGGTACAGCAATGTGAAAAAACATTACCAGGAATGGAGACGTATTAATTACATTAATAAGCTATCTACCTTATACCCTAGTCGGTTAACATACTCTTGCATATGTGTCAAAGTTATGTTAATTTTGGTTAAAATTTGAATATTTTGGCAACTAATAGAAGTACAGCTGTCAATCTACCGTGAGACGGAATTAACTTACGAACTGTTGTTACTGCTAATTGGGAGAGACGTCTACGATTTCTATGTATTTAGGCAAAGTAAAGTTTGCGTAGCTAGTGGATTATTTGTAATGTTTAGTGTATTTTGGTTTAGTATTAGTATACCTGTTTTAGTTCAATACAACGTTGCGCTTTAATGGCGAGATATCGCGACTAACTAATTTCCTGAAAAAATATTAAGTTGTTTACAATTATCTAAAGAAGCAATCTGTATCTACATAAGGAATTATAGCGCAGGGGTCACAACTGCAGCTCGCCGCTCGGTAAGGACCAGGCCAGAGTCGACCGCCCGTCGTGTTTCACGCACGCCTCAAAGAGATGTCAGCACATCGTAACGGGGTCCACGAAGAACCATGCCTCCTGAGTCAGGGTTGTGGGTTGGTTAAACAAGAAACCGTGGCCCTAGCCGTCGCATAGGCAAGTGAAAAAAAACGGGGTCCACAACTGCGATGTTCACAATCGCATCAATGAAATTAAAATGAATAGCGTCTAGTTTAAGAGATTAAGGAGAAAGAGATAGACATTGGGATTTGCATGACTTAAATCCCTTTCATCTCTTCTCTCTGAGAGCACGGTTAGCGCAGTGGTTAAGGTATTGACTGCTGCGCTGCATGTCGCGGGTTCGATTGCCGCACGGAATAAATATTTGTATGACCTACAAGTAAGTAGTTGTTCTGGGTCTGACTGTTGGTGTATGTGAATTTATATGTTTGTTAACGCACCCACGATACAGGAGAAATTCCTACAGTGGGGCAACGCTGTTTTTAAAAAAAATCTCCTTTCCATCATCGGACGACCCGTCATACGGCAGCATCCACCCCACGTTTTTGACACCGCTACGTTCCGGACGAAGCGTTTCGCCTCGTCTTTTGTACCGCGTACATACATCGAGGGACTGAAATAATTTGAAAACAGCGGTGTTTCCGTCTAACTACAATTTATGTGTCTTCAAGGCTAGAGTGAATAGGCTCTTAATAAACTACCGCGTCTCACCATCACTGGTTGTCATCAGGAGTTATTGCGGTAGGAGTTTATCTTAATATATATAATTCTGCTGTACGTGTGTATGTCATTGAACTCCTCCTAAACGGCTTGACCGATTTTAATGAATTTTTCTGTATGCGTTTGAGTGGCGACTTGGATCGTTTAGATTCACAAATCAACCCGGCAGATGGCGCTAATCGCTTGAAGAAGCATGTGATCTCGGAAACGGCTCTAACGATTTCGCTGAAAATTAATATGTGGTGGTTTTCGGGGACAAAAAATCGATCTAGCTCAGTATTATGTCTGGGGAAGCGCATATTTTCGAGTTTTCTCTTTCGCAATATTTCACGCATAATATGGGCGCTAATTTCGCGCGGCTTGACATAGCGGCTGTAGCGTAGTCGATATTGGTATGGTCTACTCGCGATGGCTGGTGTTCCTCGGTTCAAACCCGGTCAATCACAAGTTTTTTTTTGTTTTTAGACAAGTTTATAGTTTTTTTAATTTTTTTAGTTACTTAAAAATATAATTGTACATAAGAACTAAAAGGCGAAAAAATAAAAAAAGATATTTTGTTTATTTAACTAAATTTGTACTTATGAACTAAAAGAGAAAAAAATAAATAGAAATAAATAATTATTTAAGATTTTTTATTTTACTTAAAGAGACAGAAACAAGAGCTCTAGGGGTAGAGAGAGGTATGATATCTTTGTTACAAATGTAGATGACAATGCTTTTCATGGGTTTCTTCTTTCCATCCTAAATCTGCTGTACGTGTGTACGTCACTGAATTCCTCCTAGGCTGGTCCGATTTGAATGAAGTCTATGTATATAAATGAAAGTCGTGTTAGTTACTATATTTATAACCTAAGGGGTCTTGAGTTATAAATATAGTAGTACCAGTATGGCTCAAAATTGGTAGGGAGGTAGATAAGAACTGGGAGAACGACATATCACATAGGATACTTTTTATCCCGTTCCCGCGGTTCCTGTCGTTCCCGTGTGATGTGACATAAGACATGGTTTAACAAAACGCAACTGACATGGAATAACAAAACAACTCAGTCAAAATATAAGTTAGCGGTTCATTTGTTAAAAATGGTACAAACACACACCTACACTACTCAACATATTAAAAAAAAAGTCTTACCGGTTGAATGTTAATGCATTTATTTAAAGCAAGGAATATAAATGCTCTCTGCCGGTTTAATTTTTTTAATAAAAGCCCCAAAGCAAACTTCAACTTCAAAATTTCTAATATTGTATTGCTGTGCCATTTACCACTTCACTACATACTATAAAACAAAGTTACTTTCTCTTTCCCTATGTTCCTTTGTATGATTAAATCTTTAAAACTGCGAAACAGATTTTGATGAGGTTTCTTTTAATAGATAGAGTAATTAAAAAGAAACGTTTATATGTATAATAACATTCATTAAATTGTGGAGAAACACTATCGCTCGCCCACATGTGGGAGTGATGAGAGGAGGCATAAGTCTGTTGCCGCGAAAAATCGCAGTACAGCGGACAGAGCTCCGGCGGGGTCTCATGGCGACATGGAAAGTGTGATTGTCGCAATCCAGCACTGAGCACGCCGCAATAGCGGCGGTAAGTCCTCTCTTTGAGGAGTAGCTAGAGAGGCGCCACGGCGTCCTCACCTTCCGACTGACGTAGGTCCTCACCGGACACGGCTGTTTCGGGAGGTTCCTGTTCCGTATAAGGCGGGAGGAAACGCCAGGGTGACCACTGTGTGCATCGCCCTGAGGACACGGTGGAGCATAAGGTGGAGGTCTGCCCGGCTTGGATAGAGCACAGCCGTGTTCTCGTGGCGGCGATCGGCGGCGATCTCTCGCGTCCGACCCTGGTCCGGGCCATAGTCCGGAGCAAGAGTGCATGGCAAGCTTTCACCTCCTTCTGTGAAGCAGTGATGCTGGCAAAGGAGGAGGCGGAGCGGGTGAGGGAGCGGAAATCCCACTACACTCACGGCTCAAACCGCCGCAGGAAGCGCCCTGGTCGGGAGGCAACATCGGACTCCCAATCGCCGTAGGCGCGGGCTTGCGGGCGGCGAGGGATAGGCAGCTCGCCTCCTTGTAAGAACCAGGCCCGGGTTGACGGCCCATTGTGTTTCACACGTGCCTCAAAGAGATGTCAGCACACCTTGACGGTGTCCACGAGGACTGATCCACAGGGTTACGGGTTGATTAAAGAAGAAACCATGGCACTGGCCGTTGCACAGGCAAGTGAAGGAACACGGGTGGGTTTTAGTCAATAAAAGTCTGACACGCCCTTCCGCTCCGCCCAAAGCGGGAGAGGTCACTTGATGATTTCCCATCCACAACAAAAAAAAAAAAACTGAAGAAGAGCAAGAAATTGCACTTGAAGGCGCAGCCTTAGTATGGCTCGACTTCGTGCTTCTCACTCACCAGAGCAAAGGGAGGCAGCCCGTGAAATGGCTCGGTTGGCAATGCGAAATCGTCGAGCAAACCTCAGAGATCAAGCGCTAGATAATTTACGAAGCACAAGAAGAAATTCATCAAATACTGATTTGAATCGGGCAGCGTTTCAATACGCATATAATATAGCGCAATGGCGTTCGCATTGGGCCAATGGATGTTGTTTGCGATTATTGTAGCACATTAAAGATTTCCGGAGAATCGCCAGGATTGTGCTCCCAAATAAAGAATCATTGAATAATAATATTCATTTATTTAAAATTATCCTAATTTAAAAAGTAGTCATGTGATATTGCCTTTAAGGCGGAACGAAGTTCGCCGGGTCAGCTAGTAATTATATAAAAAAAATCCATATCGGCGAGAAGCGCTAGCGGTATTGCACTAAGTACAATTCATTGTATTCTTTGTTGACCTCCGTGGCGCAATGGTCAACATGCCTGCGTGCGACGTAGAGGCCCCGGGTTTGATCCCCGGCCAGGTCATGATGGAAAACGATCTTTTTCTGATTGGCCTGGGTCTTGGATGTTTATCTATATATGTATCTATTTTAAATATAGTATCGTTGAGTTAGTATTCCATAATACAAGTCTCGAACTTACTTTGGGGCTTGCTCAATCTGTGTGATTTGTCCGTATATATTTATTTTATTTATAGTATCTTTTACTAGTGGCCGCCTGCGACTTCATTCGCGTGGAGTAATAAAAAAAAATATACAGCATACATTTTATTTTCTTGTTATACTCCGCGGATATTGGTCGCAGCGTGATGTTATAAAACCCTCCTGGACTAATGGGCTATCTAATACAAAAATATTTTTCAAATCAAACCAGTAGTTCCTTAGATTAGCGCGTTCAAACAAACAAACTCTTCAGCTTTATATATTGATAAAATATTAAACAGATACGATATATTCTAACAAACTGACCAAAAAAAATGTGCCGAACACAGCAGCAGCACATATGCATATTTTTATTCGGCATACATTGGTACAGTGTGAGTGAGATGGGGCACAATCTAAAGCATAGAGAAGAAAAAGATGGCTAGTGTTTGTCGTTTGCGCTGTTAGTGTTTGTCGTTTGTTTTTACGAGTGTATCGAGAGTGACTAAGGCGAGATGCAGGACTTTCCTTCCTTTTGTACGCTTCATTTTCAGTGCGCTAATGACATATCTACCTTAGTTTAATATTTTATCAATGGCTTTATATATTAGTATAGATTACTATTATTTTTATCATTACCGGCTAGCCCTATCCGCGTGTTGGATTGTTATCGCCATTGTCACCGCATGTTATTTTTCATTGAAGGGATTATCAAAATTATGTACTTAGTTTATAAAATTGTTGTAACTTTATTCTTGTTCACCCATAAATTACGCTTCACGAATAAAGTGCAACCGTATCACTTCACATTAAGCCCGAATCATGGTGCTACAAGCAAATCGAATGCCAACTAGAGCGATCACAATGGTAATCCAAACTGTTCAATAGAGCGTACACCATTTACGGCCATCACTGCTCGTTATGTGAATCGCAAATAAGATCCAGATTCAGTATACGATTGGGTGACCAAAAGGTAATACAGAATTCAGCAGAGTTGGAAAGGCAGCGATGGTCACCGAGATATAAGGTCGTGTGAATGGCCTGAACGATTTTTTTTATCGCAAACATCAAGCAAATGCGATGATGTGAATGCTATTGAGGACGATGGGGTTGATTTAAGAAATTGATTTTCAGGTATAATATTATGAGATTCTATTATATCGAAAGTGAGTTTTGACAGTAGAGTTTTTCCATCAATCTTAGGTAAATAATTATGATAACATCACGCCCCTTTTCCCCGGAAGGCTTGGCAGAACGGTACTACATGACGTAGTATAATCACTCAAATTTCGTTACGTTAAAGTTACATTAAAGTGTCATGTTATAGGGTTGTGCTAATTGCTGTCAATCGGAATTTACGGATGTAAGAACTTAATAAATAACACTGACCGGAAAATCGAAAAATACTCAGAAGTTATAGTGCTTGCAATTACTGGTCTAATAGGTAGGCGACGAGGCAGTCAATTACGGTAGGAATAAATAATTCAGTTTTAACCTCATTTTGACTTTTCTAGCGTATTGTTTAAAATTATTAGGTACCTACTTTATCCTCCCATCTTTGTTATATATGACGGCGACGGCGAGGCCGAAGTTCCGGATAGTTGAGATGTGTTCTCATCCGCATGAGCATCCATCGTGGGCCGTATTTCGAGAAAACGTTGGACAATAACTGTAGTGTGATGTTCGATTCTTATTATTTTAACTGTACAGACACTTAGATCACTTTAATATTAATGGATTACATTGATAATCTCAGATTAAAACAGATAAGAGCCACTTAGTTTGAGTATGACCAACCCACTCGATCGAAGCTTGAGTAAAGAATGCCCAGCGCCAACCGTCGATCGCTATGTCAAACGCAACTCCAGTCGGGGTTACCATTCGCTCCATGGTGTTACCCGCTCATAATCATCATCATCTCAGCGTTTATCCCGGTTGCATCCGCGGCTTTCGCGTTGGAGCCCGGGGTCCGCTTTCCTGCACATTCTCCTCCATTTCGCACGATCTTTAGCATCCTGTGGTATGAGCTTGTTGGCACGCATGTCATCTCTTACAACGTCAAGCCAGCACTTCTTTGGTCTACCCCGCTTGTTCCGGCCCGGCGGAGGCGCCATGGCAAGACATTTGTTACCCACGTAACCTGCCGGTTTGCGTAAGACGTGGCCGTACCAGCGTAGGCGACCCTCCTGCAGTTTGTCTGCAATGTCACGGACACGAAGGCTGCCCCGGATGCGGGAGTTCCTGATGCGGTCTTTCCGCGTAACTCCACACATCCACCGCAGCATATTCATCTCCGTGACACGCAGCTCCTGCTTGTGTCGCTCAAGCACAGGCCACACCTCACTGCCATAAACTGTTACCCGCTCATAATAAAAACCATAAATTATCCGAATACCGACCTCACAAAATAGTAGAGTAATTTATGGTCAATTGATACTGATACGATAAAACAGATCACAATATTCAAAATTAACCAGTCACGCGCCGTCATATATATATATAGTATATGTCACTCACAGTCCTTTAAGTGAACCGTTGTGCTTGGAATTCCCAAACTAGAAAATACTTTTAAGTGAAACAATAAAACATGAGTGAACGCTACTCAGCAATACGATTGCCAAACTCATTGATACAGCTTCACTACACTCCACTTCAGTCCCGAATCCCGACTCAATATTTGATATCAAGATGTGCAACTTTCAATCACTTTTATTGGCTGGAAAGTAGAACATATAATGTACACTCGAAGTTATTGAAATAATATTTTGTTCGTAATATAAAATTAACGTGTATTGAAAGTTTCTCAGCAGGGTGATTATGTAAAACACTATCAGTAGTAATGGATATC
The DNA here is from genome assembly GCA_017933935.1 of Sesamia nonagrioides. Lineage (NCBI taxonomy): Eukaryota > Metazoa > Arthropoda > Insecta > Lepidoptera > Noctuidae > Sesamia > Sesamia nonagrioides. The sequence goes on along the minus strand of JADWQK010001815.1, from coordinate 302,842 downwards.
ATTTTGACAGTTCAATAAGATTCATTGCATTAGTTACGTTGTTGTGTAGATAAATTTTTGGAACATATAAATAAATAAATATATACGGACAAATCACACAGATTGAGCTAACCCCAAAGTAAGTTCGAGACTTGTGTTATGGGATACTAACTCAACGATAGTATATTTATAATATACATATATAGATAAATATCATATTAAACAATGGATTAGCAATATGTGTCAAAATGATTCCAATTGATAAAGTAATAATTAATAATCCATTAATTAATCAGTAATTCCTTTGAGTGTATCAAGTTACACAGTTCGACATAAAAAAAATATGCTCCAAATGTCTTAAGTCGGACAGTTACACTTAAGGGCTTGGTTAAGATGGGTCGACAAATATTCCTGGACGACTAACCCCCCTCCCTATCGACTTAAGACATTTCGAGCATTTTTCTTATGTCGCACTGTGTAACTTAAGGGGTTAAAGGGTTAATAGTGTTACGCAATTAGGATGCTGGTTTAGATTAGTTCTGTGTCTGGTTTAGATAAACGAACGTAAACTATGCAGAAGAACTATGAAGAAGTATATAAGGTTTTCGCAGGTAGTGTTCGGTAATTTCAGTCTACGCCCATGGGATGAAGGCGTGATTTATGGTACGGGTATTTGGTTAAGTCTGTAGGATATTTTGGATCAAACCCTTAAATGAAACAGGTTATACGCTTTGTATAACTGTTTATATTATTACCCAATTTAAAAATCACCAGGAAGGTTATACGTCTATCTATACTAAAACGCAAACAACCCACAAAATGTCGATTATTACAGAAATGATTAAATATTGGCTATTGTAAATAATTAAATCAACAAAATCACTAAGTATACCCTTAGTAGGTGGGAGGTGAATAAGATAGCACTATTACTTTAGATTTCATCTTAATTGTACTATACTTCACATTTTAGGTTTAGATTTCGCGAGTCATATAGGAGTAGCTCAGTGGCGTAAGCCATAGTAAACGAGTTTAGATCGCCAATTCGTACTCAGGATGGAACTCTACTTTGTGTATTTAATTTCGTCACCACTGCTCTCAAAACCTTGAAGGAAACATTATGAAGAAACCAGCTAGTCTAGAATAAAAAAAAAAAAAACTTATGACATTCAACATTCTGCATTGGACTCACATGATGTATTCCTCACCTCCCATGCATTTTCACGTCGTAACGCAAATGTTTTCATTACGTTGTACGTACTGAAAGCAATAGAATAGGCAAATTCCTTTACATTAAGCCAAAGAAATAATAATGGTTAAAATATTATTCTACAAATCCAAATTAAGCCATAACACACGCTGGGTAAATAAATCAATCACAGTTGAAGCCTTTCAACAAGTGCTGTCAGGAAATAAGGCGAGATTGAAGAGTATTAAAAGGAAAAACTTATTAGATTGTTTAAGCTGTGTCCGTTTGCCTTACACCACGGTGCAATATCCAACGTTATATATAAGATCTGTCAGTCAACAGGCGTTTTGAGTTAGGTCCACAGTAGACAGATGGAGTGACGGGTCGCGGGCCGACCACGTTTTTTCACGCTTTGACAAATGGCCCCCTTTTCCGCTCTCGTAATTGGTCGAATTTATGATACAGAAGAAAACTTAGAAACACTTTTTTCTGGCTCTGTGAAAAAAGCTTTTTTATTCCTTTGATTTTCGTCTCGAATAATTATTTTAGAGTTAGGCAGTTTCAGTCAAGGGTTAAATTCTAATGGATGGACAATTGTTTCTACTTTTTTTCTTTTTACGCTTCCGTAGCTAAATGGCAAAAAACGGAATTCTTATAGATTCGTCATGTCTGTCTGTCTGTCCGTCCGTATGTCACTGCCATTTTTTTCCGAAACTATAAGAGCTACACTGTTGAAACTTGGTAGGTAGATGTATTCTGTGAACCGCATTAAGTATTTTATGCAAAAATAAAAATTAATAATAAATATTGGGGGCTCCCTAGAACTGAAACTCAATTTTTTTTTTCATCAACCACATACGTGTGGGGTATCTATGGATAGGTGTTCAAAAATGATATCGAGGTTTTTAAAATATTTTTTTCTAAGCCGAATAGTTTGCGTGACAGACGCCTCCAAAGTGGAAAAAGTCCCCCCCCAACTTCTAAAATAAGAAGAAAATAAAAAATTTAAAAAAAAACATATGTTGTACATTACTATAAAAACTACCAACGAAAATTGTTTTGAACGAGATCTAGTAAGCGGTTTTTTTTAATACCTCGTAATTCGTAAACCGCTTATTACCGCGTAATCTTTCATACCAATAACTTAAAGCCTTTAATTTCATGATTCAATGGTACGAAACCCTTTGTGCGTGAGTCTGACACGCACTTGGCCGGTTTTTTGTTTAGTTGTTTCATTTTTCTTTCAGGAGATTTTGATAAAACATTAATATACAGACTAGTTAATACAGTAGCTTCCAAAAGTTGTTTTGTGTCTTGATATCGAATTACTCATTAGTAAACGCTAAGAAAAATGAAAAAAAAAAACAGTTAGAATAGAAGGCGCTTTACTCACTATTTGTCAAAACCCACAGACAAAATACGTAACCATAAATTAAGTAACATTTTACTTTGATATTATGAGATAAGTTTCAAGCTAACTTCAATAGAATTTGCAACCGTAACTTAACCCTATTTCGAGATTAGCAAATTAAATGTCAACAAAAACGACGAGTCCGAACTTTGAAAATGATTTACATGGGTATAAACTGTATTACCATTAAGTGTAATGGTAGCTACAGACTTGCGGTAAACATGACGCCATAAATTCTGAAATAGCATGTTTCATTTGCACATAATATTTATTGAAACAGATTTAGAATCATTACAGTTCGGCCATTGAGAGAATTCGTTCATGACACCTGCCAGTGCAAATTGCAAATTTGCAAAACACGTATTAGTGTGTATGGAACTTCTATAAGTTCCATACACACTAATACCGATAATAAATAATACGAGACCTGTGTCCAGGCACAGGTCTCCTCTCATACAGAGAAGGATTGAGCGTAATCATATTTTCCTACACCTTCAGTCATTGGTGTCCAAGATATACTTAGAAAGTACATACAACTTAGAAAGTTACATTGGTGTTTGCCTGACCTGGAATCGAACCCGCGTACTCATAATTGAGAGGCTGGTGTTTTAACCACTAGGCCACCACGACTTACTATAGACATACACTACAGTCCAAAATCATATTTTTGTTTTTTTTTGTTACAAAAGAAATATTTCTTTTATTGACTACTAATCATTATTAAATTACGTCTATCTAGGTTTATTGAATATCAGTGTAAATCTGGGCTTTGGTTACCTAGATTTCAGCGTGATTGACCTTGAATCTAAAAAAGGACTTACTTTATAGGTACTTCAACCATACCTCTCGATCCATTCTATAAAAATCTCAACGAAAAATTAGATAAAGTGAGCGAGTGTAAAACCCTAGCATTCGTAGAAATAACAGCATACTCCACGTTTTCTTCACGATTCTTCTTCAGCTTATAGAAGTCCACTGTTGGACAAAAGCCTCCCCCAAAGCCTTCCATGATAACAGGTCTTGTGCTACCCAATCCTGCGACCGTCACCAGGTCATCGGTCCACCTTGTTGGAGGCGTCCCTACACTGCGTCTCCCGGTACGTGGCCGCTACTCCAGAACCTTACTACCCCATTAGCCATCGGTTCTACGAGCAATGCCCCCCTCTCACTTACTTTTAGCGACTCAAAGAGCTATGTCAGTGACTTTGGTTCTTCCGCGGATCTCCTCATTTCTGATTCGATCGCCCTTTGCGTGACTTTGAACCTTCGTATGAGGCCCATTGCAACCATTTTTAAATGGTTACAGAATCCCATTGTTGTTATACAAATTTAAAGTAATGTAGGTCCCAAATAGTTAACGGGTTGGTTACAAACGAAACCGTGGCTGACAGGTAAGTGAAGGAACACGGTGGGTTTTAGTCAGTAAAAGTCTGATATTCCGCTCAGCCCAGAGTGGGAAAGGTCATTTGATCCACACCTAAAAAAAAGATCCCAAATTATAAATCATTGAATCACAATTTTTGCTGCCGATGGCTTTCACTGCTGGACATAATTATCGTCTCCCAAGAATCGTTTCCTCAATTTGTTCTGTACTTCTTGTCTTCTTCCATACAGTAGATTCCTGTTTTGTCTTCCATCATCGTTCGATTCCAAAAATTCGTTTACTAAAAATCTAAATTAATCAAATATTATCTGCTCAGCCTTTTCTGGACAATATTTGGCTTGGTTTCATTCTAAACAAATAAAGCTGAATAGCAGTATTATATTAATGTAAATGAAACAAACGAAAAATACATTAGGCATTACAATTGTTCGTTATGTGAACTCGGTTTAACGAAAGACATAATCACTGAATTCCAAAACGCAAAGATAACTGAATCAAAATCCACGCGTGGAAATTAGGTATCCTACATACATTTGATTGTATCTGATGAAGCTAACTGCCGGTTTCTCCCGTCTGTTCCCAGCCACAATGGTATTTACCTTTACAGCTTTGTCGGTTCGCAACGCTTACATCTTGATATGCATCTGAGCTACTTCCCTCGTCAGCTGAGCACGAAATTGGGTTTATTCACGACGGCGTCCGAGTCGTGAGCGTGAAGACTTATTCTGTTTTTGACGAATATTTTTGTCGAGTAAAAAAATATTGGTGTTCACAATTTTGACATCGTGTGCCTGTTTATATTATATCTAGGAAATATTTCATAGTATTTATTTGTGGCATTAAGTTATGGTGGCCTAGTGGTTAACACCAGCCTCTCAAGTATGAGTGTACGGGTTCGATTCCAGGCCAGGCAAGTGCCAATATAACTTTTCTAAGTTATATGATTGTACTTTCTAAGTATATCTTGAACACCAATGACTGAATAAAAAGGTGAAGGAAAACATCTTGAGGAAACCTGTACTTTAAGTCTGAAATCGCCAACCCGCATTGAGCAAGCGTGACGATTACGCTCAATCCTTGTCTGTATGAAAAGAGACCTGTGCCCAGCAGTGGGATGATAAAAAGGTTGATGATGATGATTGAATTTATATTTTACTATAAAAAATCCCTGTTTGCAGGAAGACAGCGATCAAACGATTAACGAATGTACGAACTATAGGTACATATTTTTAAAGGGTTTATTTAAATATTTGCATTCTACTAGGGTGTTCTCTGTCTATTCAACTTCTTATCCACTCAAAAATGCCTATAAATGAAATAAATGCTATGAATTTGATTAATCCTGTGTTAGTGTTATAGAAATATTAGGAGATTAATTAGAATCTATTTCTGTTGTAAGACGTGTGTGTGAAGATTATATTGTAGCGAAATAATAAAAACATAACATATATAAATTTCCACACAGCCTACCAGTTTGATAGCCTCCGTAGCGTAGCGGTAGCAAACGCGGCCGTTGCGCAAGGAGGCGCGGTTTCGATCCCCGCACAGTGAAAGTATTTGTATGCATGAATATGAATACTTGCTCTGGTCTGGTCGTGCCTCGGAAAGTACGTTAAGCCGTTGGTCCCGGTTGCCATACAAACATCTAGTGGCAGTCGTTATGGGTTGTTGGAGCCCTCAAAAGCCCAACAATTGGTCTAACTGCAATGTTTCGATGTCGCCTTTGGGTTGTGGAGGTCAGACGGCAGTCGCTTCACGGAAAATATCGAAGTTTAGCCAAAATCAGCAGTTAGACTGATAAAGCGGACCCTAGACTCCAAAAGCTGAAAAGCTACGGATGCGACTGGGGTTAACGCTGAGATGATGATGAATAAAAACATAACATAGATAAATTTTTAGGTTTGTTTGGAAAAAATTTCAATTCGGTGAGTACTTGAAGATGGATGGCGTTACCGAAATCAGCCCAGGAAGAAGAGGCGAGATAATTTGACGCATACCGCAAGGGTTCGATCTAGGTGACCTGAAAAAGATTTTTTTTTTAAGTTGACAAATATATTAAGACCCTCTATAGGTACTCATCCAAAAGTATCGGTAAAGCAAACCTCAAGGGAAGTTTTCCATTTTCTTTCAAAGTTATTTGCTCTGACTGGATCAATCTTTGTAAGGACAAAGGTTAAAGGGAGGCCTAACAAAAGCTAACATCGTGAACGTTAGCGTTAGGCTTCCCTTTGTAATCTCGTATGTCCACAGTCAAGATATCATTTGATGAGTTTTTTTTTGCTATCTATTCTAATATATAAAGCTGAAGAGTTTGTTTGTTTGTTTGAACGCGCTAATCTCAGGAACTACTGGTGCGATTTGAAAAAATATTTTTGAGTTGGAAAAAGGTTATTAATGGTGTGATTTTTATTCCTCCAGAGCCCTCCTAGGGGTACCCTCTCCCTCGCAGAGAGGGGAACCTCCTCTTGGAACCTCCTGACTTTTACTATGCCAGAGCCGCTCCTCCGCTGTTACTGGCGGACCTCTCGGCCGCTTTGCTGCTGCCGGCTCTCCGTCGCAGGCGCCGGTCCCGCTACAAGCTATTTCTGTTGCCTGGTACCGCCTCTGATGGTAGCGCCACCGCCTCTGATGGCGGCCTCGGCGACGGAGGGCCGAAGGCAGAGGGCCGGTGGCTGAGGGCCGGCGACAACAGTAGAGGAGCGGGGTAGCTCCGGCGGCGGAGATCCGGCAACAGCAGCAAAGAGCGGCTCCGGCAGCTGAGGGCCGGCGGCAGCAGCGGAGGAGCGGGGCGGCCGAGAGGGCCGACAACAGCGGCGGAGGTCCGGCAACAACAGCATAGAGCGGCTCCGGCGGCAGAAAAATTATTATTTATTTATTTTAACCTGTCCTAACTAAAATTACATATAAATTGACAAAATAAAATACAGACACAAAAAATTCCTCGCTATTGCTGTCGACTGTTAATGGTAATTCTTAATTACAATTATTATAATTTCCCTTCTTAATTGCACATATCATTATTCAAAGTTTCAAAATAAAATCAGTCTAGACACATTGCTGTCGTGAAAAAAAAAATTAAAATAAAATGAAAACGTCTGTTCAGAATAAGTCCTTTGACACAGAGCCCGGCACACGACCGCAAATATAGATGGACCTAATTAACTTTCGATCGATTTTGTCCACATTCCGTACAAGCTCCTTTATTCTCTGTTAATGTAAATAATTGGCCAGGGTTTTAACCGAGTCGCTGCTGTAAAAAAGAGTCCTGTGGTTTTAATTTCCATTGATATCAAGTGTGATCAGAATTTTAAAATTTTTGCTTTAGTTAACAAAGTTAACTTAGCCGTCCACTAAGTCTCTAAAAATGAGACTTGGTTCTTTCGACTCGACTTAATACCTACGCCATTACGGAATAGATTCCAATCTAAAATGGAACAACAAAAAATAACCGTTCCGTTTTAAAGTTTCAGTAAAAGGTTCGGTATAGCGGGGCCTAATAAATATTTACGTTCCCTCACTATAACAACTACAAAATTGTATGAAATGGAAATTATTCATGAAACTAAAATAAACGTCTTTGGAAAGAAACGCCTCAATGTTGTTGCTAAAACGTTAAAATCTGCAGCAATGAATTTTGTATGAAAATTGACGTAACCGAAGACGCGGTATGAAATTTAAAATCACAGTAAAATTTATTGCAGCAGCGTCATGTTTTATAGTTCCATGTTTTCCCTATTGTGTGCGGGTTTATTGGAATAACATAAAGCTATTGTTTTCTTGGTGTTATGAACCGAAAACCTTGGCACGATTTTCATTAAACTCTACTGTATTATTTGTCATGGGACACAGATATCATTCCTATTTATTTTTTACATTTAGAATTGAGTATTTCATCCACAACGAGACACGCGTTTTATTTGTGGTTAACAAGAGTAAAATCACGCTATGCATGTGTATGTAAATGGTACCATCTTAGACAATGGAGATGTGATACTATTTGTCTTTACACGTGCAGCCTGTGGACCACGTATACCCAGCGGGCATACAGCGACCTGCGCGTACAGTATAATAACGCATTCAGGGTGCTCTTGGGGTTGCCGTGGCGCTGTAGCGCGTCAGGGATGTTCGCAGAGGCGAGGGTCGATGGGTTCGCCGCGATCATGCGAAAAAGTTGTGCTGTCATGATGGCGCGCTTGCGCACCTCCTCCAATGGCATCATGAATGTGTTTTCGGATCGGTGGGACTCGCCCCTCTTACGTAGGTGGATAGGAGTCCAGACCCACTTTAGTTAATTCATTACTAACATTAGGCCAAGCTTTATTTGTACTAACACTATATGGATGTTTTTTAATCCGAAATAAAATTTTGAATTTGAATTTTACGCTCACTACAAGTAAAATGCGCGTTACTACGTAAGATAAACTTTATATATTAGGAATGGTCGTTGTGTGTGGTCACTGGTAACATAAGGTTTAGATTAATTTCAATTCTGGTTGAATTATTGTAGGAACATTATGTGTAATAAACAGCAGTGTTCGCCAATGGTCACGCTGAATAGTACTTACCTACACCCGCATCGTCATAATATTTGGTTGCTAAGGCTTGTTAAATGTCCAAAGTTATTTCCACGATCGTCATAAAAAATTACGACTCAGTTTATAGGAGTAACAGCATTTACTGGGTAAAGGTCTTGTCGCATTTATATTTAAATGAACTTTATTGTGAGGCTGGAATACAAATTTGTGATCTTGACACCCGCCCAACGCTTCGTTGTACTATGTAATTACAAAATGTAAAATCTTAAGTTTACTCTTGTGTTACATTGCGTCTTCCAGAGGTTTTACAGTTAATACTTCAAAATTAATTTGTAATAAGGGCATAATGTATTTTAAAATGTGACTTAAAGTTTTAAAGTTTGATATTCCTAATACAGTTCCCTGCAATTTCAAAATTTACATAACTTTGTTCAGTAGCAATTGGCGAGGTCATTTTGTTCGAAGTTTCGCTATCGCTACTTCTAAATATGCTTAAAATTTCAAGTTTAATTTCATATTTATTATACTTAGCACTTTTGTTCTCAATTTCGTGCATGTCGATTATATTGGGTCAAAAATGATTTAAAATTTTGCGGATTATGGCTCGGTCACACAAAACCAAACAAAACGTATACGGGCTTTTAATTTTTACGTACTTTTTATCTATTGTTTTGAGTAACAAGACTCATTGTGTTAGTAACAGTATGCCCACAAACTGTTAGTTATACATTTACAAAAAAAACAAAGCGAAACAATTAAAAAAAAACGTTACCCTACTGAAGTTATTTTGAAAGAAAAGAAGTTTATTAATTATCAAGCTATTATATAGCAATTATCAGTTCTAGAATCGAGCACTGTTTCCGTTACACTTTTAACATGACACTCATAGACATTGTGTATAGATCATAGACTACAAATATCTACGGGCTACCACCTTGACAATAAACAAATCTGCACCAACCTTAAAATATGTATGGACATTGTTAAATATATTGTAACACCTACACAGGAATTCTATATATCTATTCAAATTCTTTTATTCTATTCATATTCAAGGAATTTTTCCTATGTCATGGGTGCATTTACAAATATATAAATTCACATATACAAACATCTAGACCCGGAACAAAGTATCATAACAAAGAATCGAACCCACGACACATAACGCAGCACTCAATAGCTTAACCCCTAACTAACCGTGCAGTCAAACTATGCTAGTTATACATTTACAAACAACACAAGACGAAACAGACCGTGACGTCATTATTGATAAGATCATTATTGCTAAGTGATAGGGCTAGCCGAAATCTTGCTGAAGTGGTTAAAAAAACTGATAAATAATCAATCCTGTCTAGCTATCATAACTAGGAATCTGAACCATCTAATTCAACAGTGTGAGCAGTACCGGCCACGTAAAGGCTACGTAGTGGCCACCAGCCAGAGATCCCGCACTAGTAGTCGGCAAGAAGGCAAACCAACCAGTTCGCAACTACAAGTAACATCGCAACTGCAATTAGATCAAACACGTAAACAATGTTTGCCCAAAGGGTTTTAAACCTATTGACCTCGTCTTGAAGGCAATGTGACATTTTAGGATTTTATGTCGATATACCTTTTTTATAAGTAGGCACATAATTATCGTGTGACGCCTTATTCCCATAGGCCAGTCTCTATACGAAAAATATCGCCCCCCTTTGTCACTACGATTTCGTTTGATTGTTTTCGTTATGTAAACTAACAAAATAAATGTTCAAATTTCAAAAAGAATTATTTCATAGATTATGAATATTTTGATAATTATCTAGACTTCGTATTAGATTAGTTTTTATTACTTATTAGGTTTTACATAGAGAGATTATTCTGGATCGGATTATAATAATTAATGGGCTATGGTTAGTATGAGATAACGTGAAATTGATGCATAGTTAGACCCAACAGCCTCCCGAATCACAGTCGCTAAACCGAATGATATTAATTTAAATTAACGAGTAAACGTTGATGTCGAATCAGAGTAGGGACAAGATCATAATATGCAAATGGTAATTGGGCGTGCTGAGCATAACTGAAATACATGGTGACGTCATGTCACACAGTTGAAGGGGTCTAATTTACAAGTTAATGAGGAAGAGGAAAGCTGTGCTTTGTTGTTTTACGTTTGAACTAGGAACACACCGGCCATATTGCGTTGTGCTCGGTCGGTGTGCTTTTGTTTCGTTCGTAAATGGACACAAAACAAAAGCAAGTCGTAAAAAGAAGAGGTCTAATTTACACTTTTATGAATTCCAACGAGGTTTACTTGTGAGCTATCACACTTTTTTACGTTTAGTATTGTAACAATCTATTCAAGTGCCGTCGATACTAAACATTTTTAAGTTACCAAAATCCTTTGCTTTTTTTCGATCAGAAGGTTATTGACGTTTTTTATAGCGCAATATTTTATCGAGTCAACGCAACACAATATATTCTTTTTTATGATAATACTGTTTATAAGGTCATATGTAGTGACCTAGTCTGGTGACACTGAACAAGATCTACTAATATATGCTGTGTGGCAATATTGACTAGCGCACGGATTAGCGTCCCTTAGGACAAGAATTCTGAATAGATGTCTATCAAATTGACATTTTTAAGGGCAAGATAAAAGAGCTAAGGTTAAGCTAAGGACAGACACAATGGGCGAGCAAATTTAAATTACGACGATGGAAAAGAGTATGTGCTAAATAATATTTCTAATATATCTAGAGATTAGATTTTGTGCTTCCAGTATCCAAAAGATTCTTGCAAGCAGGGAGCATAGCTGACATATTTTAATTAAAAACATATATCCTAATATAATGCCATAACTTTATTAACACTAAACTGCAGAGGTTGTAGCATATCCCTTATAAATATGCAAAGCACGCGGTTAAGACACTTAAATTAGCTCGTTATTTAGCGATTTACATACATAATTGTATGGTTTTAATGAGAAAATACAATGACTCTCTATTATCTATTAAATAATGTGGTGAACATTGTATATTGTAGGGGAAAATGTTAATCAAATTATGGAATATATTTTTAACCTCCACATGATACAAACGAGAAACGTCCTTAGATATTAGTTTCACAATAATTGAATAAGAAAAAAATATTGCTAAAGAAATTATATCTATTAAATACAGCATCGTGTAGCATGGATTATTAAAAAATATATGTATTTTATTCAAGTACTACACTAATCCATCAGTCGGGATTGTTGTGATCCATCAAGCTACTCCAAAGGCTGTTTCATATAAAATGGTCTGATTTAGAAGGACTTATCTGTCAATAATAGATGTTTATCCCGCCACTGTGAGAATAAACTAGCTTAAAAAACGTTTCTTCTTATTGCGGCTAACAATGTAATTACGTGAGAAAAATAATGCCTTCGCTTAACTTTTTAATCCCCGTAGAGAAGAATTTATGCGCAAGAATCGTGAGGCTAAATTTTCCTTAACACTTTGCCGCAGTGGTGGAAATATTTCCAAAAAATATAAAATAATGTGGCCAGGGATCTATTTAATTCACAAAGTATTTTACTTCCAATGTTGGCTGGGAACTGTATGACCCGTAATTTTTTTGTTCTTAAAACTCGACTCTAAAATTTATTTTCCGTACGTAACTTATATTAGTTAAATTGCTGTATAGAGTATTATTGTTTGTACTGATTTTTTCAAGTAATCTGAAGGGTTGAAGTAAATTGATGTTCGCTTGTTATGACTTCGCTTCGAGGTCAACTCACCAAAAAGGCAAAAAGTGTTCTTAAAGATTTCATGACTCTACAAAAAAGATTTATATTTTGAGATAATTTCCAATTCAGCACGATAGGAGGCGGTAAACATACCGAACAAAAGGTCACTCCCGAATAAAGTATTTGTGAAGAAAATTAATGTTTAATATAAGATCGAAATCTTAGCTCCTACCGGAGGCCGTCGCGCGTCGGCGGATATTTTTGCATTAAGATGAGGATGCCGTAAATTTTCTGATAAATATTCTGCATAAACAATGCGTAACTTCTTTCATGGCTGAATCTCAATATTACTAAGCCTTGCCAAATTGGGGTCATGTTTTTGGAACGAAGTTTTTTAACCCGGCTCGTGGTAGGAGTATTAATAATAATAAATTTATTTAGACTAATTTTTTTGAGTATTTAGTTTTTTTTATATAAATATTATAAACCAGCGCTTGACCGCAATCCCGCCTGATGGTAAGCAGTAATGCGATCGATGATGGTAAAGCGCGCTAGTTTATTAAGAGCCTATTTACTCTAGCCTTGAATAAAGTAGCACTAGACCTCACACTATGGCACCATGTGTTGGATCTAGTTATTTCGGCGTTAGTGATACATAACATTTGCACGAATAGATATTTCAGTGATAGATTGGTTACTTTTTTTTTAAATTATAAACTACCGTTTGACCGCAATCCCGCCTGATGGTAAGCAGAGATGCGATCGTTGATGGTAAAGCGCGCTAGATTATTAAGAGCCTATTTACTCTAGCACTCTATTCACACTTAAATTGTGGTGTGACGGAAATACCGTCGCTGGCAAATTGTTGCAGTCCCTCGATGTCCCTCGATCGGTATAAAAGAGGAAGCGAAACGCAAAGAAAACATGCAAAATGACTTGTAACTGGTCTGGTACTAGTACTGGTACCAGCCAGAAGGCGGGTTGGGGCCAACTGGTAGAAAACATCAAGTAACGAAAAAGCTTTATACCCCCATGTGACTTTCCTTCTGTTATGGGATAGTTTTTCGTAATTTTCGAGGGTGCTACTGAAGTAAATAGTGAAAATAAAAGTCCAAGATGGCGACAAGTTATAACAGTATAAAAAAGAATACTTGATGGCTTTGTATGTGTATTGAATTCACATTCCCAATTTGATTTTTTTTTTGGTGCAGATGAGAAATCATCAAATGACCTCTTCCGCTCTGGGAGGAGCCGATAGGCGTGTCAGATTTTTACTGACTAAAACCCACCCACTGCCACTCGTATTTGGCTCCTCGTATTTTTTTCCATAAAGTGCGCCAATTCGGTTATTACAATAACTGGATTTCCGTATTCTACATTACATATTTAGGCTGGGTAGCAGATAGTACACGGCTTTTATTATAACCTTAACTTAAGTTTGCAATATATAAAAGTGTGAGTAAACCTTTAAACAAACCATAATTTATAGTCCGGTCAATTTAGACATTTGAAGTTACATAAATTCACAACAAGTTGAAAATTAGTGAGATCGTTTAAAATAATTATAATTATAAATAAAATGTCAAAGTTGCGCATCTTTCGCCTGTAGGGAAAAAATCTATTCTATTTTTGGTCAAAAATATGACTCTTTTTTGCGATTTTTTCTGATTTTCAACAAAAGGATAAGTTTTATTAACAAATCCATGATCGTCTATTCAATGTTCAAGAGAACATAATTTCTATATTTTCTCAAGTTCATTTTCGGTACTACAAAAAGAAATATTAAAAGCAAATACATAGTCAGAATCTAGCACAGTCGTTCCAACTAAACCGATGACGTTTACCGTTCATTAATTCCTACTTGGACAAATCTCGGCACGAGCTGCCATTACATTGTCTGATTATGTGTCTAGCTCAGCTCGCTTGAGTCCTATTATTCGATCGGCGACCTTTTGGACTTTGACGTCCATATGTCGAATTTCGAAGTAGCCTTGTTCCTAATTTGATTTTAGGATTCCTGTAAATACAAGTTCTTGAATCGTGTTTTATGCCAATAAAGCCACGGATACACTAGAGGACAAAAGTGCCACGACATGTATCGGCGACTTGTCAAGTGAAGCCGGCCGATTTCACCTGACAAATATGGCGACAAGGCGCGGCTTATGTCCTCAGCGACGTCAGATAAATAGTGCGACTTCGCGAAACTTCTTTTGATCGCGCTACTTCACTCGATGTAGTTGGCGACACGTGCCGCTCGATGTTACCACACATGTCGAGCGAAGTCCGGCAACGTCGCGCTAACTCATCTGACGTCGCTGGCGACCCGTGTTGCGTGTTGACAGACATGTCGGCCGAAGTCCCGCAACGTCGTCCTACATCACCCAACGTCGCTGGCGACACGTTTTGCAAGACATTTATCCTTTGGTGTATCCGTGGCTTAATGCACATAGATTCCTTAATTAACTAACGATTCAAAAATTAGGGGCTTATATTTAGAAAAAAAATCTGTCCACTCATTAATATTGTTTAAAAGAACTACGAGTACATTTACTATAATATTTCATAATGTATAAAATCTGTCTGCACAGAATGTCTGAAAATAGCTTTACCATGCCCATCAATTGAACTAAAAGAGCAACCACTCTTAGTTCATTCACGAATGAAGGAATTGTTTTTAAAAACTGAAACCTGACCAAGGATATTCTCAGTGATACGAATTTCATTGGCCAAAAACCGATATAACATATATAAACCGATATAACCGATGTGGTGCGTCAAGCTATGGAGTATTTTATCCCATTCAATGACGTGCCCGTCGGTGGCTCGGCTCGCCCATGGTTCAATGCCGATTGTGTCCAAGCTGAACAGCGTAAGCACACGGCATTTCTCGCTTGGGTTGACGCTCGTGACCGCGGAGCTCCGGATCTAAGCTCAAAGAAGAGAGCCTTTAACCGTGCTGCCAAGTCCTACAAGAAGGCGCTCAAGAAGGCTCGCTTCGACCGCATTACCCATATTGGCAACAAGTTATCTGCGCAGCCATCCGGTAGCAGATCTTTTTGGTCCCTTGCCAAATCGGTTGAGGCGAACTTCTGTCGGCCCTCACTGCCTCCGCTGGTTAGGCCTGATGGAACACTGGCTCATACGGCAAGAGAGAAAGCAGGTCTCTTTGCTTCTCTCTTTGCCCATAATTCGCGTCTTGATACTGGCAGTGCTACTCCACCTAATTTACCTCATTGCGGAGCTTCAATGCCTGAGGTTCGCATTAGAAACAAGGAGGTTCTGAGAGTACTGTGTCGTCTGGATGTGAATAAGGCTAGTGGTCTGGATGGTATACCAGCGATTGTTCTTAAAGCATGTGCGCACGAGTTGTCTCCTGTATTGACGCGCTTGTATCGCCTCTCATTTAGGACTGGTATAGTGCCCAAGTCCTGGAAGCTTGCTAACGTGCAGCCCGTGCCCAAGAAGGGTAGTCGTGCCGATCCTGCCAACTATCGGCCGATTTCGATCACCTCCATACTTTGCAAAATTATGGAGCGTGTATTGAACTCGCGCCTCCTGGCATACCTGGAGGGTAACGATCTCCTCAGTGACCGACAGTACGGGTTTCGCCGCAATCGGTCAACTGGGGACCTACTAGTGTATGCCACTCACTTGTGGGGCGAGGCCCTCGAGAAGAATGGGGAAGCGATTGCTGTCTCCCTTGATGTCTCGAAGGCCTTCGACCGGGTATGGCACGCTGGCCTTTTGAGTAAGCTTCCAGCGTATGGCATTTCCCCTAGCCTGACTGGCTGGGTAAAAGACTTCCTGACTGAACGGTCCCTCCGAGTTGTTGTCGACGGATGCTCTTCTGAGCCCATGTCAACTAATGCCGGTGTTCCTCAGGGGTCTGTTCTCTCTGCAACTCTGTTCCTGCTGCATATTAACGATCTGCTGATGCCCGGTATCTATGGGTATGCAGATGACAGCACAGTTGTAGAGAGATACCTGCCGGATGCTCGGGCTAGTAGGGAATCAATCCGGTCCGAAAGAGAGGCCATGGTTGAGCGAACGAGTGTTGCACTGCAGGCAGTCTCCGAATGGGGCAATGCCAATCTTGTAGCATTCAATGCCGCCAAAACACAGGCGTGTCTTTTCACCGCCAAAAGGAGCCCGTTCACCTTGGCCCCTACTTTTCGGAATGTGTCCTTGGAGTGTTCCGACCGCCTTCAGCTTTTGGGAGTTGAGATTTCCTCGAACCTTAACTTTGGGCGGTTCATTGTGTCCAAGGCCAAGGTGGCTGCCAGGAAACTTGGCGTTATCGCAAAGGTCCGGCAGTACTTCACACCTGGGCAGCTTCTAATGTTATACAAAGCACAGGTCCGTTCGTGTGTGGAGTACTGCAGCCACATTTGGGCTGGTGCTGCCAAGTGTCACCTGGCCACTTTGGATTCAGTGGAGAGACGTGCAAAGAGGCTGATTGGTGACCCTGATCTAACTCGAGTTGGTCTCCAAAGCCTAGAGCACAGGCGTAGAGTAGCCAGCCTTTCGGTGTTCTATAGGATGCATTTCGGGGAGTGTGCGAGGGAATTGCATGATTTAATTCCCCCATCTCCGTTCCACCAGCGGACGACCCGTCGTACGGCTGGTTTCCACCCTTACGTTGTTAACACCAGTACGATCCGGACGAAGCGTTTCGCCTCCTCCTTTATACCGCGTACATCGAGGGACTGGAACAATTTGCCCGCGGCGGTGTTTCCGTCGGACTACAATTTGAGTGTCTTCAAGGCTAGAGTGAATAGGCTCTTAATAAACTAGTGCGCTTCACCATCAACGATTGCGTCACTGCTTACCATCAGGCAGGATTGCGGTCAAGCGCTGGTTTATAATATTTAAAAAAAAAACACTTTAAAAATGCAATGGTTCAACATTGCGCACATGGAAGAGCAACTGAATTGTGAAGTCGTCTAAAATTGAAACGTTACAGTTTTTACGCCACCAAACGGCAAAATTATTGTTTCATAAAGACTGAGGTTTTCGACTGCCTTGTACCAGGTCACTCAGAAAGTATTAGGACAAAAAGTTTGTATGTATGAGAAACTGGCCAGTTATAATTTACTAGCGGCAGCCAGCGATTTCGTTCGCGTGGAGTTGGGTATGCTCCTCTTCTATTGGTCGCAACGTGATGTTATAGCATAAAGCCTTCCTGGATTAATGGGCTATCCAACGCAAAAAGAACATTTCAAATCGGTCCAGTAGTTCCTGAGATTAGCGCGTTCAAACAAACAAACTCTTTTGCTTTTTATATTAGTATAAAGTATAGATTAGTATAGATTTAAAAAGTATGTGCACTTACAGAAAATTTTTTTTTATTATTGCATAACTATCCCCAGTGCCCCACGTAAGGCGAGGCATTTGAAAACTTCTGTTTTTATGTTTCAACTATGTTGGAATCGATCCTGCTGTAAGCAGATGTAGTTGAATATTACAATTGTACATGAAATATCTGCCTATCTGACTTTCTTAACCCAGTTACTGAGTAATAGGTACGGTAAGCAGCAATTTTGTTAGAATTTAAAATACAAAAATTGGTTAGTTTGGTATATTTTATTTAAAACGCGTTAAACATTATTCATGTCGTGGTGGCCTAGTGGTTAAAACACCAGCCTCTCAAGTATGAGTGCGCGGGTTCGATTCCAGGTCAGGCAAGTACCACTGTAACTTTTCTAAAGTTATATGTACTTTCAAAGTATATCTTGGACACCAATGACTGAAAGTGAAGGAAAACATCTTGAGGAAACCTGAACTTAAGTCTGAAATATTTCATAGTATTTATTTGTGGCATTAAGTTATGGTGGCCTAGTGGTTAATACCAGCCTCTCAAGTATGAGTGTACGGGTTCGATTCCAGGCTAGGCAAGTACTAATGTAACTTTTCTAAAGTTATATGTACTTTCAAAGTATATCTTGGACACCAATGACTGAAAGTGAAGGAAAACATCTTGAGGAAACCTGAACTTAATTCTGAAATCGCCATCCCGCATTGAGCAAGCGTGGTGATTACCTGTGCCCAGCAGTGGGACGATAAACAGGTTGATGATGATGATGAAACATTATTCGGGATCGTAACGAACACAACAAGTTTTAAGTTCAAATCATATTGATTGATATTTCATGTACCTAATACGTAGTCATTTAGTAGGATTTGAACTTAGTGAGTTGTTGATTTTATTGCTT
Source organism: Sesamia nonagrioides (assembly GCA_017933935.1). Classification (NCBI taxonomy): domain Eukaryota; kingdom Metazoa; phylum Arthropoda; class Insecta; order Lepidoptera; family Noctuidae; genus Sesamia; species Sesamia nonagrioides. Next base: position 284,423 of record JADWQK010001815.1, on the reverse strand, counting down.
AAAATAATTTATGTAAGTACAAAGTTCCTACGATGGCGAATATATTGTTCAATATTCAACAACTTAAGACTGACCTGCAAATTGCAAAAAACTTAAAAAGTTTTGTATTAGGCGGGTTGTCTGGCACTTCTCCTAATAGAAAAATACTCCGACTATATTGTTCTAATACCACTAAGAAGCCTGCAATCAAGTTACGTCGATCCTTCCTATAAACTGCACGCGCCGCATTTGGGGCGCATTTGCCCAGAGACCCTTGACCTGAAACCTCTTTGTCAGACGAGTGTAGTTACAACACTCTTCACTGCCGTTTTTATGGATGAAACAAGTATGGCTCCGTTTTTATTCTCGGTATTGTAGTACGTACTAGTTCGTGGCGTCCTAGGATTAATTGCTTTTGCAGAAAAAATAAACAATTTGCTTTAGAGTACGAGGTTTTTTTAAAGGAGTATTTTAAATTTTAACGCAAAGTCCATGGTGAGCATATTTCGAATTATTTGTGATGTTTTTCTTTTGACTAATTATTTCACAGGTCTCGTTTCGGACGGTTCGGTCTCATTTTGAGAAGGGTAAGGCCGAAATCTGCCCAGCTAGCCTAGTGCGGGTTGTTAGATGCCATTATATAATATATGTTTATCTTCGAAGTTTTGGCTCTAGGAGATATCAATTTCCTCGCAATGTTATTCTTCGTCGTTTTGAAAGTAATGGTGATGAAATAATTTATATAAAGTAAAGCGCCTGATGGCGTTCGAACCTAGGACCCACATCTTGTGTCTTATGTATGTTCATAAAAATATCTCGAATTTAAGAAAATAAGCGATATTCATAATGTAAATACCAGGAACAAACACAATCTTGCTGTACATCACACTCGTCTCCACAGAGTAGGCAACTCGTTCATGGGTCAATGTATACACTTTTACAACAAGCTTCCCATGGACATTCGAAACTTACCCATTAAACGATTTAAGAACCATATAAAGGCCAAACTTTGCAAAAAGGGGTATTATAAAATCACAGATTATTTAGAAGACAAAACAGCTTGGGACTGAGCTGCCCGCTCTGTTAAGCATTGTTATTAAGCAATATGCGTAATTATAAGGTAAATTATTGTAAACATTTTCATTTTTAATATCTGGACTTGAAAAAAGACGATGATCCCTGAGTTTGTTTCGGCTATTTCTTCTCAGAGGTAGTCAGTTAGGAAATGCCGGCTTCATCTAGTTAAAAAAATAAAATAAAAATAAACATGACGTGTAAAAGTGATCAGTGATCCTACTTGCTTAATAAACGATTTCATTTCATTTTATTTTGTAAGTCGCGGCCGATACTATTAGGCTACCGCTCTCAATGTGTTAAGTGCTAAAAACATTTAAAATAATCATCTTGCCTCTTCCATAGTTAAATAACTGATGCTTATCGATGTTAAGAATGTTGTTACCACCTCTACGATCCGGACGAAGCGTTTCGCATCCTCCTTTATACCGCGTACATCGAGGGACTGGAACAATTTGCCAGCGGTGTCTTCAAGGCTAGAGTGAATAGGCTCTTAATAAACTAGTGCGCTTTACCATCAACGATTGCGTCACTGCTTACCATCAGGCAGGATTGCGGTCAAGCGCTAGTTATACTAAGCTAGTTATATATATATATTTAAATATATATTAAGAAAAAAATACGTTTGTTGTTTGAGTGATTTGGGATAATAGAAGTTCAATTTCCTGATAGGTGAGTAGGTTCAGAACAAATTCTTGCAGTGTTTGTGTTGTGTTTCATAAGAGTACACTTGTACTGTGAAATACAATACAAACAGAGCCAATACCACAATACCAACAAGACAAAACCCTCTTACCCTCATAACCTTCGGATAACAATCGGAACACATTTCTGTGTTTAAGTACGTATTGGGGAGGCTATAGAGAGACACGGTAATAGAAAGGAGCCACTTTAATGGTACCCCGGACACTATTTTGTCACTAATAATGCCGGTTTAAGGCCACTAAACACGACCGTTAAGGAGTTGCGTCCACTGGAACATTAAAATTGTTTTCTATCGGTTTAGATCGGAATAAGTATGTGAAAATTTTATACCAAGAACTTCTTTTGGAAACTTGTATTGAGTTTCGTTAGTAAACTTTGACCTAGTTGTATAACTACTGTAGTTAGAAAGTCAAAGTTATAATTGTTCTATGAAATTGACTACTAAATAAGGACCTCTAAGCCTGGAGTACAGACGAAGAGGACCAGCTGGTCGGTGTTCTATAGGATGCATTTTGGAGAGTGAGAAATTACATGACTTAATAGGAATGTCTCCTGGGTAAAAACAAATTGATTATTTAGTCCGTCATTCAGATTATAGAAAAATATTGGATACGTAAATTTTGTTTTATCAAATCAATAAAAATTGACAAATATAAAAGCCATCAAAGATCAGGAATGGTGGCTGGTGACGTCACTCCTCGCTAAAAAGTGTAGCGTGCAGTGACGTCACACGAGTTTTCAACGCACTGTGTCGTCTTAATTTTTTGTTTATATGAAAAAAGAAAAAATAAGTGTTTAGTATTTTATTGGAAATCGGACTATTATTTATTTAATTATTTATTTTCTTAATCTCCACGTGTACAATACATTGGGATAAATGCTATGCCCCGCAAAACCGTTTGACGGACTGACGGACTAATTGTTTTTTTTAGTAAACTACCCTATTTCTCCATTTCCGTTCCATCATTGGACGACCCGTCGTATGGTGAATATCCGTTTCTGACACATGTCGTTGCTGACACCACTAAGATCCGGATGAAGTGTTTCGCCTCGTCTTTTATACTGCATACATCGGGGGATTGGAACAATTAACCAGCGGCGGTGTTTCCATCTGACTGCAATTTAAGCGTTTTTAAGGCTAAAGTGCTCTTAATAATAGTTTATTCACGCGCGCTTAACACGGGCGCTTTAACATCAACGATTGCATCAGTGCTTACCATTAGGAAAGAGTGCAGTCAAGCACTAGTTTATAATATAAAAAAATATTATATTATTATTATATAAATTGACTTTATATTAATTGAACCATAGCTGTTATTATTTGACTTTTGTACATGCTAAAAAAACGTCAAATTGACGTTGTGTGTTTCACAACATTTTGTTTCATATTTGCACAGATTTCTCATTCCTTTGCAGGTAGAATAAAAATTATTTATTAATCCATTGTTAGGAAAGAAAAAATCCGATATTTTAAGAGACTACCAACTATTATTCAACCGCTTCAAACATTACTATGAATCCATTTTCCCAATACTTCTTGAACTTCTTCTGCGTTTTCTTCTCATCATTATCATCTCAGCCTTAATCCCAGTCGCATTCGAAGCTTTTTACAGCTTTGGAGTCTGGGGTCCGCTTTTACCAGTCCAACTGCTGATTTTGGCTAAACATCGATGTTTTCCGTGAAGCGACTGCCGTCTGACCTTCGGACCTTCTTCTGCATTTTCTTCTAATTTATGTAATAACTAGCTTTCCGCCCGCGGCTTCGCCCGCGTGGAGTTCGGTTATATCGCGCTTTTTAGATTTCCCTCGGGAACATCAATTTTTTCCGGGATAAAAGGTAGCCTATGTTCTTTCTCAGGGTCTAAAGATTGTCTGTGCCAAATTTCATCAAAATCGGTTGAGAGGTTTAAGCGGGAAAGCGTAACAGACAGACAGACAGACAGACAGACAGACAGACAGACCGACAGACAGACAGACAGAATTACTTTCGCATTTATAATATTAGTATTTTATAATATTAGTATGGATAATGATACGTCTCTACGTCTTTTGAGGTAATGTTTTTTCTGAATATCATTTGGTTATTTTACCGAAATTCCACAAAACCAATTAAGGATTCATTTTACGACTGACTGATTTTCAAAGAACATCAGTAAACAATTTTCTTTTTCTTGCTTTTTACAGTTGCCAAAAAGAAAGTTATTTAAGACCGTACCCTCACCAAATGACCTTGCGCATTTGCTCCCTCTTCACCGCGCCCCACCTCTACAATACTTCGTAAAATTTTACTAGCGCCGTCTGGCGGACGTAGTACTTACAAATACAAGTTAGAAACATAGACCACAGAAGTAACAGACATAGCACTTTTATTTATGTTTATTGGCGCGCCCAAATACTTTTGGTTATTATGTACTCAAACAAATGTTGACGATACTTCATAATAAAAATTCTGCGGTGTTTATTTTTTAACCGACTTCAGAAAAAGGTGGTTCTCAGTTCGATTTATTGTCGCTGATAACTTTATGGTTAATGAACCTATTTTGACCATTCTTTTTTTATATGAAGGAATATGCTGCCTATGTAATCCCATTGTTACCACGTCAGTGTCGATAAGGGAAATTCTGAGAAATTTATTCCAATTATCGAAAATTGTAGGCACGCTTCGGGTGACAACTTGATACTCGTGTTTATATCGGATGATACTATAAAACCGTGAAGATTTGGGCCTGACCTGATGATGGAGATGACAGAATATCAAGGGAATCCACATCGGAAGCAACTGTCACGTGTTTGGGCTTATTTAATGTGTATTGATTAGACTTTTATAACTAAATATGTTATGACTGTAACTTCAGGGTTGGAAGTTAGTTTTGTAGATTGAAAGTTAGCTAAGTCAGATGGGCAAAGGGATAGAAAAATAATATAATAAAGTTTAATTTATCATTATTTATTATTTTAAGGGAAAACGTAATCAGGGTCAAATAAATTTCTGCAGAACTGACACCTTCAAAAAAAAAAAAACATGTTTTTTTTGGGACCAGGCAAGACTGTGAAATTATATTATTATTCTCGTTTAATAAAACAAATACGTAAATTGTAAAAAATAAAACTATCGTATATCAAAATTAATAACAAATACATATACTATAATATTATTTACATAAAGCTTCCTTTCGCAGAAAAATAATAAACATCCGACTAATACAATATCCGATCAGACTGGACGTTGACGCCAGCATATTTGGAAAAGGCCTGCAAGCAAACGACCTATTTCGTTTGCTTTAATTCCTTTAAGACCACAATGAAAGTATGAGCATTTCTAGAAATAACGCAATGAAATAACACAACTTAAATTTAGTCTCTTGATTTTAATTGATTTTTGCATAAGCATGACGAGTAGGTAGTGTTTGTACTATGTTAAAGTAGAGTGTTGTAAATTGTTGAGGAATTCCCTCGACTGTCTATGGTTTTCATCATCTGAAGTAATTCAGACTTTAATTTTTACCCATATGGGTGCAAATTTCTCATCAATATAAATGAATTAAGTCCAACCACAAAGCAGCTACTGTAAACCTTTGAGGAGTTCCCTCAACAGACTGTCCTTCGTCTTCATTATCAGACTCCTAATGATCATAACAATCCATCTAGGTGTAAAGCTCTTATCAATACAAATTAATCAAGATAGTACACAAGGTAGCTGCTGTGAATCGTTGAGGAGTTCCCTCGAATTTCTCTCGGCTCTATCATCAGATCTATTGCAGACATTCATTTTAACCTACTTATAAGGGTGTAAAGTTTTCATCAATATAAATGAACAGAAATAAGTCCAAACATAAGGTAACTATTGTAAACCTTTAAGGAGTTCCCTTAACTGGCCTTTGTCTTCAACATCAGAGCTTTAATGATAATCAGAACTCATTTAGGTGTAAAGTTCTTATCAATACAAATTTATTAAGTACAAACACGAGGCAGCTGATGTGAATCGTTAAGGAGTTCCCTCGGCTGTCTCCCGGCTCCATCATCAACTTCGAACTTTACTAAATTGTAGTGCGTTAAAACACTTTTTAACACCCTTGCTCGTAAAGCTATGTAATTCCACCGGTTTTAAATATGTAAAGCAGGCCACAACAAACGCGTGTTTTATCAAAGCAAATAGTTAAGTTATAGTCCATAACAGCATTATTTTCCATAACAGCATTATTTTCCATTTCAAGTAATTATGGAACTGATCGCCGCCGCACGACTCGCGCTGCGCGCTGTTCCATATTTGAAATGGCAAATAATAATATTAATGGCGGGAAAGCAACAGTGTGCATTCACAGATTGAGTTTATTTTAAATGAACAAAACAGGAGGCAACAGAAAAAAAAAGTATTTTATACGTTTTTTTTCTGTTTCCTCGCAAGTGTGTTAAAAAACGTCGTACGACATACGTGCGTATTGGTTATAACATGCTCGGCTCAATTACACCCTCGCCTTCGGCTCGGGCTGAAATTTCGCCTCGCATGTTATAACCATCATTACGCACTAATATCGTAATGTACTATAAATTGGTAGTAATAGTGCTCAATTAACGTGGTCGCTCACAATGGGCCTCATGCGAAGGCTCAGAGTCACAGAAAGGGCAATGGAAAGAGCTATGATCGGAGTTTCTCTGCGTGATCGAATCAGAAATGAGGAGATCCGCAGAAGAACTAAAGTCACCGACATAGCTCTTCGAGTCGGTAAACTTAAGTGGCAGTGGGCAGGGCACATTGCTCGTAGAACCGATGGCCGATGGGGCAGTAAGGTTCTGTAGTAGCGGCCACGTACCGGAAGACGCAGCGTAGGGAGGCCCTCAACAAGGTGGACCGATGACCTGGTGAAGGTCGCGGGAAGCCGATGGATGCGGGCAGCACAAGACCGGTCATCGTGGAAAGCCTTGGGGGAGGCCTTTGTCCAGCAGTGGACATCTATAGGCTGAGGAAGAAGAAGAAGAAGATCGTAGAAGGGTGAAAATTTAGGATTGTATGTATTTTTGTATGTTGTAAAAAAATAGAAACTAAAAATGTTGTGTAAAAATAAAAAAAAAAACAAGTAGGGGTGGACTACCCCTAACATTTAGGGGGATGAAAAACAGATGTTGGCCGATTCTCAGACCTACTCAATACGCTCACAAAATTTCATGAGAATCGGTCAAGCCGTTTCGGAGGAGTATAGGAACGAAAACTGTGATACGAGAATTTTATATATAAGATAGATGTTCGCTAGTACCAAATTTTGTATGGAGAAACGCATGGTACTATACATTGAATCTGCGCTCACGCGCAGGGCTGCAGATGTGCATGAAAATGCAGATAAAAAACGCAATCCTGCGCGTGGCTGCAGGGTAAATCGCAAAGGTGTGCACACCGAGTTCCGCAGTATGTAGTTAGTAGGAAATTTTTTATTAGTTATTTATGACATAGTTTTTTTTTTTATTTTGCTAATTAACGTATACATTTGTATAAGTATGTATTTTCTTTTTTGTAGTTTATTTATTTATTTATTTTTTACCAGTGACGTCATTGAAGGAGTGCGAAAAATGGTGGCGATTTAGCGACTAAACTATATTTGATGTAATAGAAGCTATGCCACAGCTTATAATTGACGTCATTTTCGTGATCAGCGCCCCGAAAACCCGTCACGATACCCAAGTCAAAATATCATGAAATTTAATTTCAGCCACCTTGGATTTCAAAAATGACGTCATTTTCGTGATTAGCACCCGCGAAAACCCCTTTCACGACACCCATGTCAAAATATCATAAAATTTGTGTCGGCCACCTTGGATTTCAAAAATGACGTCATTTTCGTGATTAGCACCCGCGAAAACCCCTTTCACGACACCCATGTCAAAATATCATAAAATTGGTGTCGGCCATCTTGGATTTCCAAAATAACGTCATTTTCGTGATTAGCACCCACAAAAACCCCTTTCACGACACCCATGTCAAAATATCATAAAATTGGTGTCGGCCATCTTGGATTTCCAAAATAACGTCATTTTCGTGATTAGCACCCACAAAAACCCCTTTCACGACACCCATGTCAAAATATCATAAAATTGGTGTCAGCCATCTTGGATTTCAAAAATGACGTCATTTTCGTGATCTGCACCCCGAAAACCCCCGTCACGACACCCATGTCAAAATATCATAAAATTGGTGTCAGCCATCTTGGATTTCAAAAATGACGTCATTTTCGTGATCTGCACCCCCGAAAACCCGCGTCACGACACCCATGTCAAAATGTCATAAAATTGGTGTCGGCCATCTTGGATTTCCAAAATGACGTCATTTTCGTGATTAGCACCCACAAAAACCCCTTTCACGACACCCATGTCAAAATATCATAAAATTGGTGTCGGCCATCTTGGATTTCAAAAATTACGTCATATTCGTGATCTGCACTCCCGAAAACCCCTATCACGACACCCATGTCGAAATACCCAAAAAATCATCGAAATACCAAATTTTAGGCGAAGTTATCCGCAAACAAACATAAAAATAAAAACTTTTTACAAAAAAACAACCGACTTCAAAAACCACTATAAAGTGAAAAATAACTAATTTCGGAAGTTGGTGTCTTTGGTTTTGTATATTCGTTTTAGACACCGACTTCCGAAATTAGTTATTTTTCACTTTACATAGTGGTTTTTGGAAGTCGGTTGTTTTTTTGTAAAAAAAGCTTTTATTTTACATTTTTTAGTTGTTAAAAGTACTATGTATTCAGTTGCATCCGGTCAGACTGGAAGCTGACGCAAATATAGTTGGGAAATGACGTACTTTTGTTTACTTTAACTTTTACCCGTAAGTACCTATTCCCTCAACTGCCTATGGTCTTCATCATTAAATTTACTGTAGACTATTATTTTAACCTAATCGGAGTAAAGGTCTTATTAATATAAATGAATGAAGTCCAACCACAAAGTAGCTACTGGAAACCGTTGAGGAGCTCCCGGAACTGGCCTTTGTCTTCATCATTAGAGCTCTTATGAGAGTCGCAACCCATCTAGGTGTAAAGTTCTTATCAATACAAATTAATCGAGCCCAACCACAAGGTAGCTGCTGTCAATTGTTGAGGAGTTCCTTCGACTGTCTCCCGGCTCCATCATCAGATCTACTCTAGACCTTTATTAAATTGTAGTGCTTTAAAATATTTAATGAAAATGCTAAGAAAAGGACTAGTCGCCCCCCAATTTTTGAAAGTTCCGCTTGTTTTCTCTGGACTTCCACTATCAAACCCTTCCTTCCTCCTTATCATGGGACCACCTTGGGAACGTCTTCTTTCCAACAGAAAAAGAATTATCAAAATCGGTTTATAAATGACGAAGTTATGCGCGAACAAACATAAAAAAAACATATACGGTCGAATTGAGTAACCTCCTCCTTTTTGAAGTCGGTTAAAAATTGAACATAAAAAACATATAATTGAGCAACCTCCTCCTTTTGAAATCGGTTAAAAAAACGGACATCAAAATAAACATCAATAACAGAGACACTCTAAGATAGTATTATATTCTATGCGACATGCGGTGCGTGAGCGAGCAAGCAGATGCTTTCTCGCTCACGCGCCGCCCGCTTATGCTAGCGGAGCGCGCGATGACGAGCGACACGGGTTCCCCCTTCGAGAGATTGTGGCATACTGAATCTCAATAGCCCGGGCAACAGAAATGATGGCGAATGCGCTCAGATTGTTGAATAAAATTTTGATTTTGGTCGTTTTAAAAAAATATTTCTACAATAATGTTCGTCATGAAATTACCTATCCCTTAGTGTAACGCAACCTAAATAACGCCTACGCACGCTACGTACGCTTTGTGGAACGCAATCTAAATAATGCTTACTTTCCGAGGAGATGCACGTTTATGATAATTATTTCTCTTGTCAGTGGTTTCGTTGTGAAGGAATTATTTAAACATTATACTTAGTAAAATAAAAAAAAATCTACAATTTTGGAGCCAAGATTATGGAGAAAATTTATGTATTTTTAGTAAGTTGATATTTCTTTTGGATAAAGAGTAGATAGCTCCGAAAAACTACATAAAAACGGCTTGCGCTGTGTTTTTCCCTGGGAACCGCCTTAACTGTTCAATTCGTTGCGTAGGTTTATTCCTCAAGCTGACGGGAAGAGATGTTGTTAGAAACTAGAATAATTTATCAGTTCTCACGCAGAAATCAATCGTGTCGGAGAGTTGGCTTTAAGCACACATAAGATCGTTGATCCTTGGTACCCCGCTGGGTTCCCGCATTAATTATACAAACAAATTGGATTGATTTAACACCTACAAAAGTTAAGCGTATCAAAGAGAACAATAGTTTAATACAGTCTATTCCGCAATGAAGCTAAATTTTGCGGCGAGCTTTGGAAAGTGAGATATGAGAACTGAGTGAATTGCAAACGAATATTGTTATGTAAGGAAATTTTACTCTACTATTTTAGGAATTGTGCGGTTTCTAGCTAAGAAGGAATAAATTTCCCGTCCTATATATTTTTCTAGTTGCCTGACGTCGGCTTTAAAGTTGATTTCTTAAATGGCAGTAACTTTTTATTCCTGGAACAATATGGATGTCTGACAAATCATGTATGGAAGAGCTGTTTACAATTCAAAATTATTGTTCTGATAAAATTATTTGATCTTCGAAAAACAGCCCTAAGTTTATTGACTAAATAACTCCCTATACAAATAAATATACAAAAAGCATACTTATTGTTCGAAATACTCGGCGGAATCGTTGCCACCCGGAAACGTGTACAGAAGACTGGCAGCTACTCCACGTTGAATGGCAATGCTAATTAGTAGGATTAAAATAATAAATCATTTAATTTATGTATATAGGTTCGTACAAAAACTTTAACATGTAAATCATATGATTAATTGCCGCTATAGATGATAAATTTCACCGTAAATTGGAACTCAAATATTAAAGAGGCATTGTGTCATTTTAGTAATTGCATGCTAACCAATTTCTATGTATTATTAACACAATATCGAGGGCCATATTGATCGTCCTCCGTGGCGAAGGCCCCGGGTTCGATCCCCGGCCAGGTCATGACGGAAAACGATCTTTTCCTGATTGGCCTGGATATTGGACGTTTATCTATATATGTATCTATTATAAATATAGTATCTTACTTTGGAGCTAGCTCAATCTGTGTGATTTGTCCGTATATATTTATTTACCATGTCGTGAACGTTTTTTAGAAAGGGTGGTCGTGAAGAAAATAATTAAAAATTGGTCTTCCAAAAAATAGACAACTATTTATTACCACCTTTTTGTACCACTATTTTTCATACTTTTTACCTAATACTGTATTGTATCTGACAGTTGGCTGACTCTCTCTGACCTCCTCATTTTCCTCCCAAGCCTGCCTAGCCTTGTCTTGTGCAATATCTGGACATTTTCCTTCCGAGCCTGCCTAGCCTTGTCTTGTGCAACATCTGGACATTTTCCTTCCGAGCCTGCCTAGCCTTGTCTTGTGCAATATCTGGACATTTTAACTTTGAAAACATTATCATTTATGACAATTATGACACGACCTATGTCCTTGGTCCTTGGCACCTTGGTCTATTTCAATCATCATAAAGTTAAAAAACAATTTACCATAAGTCAAACAGCACATGGTACTTCTTACTTCTTCAGATAATTGATCTATTTTCATAATACATTTCCCAGTGTACAAAACGCAAAGGAATAAGGAATTAACCAAGATTTTTCAATTTAGCCACACTTGAAGAAATATCATCCCACATAATATGATTTCAGAGCACAGAAATATTCGCAAATTGTTTCTTTGTCAGAATTGAGGTTAATGTCGACTTTCTTTCACATTCGAAATAAAGTTTCCTACCAAGTTTAGTGGTAGGTACTTTTTACATTAAGCTAAAGTATAAACCAGATAATGAATATAATTTCAAGATAAATACACATTTTGATTCTGTTTTGTTTTGATGTTATAAGTATTTTTTATACAGATTGTATTTAAGTGTTTGACTTGTATTTTGGAACAAAACGCTTAATAACACGTCTCACGCAGTTACTACGGCGTCTGAATTTGTTCTTGCCTGTCTTCCCTGTAGAGTTTCATATTTTGTTTGGTTGCTTATAATTAAATATTCAAAGGTAGAATGCTTTACAAATCCAAAGCCTTGGGTAGGTTTTTTCCCCTATAAACGTGTATTAATTATGTTAACTTTGAGAAAACACAAAGGGGATGTGAAAAAAGCACGCCTACTACCACCGTTGAGGGAAGATATTTCTCTTTTACGCCTTAAGACACCTACTTAGTATAGCCACGTTAATTCTATTCAATATGTGTGATAATTTGTAAAATGAATGTTCCCTCTCTGCTTAACACTGTACCGACCGTCGTAGGAAGACCAAGTTTAGCGCGTCTTTCTAGCAAACTGACCTACCAAGTAGTAGACTGCTTGATTTGCCTCCGACACGTTGGCAGTTTGCATCCCTATATCTAGCTGGAAGGTCCTGAGGGCGACAGACGCAGGTAAGTACGTATTTTCCTAAAATGTTACCTATTCTCTGAACTTCTTTTCCCAGCCAAAGAACTACGCCTAGATCCCTTAGACAAGAACATAGATACACACAGGCATTGGACGCCTAAAGATACAGTCCACTAAAAACAACAATTTCTTATTTATATCCGTCCCCAGTAATGGTATCGCGCCACCATTCTCATAGCAGTCAAATAAAAAACGCCGAACTCGTACGGCTTTAAAACATGGTTTACATGCAAAAGTATTTAAAAACCGTACATAAATATAAATGATTTTTCCGTCTTTTATAACATATGAAGAATGAGAGCTCTGAATAAAGCACTTTGACCGTCACAATACAATTTTCTCAAAGCGATTATTTATGTTTATTAATTGATTGCATTGTATCTATTGTTTAATACAATAGCTTCTTCCGATCAATCTCATCGCATCACATCGCCTGGCCATGCTATAAAGCTTCGTTTTCGCTTAACGTACTTTCAATTATAAATGTGCTGTTGAATAGCTAATATAAATTTGAGCTATCAAATGCATATTTTTAAACCGACTGCTTTTACCCATTCCATACAAATTAATTGGGTTTAATTATTATTAATACATATAGATACATAAACAGATAACAGTATATGAAGGTAGCGTAATCAATAAACATCAGTGGAACCAGACCATTGCAATATATTTAACCGAATACAACAATTGTATCCTAGGAGTTCTGTTACGGTTATATTTCATTGGGCTTAATTATTATTAATACATATAGATACATAAATAGATAACAGTGTATGAAGGTAGCGTAATCAATAAACATCAATGGAACCTTTGCCATTGCAATACATATAACCGAATACAACAATTGTATTCTAGGAGTTCTGTTACGGTTATATTTCATTGGGCTTAATTATTATTAATACATATAGATACATTAATATACAGTATGTTAAATAACAGAGGGCGTTCCCTTAAACTCGTTAATATATATCATTAATAGATTAAAATAAAAATATCAGCATAGAAAAATAAGCATAAAAAAATCCGAATAAAAAAAAAAATCTAATTGGAAATAAATTTGAAACCTCCTGTTTTAAATCAAAATAGTAGTCGTCATGTATAAATCAATTGCGACGTTGCCGTCTTTCATGTTCGCGTGTACAGTGTGTTTCTTTTAGATGTCAATTTAAAATTTTTATTGAATATTTTCTTATTGGAAAAAATTTTAAAACATTTTGTTTTCGAATGGAAATATTTTTTTAGCATGTATGTATGCTATACTATTTCGGGTTAACGGGAACGCCCTCTGTTAGTTAACATACTGTATAACAGTATATGAAGGTAGCGTAATCAATAAACATCAGTGGAACCTTTACCATTGCAATATATATAACCGAATACAACAATTGTATTCTAGGAGTTCTGTTACGGTTATATTTCATAGGGCTTAATTATTATTAATACATATAGATACATAGATAGATATCAGTGTATGAAGGTAGGGTAGTTGCACACTATCAGTGGAAACTATACCATCGCAATGTATACAACCGTAACAGAACTCCTAGAATACAACAATAGATTTGAATCCACATATTGTCCGACACAGTTGTAGGCAGTTGTCGATCTAAGTAACCCTAGTACCGTGTCGTACAAATAATAGGATAGTACACACGAACGGTTGTTCAAATACTACGCTAGGCTATTGGTCTTCCCATACGTGACTTGACTACCTAACATTATACTTGTCACTAGACTTAGAGCAATTTCAGAAAAAAAAAAACAGATAATTCGAGAAACTGCTGATATTAATCCGCAGCTGGGTAATATTGAAAACTGGACGGTCGGTTGTGATAGGAAATTGTGGTGATCAAAATTCTGTCTGGTTTTATCACAGAGGTTTTATTGAGGAAATTCCGTTTGAACATTACGTATGGGCAGATGTTAGCGAGGAACTATATGATTATTTTAATTTTTTTTTATGCTGAATCAATTGGTGTGCTGTGTGGCTGATTTATTTATTAGACTGTCTCTTATTTAAGAGTTAGAAAACTCGTGTATCGTCACTGCACGCTACACTTTTTAGCGAGCAGTGACGTCACAAACCACCACTCCTGATCTTTGATGCCTTTTATGTTTGTCATTTTTATTGATTTGATAAAACAAAATATACATAGGTATCCAATATTTTTCTATAATCTGAATGACGGACTAAATCATTTTTTTTTTACCCAGGAAACATCCCTATTTTATACACCTAGAAATGCAACGCCTTATGGATATGTAATTTGATAACACGTTCATCAGGCTAAGCTACGTTTGCTGCATTTGGTTCGTGTGTGGATGACCATCAGTACATAACACATCCCTCTGTGACAAGGAAAGCACATTAAGCCGTTGACCCCGTCGGCCATTTGTGGGTCTTAGACAATGTCGTAAAAGTCTTTGAAAGTCGTTCAGATCGAAAGTCTGACAACCACTTTTACCTTTATTACCAAAAAACAGGGCTGTGGAGGTCAGATGCCTCTCTGACCTCCACATAACACAGAACGACAGGCATTCGTTATGTGTGTTAAATACTAGTATGCATATGCAGCTGCATCCGGTTCCCCAACGTATGTAGTTGAGATAAATATAGTTTAAAATACTAAAAAAACATGCTTATAAAGAATAGCAAACTAAAAAGGTAAAAATAATTTTAAAATTAATTTATGACAATAGTAGGTATATAAACAATACTAGTATAAATGAGAAAAAAGCGTGAGGCGCTTTGTGCCATAATTTTTGTATATTAAGCGCCTAATTTTTTAGTTTGATATTCTTTAAAAGCATGTTTTTTTTAATTTTAAAAACTATATTTATTTTCAACTTTTTAGTTCGATATTCTTTTTTTAAATAACACACCGATAACATTTGTTTGCAACAAATTTGTTTTTACCAAACTTTTCTTGATCTCCAACAGACAGAATAGCAAGTACTAAAATACGTAATGATGCGTTACCCAAGTAACAAAATCTAAATCTAAACTAAATACTTTGCCTGCACAAATTAATACCGCTCGGCCAACGAACGTATTGAAAACGGTGGGACATTTTACAGTAATGAGCTGCTCACTCGTAGTCCAAAGAGTTAGAGACGGATAAACAAACAAGCAAGCAAACAAGCAAGTAAACATAGGTACACGTGAAGCTAATAAAAAGGCGAAGCAAATGATAATAACTCACAATGGCATCTTCGTTCATTTCATCAGTTTCACCATATTCCATAACTTAGTTACGTTACTGAACCATTATTGAATAGACGTATTTTGCAAAGACATTGAAGTATAAGAGGAATCTTTCATAGACTTTTGGATTGTGATTGACTGTTACACAACGAGAGTGTAGGTTTATTCGATCGTGAATTGGATAAGAATTGAGTGGCATAATGAAGTGTCCTATTTTATTGAAGTTGGTACTTTCATCGATTCAAACTACTTTTTACTCGCGTTTATTTTGTCGTTCATTTTTTTTTATATGTTATTAACTAGCGCTTGACCGCAATCCCGCGTGATGGTAAGCAGTGATGCGATCGTTGATGGTAAAGCGCGCTAGTTTATTAAGAGCCTATTCACTCTAGCCTTGAAGACACTCAAATTGTAGTGTGACGGAAACACCGCCGCTGGCAAATTGTTCCAGTCCCTCGATGTACGCGGAATAAAAGAGGAAGCAAAATGCTTCGTCCGGTTCGTAGTGGTGTTAACAACGTGAGGGTGGAAAGTCGCCGTACGACGGGTCGCCCGATGGTGGAACAGAGATGGGGGAATTAAATCATGCAATTCCCTTGCACACTCAGCAGAATGCATCCTATAGAAGACCGAAAGGCTGGCTACTCTGCGCTGTTTATAAACATTAAAGCCCTCATTACAAGATACTCATCACTAGTCCCTACAACAGACAGAGATCAATCATCGCAGACATCTACGTATGTATTACATAATAATGACGTGCACATCAAAGTCACTCAATCACAATCATATAAGCTCTTCGTTGATATATCTATGTATAAGTGTCTGCGATGCTTTGACATCCTAAAGTCATCTAGTTAATGCAGACATTATGCGTTTGGAACTCGACTCAGTATAATAGATGTGGAGCGTATTATTTAGCTGAGTTGTAGTATAACCCGCGCAGATAAAGAAAAGATCTGTAAATGGCGTCCGCTTCGCATGCGTTCTCACTCACTCTCTATCGCTGTCTATACTCACACAGTGAAGTAAGCGCTGCAAAAAAAAAAAATCATCGATCAGGAATTCAATATTCGCTTTCCAAACTACTTTGATGCACTCATTGCACTCCGATTTATCGTTAATTTCGTTCCGTTAAAGTCTCTGTTATCTTGTTGTTTTTGTTGATATAATTGTTTTTGTTGAGTTTGGACAATCAAACTCAAGAAAAACAACAATAAAAACAAACATAACAACAAACAAGTGAAATGTCAAATTTATGTTGTAAATAACAATATTTACAACGAAAATTTGATATTTTACTATCTTAGCATTTGGTTTGTGATTAAACAATGGCATGTTTTGTCAACCGTACCATAAGTATCCGCCGCCATTTTCAGATCTTTTCTTTATCTGCGCGAGTTATAGTGATGTAAATGGCAAACAAATACATTCTTATAGTGATAGACTGAAACACTACAACATGATCTCCCTGGAGAAACGCCGACAGCTGAATGACGCAACGTTTGTGTGTAAAGTAATCATCATCATCATCTCAGCGTTAATCCCAGTCGCACCCGTAGCTTTTTAGATTTGGAGTCTGGGGTCCGCTTTACCAGTCTAACTGTTGATTTTGGCTAAACTTCGTTAAAACTAAAACTAAACTATTTTCCGTGAAGCGACTGCCGTCTGACCTCCACAACCCGAAGGCGATATCTAAGCATTGCAGTTAGATCAATTGTTAAACTTTTGAGGGCTCCAACAACCCGTAACGATTGCCAATAGATGTTCGTATGGCAACCAGGACCAACGGCTTAACGTGCTTTCCGAGGCACGACCAGACCAGTGCAAATATTCATATTCATGCATACAAATATTTGCACTGTGCGGGGATCGAACCCGCGCCTCCTTTCGCAACGGCCGCGTTCGCTACCGCTACGCCAAGGAGGCTGTCCGTGTGTATAAAAAAATGACCCATAAAATTGACTGCCCCCAGATATTGAATACTTTTAATTTCCGTTCCCCCTCAAGAATTTCTCGCAATCCAATAACACCACTGTGGCTACCACAAAGGAGAACGGTTTTAGGCACCAATTCCCCATATGCTGGATTTTGTAAGGTGGTGAACAATTGTAGCAAACAAATTGATCTGCACTTTGACTGTTTTGGCAAACTGAAAGCCATAATATACAAATATCTTCTGGATCTAAATTAGCACAATCTGGAAATAATGAAACATACCTTTAACAATAACAAAATTTAAGTTTTAAGATGAATTCTTGTACAACTCCATTTTTGTATGCATCCGGAGTTCACCTTTAATTGATTGTTACTCTACTCTGTCACCTTTTAAAATGACATGTTATTTATTAGTTGTTGGTGGACCAAAATAAAAAAAATATGTTTTTATTAAAAACTCAAATCACTCTGAAAGTTGTTGTTCTTACACTGTATTGATTAATTTGTAATCACATTCATTCATAGTAAGTGTTTTAGATGGAATATAATTAAATGGCTCTCTTCCGCCCTGGCTGGGGTGGAAGGTCGTGTCAGACTTTTACTGATTAAGCCCGCCCGTTTTCTTTCATTTGCCTATGACAGGTATCACAACAACAACCCGCGGCCCTGGTAGGCGTCGGTGATAGTGGTCGTCGTCACGATGTACTGACATCTTTTTTGAGGCGCGCGTGGAACACAATGCGCTATTGACTCGGGCCTTGTTCTTACCGGACGGCGAGCTACCCGATGCTCGCGTCTGCATTGGTCGAGAGTTCGCAGTTGTACAGATACCTGGTTTTTTTTTCACCAACGATGTATTTTTGTTGCATTCAATGCCACCAAAAGGAGCCCTTTCACCTTGGCTCCTACTTTTCGAAATGTACCGACTACCTTCAGCTTTTGGGAGTTGAGATTTCCTCGAACCTAAACTTTGGGCGGTTTATTGGGTCCAAATCCAAGGTGGCTGCCAGGAAACTTGGCGTTATTGCAAAGGTCCGGCAGTACTTCACACTAGGGCAGCTTCTAACCTTGTATGAAGCACAGGTCTGTTCGTGTGTAGAGTACTGCAGCCACATTTGGGCTGGTGCTGCTAAGAGTCACCTGGCCACTTTGGATTCGATGGAGAGGCGTGCGAAGAAGCTGATTGGTGACCCTGATCTAACTCGAGATGGTCTCCAAAGCCTAGAGCACAGGCGTAGAGTAGCCAGCCTTTCGGTGTTCTATAGGATGCATTTTGGGGAGTGTGCGAGGAAATTGCATGATTTAATTCCCCATCTCCGTTCCACCATCGGACGACCCGTCATACGGGTAGTTTCCACCCTTACGTTGTTAACACCACTACGATCCGGACGAAGCGTTTCGCCTCCTCCTTTATACCGCGTACATCGAGGGACTGGAACAATTTGCCAGCGGCGGTGTTTCTGTCGGACTACAATTTAAGAGTCTTCAAGGCTAGAGTGAATAGGCTCTTAATAAACTAGTGCGCTTTACCATCAACAATTGCATCACTGCTTACCATCAAGCGGAATTGCGGTCAAGCGCTAGTTTATCAATACATAGTATAAAACAAAGTCGCTTTCGCTGTATGTCCGTATGTATGCTTAGATCTTTAAAACTACGCAACGGATTTTGACGCGGTTTTTAATAGATAGAGTGATTCTTAAGGAAGGTTTAGACTACCTTTTATCCCGGAAAAAATTGATATTCCCGAGGGAAATCCAAAAAGCGCGATATAACCGAACTCTACGCGGGCGAAGCCGCGGGCGGAAAGCTAGTAATTTATAAAAAAAAGTTATAACAACAAATACTATCTTTTTTACAGTAATTGTTAATTGTAAGCCTTTGTGTGCGAGTCCGCTTTGAATTAAGTCAGTTTTTTTTTATTTATCGCCTTAAGTTGTCCAGCTTTTTTGCTATATTTTTATTCTGTATTTAAATATTGTTCATGCAATAAGTTGGGATCAATGGTAACTATGTCCCTAGATAATTTTATCTGAGTCATTTAGCATAGTAAAGTGGCTTTAATGATCCTATAATTATTTAAGTAATTAAAACAATTTAGTAACATAAGAACAATTAACAAAACCACTGTGAGAGTTTTTAGAGTATCGTTTAGTTGTATAAAACGCAAATATTGACTTCCATTACTTGTTCTGGAATCTTGCCAAATGTATGAAAGGGGTCTCGAGATCTCCTTTTGTTTTTAGAGTCGTTGTCAATATTGTTTGAATTCAAAACGTCTGCTGCTTTAGTTGTGCCTTCGTTACAGTTTTCTCGAGTGTTTTGATACGACGTTAGGTGTTGTTGCTTTGTATACTTAAGGTTGCTTTTTGCTTGGGTTTCGTTTATAAACGTACTTGTGGGTGTAGGATGCCGATAATATTGATTAAGGACTGTTTTTTTTTTAAATAACCATTTATGTTTATGTCTATTTACTTTAAATGATGATATGTAATAATAATAAGTCTATTATTAGTCTTTTATTTAGTCTATTATTCTGACGTTAATAACATAGTGTTTATTTTGTCTTTCAATCCTTCAGTAGTATTTTCCGATGAAGTGGTAGGTAGGTAGTTGATGAAGCCCTATTTCGTGTAAGCTGTCAACCACCATAATTTGATGTCAAAAAAGGATTTATGGATAATTTATAAAACTTTATCTGCGTTTTTCTTAAAACCGTCTAAAGCATACTTCCTACAACTATGCTATTGGCGGCAGTATTGTCCCACTGCAGAGAAAAACTTTCTCCTTATACTGAGAAGACACGAGCATTGAACACAACGCCTACTCAAAATGGATTGGAGATTTTGGATATATCAGCACCTTAAGCTTAAAAATTTGCCATGAGTTGATTGACGCGAGTCTTTCGACACACCATAATGAGGATAATGATAAATTATTTATTTTCTGTAATTAGCCCCTTTATTAATAAACGTTACTGTAATCATCGTTTATGCATAAACACCATAGTGTTTAAGGGGTCTTTTCTTAAACGATGACTGAAGTTAAGTGACGTGTTAACTTTAAGTAATGTTTATGAATATAGGGGTAGGTTTGTACCTATAATGGTTTGTGAGTTTTTGACCACTCTGACGAAAAAAACCGAAATAAGCCCAGGACACAATCTCTTTTAAAACCCACACCTAACCTTAGTCAGATCATATGAAGACCATGTCGAATCGATGTCTGAGAGATGGCCTTATGATGAAAGAACCACACAGATTGAGAGGACTTATCCAGTCTGTGCACAAATTTATCAAACACCGTTCATAAAATCTCGACCATAGAAGTATTTGGTCGTATCTATAGTTCGACCTTAAAAGCATTAGGTCGTATGTATAAATCCGGCGACCTACACATACAACCTACTGCTTCTAAGGTCGAGCTATATGTAGATACAACCTAATACTGATTAGTCTTACAAGTTCCATGTGGCTCCAAAAACTATCCCAACCTACTACTATAACTTAACCTACAATATGACACACATTACAACTCGTCCAAAAATGTTCAACTATACGAGTGAGTCATGACCAACTTTGTTGCTATAGTCAATGACAAGTGGTTTCACAAACCTAGTACAATATGACTGTGTAAAGAAATTGCTTGACTAGTAAAGGGGATTCTTACCCGCATAGGGAAGGCAGATTGATAGTAACCGATTTTTCAAGCGACATCCTAGTACCGAGACCCTTTTCCTTATCCACCCGTAGAAGCTTTAATATCCTAGATTCGATTCTTGAGTACAAGATGGCTTAGGAAGATTGATGTTATTATGCGCCTGTTGGAGTGATTGAATATATTTAAGTGTGACAGTTGAATTCAATTTGTGAAAATTTCATATTGCTTATTTATTTTGTACGCTGCAGTATTTGACCAGTCAATAACGGGACAAATTTATGCTTCAGATTCCTTGGACAGCATTCCGCACAAATGCATCAATCCTTCGAGAGCTGGGTGTTAAAAAAAGACTCTCCTCTATCTACCTTCGAAGGATTATGGAGTATTTTGGTCATATTGCCAGAAAGGATGGAGACAACTTGGAACATCTGATGGTTACAGGGAAGGTGGATGGACGACGTTCCAGAGGTCGCAGTCCAATAAGGTGGACTGACCAAATTCGTTCCTCTCTGGACACCGGCCTGCATGATGCTATACTCGCGGCCAGGGATCGTAACAAATGGCGAACTATTGTGAAGAAGAGGATAATTCCACAGGAACATCACGACCCTCAGTAATGAGGAGAACGACTTGAGGAGGAGGAGGATATGTAAAAGAAACATAAAATGGTTTAATGTGTATTTTATTGTAACTGTTCTCTGATTTTTGCACATTTTTCCGATCGCGAGTTAGACTATGAACCCTTTTCCATCAGTGTTGATATTGGATACATTCTTTCATTAATTGCAGCCACTGATAAATCCAATGCATAATTCCAATATAACTTCAAATTCATCCACGTTCGAATGGTCTCGTGTATAATGGACACATAACCGCTGAAATATTACTAATTATCTTATCAGTGATATCCGGGCCTATAATGGTGTTGTTATATTATGTAAATGTTTGATTAGAGCCACCTTAGAGGTAGCAAGTTGTCCCAAAACCAGTAAACGGGCTTAGATATTAAAGGATTAATGATAGGCGGAAATTGCACGTATGTACCTATATATGTATAATCGGGTATATTACCCCTCTTGCCAGTTTATAGGAGAAATATTTGCGAAAGGGAAAATGTATGTATCTATACCTACTATATTTCGGAGATGTAAACATAATTATGAAACGGAGTCAGGTGAATTGAAGATTTGACGTGAGACGTTTATAAATGGAATATTTTTGATGTTTGTAATCTCGCGGCCGCGTAAGGAATTGCTAATATAATACACAAAGATTCAGGTTAATATCTTGATAGAGTAAATTGCTTTTAATCTGACATTTTAAATACCGTTATCGTATTTGAAATTTTAGAATTCGTTTTAACTGGAAGTCGACCTTAATATAGTTATAAAAATAATAAATAATCCTCCAGACGGAGTTTCGGCCATGGCGGCCGATCTCTGAGATTAGGCCATCGACACGGCTGATATTATAGTACACAAATGTATACGCAGACAGCAGTTCCTTTTTCTCTCTTATAGTATGACCAGCTTTCCGCCCGCGGCTTCGCCCGCGTGGAGTTCGGTTATATCGCGCTTTTTAGATTTCCCTCGGGAATATAAAATTTTTCCGGGATAAAAGGTCTATGTTCTTTCTCAGGGTCTAAAGATTGTCTGTGCCAAATTTCATCAAAATCGATTGAGAGGTTTAAGCGGGAAAGCGTAACAGACAGAAACAGACAGAGTTACTTTCGCATTTATAATATTAGTATGGATGAGACGGCATTTCGATGACGACTGAAGACAGAGATCAGGCGTAGGGTTAACGGCTTAACGTGCTTTTCTAGGCATAGGGGTATAACTCCGTCAACTTTCAAACTACTGGCTGTAACTGAGAAATATATAATGGAAAAATCCTTACGTTTTTTAGGGTTCTGTAGCCAAATGGTAAAAAATGGAACCCTTATACATTCATCATGTCTGTCTGTTCGTCTGCCCGTCCGTATGTCACTGCCATTTTTTTCCCAAACTATAAGAGCTATACTGTTGAAACTTAGTAGGCAGATGGATTCTGTGAACCGCATTAAGATTTTGATGCAAAAATTAAAAATAATAATATATATAGGGGGCTCCCCATACTTAGAACTGAAACTCAATTTTTTTTTTCATCAAACACACACGTGTGGGGTCTATGGATAGGTCTTCAAAAATGATATCGAGCTTTCTAAAATATTTTTTTCTAAACCGAATAGATTGCGTGACAGACGCTTCCATAGTGGGAAAAAGTTGCCCCACCCCTTCCCTCTAATTTCTAAAATAACAAAATTTAAAAAATACATATGATATACTATCAGCTGTAGAAGTCCATTCCCACCTTAAAGACTACTGTCGCCTTCGCTAAACCGGCCACGCACACTACCGCATTATTTTTTTTATCGCAGTCTTCGTCTTTCTTTAAAGTAATGCAAAATTTCGTTACTTCATTTGAAGTTGAGTTAGCGGCCGCACTTAACAATGGTGCTATCAAAAGCGAGCGATTGTGGGTTCGATCCTTATTATAGGCAACTCTTTTTGTTGTTTCATATAATTTAAAATTATGATAATTGATTTGTATTTTAAAGTAAAAATGTTTGCAAATAATATTTAAACAAATAGGAAAATTTATTGAATATTTATCCCAAAAAAGGGTTTTATTATATGTTTTAGTTTACTATAGGGGTAATATAATAAAAAATATATAAAAATAAAACAATAAGCATATTATAATGCAATATATTATAAAGTTATATATTATTCGGTATATATATACTTATACTAACAAATGAAACAAACGTTGAAACGGCAGCATTGTAATATTTTATATAAAAGTAATCCTTGACAAACTTATGATATTGTTATGGTAAAAAATACAAAAAACATTTTTGGTTGTTAGATATGAAAATTATAATATTATACGTATATTATGATTAAAGAGGTTATAGCTTAATTATCCATTTTCTTAAAGAAAAGAGGATTGAAGCTTAACCTGAATATTATTGCAATCATAAAATAATCTATACTTAGAACACATAATAGTGCTTATTACATTTATAATTTTTTTGCATGTATAGCATGGTACTAATGCTGCCATCCTGTAGTGACTTTTTTCGGAGTTTGATGGCATGAGATTATAATCTTCAAGCGCTTTCTTAGTTCAAAAGTAAACGAACTTATTTCTTATCTAATTCCGAAATTATTGTTTTTATAATTTACCAAAAGTAATTTGTATTGAAATTGCAAAAGGCGACATCTGTTAGCCATTAAGCCAACCGAACATATTACTGTCACTTAGCTAAATTACTTTAGAGATGTTTTAGAGTCCGTTATTAAGATATTTATTGGTATATATTTAAAACACTCTGTAGGACACTTCTGCACTGTTTTTGTTATAAATGGTTAATTTTTTTTTGTTTAGCTCGATAAGACTCTACCAGCCTCGCCAATTTATTTTTAAACCACAAATGCAACCTATCTTCTTCGCACGATTTAAAAGTTTATTCAACGGTAAATATTGTCGTTTCGTTTCACTTGTCTCGACAGCTACCTTCGTCCTCCAACCTCTTGACCTTGACCTCCAACGGCTTACAGTATTTCTCTAAAACAATAACAATTTTATTACACACTTGCTACAAGCGATTGGTTTGCACCTTACATAAATAATAATAAAAACAACTTACACAAAAGCCGGTTTCATATGATATTTGAGATATATTGCTGCATATGCCTGCATATTGATTAAAAAGTAAAACTAATAACACAAACTGGTAACTATATGTTCACCAACCAACAACAGCTAAGTAATATTATTTGAGTTATTGTAGCTAATAATAGTTATTGTAGGTAGCGGAATATTTTTGTGAAGTAGTGATTCAGATTCTTTTAAGTCTACCGTCATCTTTTTATAATGACTCTAATATAGAAAAAATCTTAAAAGAAAGTATCATCTTTAAGTTGCAGATCGGTATTTTTAGATATTTTTGTTGTCAGCATTCATAACTCACCAATAAACATTTAAAAAATATTTTTGTAAGTTATTAGATTTGAACTCGAACCACCTTGAACGCCTATCAAGGCAAAAACCGTTAGGCCATTGAAACACTTACTGTAGACGTTGAAATTAGTAAGTAGTACCTAACAATCATAAGCGGGCAGCAAGTGTATGAGTGTGTATCAAACTTTATTATAGAAGAAGGTCGTAACTACAACTAGTATTGCTTGGCCATAGTTTTGTGAGATTGCAACTCGACTTTTGGTCTTGACTGTACATTACTATAAAAACTACCAACGAAAATTGTTTTGAACGAGATCTAGTAAGTAGTTTTTTTTAATACCTCGTAAATCGTAAACCGCTCATTACCGCGTAATCTTTCATACAAATAACTTAAATCCTTTAATTTCATAAATCAATGATACGGAACCCTTTGTGCGTGAGTCCGACACGCACTAGGCCGGTTTTTTTTTTTAAACCTGGAAATAGAATCCACGTACAGTAGTCTTAATGAACATGCATTTTATTCAGTAAAGGAATTCTGAAATGACTTCACTGTATTATTGATGTTTGATTGAGTGCATATAAATGTGTTAATATGTATTTATCTTTTTCTTCCTTTTGTTTAGTTTTTTTTTTCTGTATATTTTAATTGTTTAATGAATTTGTGTGCCTGTGAGGCAGATCACAGCAGGAACTCACTTTGTATTTGTAAGACCTATGATATGTAGGTACCTGTGTATCACAAATAAACTATTTGATTTGATTTGAGTAGTAAAATGTACATGTACTAATGTTACCACTACTAAAAGACCAGTTCAACCCTAAATGGAATTGAATTACGTTACCTTATCGCTCACCGCTCAACTACGAACTCTCACTACATTGAACTAATTGATATGCAAAGGGGAATGAAGTTTAAATTAATTCCAGATAGCATGCAGCTCTCGGTACAAGTCGGGAATTACTTGTGTTACTGGTACATAGATTCGTCTATCGAAAGCTCTGAAGTCATTTTTTCTTGGACGCATCTTTTCGCGAAGCAATCGTGGAGTCTAGATGAAGTTTGATGATTGCATAAGTTTATAACAGCCTAAAAGATTTTACTTGAGGTCTCCATGGTTTCACCGTAGACCGATGACCTAGTGAAAGCCGCGAGAAATCGCTGGATGAGGGAAGAGTAGAACCTGTTCAAGTGGAGGTGATTAAAGGTCTATATCCAGCAGTGGACGTCTTTCAAATATGTTTATATCAAGTATTTAAAAATAAATAGAGATTCATAATAATAGAGTAATAAACGAGACTCTATTACTGAGAGTCTACGTTCTATCTGTCTGCCATCATCTGCCTGTTCTATCTGTGTGTCTGTGATATCTAGGCAGTTGAAATTTTCACAGATATGATGATTTTCTGATAATTGAAAAAAAAAAAAACAAATACTTAAAACAGAATATTTTTTTATTTATTATTTACTGTGCCTCGTGGATTCACCCGCGTAAGTTACGATCCCGTGAAAATATCGGGATGAAAAGTGTATATGTAGTATACTATATGTTACTCCTACAAACTATATGTGTGCAAAATTTAAAGCGGAATAAACAAACAAACACACTTGCATATTTATAATGTTGGTAAGGATAGATAATTGTTCTTCCAATAATTGTCTTCTACGATGTCCTTCTCACCGCACTGGTTTCCTTAAGTCTTCATTTCTTGTCCAGACGGTTTTTCTCTGGAATGATCTTCCACAGAATATCAGGACGTTGAAAAGTCGGTACACATTTAAAGTTAAAGCTCGGGAATATCTACGCAACAAATTGCCAGATTCATCTCACTTAAAAATTATTCTTTTTCTCTATCTATAATTTTTTATTTCTCTCTACTGTTTATATTTTGTATTTATGTATTTATTATAATATTTTAATATTTTTTTCTCTGTTTAGTTTAATTTATTTGCACCTACCTTGTTTTATCTCTGCATCACCTCAAGGTAGACGGGTAGAAAATGCCTAAGGCATTAAGTCCACCATTGTGCAATGTTTGTGCAAAAAGTTTAAATAAATAAATAAATAATGGTACAGGACCCTTCGTGCGTGCATCTGGTGGGTTATTATTTTTTTAACATCTCTGGATTTCTAGCGTTCTAGAGCGAAAAACTTCGAAGACATATTGTGGCATCTACCAACCCGCACTATGCCAGCGCGGTAGATTACAGTCCACTCCCTCTCCTTGAGAGGAGGCCTGTGTCCCAATAATGGGAACAATATAGGCTGATTCTGTATGTATGTATGTATTTCTAGAGACGTAAGTTATACTAAAAAAAAGAATGAACCTTAAAATGGGATGTTTGTTGATTTGTACTGCCGTGTACTCGCCATAAATTAAGAACGACACTACCATTTAGCAAGCTAGGTGATTGCCTGAAGGTTTGTTTTTATAGCGCATTGAAATGAAAATAATTTTGTTGCCCATACCATTATCATGATACAAATGATCGTAGATGCTTACTACACATGGGAACCTTTATTGTTATGGGGTTATTCAAGTAATGGGTTTATCTTTTGGGCGTTTATGGAGCTTAGGGGTATTATGGTGTAAAATACAAAAGATAAAACTTGGAGGGAAAATATATATGTTTTCCATAAAGTCACAGAAAAAATATGATAAAGATGTTCTTTTATTTATAAAGTTTCTGTTTTAAATAAATTTTGTCATTATGGACGTGAAATAAAGACTTTTTTTAATAAAAAAAATATACTTGCTTATATGTAAGTTACTGCAAAATTCTTGCTAGAAACTTGAGTAATATTTAGTGATTTATCTTTTCCGTCGTGCACTGCAAAAGGCAGTAAACTAGCTGAAAGTAGCGAATCTCATCCCCATTCCAAACATGAACATTTGAAATTGCTTTTAGAAACACTTCAGTCAGAAGGCGTCCGTTTCGAGACGTTGCTACATCGCGTACCGTCCTTAATAGCCCGTATTTACTTTTATGAAAGTCCAACGAAAACTTCGTAGCCTCCGAAATTAAAAGCAACGCCCTAAAAATGAGAAACAAAATTAAGGCGACGGTGAACATAGATAATAACCTCCCTTTGCCCTCGAGTGCCTTAAAAAGACAAGCCACTTTCATAAATCTCCGCGGTGGTTAACGCCTCGTCCGCAATACGAGAAACAAGGGGAGAATGGCTTCAAGCGACAACGAAAGGGACAAAAGTTTTAAGTACTCTCCAGTAAAATGTTTTCAGCAAGTGATCTCTTTCGGCATTACTGCGAATTTACTTGTTAATTGTCTAAAATGTGAATTGGAGTTATAATGTTATGGAGATCGGGTGTTATGAGCTCAGAAACTTTGTCGACTCTGAATATAATTGCAATTTATATTATACTAGCTTCCCGCCCGCGGCTTCGCCCGCGTGGAGGTCAGATATATCGCGCTTTTTAGGTTTCCCTCGGGAATATCAAATTTTTCCGGTATAAAAGTTAGCCTATGTTCTTTCTCAGGGTCTAAAGATTGTCTGTGCCAAATTTCATCAAAATCGGTTCAGAGGTTTAAGCGGGAAAGCGTAACAGACAGACAGATAGACAAACAGACAGAGTTACTTTCGCATTTATAATATTAGTATGGATGGGATGATAAAGAGGGCGAATAATGCCACTGTTTTAAAATTAAACAATCTTAACGATCTTATAACAACTTTATTGCAAGTTCTTAACTGTAAAACTGGGGAGAACTATTTTTTAATCTGTTAAGCAAACTAATTAGTAAGCAAACAAGTTTCACTAGCCAAGACAAAGTACTTATTAATGAAAATCCGGAAAGGATGAAGAATAACGTTTTGCAGAAATAGTATTATGCACATATACATTACAGATATAATTACGTATAATTTTTCATTACAGACCGTGCCATAAACTGGCACAACCGAATCTGTAATTATTAGCCTAGGTCGTGCAATTAGTGGCACAATTTGCTTAATAGGAAAATAATGTTGCCATGGAACATGGAAGCTATTACGTCAAAAACCCATCAACCAATTTATACGAATGATTTGTTACTTGACCATAACTATATGACGGCCATACGACTTAAACCATCAGACTGATTGAGAAACAATAAAAAAACACATTCAGACAAATGGGCCATCATCGCACAAGAAATGAAAGCTTGATACAGTGTCTGATGTTATACTCGGAGTATTTTATTGATTCAACGACGCTATCAGTCAAGACGGTACGAACGAAATCCTTTAATGAATAATTTATGAGGTTAGGCTCCCGTCGCTTTTCTAATAGTGGTGAGCGAGACAAGACCGGGATGAATCTTTGGTCTCGACGCCTCGTAGGAGGGATTTAGGAAGCCACCATTGGAGGCCTTTCTCCCAGAGAACTTCGTCTGCAGCAACGTTCGTTTTATTTTTACTGTTTACCTATGGGGAGTCACGCGGCGATAGTAAATAAAAATAATATTATGATGTTTATCGCTGTATACGCAAGCGATATTATCTGTGTTTATAGCTGGTTTATTTGATGAGCGCGATATTTTGTGAGCAATCGGTTTAATGTTAGCGTTTATTTTAATGATTATGTTTTGTTTATGAACGATGAATTGAAAGGTAAAGGTTTCGTTTAGAGGGTATTGTTTTGTGTAATTATTACTTATGTATGGCTTGAAGTATGTATTCAAAGTATTTTATAATTGAAATGGTATTTTAAAGTATTTGTTATTGAATATAAGCAGGCGATGACGCTGTTGTTACGATTTTTTATATTGTTATGTTAATTTTTATAGTTACAATTAATATGCTTGTAACTTTATAGTCCATATAAAGTTTACGGAATCATATAAGATCGACGATTTGAAACCGCATCGATCTCATGCTACGACGCGACGGCGTAGCTCGCGTAGCACTAGCGTTGTCTACGCCGTAGCGACAGTCTACGGAAAGTGCTTTTTAGCAAATGAAAATGTGTTTCGAAACACTTTTGTTTGCTTTTAGGTACATAAATAGATGCTTACTTAAATCCTTTTACCTTTACTACAGCGTGTTAACCCAATCTTTCAAAGTTCGCTGTCAAATTCACAAGAGTACGAAAAAAACCCTTTCAGAGACAAACAATCTGTATTAGACAGGTATGTTTGGCACGACATTGATGCGGGTTACACGGATAAAGATTTCTCTTTCATGCGAATAATACCAATTACGAGAGCAAAGTGAGTGTTAAGAAAAATATAATTCTGTAGAATATCACGTAATTCAATAAATCCCTATGAAAGGATCACCGTTTTTTTTTCACTCCACGTAATATCGCATTCCGTTCGTCATAAAAACGAGCCCATCTATTCGACGTAGATGTATGGTCGGTAATAATTCACGTCAATATTCATTCGCGTCAAACAAATCGTAAAACGTGCGGCATCCAGGTTCGGTTCGAGCCGAGTGTGCTTTACAATATAACATACAACTTTTGTAACGACCAGATTTGATTTCATTTCCATTTTTGTCAATACTAATAAATCTGAGCATTTTTATAGATCTTTTTTTGGTACATCGCAAATTTAGATTTAGGCTATGACATTGATTTAATATTAAACTAAGGTAGATACGTCACTAGCGCACTGAAAATGAAGCGTACAAAAGGAGGTAAGTCCAGCAAGTCGCTTAAGTTTTCGTCAATTCTATTTAAGCACAAACGACAAACACTAGTCATCTTTTTCTACTCTATGCTTTAGTTTGCACCCCATCTCACTCACACTGTGCCAACGTGTGAAATGTACGCAGAATAAAATAATTGCATGTGTGTGCTGCTGCTCCCATCAGCACATTTATTTTGGTTAATTTTTTAGAGCTTATCATATCTGTTTAATATTATATCAATGGGCTAAGAACTATTTATATCGAGAAAAGATTTACCAATGTGATTACTGAATTGGTTAGGCTGAGTCACAATTTCGTTAAATCAAGTTCATGTATGAATCACGCTCAGTGTAAAATCAATATTGAACTTGCACTTCTTTTTTATGTCACTGGCATGACTTTATTTGAGATCTCATTTTTTTTTTATAAATTATAAACTAGCGCTTGACCGCAATCCCGCCTGATGGTAAGCAGTGACGCTATCGTTGATGGTAAAGCGCACTAGTTTATTAAGCCTTGAAGACACTACACACAAATTGTAGTCCGACGGAAATACCCCGCTGGCAAATTGTTCCAGTCCCTCAATGTACGCGGTATAAAGGAGGAGGCGAAACGCTTCGTCCGGATTGCAGTGGTGTTAACAACGTAAGAGTACGACGCCAGTACGACGGGTCGTCCGATGGTGGAACGGAGATGGGGGAATTAAATCATGCAATTCCCTCGCACACTTCCCAAAATGCATTCTATAGAACACCGTCTCGAGTTAAATCAGGGTCACCAATCAGCCTCTTCGCACGCCTCTCCACTGAATCCAAAGTGGCCAGGGTTATTGGCGCAAAACTTCACCATTTTCACAGTTTTATTAGTTACACTCAGAAATCGGAACCCAGTTCAACAAGAGTTTAGCCCTAGCACTATGTGTTATTTCAATCAATGTGGAACTTACACTTATGTATTTTGTCTAACATCTCAGTGAGAACCACACGTCGGTGTCACCAATGTAGTGATCACTGTCTTCTCGATATCAGGTTCGAAGATAGAAGGTAATTGTGAATAGGTTCGGTTTAAATCGAGAGTGGAGAAGATTTTCTTGCGACGATTTCAGCGGTTGTCTCCTGAAGTGGTACAGCTTCGAACCATCGTGAGCACCGGTCGATCATAGTGAGCACGTATTTGTGTCCACATGCTGATGTAGGTAGCGGTCCAACGATATCAACGTGAATTAGTTTTAATTCTAAGCTAGGAAAAATAAATGTTTGCATTTTTCAAGATCCTCATAAGAAAGATTAAAGAATTTCTTGCTGAAGTAGCAACATAAAAAGATGATTCTGTTCATCCTGATCTTTTACGATCTTAAAAAAATGTGCTTCTGCCTTAAAAATGCTTAAACATTGTACAGTTAAGATTTTTGAACTCAGTGTGCGTATTAAACCCTACACTTTGTTACTAACGCATTTGTTATAGTAGAATCCTATCCTAATCCTTGGGCATTTCTTGAGAAAGTTGGTTTAAAACTTTGAAACGCCGTTTCATGTTACTTTAAAATTGAGAGCAAACCATAAAAATTCCAGTGCAAGACGAATGCGTTTTCTAAAATTCAGAACGGATTTTGCTCGGTGTAGGTTAGCCCAGATTTTTTTTATATTCAATTGTTTTTTTATAGGTATTCAAGATTTCGTCATTCTAACTACGCTGATTATAATTTATTTATTATCGTACTAGCTTTCAGACCGCGGCTTCGCCCGCGTGGAAGTCGATTATATCGCGTTTTTTAGATGTCCCTCGGGAATATCAAATTTTTCAATAAAAGTTAGCCTATGTCCTTTCTCAGGGTCTAAAGATTGTCTGTGCCAAATTTCATCAAAATCGACTGAGAGGTTGTTGGGAAAGCGTAATAGACAGACAGGGTTACTTTCGCATTTATAATATTAGTATGGATTTACAGTCATTAGAATGTATTTTCAAATTTCAGAACTTACAATTGGTATTTTTTTATAATTTTAAACTAGTGCTTGACTGCAATCCCGCCTTATAGTAAGCAGTGATGCAATCGTTAATGGTAAAGCGCGCTAGCTTATAATAGCCTATTCATTCAAAAAAACTGAGTGAATAGGAAGGAAGACGGCAGTTGAGCGAGATGATGCAATATTAAACCCAACACGACTATGATGCGGCGCCAGAGGGAGATTGATCTGGAGACCCCCCACGACCAAACTCCCAACACAATAACATTTTGCGCATAGTACCCGGCCCACGGCTGGTTAACCGGCAGATTATTTTTTTAGGAATTTATATACTTTTTCAAAATCAAATCAAGATCAAAATTGTTTATTTCAAATTAACCATCCGTTGGTGCTTTTGAATGGTCAATGTCTGTCAGTCCAAGAAAAGTGAAGCTAAGTTGCACGTTCCAAAGCGTAGATCTCTATGGAGATGAACGTGTAAGAAAATCCATGGACACTCTTTTAAAATCATAATATGGGTTACATTTCTTTGTTACATATTTCTGTTGCTCCTATCGTGTGAGCACAATGTATCAGTTAAATATACAACTTAATTGTGGACTAGTATTTCCCTAGCGTAGTTATACTAGTTGCTTATGGCAACTGTCTATTTTTGTTATCTCGATTAAAAATACTGCTTACAAACTAAAACAGTTTTAATTCTGAACATTGTGCAAACCTAGGTTCAAAATAAAAATATATACAGATCTGATAAGATAAATTGTTGTAAGCTTTGTTCATTTGCCATTTTTATATATTATTTCTATATGTATTACGATTAATATAAAATAACATATTAGAGACTAAAAAGGAACTAAAACGGATATTTTTTTAAAAGTAAAGGAGGCCGAATACTTTTATTTAAATCGAAGTCTTTGTTGAACAACAATAGTTAAACCCGTGTCCACGAGAAAGGGAAATCCCTTTGCATCCTTTATCCCATGCATTTGTAGATAACATATTTCACAGTCCCTTTTAACATTATCCATTATGTTAATCTAAGGTCAACGTTTTATCGTGTCTGAATTTCTGAATGGATTATACCTAAATGTTGTTTTATCATTCCATTTTAGGAAAAAAACCTTGAGTTTTGACACGTGATAAAGGGAGCGATACTTTTCTGTTTCCTTTGTAGGCTTACCCGTTTGTGGTGTGGCTTGTTTGGTAAAATAAACACCTTTCGTTTGATGTTTCAGCATATTCACTTTGTGTCTTTAAACTAACGTATCTTTGACATTCGCTTTTTTGGTATATACCGCGTCAGTCCATTAGAGAATTGGTTCGGATTCAATATTTGTTTGCAAATATTTTAAAGTTGTGATAACATTACATAGGTTACTTGATGTTGTTTTATGCTTTAGTTATTACTTTATTTTCTTAATTTATGTATACATTGTTTTATGTATAATACGTTTTTTAATTTTATAAATTAAAATAATCGTTTATAATTAATTCATTTTCTCTATTTGTATTGTGTTTACACCTAGTTATATGTGTCTTCTGTAATTGAAGGAGCACACCTAAAAATGCTCTCTTCTATTACTGTAATTTTGTATTGCACATATGGCTCTTTTGTTGGCGTTTCCAATAAATAAATAATAAAAATAAAATAAAATTATCTAGATGGATGATCCAAACTAGCCAAATATTATGTAACGAGGTTATTTATAATAAGGAAGTAATTTGAGGTCACTTACGCGGTGCTTGCTTAGCGCTTAAAGACCAGTCAATTACATGTAATATTCTTACATACACGTCAGTTGTTTAGCGAAGACGCTAAGCGCGTGGGGTAGCCTGCAAGGTTGCAGGCCAACCTTGCAGGCTGCCCGGCGCGCTTGGCACTGGGCTCTATTTTCGCCTTTCGGTGCACGCGTAGCCTTAAAATATGAACACTTGATAAAAACCTTCTTCTTAAAAACACGCAAACGTCTATATTATCTACAACAACAGTTAAAAATAAAAGAGTACGATTCCACCCACATTCTCAGCCCTGGACTTGATCTAAGCGTTAACTTACCAAATGGCCAAAGTTGCAAGCGAAAATGACTTGAGATAAGTGACATGAGATGTACTTTTTAATGTTCTTCATAGAAATGCGAAGTACTTAAAATAAGGATATCCTTGCCTTAAAACTGAAGTGGTATTATCATCTCTCTCTGCAGTCGGTCCCTCATATCTGAGGATCGTGGTCAGCATTGGGGCAACATTTCGAATGAATGATCTGCCTCCATCGGTTTCGATCCAGCGCGTCTCTCACCACCGCGTAGAATTTAGAAGACGATGAGTCTTTGACTTGATCGGTCCATCTGGTTGGTGAATGACCGCGCGATCCTTTGCCTTCGGTGGTCCCAACGAAAATCAATTTTTCTAGACTTTCATCGCCTCTGCGCATTGTGTGACCGAAATAGGACAAAATTACTGTAGGTATTATCATATTTTACCGCAAAATGTCCTATCTAGGCTTAGAACAACAAATGACAGGTAAAACCACGGAAATGAACTGTTAACAAATTAAATTGTCCGTACAATCTAAACACTACTGTCTTTCTGTGATAGTTGTATGAAAAGGGTATAACACGACAAATTGAGGTTTGAGTGTCAACATTACTGAAAGTTAATACAAGTTATAGTTAGCTTTGAGCAATGTTTATAGATAAACAAACTCCTATATTTCCCTGACTGTTAGAAATTCTGCTATCCGCTATTTTATTCCCTATTTTGCCAATATCCTAGATATACCCACTTCAGCTCTAAATGAGTGCCAAGTACTCTTCCATTAAAAACCCTCTCTTGCTTTCGCTTGGCAACTATTCAGTTTTTATAAGTATAAACTGACACATACTTAGCGGCAACCACGGGGCTTGGGTAAAAACTTTCGTGGTGGAAGTAATACTTAAAACGGTTTTGTGCCCGATGTTTTTGAACTTTTCTGTTACATAAGCGTGGGTTAAGCTTCTTAAGCATAGTTTACACGTTGGGTTTGAACACATAAGTGGGTAGGTACAATAAATTGAGCCTCGAATGACCATTATCTTTTGTCGATGGTCGATAAATTCCTCTCTTGTAAACGTTGCTTCATTAGCACGATAGAATGGTTTTAAGCGTAGGTATATAAGGAAATATGAAAATAATATAATGGAAAATTATTTTTTGTTAAATTTGGACTGTCTAGGTACATATATTAAAATATTCTTACAACATCTGGAGTTTTGTCTCCGGAATATCTAAAAATGCTCATACATTTAGCTTGTGCCTTTTTTCTTAACCCTAAATTGCGGGAGGTCTCTAAATAAAACCCTTTTTATCTTTTACCCTATTTCCTAATGGCTTAAAGATGTAAACTAAACCACAGATGTTATCTGGGAGCCCATAACAAAAACCCTATCATAAAGATCAGCAAATCAGATTTTAATGGTGTTGCATGGATTCGAATGAGGAACACAAACATTTTTTTTGTGGCTTCCTGACTTTAGGTGGACAAGAGCAGAAATTAATTCCTGCCACCGGAATCATCATCATCATCATCTCAGCGTTAATCTTAGTCGCATCCGCAGCTGTTTTTCAGCTTTGGAGTCTGGGGTCCGCTTTACCAGTCTAAGTGCTGATTTTGGCTAAACTTCGATATTTTCCGTGAAGCGACTGCTGTCTGACCTCCACAACCCGAAGGCGATATCTAAGCATTGCAGTTAGACCAATTGTTAGACTTTTGAGGGCTCCAACAACCCGTAACGACTGCTACTAGATGTTCGTATGGCAACCGGGACCAACGGCTTAACGTGCTTTCCGAGGCACGACCAGACCAGTGCAAATATTCATATTCATGCATACAAACATTTGCACTGTGCGGGGATCGAACCCGCGCCTCCTTGCGCAACGGCCGCGTTCGCTACCGCTAGGCCACGGAGGCTGTCGAATTCCTGCCACCGGAAACTCTTAGAAAATTCGAAGACATGTGCCATCCATCCACTTGCTCTGAGCCCGCGTAGTGGTTTGTAGCATACTGCCTTTCATAGGCCTATGACACAATGGTAGAAATACATAGGCTGTTTATAACATGGCATACTAAAATACTTAAATTTATGTCAGGCTTTGACTGATTTGGCAGAAATAAACTAAATAGCTATGGACGTTAAATGGTAACGCAACATTGGCCTCGACAGCCACTATATTATAATAATAATAAAATAAAATAAAAATAAAAAGCCTTTAATTTCTTAACAGAAGGTAAGTAGATAATAGTAGGTAATTAGTTGTAAGTATTAGATAATTGTAGTAAAAGTAACATAGTAAGTAGCTAACAAATAAAAAAATAAAAAGTAACATTAAATAAAAAAGTAATTATAGTCTACGGTTTTTTTTTTCTTCTCTTAGAACCCCTCTTCAGGTAAAGGCCTCCTCCAATGACATATTTTTTTTTTATTTTTTTATTTGGGTTTAGGTACTATAAATTCTGTTGATTCCTTTGGAGGGTTTTGGTCATGAACTCCCACGGTGACCAACCGGCTTGGGAGATATTTGTTGTTTTGTTTTTCAAATCTTCTTTTGTTATCTGTGGCAAAGGGGGAGGCTCGTTGCTATATATTATTTTTGTTATTGCCTTGCTGCGCTGGTGTTTTATGTGGGCCTTTCGTTGTCAAAAAGTTCAAAATTCTGGTTCAAACACTATAATAACACAACATTAATTACCAACTTTCATTATTTTTACTGATCATTTTTCAATATCTATACTAATATATAAAGATGACGTTTCTTTGTTTGTTTGAACGCGCTAATCTCAGGAACGACAGGTCCGATTTGAAAAATTTGCATTGGATAGCCCATTAATCCAGGAAGGCTTTAGGCTATATAAC
This sequence comes from Sesamia nonagrioides, assembly GCA_017933935.1. Lineage (NCBI taxonomy): Eukaryota > Metazoa > Arthropoda > Insecta > Lepidoptera > Noctuidae > Sesamia > Sesamia nonagrioides. The sequence continues at coordinate 246,820 of JADWQK010001815.1, read as the reverse complement.
TTCACGCTGCAACCAATAGGAGCGGAGCATAACTAACTCCACGCGAAAGAAGCCGCTGGCGGCCGCTAGTCAGCAATAATAGTATTCAAATCGAATTATTTTATTTTATTTTATTTTTAAGTAATAAACTATTGTTATTGTTATTATCAGCATCATACTGACCCAGTAAAAAGATATGTATTTTTATTTTATGTTCTAATAAATATAAAAAAGGTATCCTCATCAAAGTTTGTTTCGATATTTACTCAGCAAAATAAATAAAAATAAAATATCTCGTAAATAACTAGGGCATGAAAGAAAACACTATGAATGTATCAGTTCCGGATTTTCCGTACAGAAATGGTATGATTATGGAGTCCATAATCAGTGATCTGGAAACCTGTCATGATATCCAAACATTCTTTATGTCGATGTATTTTGGAGCTTTTTGCTCGAGTTTTACCCCGGGTTAAGGAAATGCGGTGTGATTCTTTATCGGAATACGTAAAGTACTATTTATACTTTGCCAGGATTGCACCATGATACTTCAATACGTAGAAAAAACTGTGATAAATAAATTACGTAATACTTTTTCGTGTATTAATCTTACTGGCTCTTTGCTTGATTAAAAATTAAAAAATACACAAAAGTTCTGTAAAAATATTTTACTCAGAAACCAATTTCTCTTAAAATCATATTATTGTAAAGGTGAAACTAACAAGTTCCAATAACGTAGTCATAATTCTATCAAAACATTACCACGAAAAAGAAATATTTTAGCCTCCAACAGAATTATCGAAGTCTCGTTACAAATACTCGAACTGTCATATGTTTTTATTAGCGACGGAAACTTTTTCCGATACTCGCATTACCAAAGTAAAGTAAATCTCAGCAATGAATTACCAATTTTCTTCGTAACGGAGTCGTGACTTTCTCAGTTTTAACCCTTTCAGTGGCTAAGTTCGTTCATTACGCAGCAAGGCTACCAACTTCTGGCCGAGTGTCGAATATTTCGAAGGAGCAAATGGGAATTTGTTTAGTATATTTTGATCAACATGGAGTATAGTGTAATGGAGGTGGCAATTTTGCAAACTTTAAAGTCAGCCAATAATTAGTGAATTATATTATTGCTTCACCCGTGTGGTACCGGGCATAGAATAATACCAACTCATATCCTCCCGTGAGTGTCATAAGAGGCGATTAAGGGAAATCTCACAAGGGAAGCGGGCAGCAGCGCTTTTCCTGTGGAATAGCAACCTCCAACGCGTCTGGATTATGGCAATGCCCCTAATGGGATGAAAGCCTCGTGGAGGCCTTTGTACAGCAGTGGACCTCTGTAGGCTGACAAGAAGAAGAAAATTATTGAACCCAGACCGATGCTTCATTTTCTGTATACTTATTTCATAACAGCTGTCTTCAAAACGAAAAAGCAAAAAGTCGTAAGGAAGCAAGAAATCTTCTAAGCAGCAAAAGTAAAGGAAGCAGTATCCTAGAATCAAAATTTCGCATAAATGTGACATCTGCCAACCGACATTGGACCTGTATGGTGAACAGTCGTCGTTACGTGACGATAGTCTGGTCACTCGTCTCATCCAGGGGTATCGTATCACCTAGAAACTGGATTCATCATCATTATCATCATTTCAGCCGAAAGACGTTCACTGCTGAACATAGGCCTCCCCGAAGGTTCTCTACGACAACTGGTCCTGCGCCTCCCGCATCCAGCGGTTTCCCGCGACCTTTACCAGGTCGTTGGTCCACCTTCACGGGGGCCTACCCACGCTGCGCCTTCCGGTACGTGGTCGCCACTCGAAAACCCGTCGGCCCCATCGGGCATCGGTCCTACGGGCAATGTGCCCAGCCCATAGCCACTTTAGTGTTGCAATTCTTCGGGCTATGTCGGTTACTCTCGTTCTTCTGCGGATCTCCTTATTCCTGAACTGGATTATGAAGGTCAAATAGACAGTCTTTCCATATAAAATACTGGTATCCAGCTAAATTCGGTTAGACTGGAAACTGGCCCAAAACAATATATTTACGAAAAGGCTAGGCCGATGATGAGTGTGTCAACTCACGACATAAAAATACTTAACGATCACAAAAGGTCTTTGTGATCTTCATAATGACCCAAAATAAATTGAGATAAGGGCGGGAGCCCTTATCTCAATTTATTTTGGGTCGCCGCAACATATCTTTTTTCTTTTGTACTCTTCTATTAACCTCCATCCCATCAGTCACCTCCTTTTAACCATAATATTATTTACACCTACCTACGGTACACTTATAACCATCGACTTTCATACTCAAAACTTTTCTCACGACATTTTCCTCATCACTCTGTAACTCGTACCCATACCATGATAACCAATTTCCACACAACTTTTCAGTTACCGGTGCCTTTTTCATACTCCCTGTTATATACTGATTTTTTTCTATTCATTTGCGTAACGCCACACTTCATATTAAGCATTCTAATCTTAGCTGCACGCAATTGCATTTTATTCATTTCTTTTAAGGCCTATTAGAATTTTAGGCCATAAAGCCTAAAATTCTAATACATGCAAGACTGCAGATCTTTCTACTCGTATGGTTTTATATATATTCCCCAGTTGAAGGGAAATGCGGAAGTCGCAGATTATTCCCGTACCTTGCCACCAACATCGTATAAAAATAGAAACAGTTTATTTTACGCATTATCTATTTATGTTTAAAATCCTTACTTCCTTACTAATATTATAAATCGGAAAGTAAATTTGTTTATTTTTCCGCTTTCAGGCCGTAACTACTAAACCGATTGCTTTGAAATTTTGCAGACTTAAAGTGAGAACTTCGGATTAAATAATAGGATACTTTTTATCCAGGAGAAAATTGTTGTTCTGGAGGGAAAACAAAAAAAAGTTAGCTTCATAGCAGTTCGGTGATAGATGGCGCTGTGTGTCGTTTAAAACAATATAATATATTGCAAACGAATATGCACATGTAAACTTATAAGCTAAATGATACGATAGTTAATCCCCGAAAATGAGGAATCTATAACCATTCGGTTCGCAGGCGAAGCTGCGGGCGGAAAGCTAGTATAATACAATGTTCAGTTTTGTTTTTCTCAATCTTTGTATCTTCAAATCCACATCGACCACCATTTTAGGTAGATATTTACGTTCCAAAATTGTACTCGTGGAAAAATATTGAGAGGATTTTGTACAGGAAAATATCAATGTTTTTACCGTGTAATAATAGTCTTAACGAAATGCTTTACTGAGAATTAGGCTGAAACAATAATGATATTATTATATATATTTATTTCATATTTAATATATTTATTGGTTAATATTGATAAAGCCGGCGCCAGACACAGATATTTGTACAAATATTGCGCGTGAGTAGCAGGCTACGCAAACATTTGAACACAGACAACTTTGAACGCTTTGATTTGCGCTCGAAACCGACAACGAATGGCAAAGAACAAATGTTTTAACAAAGCTTTGAACAAATACTCAAATACCCGTGCAACACATGTGTCCAAACAAGTGTTCAAATAAGTGATCAAATGTTTGAAGTCTGGCTTTATACTAAATTCGATTGCACAGTAAACACATACATAATTTTCGTAGTAGGTTACCATCAATTTAAGCTCCAAAAATGAAATAGTGATCTGTCTAGACTAGACTCGAAAGACGCACGGTAAAACATAACATAATAACAAATGTCTCAAAGATAAAATACCTATATATGAACCCAGGTGCAAATGAGCGTTCCCTTCCTACCTCCATGTATTATGATGTATGATTTTGCACATGTTTCGGGCACTGAGCCTGTTCCTCTCAACTTGGTAATAAGAACAATTTATTCTAATTATTTTCTGCCGCCTCTCTCGGCTCACGGAGCGCTTTTATGTGTATTATTTTTGATATACTCTGCATAACACTTTCGTGCCCACGTTCTGGTTTGTAATTTTAAACAGCGGATGAATTTTTGAGATGAGGAAAAAAAAAACAGAGAAATGTCTTCAAGAAAACCCTCGGTTCTTCCCTTGGGAAAGACCAGGGGTTGGGGGAGAGAAGAGAAGAATAAGATTATTTATATAAATATTTCATTTTAAAACGTAAGCGGCGATATCTTCCTATACAATAAGAATTGTTTTAAAATATCTTTGTTTTTCTTTGTTATTCGATTTATTGTTTCTGTAACAAGCGTACCTGTTTTTCTTATTTTATTTGCCTTAAATTATGTATCTGGAAATAACCAGAGTAAAAACCCAGACTAGATTTATATTTTATTATGAAGCTTTATTTAGGACTAGCTGCCGCCAGCGACTAGGAGTTAGTTATGCTCCGCCCTCATTGGTCGCAGCGTGATGTTATGTAGCCTAAAGGCTTCCTGGATTTATGGGCTATCCAACGCAAAAATATTTTTTTTAAATCGGACCATTAGTTCCCGAGATTAGCGCGAACAAACATACAAACTCTTCAGCTTTATATATTAGTATAGAAGTATAGATTAAAAAAGAACAAATATTATGCACGCCTACTATAATCCATACTTATATTATAAATGCGAAAGTAACTCTGTCTGTCTGTCTGTCTGTTACGCTTTCACGTCTAAACCACTAACTGATTTTATTGAAATTTGGTACAAAGATAGATTTGATCTTGAGAAAGAACATAGTAGTTTTGATTCGGGACTTTTGAAGAGTTCTCTTGGAAATTCGATATAACCGAACTCCACGCGGGCGAAACCGCGGGCGCAAAGGTAGTTATTTTATATATTATTTTATTAAATTCTTGCGAGCGATTTTTTCGATCCCTTTTGCATATATTGTTATGTCTTAAAATACATATATAATAGGTGGTAAATAGATATTGATATTGTTTTTTACTATTTTTTATGACATAACAATGTTTGCTTGGTTTGCAAGATATTAATAAAAATATTTTTAACCACTCGGAAAAAATATATCGTCACAAAATAATGGTCCTGTTTATGCCTGACTTTTGATATGTCTACAAAATGTTTAAATCATTTATGTTCCCCGTAGGCGGGTAATTGTAAATACTGTCCTAAAAGTGTCAGATTTCATTTCAAGGTTCGTTTGAAATGTCATGTCAAATTAAGATATACCTAAATATTATGAAGGTATTGAAAGATTAACTTTTTATGACAAACAAATAAAACAGTTAAAAAAAAAACTAATTATAGGTATATTTTACACAAGTCAAAAGTACAAAATAGAACAAAAATAAAATAAAATTACTCGTATGAAATTAAAATCAACAATTGGTTCATATTGAAAAATAAAATTAAAATCAGAAATTAAAATTATGACACATTGATACCTCATTAAATAATTGCAAGCGCAGATAATCAGCTGAACTAAATTTGCAAAAAAGACAAGAGCCGTCATGTTCTGGAAATATTCTCAAAAAACGAACTTGCACTAGGCCTTCGTCATGAATTACCGCCCATACCCTCTCAGTGAGAGGAGACCTTTATCCTATTGGTGCGAAAGTTCAAATCATTTACACATAACATAATTAAAGTTTTGTTTCATTACATTTCAATATTAAACATACAATGAGCACTTAGTTAAATGGCAAGTTTAATTTTAGTTTCACGACTATCTAACTACTACATACCCATTAACATTTGACGTTGCCTTAAAAGCCAACCATCAATACACATCATTAAACAGGCGTTTAATTTTAACACCTCGTCAAACTGAGCATAGCTTCTGTCTCCACATTACACCGTGGTTCGACTAACGTAAGTCAACCGCTCAACGTCACGATACTAAGATTTGTACGCATCATAAAATACGCACAGATCTATATTACCTATTTGCAGCCATCATAATGAAAGCAACAACAGAACTATTAAGCTGAAATGATTAAAATTGTTGCTTATATATTTTAATTAAAATCCGAATTCGTAAATAAATTTAATACTGAATGAACAAAAAAAAAAAAAGCTAAGAAGGGACAAGCATTGATTACAGTTTGACGATTTCGTCCTCGTGAAATGTTTCGTCTCGTCCTCCTGTCTTAGCGTTATTTCTTTACTAGCTTTCCGCCCGCGGCTTCGCCCGCGTAAATTTCGGTTATATCGCGCTTTTTAGATTTCCCTCGGGAACATCACATTTTTCCGGGATAAAAGGTAGCCTATGTCCTTTCTCAGGGTCTAAAGATCGTATGCTTTCCGCCCGCGTCTTCGCCCGCGTGGTGTTCGGTTATATCGCGCTTTTTAGATTTCCCTCGGGAATATCAAATTTTTCCGGGATAACAGGTAGCCTATGTTTTTCTCAGGGTCCAAAGATTGTCTGTGCCAAATTTCATCAAAATCGGTTGAGAGGTTTAGGCGGGAAAGCGTAACAGACAGACAGACAGACAGACAGACAGACAGAGTTACTTTCGCATTTATAATATTAGTATGGATTTTTTCTTTTTAATGAGTCTTACTAGGTAGCCCATTTCCCGATGAAAACTATAGTCTTCTCCAAGAATTGGGCTATGAAATGCAAAATGAAGAAAGTTCAATGAATGCTTTGCAATGCAATGCTTTAATATGAGAATCATCAGTACAGATAAGTCCAGCAGGGTAATTGCATGACATGCCATCAGAAGCATTAGATTTCATTTTGACAATTCAACTACATTCATTGCTATATTTAAGTTCATCATTTCAGCTGAAACACGTCCACTGCTGAACATAGGCCTCCCCCAAGGATCTCCACGATAACCGGTCATGCGCCTCCCGCCGACCTTCACCAGGTCATCGGTCCACCTTGTCGGCCTACCCACGCTGCGTCTTCCGGTGCGTGATCGCCACTTGAGAACCCGTCGGCCGTGTCGGGCATCGGTCCTACGGGAAATGTGACCGATCCAAAGCCACCTAAGTGTTGCAATTTTGTCGTGAGACATTGCGGTATTTTGGACAAGAAGATTCTACGTAGCTTCCCAAAAGCAGCCCGAATCTATATCAACTCGACGATTGACCTCTTTCTCGAAGTTGAACCTACCTAACCGGACAGTTAGTCCAGGTACACGTAACTGTCAACAACTTCGGGAATAGAGTCTCCAATCTCTATAAGAGTCGCTACAAAAACCACTGTTGTTTACCATCAGAAAATTATTTCCTGTGGTTTTGTGTTTGTCAATATTTCGATTCCGGTTCAATTGGATCCAATTGTAATTTTGCAAGTCTATTTTCATTCTGAATTCATTGATACTTTCGAAGTTTTAAAAGTACAGTTTGTTTTGAAATTTTTAGTTCCTATTTTAATTGGTATTGGACAAATAGTGATTTATGAAAAATAGGTTTGGGTTGTTTTATCTATGCAAGCAAATATATATAATGGAAGTATCCGTTTGCAATATTAAAATAACAACTGGTTTTCTATACTGAAATAACAAATATGAAAGAACACAGTTACAATTTATTTGAACGATACATACATTGTTTTGGATATTTGTGTTTTTATCGGAATTCAACGTTCGTAGCAAATTAAATAAAACCCAAACCAAAACTAAACACAAAGTGGCATCAAATTAATAAAAACAAACAAAAACACAAAGCAAACGTTACATACAGATTTATTTACAATATAAAATGTAACACATGAATATTTAAACAAAAATGCGGTCTTTCAATTCTGAAAATAAAACCCAACTGCGCATATAAAACATAATTTTGATTTGATTTGGGTAGGTCCCCGCCAAGGTGGACCGACGACCTGTTGAAGGTCGCGGAAAACCGCTGGATGCGGGAGGAGCAGGACAGGTCGTCGTGGAGAATCTTGGGGAAGGCCTATTTCGAGCAGTAGACGTCTTTCGGCTGAAATGATGATGATGATGAATCTACCTATAACTATATCGTTAACCTATCACCAATTAAACGCATTGAGGACCTTTTAGAAATCTATACAGTCTGTGTCTGCCGTAAGGAAAGCAGCGGAGAGGAGCAGTCTACTACTACTAAACTTCTTGTTATCAAGTCAAATCAAAAGTCATTTATTGAAATAAGGCTGTGAATCAGCACTTTATGAAACGTTTTGGGGGACTGTCTTATGTAATATAGACGTTACATAATACAGCCCCCCAAAACACCCGCCGTTAGCCACTTTCTAGTGCTTTCGCTGAAAAGAAGAGGTGGCTGAACAAACTCCCCAGCAGCACAGTTGCATTTAAAATACACATGACTTCATACAATACTATGTATAGTTAATATTATAAGAAATAACAGAACGCAAAAAAATACCATAAGCAAGCTAGCCACGTCAAAATACCAGAAAAGCAAACAATTTATAATACAATATCATTAAAATGGAAATGAATATATGTAGCTATAAACTTATTACCTAAATAAAAGCCCCAGGCATAAAGGGCGTGACAGCTCACATAAGTATGCAATGTAAAAAAGTCAATTTCTGTATATAATTATTATATGTCGTGGATTGTCGAGATCATTTGAAAAAAAGTTGCTCATTTGCGTTACATAGTAGTGGGGCGATCACTCTGACGTTATTTTGTGATGGCGGCACATGACGGAGTCGATTTGGAAAGTGGGGACTGACGAACGGTCACTTCGGATTGAGACGCGGACCAGGGCACTTCCCCGGCGCGAAACTGTCGGTTTGCCTATTTAAATTGTTGTTATAGATTGGAGGGTGTATTTACACTTCGTGCTTTTATACAAAACTTCACCTACGAAATGAACCACCTTTACCACCACACCAAGATGATGACGACCCTACCGCTCCGCCGCTCGCTGACGTCGTCATATATAATGTCAGTAAGCTAATTCTGGAGAAAGAATATGAATATTGTCTTGAATTTTTTACAGCGACCAGCCATTCTTATCGTTTAAATAGTCGTTAACAGAATAGGTCTTCGAATAAGGTTGGCTTTGATCTGTGATTTAAATGCATTGTAAGGCAAGTCAGTGTCGTGGTGGCCTAGTGATTAAACATCAGCCTCTCAAGTATGAGTGCGCGGGTTTAATTCCACGTCAGGCAATGTAACTTTTCTACAGTTATACAGTATGTTAAATAACAGAGGGCGTTCCCTTAAACTCGTTAATATATATCATTAATAGATTAAAATAAAAATATCAGCATAGAAAAATAAGCATAAAAAATCCGAATAAAAAAAAATTCTAATTGGAAATAAATTTGAAACCTCCTGTTTTAAATCAAAATAGTAGTCGTCATGTATAAATAAATTGCGACGTTGTCGTCTTTCATGTTCGCGTGTACAGTGTGTTTCATTTACATGTCAGTTTAAAATTATTATTGAATATTTTCCTATTGGAAAATTTTTTAAAACATTTTGTTTTCGAATGGAAATATTTTTTTTTGCATGTATGTATGCTATACTATTTCGGGTTAACGGGAACGCCCTCTGTTAGTTAACATACTGTATATACTTTCTAAGTAGATATACTTACACCAATGACTGAAAGTGAAGGAAAACATCTTGAGGAAACCTGGACTTTTAAGTCTGAAAGCGCCAACCAGTATTGAGCAAGCGTGGTAATTATTGTGGCTAGGTCGTCTCGTTACCTCGTCTAGGGCTAGCCTCGGTGACGCAGAACTATTTGAAGTAAATAATGAATTTGAAGCAAATCATTCTAAATTCACCCAGTCACGCGACACTAACAATTGTCTGTGTTGTTTAAGTTAGATCATCATTCTCCTGCCCCTATCCCAATTTATTTGGGGTCGGCGCAACATGTCTTTTTCTTCCATACATCCCTATCAGAAGCCATCTCGGCAGTCACCCCCTTCTTAGCCATATCATCCTTCACACATTACATCCATCGTTTCTTTGGTCTTCCCCTACTCTTATAGCCATCAACATTCATAATTAAAACTCTCCTCACGACATTCTCCTCATTTCTCAGTAACACATTTTATAACAACGTAACACATTTCCGTAACAGATTTTATATTTACCTACTTTTTGACATAAATAGAAGGAATTATTTATACACTTACAACGTCCTTACAAATGTTTGCTATTACTTTATGAATAAGTTTTAATTCATAATAAGACGGTAAAAGAGAGTAGGCTGTGATTCATTAGGCCGCTGCCTCGAATCTTGTGGGCAGCGGGGCGGCGGCGGCAGCGGCGGGGGAGCCGAGCGGACATCGAAGACCCGTTCTTGAAACTAGCGGGCAGATCGCGCGTCACTATAGCCATGTAGGGTTGTGTTCACGATTGTGTCGACGAGATATTTGTTTTTAATCGCGAAAGAAATGTCTGAACAATGGTGGAAACATCTTTTGATTCAAATTTATTACTAACCGTCGATCACCGCTAGCTGCCCGCCCGCTGCCCGCAAGATTCGAGCGCGAGAAGTACACCGCTCGCTGCCCGCCACTGCCCAGCTGCCGCGCCGCTGTTTTCGAGAACCGGTACGCACAAGATCTTGCCGCTCACTCGCCGCCGCCGCCGCCGTCCCGCTACCCGCAAGATTCGAGGCAGCGGCCTTACACGGGTATGGTGCCGACTGGTAGATGTTACATATCTTCGAATTCTGTTTCTGGTTTAAGGATATGCCAGTTTCCTTCACCTTTTTGAGTACAGTTTGTGATAAGCACCTGTCTGGATTATAACCTAAGCCTTGCCAATTTGCCACCGTTGTACCTTTTACTTGGCCACTACTGCTCAAAAGCATTTTTTAAAATCCTAATATTATAAATCGGAAATTGAGTTTGTTTGTTTGTTTGTTCTGCATTCACGCCGTAACTACTGAACGGATTGCTTTGAAATTTTGCAGACGTTAAGTAAGTTTTTATCCCGAAAAAAATTTATATTCCCGAGATAAATCTAAAATCTTCGATATAACCGAACTCCACGCGGGCGAAGCCGGGTCGGAAAGCTAGTAAATTATAAAATAGTGCTTGACCGCAATCCCGCCTGATGGTAACCAGTGGTGCAATCGTTGATGGTAAAGCGCGCTAGTTTATTAAGAGCCTATTCACTCTAGCCTTGAAGACACTCAAATTGTAGTCCGATGGAAACACCGCCGCTGGCAAACTGTTCCAGTCCCTCGATGTACGCGGTATAAAAGACGAGGCGAAATGTTCGGATCGTTGTGAAACTCGCCGTACGACGAGTCGTCCGATGATCGAACGGAGAAGAGGGAATTCAATCATGAAATTACCTCGCGCACTCTCCAAAATGTATCCTGTAGTACACCGACAGGCTGGCTACTCTTCGCCTGTGCTCCAGGCTTTGGAGACCGTTTTTAGCTAAATCTGGGTCGCCAATTACTTCACGCCTCTTCACTGAATCCAAAGTAGCTAGTTGGAATTTTTTAGTACCAGCCCATAGGAATAGAAATTCATCTTGACTAAATTAATTTAATCTAATCATAAAATTACAACGTACATTTTAAAAAAAACATGGGTATATATTTATGAATAATTAATTTGTCTATTGTACACGGAAAATTATTTTCTATTGTTACAAACATGTGCTTGACAGGTAATATTAACTTTGTATTTGGACCAGGATTTAATAATTTGTGTGTATTGTGTTTTAACAAAACATGCTTTTTATCTTTTCATTAAAACACAATAACATCAAACGACTGCTATAAAAACATTTTTGAGATCAATAATTTTTATCTTTTCATTAAAACACAATAACACATGATCACTTACTTATGTTGTAGGTACCTATTAACGTATGTTTATTTTTAATGGATATGTGCATATTGTATTGTATGTGTCTATAGTGAGATAGATAGAATTAGTACAACCATTGCATTGGGTTAAGGTTACCTGTAATGATAGCTGTTTATGTTAATAAATAAATAAGATCAAACTCTGCTATAAAACAAATATCAAATAGTTTTTTTTTTAAATAATTCCGTTAGATCCTCTCTTCCTCTTTGGCCAGGCCTTTTCTTGTTACGCGGGGTCGGGTTTCGCAATCATGCGGTGCTATTTATTTCAGCGTTATGCATCATCTCCCGAAGTCCCATCTTTGTCATGTCCTTCCGGACCTTCGTCATTGATGTGGTTTGAGGTTTTATCTTTAACTCTTCTTTATAGTCATGGAACGGCACTTTATCCTGACAGCCTCCGTGGCGTAGCGGTAGCGGACGCGGCCGCTGCGCAAGGTGGCGCGGGTTCGATCCCCGCACAGTGCAAATATTTGTATGCATGAATATGAATATTTGCACTGGTCTGGTCGTACCTCGGAAAGCACGTTAAGCCGTTGGTCCCGGTTGCCATACGAACATCTAGTGGCAGTCGTTACGGGTAGTTAGAGCCCTCAAAAGTCCAACAATTGGTCTAACTGTAATGCCTCTGTAATGTCGCTTCACGGAAAATGTCGAAGTTTTGCCATATCAGCAGTTGGACTGGTAAAGCGGACCCCAGACTCCAAAGCTGAAAAGGCTTCGGATGCGACTGGGATTAACGCTGGGATGATGATGATGATGATGATCTATGAAGCACGTGGTCGTTTCAATTTAATTCAACTGATTTACACTACTAGGTGGGCCGTGCGAAGTATTCGCACATCCATGGTTTGAAAAATCCGTGTATATAATATGTATATTTTTCAACGTAGCGGTTCAGAAGAGCTTTAAAATGATTACTCATCTATGTATATTAATAGAGTATGAAGGAAGTTATGACGAACCGACAAAAAAAGCCTTTGAGAAATAATATATGTATGTGATGATATCTATCCCTCTCAATTTTGTTCAATGTACCTAAAAGTTAATTTCGTCTACCAAAACTTTTAGAATTGTCGAGTAACGACATCTCATTGTTTCTTTCTGACGATAGGTTTGCTCTGAATGTGTTAGCCCATTAACATTCCATTGGTATCGTTGCGAAATTCCTGGCTTCAAGATTTGGCCCAGATTCGCTTTTCGGGTCGGCTATTGTACGACATAGATTGTGGACTATTGTTTATAAATTAATATCCGGGTTGCGATGGTAATAACAGTTTGTGGTTGCTATGAATCATTGTTTATCTTATTTGTAACTATCTTGATATTTTACAGGACCATTATATATTATTATTATTATTAGTAGTATTCTGTTTGAGATACACTATAATAGAAGGGATCAAAACGATTAAATATTTATGAAATGATCTCCTTATCCAAATGAGAAGATGAATGTAGAAGCAAGAATAAACAAACATTCTTAAATTTAATATATAAGATGGCGCGTGCCTGGTTAATTTTGAATATTGTGATCTGTTTTATCGTATCAGTATCAATTGACCGTAAATATTACTCTACTATTTTTTGAAGTCGATTAATCGGTCGGTATTCGGATAAATTATGATTTTTATTATGAGCGGGTAGCCCCGAATAGAGTAGTAGGCGTGATTTGAAGGGGTGGCGACTGTCATATTATTGACAGCTGCCGACGAACATGCACGCGCTCTAACCTATTGGCTCTTATTTGTTTTAATCTGAGAATATCATCGTAATCCCTTAATATTAAAGTGATCTAAGTGTCCGTACAGTTAAAATAATAAGAATCGAACATCACACTATAGTTATTGTTTAACGTTTTATCGAAATACTGCCCACGATGGATGAGAATCAAGGGATGAGAAGACACTTCAATTATCCGGAACCTTTGGCCACGCCTTCATGACGGTTTTCCCCTACATATATATAATATAATATAATAATGAACACTTAGCTTGAAAATTGCATAACACTGTACTTACAGCATTCAGAGAACGATAAGTGATTCGAACGTCAGTACCCAACATAAAAATATACAAATGATTCTTCTTCTATTCAGTCAGTCTTTCATAACTCCAATTCATCTGATGATTAATGAGTAATCATCTAAACCAAAACACGGTAGGAAGCAGAAACAGTATTTCGTGGCAAGAAATCTGAAACTAGGGCGGTTTTTAGTGGCGATGAGCTCGACAATGCTTGACAGAGACAAATTATTTGTCGTAAAGCTGCTCAAGTAACTAAACTGTAAGTGAACAATATGAATCATGTCAAAATAAATAATTTACGAGCATAAATAGTATTCATTTGTATTATTATTCAGTAGCAATTCATTATGAAATCCAAAAGGCACACTTTGACCTTGAACTGGTCTAGGATAGCGCGGAGTTTCGACAAAATTAAATATTATCATATATTGCACCCTAATTACGTATTATACTTATTATTAATCTCAATCTGATTTATTCTGAGGGACATTGGTAATCTATTGCTTCATATTTTTTAGAAACTCCCAGCAAAAACGGTAGCCAGAGCTGAATCTACGGTCTGCCGTAGTCTAAAGGTGCTGAATGCCCTTCTGGTGGCCAACCCTGAATGTGACGTGTTTGCGGATGAATGGAATAAGCTTATGCGTGTATGTTTGGTTTTCTGTGTAAGGAAGTATGCGAGAGAGTCCACAGTGCCATGTTAATTTTAGTAGTAGTTTTTAAGTTAATTAATGTAATTGTTTGTCTCTACTTATGTTAATTATTGTAATTGGTATTGTACTTTTTTAACTAACCATAAATAAAATCCATACTAATATTATAAATGCGAAAGTAACTCTGTCTGTCTGTCTGTCTGTCTGTTACGCTTTCCCGCTTAAACCTCTGAACCGATTTTGATGAAATTTGGCACAGATAATCTTTGGACCCCGAGAAAGAACATAGGCTACCTTTTATCCCGGAAAAATTTTATGTTCCCGAGGGAAACCTAAAAAGCGCGATATAACCGAACTCCACGCGGGCGAAGCCGCGGGCGGAAAGCTAGTAAATAATAAATAAACGTAAATTACGCAATTATTGTTGTTGAGCTGTAAAATTAAATTCCATTGCTGCTGGTAGTCATCATCATTTTTCTAACCTTATCTCTTTCTAATTAACTTTCGCTTCTTCTTTTATACCGCGTACATCAAGGGACTGGAACAATTTGCCGGCGGCGGTGTTTCCTTCACACTACAATTTGAGTGTCTTCAAGGCTAGAGTGAATATGCTCTTAATAAACTTTTTTTATATATATATATATATTATAAACTAGCGCTTGACCGGAATCCTGCCTGATGGTAAGCAGTGACGCAATCGTTGATGGTAAAGCGCACTAGTTTATTAAGAGCCTATTCACTCTAGCCTTGAAGACACTCAAATTGTAGTCTGACGGAAACACCGCCGCTGGCAAATTGTTCCAGTCCCTCGATGCACGTGGTATAAAGGAGGAGGCGAAACGCTTCGTCCGGATCGTAGTGGTGTTAACAACGTAAGGGTGGTGTGTGAGCATTAACTATCCTAATAATTTATCCATGCATTTCCATTGTCCATCCTTGTTGCGTCAACGACGATAATAATAAACTTGGCTGTATGGCGTGCTGTGCCTTCGCCTTTCCATGCGCCCTCCCTCAAGAGTGGCAAGAAATTGAACTAGTACAAAACAAGATGGCGATCTCAGCTCATCCAACGCCGCGTGTACTCTAAATAAAATCGAATATCTGACTTCCTAAGAGCTTCGCTGGCCTAATAAACCCTCAGTTTCCATATCGGTGGTGTGTCTGTGCTTGACGAGTGTAGGCAGTGAACAAACAGCATCAAGTCCACGAAGAAGGAGCAAGTTAACCGACTGCCGCCTGACTCGTCGTTAGTAACTCCTTGTCCTGTCCAACTGCATCCAGGTTAGTGCTTTGCATGTTTGTTTCCCTGCTTTGAGACCCTGGGGTTGATAGGAGAATGCAGCGACTCTTCCAGGAAGCGTCAACATTAATTATGGTGCCTCCTGTGAGGAATTTTCTCGCGTAATTATTTCAAAAATACCTACTATCGGAGATTAAATCCTTCCATTCTCGTTATTACGTTAAATACGTAATCCCAATTATAATTTATTCGTATACTTACCTACTTAAGGCAATTTCAATTTGCCTTTCAAGTTCAAAGTGTCTAAATAAAACCTAGGTCATTCCATGATACCTAGTTATTGTTTCCTATTTGAGACCGATTGACTATTTAATCGTACATTCATACCTCGTTAATTCCCTTGTAATAAGCTGCATTTATTTATTAAATAACAAATTGCATAAATTACTTTTAAAAATGTGAGTTCGAAGTTTCTCGAATTTAGTACCGAGGTACCTACACTCGTAGTACTTGTCTCCGGCGGGAGACGGATTAGCTTTGAACTACCTCAAAGTCAAAACTTATATTCTAACAAATAACTTTGAGACGTGTGTGCTTGTATTTCATTCAATACGTTCGCGCGTGCATTGCTGCCTACCTACCGGCTTACGTTTTTTCCGTTTTACCTACTTTTATAACTTTTATCCTTTTGAGCGTGCGGATATCGTATACCAAGTGAACTATGAGCGAAGCGGAATTAATAACCGCTATTAAAAGGCGGGAATATGAGTTTAAAAGTATGTAGATACTTTCGGAGAGGGTAGATGGCTCTGCATCTAGTCTAACGTGTCAAAACCGCTCCGTAATTTAAAATTTGTTAAAATTATTATAAGTGCATATAAAAGAATAAAAATAAGTGAACCAAGCAAACATCACCTAATTAACCTGTGATAGTGTTATCCACGGATTTAATACACGGTAATACAGTGAACTTACAACACAATATACTGTGATCAAGATACTTCGTTTTATAATAACAAATACGGACAAGAACAACAGTAATAAACTAAATAAACATTGTGTGTTCCTTAATTATCATAACAATTAGTGTAGTAAATAAAATAAAAACGATAACAAATACCTAGTGAAAAAGTGACTCATAGTGATTTGAATTCAAACCGTCACATGTCATCAACTAATAAAAGAATAAATTTGTGGCAACTGGTCATTAAATTGGGCACGCTTAGCTAGGCTTGATTGGCGTAGTTGCTAACGTACGTCAACTTTTGCAATTCAGCCTCACACGAGTGTCACGAGTTCAAACCCCAGTGACACAACATCACTTTTCGTCAGTCTCAAAATTAATTATTTGGAATATATAGCATGTTCTAATATAATTAGAAGCTCATAATACATATTACTATTGCTCAACTAATACGATCACACAAAATGTCATCAAACACAAATGCAAAAAGTAATAGCAAAGTGGCAGCACTAGTAACATGCTTTAAATGCAAAAAAAGTGTAAACATAAAAACTACTGCTTTGTGCTCTGCCTGTGACAATAGATATGAATTGGAATGCGACGGGTATCCAGAACAAACGTATCGCCTTAAAGACGCAGAATCTAAAAAAAAGTGGAGATGTAAGGTGTGTATCAAAAATAAAAAATACGCTAATACCGACAGTACAACCAATGTTACCGTGAGAAAAAAATTAACTTCCATAAAAACACCCTCACTGATAGAACAATCTCAATGTATACAAGATGTAGTACAGGATAAAGCGGTGAATCGCCTATCTTCGATTCAAAATACAGCAGATATACTTGATTCCCATATACTGACGGAGTGCGAGATATCTAGTGAACCATGTACTCCCAATAAACAGTTATCAATGAGTGTCGACGGTACTGTGTCTGACTTAGTATTAGTCTCAGAAATGAAGGAAACAATCGCTCAGCTCACATTAAAACTCGAAATCGCTGAGAATGAATTAGGAAATATATTATTGGAAAACACCGAGCTACATAAGCAAATAAATAAATTAGTAACTGAAAATAAAACACTAAAATCTTTATGCCAGTCACCCTCCATGTTTGCAACTCCGACTACAAGCACTAAAAAGAAAAAGAGGCAAGGTTTGTCAAATCAACACAAGATACTCTCTACACCGTCCTTAACATCCAGACTTGTATCCAGGTCGTACGTCGATACTGACAGCAATGAACATGTGCCATTCTTGGAACAAGAAAATGTTAATCTGCAGCAGCAACTGAAGGTTGCGCAACTAGAAATAGCAACCCTCATGGACCGTATTACGACCGTAATGCAGAATAGTTGCAATATTTTTGAACCTGTCGCTCGTCTGGAAATAAAGCGAAATGTAGTAAACACCGCCAGTCCTCAGAAAATTGCTACCACAGACGGACAGACTAAAAGAAAAATGTTTATTTTTGGTACTCAGCGCTGCGTCGGACTTGCAGCGGCCATCTCACACTCAAGGACAAATACACAATATGAGAAATACAGACTCGTCTCTATTACAAAGCCAAATGCGCCTTGCAGTGAAATAATAGCAAACTGCAGAAATACCAAATTGACAAATGAAGACAAAATTATAATATGCATAGGCGAAAATGATAAAAATCCAAAACTATTATTGTCACAATTGCAAATTATACTCAATACATTCTTAAATAATACTGTTATTGTGTTAAATGTCGTCAATAACATGCACCTCAATGTCCGTAAGTTAAACTATTGTATAAAGAATATTTGTAATAAATATAGAAAATGTCACTTTTTAAATGAAACATCCACGAAACTCTCCGATGTTTGTGAGTCCATAAATTATATCATAGATTACTGTGACTATAGTGATAAATATTTAAATCCGAGTGAAATTCGAAAAATAATAGCGAGTAACAAATCAAGTTCTAAATTAAACGTTTCAACAAGCGAACCCAAAAAAGGCACAATTCCCTATTACTTTAGTCGTATTAAGAATAGATCAAACACGGATAGGTTCTCTTTACAATGTAACGAAAAGGGTAAAATAGGAACTATACCCTATTACTTTCCTGTGATAAACAAGCGCGACTCATTTTTTCGTATCTCAAAACAACACAACACATCACTTTAGAATATTTCACCAAAATATCGCCAGTTTGTTATCCAAACAAGAACTGTTAGAAATCACAATTCAAGAGTTAAAAGAAGTAAACGTTGACCCAGATGTAATATGTCTATCTGAAACTTTTTTAAAAAAAGGCTGTGAAAACTACGTAAAACTGTACAATTATGAAATGGCTGCTGGCTTCTGTAGAGATAAACAAAGAGGTGGCACGTGTATATTAATTAAAAAAGGCTTAAATTACAAAGAATTAATATTCGTAAAAAACTATGCCACTCAGAACACGTTTGAAGCTTGTGGTGTAGAGGTAACAAATATTAAACTTGTAATTATATGTGTTTATAGAACGCCCCAATCTGATCCAAATCAGTTTTTAACAAAATTGCATAAACTTTTACACGATTTGCTAAAAAAATACAAATCTAAAGTAAATTTAGTTATAGCCGGTGATATAAATATAAATACATTGAAAAAAGGTAACATTACAAAAGAATTGCAAGATTTGTGTAACAATTATTATTTGAAAATCCATATAACTGTTCCTACACGTAAGCTGTCTTGTATTGACCATATCTTGAGCAACATTACCAACGCTACATCATCTGTACTACCCCTGTACCTTTCCGATCATGACACGGCGCAAATGTTAAGCTTTCCTACTAAACATAAACTACAAAAAGCACCAATATACTACATTTCTAAAAGAGATTACAGCTTAGATAACGTTCGTAAATTCAAAGAATGCTTGGTAAACCTTACTTGGTCTGAGATTTATCAAGATACTGATGCAAATTCCGCATTCAGTGATTTCCATGAACTGGTAAGCCTATTCTACAACCTCTGTTTCCCCAAGGTTAGAGTTAGAGTGAACCGCGATAATAAAAACACTCAAAAGTGGATAAGCAGAGGAATACGTCTAAGTTGCCAAACTAAACGGAGGCTACGTTACCAGTATTACAAAACTAAAAATTCTATTAATAAAATTAGATACAAAAATTACTCCAATTTGCTGAAGAAATGTATTTACGGATCAAAAAAGAACGCAAATATAAAATATATTAACACACAGGATAACAAGTGTAAAGCCACATGGACTGTCATTAAAAATGAAATAAATAGTACTACCCTCAAAGACAACATAGAAATGATAAAGTTAAAAGATGCTGTAGTTACTGACCCGGTAGAAATGGCTTCTCTATTTAACAGCCATTATGCAAATTTAACGCATAACGCACGAACTCAACAAAGTGCTGGTCCAAACTCTAGGGAAAATATAAGTGTCAACTCTATGTTTTTGAAACCTATGCTGGAAAGTGAAGTTCGACAGGAAATAATGTGTTTAAGCAATACCAGAGCAGAAGGCTATGATGAAATTAGCACAAAAATCTTAAAAGCCTGCTGTAATGAACTGACTGGGATCTTAACTCACCTAATCAATATGTCATTTACATCTGGGAGCTTTCCCGATAAATTAAAATTATCCATAGTAAAGCCGATATTCAAAAAAGGAGATAAATGTGATATCGATAATTATCGTCCTATAACTTTAGTACCTATCTTCTCCAAAATTTTTGAAAAATGTATGTACAAAAGAATAGTTAATTTTTGCAATAAGTTCCAAATAATAATTGATGAGCAGTTTGGGTTTCAAAAAAATAAATCCACGTCTTTAGCCATTTTCACCCTTATGAAAAATATAGTTTCGAATATCAACAAGAACCAAATCACTACTGGTCTTTTCTTTGATTTATCGAAAGCCTTCGATCTGGTGTCACACAAAATATTGCTGGATAAGTTAGAGAACATCGGGATTAGGGGACCTCCTCTACAGTGGATATCGTCATATTTATGTAATAGACAACAACGTGTCATAATCAATAAAATTACCAAAACTAAAGATATGACATCCTACTCATCGCAATATATGGTTAATAAGTATGGTGTTCCACAAGGAAGCGTACTAGGCCCATTATTATTTATTTTATATATAAATGACATCATAAAAATAACCAAGCATAAATGCGTATTATTTGCTGACGACATAACAATCATAGTGACATCTGATAGAATGAAAAGTACCATTGCAGATCATGAATTAGATATCAATAATACAATAGATATGTTATTAAATTGGCTTGACATGAATAATTTAAAAATGAATTTAGATAAATCAGTTTACATTCAATTTAATCAATCAAATAATAATAAATACAACATAAAATTGAATATAACTAAAATTAAGGAAGTAACACATACCAAATTTCTGGGTGTTACAATAGATAAAGACATTAATTGGAAAGAACACGTAGATAATGTTAGCACTAGAATTAATAAATTCGTCTATGCGCTGAAACAGGTTAAAAATGTAACGAATTTAAAAACTGCTATTATTTCTTACCATGCGTATGTAGAATCTTTACTACGCTATGGTCTTGTGATGTGGGGTAATGGTACAGATGTAAATAGAGCATTTGTCGCTCAAAAGAAATGCATAAGAGCAATATGTGGCCTTCAACCGGATGACTCCTGCCAACCAATATTTAAAAGACTTGGTTTGTTACCGTTACCATCACTTTATATTTATGAGATATGCATGTTTGTTAGGCAACATCAAGATTTATTTGTAAAAGCAAATGACATTTGTGTCCGAAACCGACGAGACCCCTGCAGGCTCGTACTAAGTGATATTCCGAGGCTATCTAAATATAGTAAAAGCTGTCTTGCAATGTGTGTACGTTTATATAATAAGTTGCCCAATGATATCAAAAACGTTAATACTACATTATTTAAAAAGAAAATGTACGAATGGCTATCTGTAAATAGTTTTTATAGTGTAAAAGAATTCATTGACAAAAAATGTTAATGTCAGTTATATTCTGAAAAATTTGCATGCTTATTTTATATTGGCAAAACATGTTCGTTCTAAATTTTATTGATACCATCGTTGTATACCGTGTTTTTAGGCAAATAAATATATTATTATTATTATTATTATTATTACGATTTAGCCAAAACAGTTAAAGAAACTAAAACTAAATTTGCAGCTTTTCGAGCTAGGTACAAAAAGATTGACGAGATTCGTAATAGATTTTTGGAATGCAACGATGATGTTAACCAGTTGCAATTAAAGCTTAACCCGTCGTTTGTTATCGATCATAAAGTGTTACTGTCATTCGATGAGTTGTATTACTGTGTTATTGAGTTTGCGGATTCTCTCGATGCGAGCGCCGGTAGCGGCTGTCGCTCGGAATTAGGTCAAGGTCACGTGCGTTCGCAAGTGAAGTTGCCTAAGCTGGAACTTCCAAAGTTTGATGGTAATATAGAAAAGTGGCAAACATTTAAAGATAGTTATACAGCACTTGTTCATAATAATAGTTCATTATCCGACACTGAGAAATTTCACTATTTGCTGTCATGTTTATCTGGCTATGCACTGACATTAGCGAAGGGCGTGCCTGTGACATCGGCAAATTATTCAGTGGTTTTTGCAACTTTACTGGACAGATATGACAACAAGCGTATTCTTGCAACAGCTTATTTAGATAAAATAATTAAAATTAATCCCATACAAAAACCATCATTATCTAACTTATCTGAGTTATCTAACACACTTTATGAATGCGTTAGTGCCTTGCGCGGTTTGTGTATTGATGATTTATGCGAATTTATTTTATTCTACATTGCGTCTAGACCTTTAGATACAGAAACAAAAAAAAGATTTGAATTACAGAACACTGAAGAAATTCCGAAATTTAATAACTTCATTACTTATTTACAAGATTATATAAAAGTATTAGAAGTTAGCCAACCAGTTAATATTCCGTCATCAAATTCTACAAGTAAACAAAATCGACCTAATACCAATAAAGATTATTTATCGCGTCAACCAAATTCATCTCTAATTTCTTCCAACAATAATAATAAAGTTCGGCAGTTTGTTTGTGTGTGTTGTAATGAAAATCATTCAATCTACCGTTGTAGCAAATTGCATTCTATGAATATGACACAGCGACAACAATTAGTTAAAGATTTAAAATTATGTCAAAACTGCTTAAGGCCGGGTCACACTGTTACCGATTGTAAATCTAAGTCAATATGTTTCATTTGTAATGCAAAGCATAATACTTTGTTACATGAAGAGCATAAGAGTTTACTGTCTCATACTAGTGAACTGGATTCATCCCAGCATCCCGATATGAACACTACTCTAACTAGTGCTACCCAGTCAAACATTGCAAATCAACCTATTAGCAAAAAAAATCCTTGGTACAGCAGTAGTTCGTGTGAAGCGATCGGATGGTTCGTGGCAGTATGTCCGCACAATTATTGACAGTGGCTCGATGGATTCATTTATTACAAGTAGCTGTGCGCGACAATTAGGTTTACATATCAAGAAATGTAAATTAAATGTAAGTGGCATCGGTCAAAATTATGGGTGTAGCATTAAAGGTCACACCTTCGGTTCAATAAGACCTCGATTGAGTGACACTCCTCGGTTTGATATTCAATTAGTGGTTTTACCTAAAATCACATCCTTGATTCCTTCGATGTCGTTGCCGACAATCGTCAAGGATAAGTTTACACGTCTAGATCTCGCCGACCAGGACTTTGATAAATCCGGTCCGATCGATCTGTTGTTAGGAGTACACTGTTTTGACCAGATATATACTGGCTCACGTTTCAGTCCAGGCCCGGGCTTTCCATGCGCACTCTCTAGTGTATTCGGCTGGGTGATAAGTGGTCAGTTTCTTCAAAACGTGGTAGCTAAAACTCCGGCGACACCCGTTACGCTCCTCGTCGCGCCTTCTAGTGCGCTCGACGGGATCGTTCAACGGTTTCGGGAGTCCGAGGAGCCGCCGAAATGTAAAATTTCCGGCCCCGAGGATGAAAAATGCGAACAAAAATATAAAGAAGGCACGCATCGCACCTCCGATGGGCGTTATGTTGTCCCAATTATGCTTAAAGATGATGCTCCAGCCTTAGGAAAATCATATCAACAAGCGTTTAATCGTTTTCTACATTGGAAAAAAAGACTTGCTAGTCAAAATAGGTCAATTTTAACTTATTGAGAAATAATATTTTAAAACCAAAGCATATTTTAAGAGGATAATAACATTTTATTTATTATATATTCTGAAATTGTGATAATAGTACAAATTTATTTAACAATTATTATTATACAATTATTGAATTAAATTCATAAAAGTTTTATGACGGAAGAGACGAGACCTATCAGTAATAAAATAATAATCAATGTAACCATGACCAGTTTGTTAATAGGGAAGTCGATCGCGACTGCTAGTCCAGTCGATCGCGACTGCTAGTCCAGTCGATCGCGACTACTAGTCCAGTCGATCGCGACTGCTAGTCCAGTCGATCGCGACTGCTAGTCCAGTCGATCGCGACTGCTAGTCCAGTCGATCGCGACTGCTAGTCCAGTCGATCGCGATTGCTAGTCCAGTCGATCGCGACTGCTAGTCCAGTCGATCTTAAAACTACGCTGTTGATTTATGATTTCAAGTAGTACGTGTGTTTGGTAGATCGCACAAGGTTTCTTTGGTAAACAGTACACCTTAAGTCTACTCAAGTTGGCCACCCCTGTCCTAAACTCTCAAATATTCCCAATCAATCTTGAGCCTTAATGCCTTGGCAATAAAGTTGAAATCTAATAAAGAAATACGATAGATTGTAGTAGCTTAATGTGCTGTCGTCTGTACTTGTTATTGACCTTGTTAACACGCCTTCTGTTGGGGCTTAAAACCATAACCTACACTATGTAGATTTTAGGTAGATATTTCCGTAAAAATCTTTATGTAAACTAAAAAATATGCATTACTGTATTTAGTCATAATCATAACGAAACTAGTCAAAACCCAACTACAAACATGCATTTATTTTTAATAATTCATAATATGTAATGCATTACACACTTCATTGTTTCTCTTTTTTATTAAAAATAACAACATTTATTAAAAAAAATAATAGGCAGACTCGATTTTTAAGGGATTTACACACGAGCGGAGAAACGCTGCGTTGTAACACTCGTTTAGGCTTCCTTTATAATACTTGTTTATTATTTAGCGAAGACGTAGAATCCTATAGCAAATATATAGATTATAGATACTACACAAAAAAAAAAGTCTACAATGAGACTTCTATTTTTTTTAATAAATACACTGGATAAAAAAGGAATCTTATTCTAAAAATATTATATATTTATTTACTCTCCAAACTGCTAACGGAAAGACGATTCGTAGGCCGGTGGTAAAGGTTTGTCCCTTACCAAATAATTAGTTTATTTTCCTTTTATATACCTAACTAGAGTATGCGTACACACTGTCTTTAGGTTATTTAAAATAAACCACCAATTATTTACCCTTATTAACTAGAATTTTATGCATTTTTTCGGCAGTAGCTCATAGTCCAGCTATTGCTGATTTCACTCTTAATTTTTCGCATTCTTCTTGAAACCCTTGTGGATTTCAGGTGGGGGGAAATGTGTGAGCATTAACTATCCTAATAATTTATCCATGCATTTCCATTGTCCATCCTTGTTGCGTCAACGACGATAATAATAAACTTGGCTGTATGGCGTGCTGTGCCTTCGCCTTTCCATGCGCCCTCCCTCAAGAGTGGCAAGAAATCGAACTAGTACAAAACAAGATGGCGATCTCAGCTCATCCAACGCCGCGTGTACTCTAAATAAAATCGAATATCTGACTTCCTAAGAGCTTCGCTGGCCTAATAAACCCTCAGTTTCCATATCGGTGGTGTGTCTGTGCTTGACGAGTGTAGGCAGTGAACAAACAGCATCAAGTCCACGAAGAAGGAGCAAGCTAACCGACTGGCGCCTGACTCGTCGTTAGTAACTCCTTGTCCTGTCCAACTGCATCCAGGTTAGTGCTTTGCATGTTTGTTTCCCTGCTTTGAGACCCTGGGGTTGATAGGAGAATGCAGCGACTCTTCCAGGAAGCGTCAACAGGTGGAAACCAGCCGTACGACGGGTCGTCCGCTGGTGGAACAGAGATGGGGGAATAAATCATGCAATTCCCTCGCACACTCCCCGAAATGCATCCTATAGAACACCGAATTAGATCAGGGTCACCAATCAGCCTCTTTGCACACCACTGAATCCAAAGTGGCCAGGTGACATTTGGCATGCACCAGCCCAAATGTGGCTGCAGTACTCCACACACGAACGCGCGAGCACTTTACCATCAACGATCGCATCACTGCTTACCATCAGGCGGGATTGCGATCAAGCGCTAGTTTATAATTTTAAAATAAATATAAAACTACTGTATACAATTACGCCGATGGTGTTTTTACAGCCTACCATATGCAAAATACATATTATTGTAGGTGATTATAGGTGGTTTGATTGTGTATATAGAGTATTTTAATAAATGAATAAAAAAAATCACCCTAGAAAATATAAACTTAATGGCAATGTTCATAACTCTCTCCTTTCTAAACATCACCAATATCCATATTACTCATAATGGTCAATGGTCATGCGTGTAACCAACGTAAACGAAATTAAAAAGGTATGTAATTTATAGCAGACTTATATTGTCCTGAGTTTCTACCATCCCGTTTGGAGAGAAGGCGTGAGTTTTTGTAGCAGCTACTCCTGGTTATACCTACAAAAGTGTCGATATCGTGAGCACGTTCAGATATCTTCTTCAGCCTATAGAGGTCCATTGCTGGACAATGGCCTCGCCCAAGGCTTTCCACAATGAGCGGTCTTGTGCTGCCCGCATCCATCAGCTTCCCTCATCTATCAGCTTTCCGCGACCACCAGTTCATCGGTCCACCTGGGGAGTCTCCCTACGCTGCGTCTTCCGGTACGTGGCCGCCATTCCAGAACCTTACTGACCCACCAGTCACTCAAAGGGCAATGGAGAGGGCTATGCTTGGGGTTTCACTGCACGATCGAATCAGGAATGAGGAGATCCGCAGAAGAACGAGAGTAATCGATATAGCCCGAAGAATTGCAACACTAAAGTGGCAGTGGGCTGGACACATTGCCCGTAGGACCGATGCCCGATGGAGCCGACGGGTTCTCGAGTGGCGAGCACGAACCGAAAGACGTAGCGTGGGTAGGCCCCCGACAAGGTGGACCGACTACCTGGTGAAGGTCGCGGGAAACCGCTGGATGCGGGAGGCGCAGGACCGGTCGTCGTGGAGAACCTTGGGGGAGGCCTATGTCCAGCAGTGGACGTCTTTCGGCTGAAATGATGATGATGATGATGATGATGACTGACCCATCGGACATCGGTTCTACAAGCAATGTGCTTCACCCACCGCCACTTAATTTTAGCGACTCGAAGAGCTATGTCTGTGACTTTGACTGTGTACCAAACTCCATCCACATCAGTCCAAGTTTTTGCGTAGCTTTCACAAAAAAAGTACTGATAGTTTGTACGTATTATATTTACAATATCATATAAGTAGGTTCCAACCACTTCAGTTTAATTTTTTGTTAATTTTGTTTTCATTATCGGTTTATGTCCCGTTGTAGCAGAAAATAACATTCCGATAACATCATTGGACTAATTCCAAATTATATTACTATGTATGGAGTAACTATTATTTATACCTGCCAATGTGTGCCAGATCATTTTATTTGGCTTTAGTGAAGTCCTGTTGAAAACTATACTGTCGTGTTGTTCATATTGTTAAAGCAATATCTTATTGTATTTTACTGCCATGTCTCTTGGCCTAATGTTCGGCTTATAGTATAAATTGCGCACTACATCAATTGTTTGTTTTACCGAAATAAAAAATATATACATTCTGTATTGTATTTTATTTCTGATAATTTTCTTGAACTATTTGATTATTTATTTTACCGAAATAAAATACAATACAGTCTGTATCGTATTTTATCTATACTAATATATAAAGCTGAAGAGTTTGCTTGGTTGTTTGAATGCGCTAATCTCAGGAACTACTGGACCGATTTGAAATTTTTTTGCGTTGGATTGCCCATCAATCCAAGATTTCCAAGGGCTATATAACATTACGCTGCGATAAATAGGAGCGGAGCATAACTAACTCCACGCGAACGAAGTCGCTGGCGGCCGCTAGTTTCTGATAACTTGCTTGAACTATTTGATTAATTGTGCGGTTTTTGCACAATGCAGCTTAGGTTACACTGGTAGTTGATTTGTGGACTGTATGTTTCTGAAATTTGTGACATTTATGTGAGATGACGAGGTATGTCTTTCCCGCTGCAATTAGTAAGTAAGAAAATGCACCAACAACCTTATCCATCCATGTGCGTTTTTGGATGTCCAGATCACGCACGGTGCGCCGGCTGAGTTGTGGGTTCCTTAGCTTTCAAACGCAGATCGGGGATGAGCTGGTACATGCACGGCCATCATCAGCGTCCATAGACTGTCTATTATACGTAGTGAGACACCATGCACTCATTAAAAAACCGCCGAAATACGAAGTTACGTATTTTCCTTCTCGGGACCGTGTACCAACTGACTCGGTGCCTATCTCGACACCGTCAGGTAGACAGAAAAAATTGAGGATGCTTTATTATTTGCTTGCCCACCAATGTACAGCAAAGATTGAACATTAATTGTTCTTCAGATAGCTACTACAATAAACTCTTAACTTCTACTTTACGACTATGAGCTTAGAAGCTTCACTTAACATCCTGTTCTTCTTAATCACTGGAGAGATACATGTCTTAAAGTTTTCAACCAAACTTTCACATGAATAGTGTTCAAATTACATTATTCATGTAAAATTATTGATATTACATATTATGGTTGTAGACATTTTGGGGTCTCTAGATTATTCCTATTGAGAGCTTTTCACTGTGAATTATTTAATACGTGCGTCGATCCATTACATAACCGATATGTTAAAAAAAAAATATAAGATTAATCACGAATAATTTTGAATTTAATTTTTTTTCTGTCGCAAAGAAAATTGTTCATGTCAGTACATTTATGAAATGTCTCATGAAAGGTTTCAAAAATATTACTATATACATTAATAAGATCAGAAGAATAGTGTGAATAATAAAATCATTATTTTTTTTATTTAATACTTTAAGCATAAAATATACAGAGACGAACTCGAACTTAATGCCATAGACATACATGTATTAATATTTTAGAAGAAATATTTTAAATTTAGGTAAATATTATCCAAAACTGTATTTTTAACCTGTTTTTTTTTTTTGTTTTTGTGTAGATATTGCGTGCTTTACATAACCTGGGACTAACAAATTTATTTTATTTCATTATTTATTTAAACTATAAATCTATATGAATAAAATAAAGTCGTTTTAGCAAAAACCACCATTACCATCGCCCATAGTTCAAGAATGACTACAGCGGTTTTTATGATCTGAGATTTGTTGGTGTTGTCCCCGTCGTGAATAGTAGAAGAACTATAAAAACTTTGTAAAGAATACGATTACTATTGAATAACGTCCGTGATATCTCACTAAAAAATTTAATCCAACATTGTACTATACTGCATTTTTTATCAAAATCTTAACGCTTTATCTAACTAAAAGTAGATACTTAAAATTTATTTTTAAAATATAATTTTGATATCTAGTATTCCGAAATACTATTTTACTTACCTTTTGATTACATGTTTAATTGTTCACTTTGTTCAAAGTTAGGGAGCAGTTGTTGGAATAAGTTAGAAAAAAGGCATTTATTCATTGATATAATATTAAACAGATATGATATGCTCTAACAAATTAACCAAAATAAATGTGCCGATCGGAGCAACAGCACAATTCACACGTTGACACAGTGTGAGTGAGATGGGGCGCAATCTAAAGCATTGAGAAGAAAAAGATGGCTAGTGTTTGTCGTTTGCGCTTAAATAAAATCGAAGAAAACTAAAGCGACTTGCTGGACTTACCTCTTTTTGTACGGTTCATTTTTAGTGCGCTAGTGACGTATCTACCTTAGTTTAATATTTTAACAATGCATTTATTGATTTGTTGAACATAATTATGTGGGTAAGTACAGTAATTGTGTTATATATAAAAATATAATAAAGTAGATAAAAAAAAAACATTAATAAATTGGTTGCGCGGATTTTCACGAGATTCGTTAAATGCTTTCCAAACCAAGTCATGATTGTCCTATTTTGATAACATCCACTGTTTTCAGACCGAAACGTTTCTCTGGAGCACATGGATTTGTGGTACTTCTATATAGTCTGTGGAATGGTGCCCAGGTGGATATGAAGTTGGTTTTATTTATAACTAGCTTTCCGCCCGCGGCTTCGCCCGCGTGGAGTTTGGTTATATCGCGCTTTTTAGATTACCCTCGGGAACATCAAATTTTTCCGGAATAAAAGGTAGCCTATGTTCTTTCTCAGGGTCTAAAGATTGTCTGTGCCAGATTTCATCAAAATCGGTTAAGAGGTTTAGTCGGGAAAGCGTAACAGACAGACAGACAGAGTTACTTTCGCATTTATAATATTAGTATGGATTGATTAGTTCGATTTTTAAGTATGTTATTGATATATTACAATTTTCCTATCAAAACGTCAATATAATGAATAAATCGATTATTAGTCCCTCATTCTATATTTCATGTTTTTATTTTAAATTCATTGTCAGAACAATAAATTAAAACACAAAGTTCTGAAACAGTTTGAAACGTAAATCAAACTTCTTCTTATAAAGTTACTAGCTTTCCGCCCGCGGCTTCGCCCGCGTGGAGTTCGGTTATATCGCGCTTTTTAGATTTCCCTCGGGAACATCAATTTTTTCCGGGATAAAAGGTAGCCTATGTTCTTTCTCAGGGTCTAACGATTGTCTGTGCCAAATTTCATCAAAATCGGTTGAGAGGTTTAAGCGGGAAAGCGTAACAGACAGACAGACAGACAGACAGATAGACAGAGTTACTTTCGCATTTATAATATTACTAGCTTTTTGCCCGCGGCTTCGCCCGCGTGGAGTTCGGTTATATCGCGCTTTTTAGATTTCCCTCGGGAACATCAATTTTTTCCGGGATAAAAGGTAGCCTATGTTCTTTCTCAGGGTCTAAAGATTGTCTGTGCCAAATTTCATCAAAATCGGTTGAGAGGTTTAAGCGGGTAAGCGTAACAGACAGACAGACAGACAGACAGAGTTACTTTCGCATTTATAATATTAGTAAGTATGGATTGCTAATATTTCAAAACTACCTACTCTGTATTGAAACGACAAAACATAGCCTTCTCCTTACTTTTACTACAACATAATAGTGTAACCTACTAAAGATATACTTTTTATAATGCAATATTCTTCGTGGTTTTCCGTGCCAAAGGGCGAATCAGGAAATGTAGGCAGTCACGTATTCTTAATCCCACGCATGCTTGCGTGGAATATCAATCTCTGTAGGTGCTCTTGAAA
Source organism: Sesamia nonagrioides (assembly GCA_017933935.1). NCBI lineage: Eukaryota > Metazoa > Arthropoda > Insecta > Lepidoptera > Noctuidae > Sesamia > Sesamia nonagrioides. The sequence goes on along the minus strand of JADWQK010001815.1, from coordinate 215,734 downwards.
AATGTGACTTTGATAAGTAGATCACGTCATTACCTTCCTTTTGACCTCATTGAAAAGGCACTCATTATTACTGGATAATTTACTTTTTAGTTTTAGCGGCATTTATGATCAATACAATTTGCAAAAGCTTTTATTGTTAACCATCATTAAAACCAGTCTTATTTATTAATTTTCCTTTCAGTAAAATTCAGCCTTCTAAAACTTGTTCATAATTGAAATTATCATTATTTAGGACAGTAAAGTAGATGCGTAGAAGCTTTATAGTCTAATAAAATGTTGGCCAAACGGACGGTGTAACCGAAGTACCGAAGGTGTTTTTACGACGCCGTAATTATTATTATACTAAACAATTAATTGTGACGTCAAAATTTTAAACACCGGTCCTAGAAGAAAATTAAACCGTGCCAGAAATAAACAAATACAAAGTTTCATCTCAGGTGGTAACTCCTTAACCGCCGTTTGAAATAAAGAGGGTGGACTAAAATTAAAAATAACAAACCTACTGGGAAATGAGGCAACTTGAAAGGAGGCTCGTTATCTTCGACGCGGAGGCTTGAAGAAATTAATCAGTGGAAAACAAAGGAAAGCGGTAGGTAAGTGGAATAAATTCCAATCTTTTTTTAATTCAATTAAGATATTGTACGGGGCAGACCTTGGGGACATTATTTTTATTGTTCGTAACATTGGAATTCTATTTTTTTTTTAAAGATAAAACAATAAAATAGTCTCAAATTGAAAATTATTTAAGGTCAACCCCAATATTTAGTGAGACCAATTCAGTAAAGTTTGCTACTGAGAGAGAAATAACTAGTACGTGCATCTCTAAGATAGCTCATTAGTAGTGTCAGAAAGTTCTAATTAAACTTCAACCAACTATTACCCACTGCTCATGCAGTTTCATCTTTTTAAATTAACTTTTCGAATACTCATTTGCAGTCTAAATCTATATATGTCTATAAATTCGCTAGCTACCCAGAACTTAAATTAAAATGTCGACGTTCATTCGAGTTAATAACTTGGAATAACACGTCTCCAACGGCAGCACAAAGACGTGATCAGGATTTTAATCACAAGTCTCTGAGAAAAAAGAACGGTTTATAAAAAAACACTTTGTTTTCCTACCGCTTCTGTCTGTAGTGAACATAATCTTTCATGTGTTATTTTTCAAGAATCCATTTCACGGATTTACCTTATGGAATTAATTCAAGAAGATAAGAAGAAAATGTTTATGTAATTGAAATTTATAGCGCATCATGGCAATAAATAGGATTTAGAAAAGCAACGCAATTTAAATCTAATAACCACCAAAGTAAATGTATTTGTGCAGCTTTAATTAAATAAGAAAATAAAAATGCCAGCTCAATGGAATGCTGAAAAATTTTATTTTATGAAATATTACTGTTCGAAAAAAGTCTAGCAATATGTACCACTACGCCTAACTGAGCAATAAAAAACTATGAGTTTTATTGTGCTTAGGCACCGTTTGAGGCAGGCCACGGCGCGTAGCACCATGCTTTCTCATTAACTTGTCTTCGGTTCTTCTGTATTCCTAACTGCCTAAGAATTTCATCCACTAACCTATTCAGCTGTTGTAGAAAATGAACTCTAACAAGGAAAAAGAGCAACACTTACACGTAACAAAAAAAAAATTAAAAGAACCTTTTACTTCTTTTAAAAGACATAAAGGCTGAAAGAAAACAGAGGAGAATCCTTTTTCTCATTAATTTTCCAGAACTGCAACGAGATTCTTTGTTCTAGGTAAGGTTGCAGCTTACGATTCTGTAAGGCTGCTTCCATACGATGCTAATTTCCCAGGAGGATCACAGTATTTGTCACACTCCATACGTTACTTACTTACGCTTACCTACTTTGCAACTGAGAAAAAATGTTCGAGAGTACCAGATTTCTTTGACTGTACGTTCCTGTTTAGTATAAAGCTCCATTGCAACTTATTTGTTTTCTCCATAGTCATTGTCACAAGATGCGTGTCGCTTGAGCGTGTATCTTGCTGCCAGGGAATAACACAAGGCAGTCATGGTTAATCATCATCATCATCTCAGCGTTTATCTCAGTCGCATCCGAAGCTTTTTCATCTTTGGAGTCTGAGGTCCGCTTTTACCAGTCTAACTGCTGATATGGCTAAACTTCGACATTTTCCGTGAAGCAACTGCCGTCTGACCTCCATAATCCGAAGGCGACATCGAAGCATTGCAGCTGACCAATTGTTAAATATTAATTAAAATACATAACAATAACATTGAATAGCTATACAGAAAGTTTTACAATGATGTCAAAAATTATAATTTCCTTCTGGGCACCTGCACAGCGGCATGTCTGCCACAGCCATGCCGGATATAAGGCAGTCTAGCCGGTCGGCAATCATTGCCAGGATGGTATTGGAGCTGGCCCACACCCGGCGCACCAGGGACGCGCCGCGTTTCCGCACAGTAGCATTAAAACAATCCGTGCGGGCGTCCGCGAACATCCCTGATGCACTACAAAAGCGAGGCAGCCCCAACACCGCCCGGAACGCGTTATTATACTGGATACGGAGACCAGTGTATGCCTTGCCAGTATAGTTCACCCACAGGCCGCACGCGTATAGGGATGTGCAGTACGCTCTGAAGAGCGTAATCTTCACACCATCCGAACACCGCGCGAACCTGCGGGCTATCATATTGGCTCGTACAGACAGCGCTCTCCGCTCCCGTTCCATGTCAGCCTGGTCCCCGAGGACCTCGGTGAGTATATATGCCCTAGGTATTTAAAATTATCGACGCGATCTAGTGGAACACCTCCCAGATGAACAGCTGGTATGTTCATAGGGCTCGACCCACCGACAGCCTCAAAGACCATGTATTTACTTTTATTCGCATTATATATTAACCCATTTCCACGCGCGTATTCCGTACAGACACTTAGTAGTCTCCGCAGCCCACATATCGAAGCGCTCAACAGCACCATGTCGTCCGCGTAACTTAGGTTGTTGACACACACTCCGTCCACATAGCATCCGACACGTTGACTGCTGAGCGTGACGATCAGCTCGTCGTTTGAGGGCTCCAACAACCCTTTAACGACTGCCACTAGATGTTCGTATGGTAACCGGGACCAACAGCTTAACGTGCTTTCCGAGGCACGACCAGGCAGTCATGGTTAATGTACGGGTATAAATGATAAAGAAAATCTTTTCTTTTTCCTTTGACTGCTGCAGTAGATTACCGTAGCGCAATCACAAGGCAATGGCGTTAGAATTGTGAAAAATAACGTCAAGCTGCTACCTTGATGGCTAACAGTCGATTGAAGACACCCTCACAACTTTACAATCTTTCTAAATTTCCTAGCGCACTGGCAGCTGCCGCAGCCAAAGTATTTTGCATTAATATGGCTTAAGTTTTAAATTCGAATTTCTTTGCAGTTGTGGACGCGAATCGGTTAGGAAATTCGATAACCCACACTTTTCTAGCGTAACTGTGAACTCTTGATTTCTATCGTATTCCATTTTTAATCGACTTCAAAAACAGGAGGAAGTTCCCAATTCGAATGTAGTTTTTTGTTTGTTACCTCAGAACTTTCAACTGGTGGAACGAATTATGATTATTCTTTTTTCCTGGTGCTTCCTATGTGCTCCCATTTCAATGTTGGCCAGTTCTGACAGTGAAAAGAAAATATAAGTGCTTTTGCATTATTTATTCGCAGTAGGTAACTTGTGCGACAAATGACCCACGGCAACCGATTTCGATTGATAATTCTTTATTTATGTAAGAGGATACTACAGTTTAGTCTAATAGAAACTTTATCAAAACCAGTTTGGTAAGTTGATTTTTAAATTAAAATAACGGGTAAAAGTTAAGGAGGAGGTTACTCTATTCGACCGTATGTATGCTTTTTTTATGTTTGTTCGCGCATAACTTCGTCGTTTATGAACGGATTTTGATAATTCTTTTTCTGTTGGAAAGAAGACGTTCCCAAGGTGGTGGCATGATAAGGACATCAGGGTTTGATGGTGGAAGACCAGAGAAAACAAGCGGAACTTTCAAAAATTGCAGGAGCGACTAGTGCATTTCTTAGCATTTTCATTAAGTATGTTAAAACACTACAATTTAATAAAGGTCTGGAGTAGATCTGATGATGGAGCTGGGAGACAGTCGAAGGAACTCCTCAACAATTCACAGCAGCTACCTTTGTTTTGCTTGAATAATTTGTATTGACAAGAATCTTACACCTAGATGGGTGGTGACTTTCATTAGGGCTTTCATCAGGGAACTCCTAAACGATTTATAGTAGCTACCTTGTATTTGGACTCAATTCATTTATATTGATGAGACCTTTGCACTCATTGGGTTAAAATAATGGTCTGCAGTAAATTTGATGATGAAGACCATAGGCAGTTGAGGGAATACTTACGGCTAAAAATTAAAGTAAACAAAATTACGTCGTTTCCCAACTATATTTGCGTCAGCTTCCAGTGTGACCGGATGCAACTGAATACATAATACTTTTAACAACTAAAAAGTGTAAAATAAAAACTTTTTTTACAAAAAAAGACAACGACAAAATAACTAATTTCGGAAGTCGGTTTCTTTGGTTTTGTATATTCATTTTTGACACCGACTACCGAAATTAGTTATTTTTCACTTTGTAGGGGTTTTTGGAAGCCGGTTGTTTTTTTGTAAAAAGTTTTTATTTTTTATAAATCATAAACTAAATTGTAAGCAGTGATGCGATCGTTGATGGTAAAGCGCGCTAGTTTATTAAGAGCCTATTCATTGTAGCCTTGAAGACACTCAAATTGTAGTGTGACGGAAATACCGTCGCTGGCAAATTGTTCTCTACGAAACTCTTCGTCCGGATCGCAGTGGTGTCAACAACATAAGGGTGGAAACTCGCCGTACGACCGGTCGTCCGATGGTGGAACGGAGATGGGGGAATTAAATCATGCTATTCCCTTGCACACTCACCAGAATGCATCCTATAGAAGACCGAAAGGCTGACTACTCAACGCCTGTGCTCCACCATAACTTTTTAAAACTCATCACCTGCCCAGTCTTTTCCCAACTATATTGGGATTAGCGTCAAGTCTGACCGGACGCAGCAAGATAGCAGCACTTTTCACAACTCAAAAGTGTAAAATAAAAACTTATACAAAAGAAAAAAAAAACACTATAAAGTGAAAATAACTAATTTCGGAAGGTTTTCGCAAAAACGAAAGTGTAATAAACAAAATAGACTTTCGTCCACTTTGTAGTGTTTTTTTTGGAAGTCGGATGTTTTTTTTTGTAATAAAGTTTTTTATTTCTATCTTGAGACCACTGTTTCATTTTACTTACAAACAACAATTTGCATATTTAACGGCCGCCATATTTTATCATGATTCTTCGTGTTTGCCTACGGATGTTCAGGAACTACGCCAAAATATATAGGTATTGATACTATCTAAATCATCATGTGGTAAACAACACAACGTAAAATAAAATAATAATACTAATAATACCATACATGCGTAAGTATGTGAGTATATACTATTTAGATATGGATATTTGTTACCATTAGGTACATGCAAAAACTACTCAACCAATTTAGATAAAATTTTGTACACAGATGGTTTATTTTATTTATTTATTTATACATTTATTTTAGGCATCAAGACCCATATAAAACATATACAATTCTATAGAATTGTACATGTTTTATGTTATAACATAAAAACATAGAAACTTAAAATACTATAAATACATATAACAATTATTAACTACTCCTAATCTACACGAAGTGTCGGCGTCGTGTTTCGCTGACTGGTGTCACGTAGCTCGCCACGAAATCGACGGTACACAAAACCTTTCGGCCAGAACTCTTCTTTGAGGAACTTCTCGAGATGATGTGTCGGAACACACACCACGAACCACCACGAACCTCTCGACCCTCAAAGTCCAGGTGGTCTTGACGCGCAGTTACTCCACGACTTCCTCAATCTTCGTAGAGTGTAGCAGTCTGGACACATAGCGCAGCATCGTCGGTACTGCTGGACGCAGCAGTATTTTGGGTCCTGTCAGAGCTGTACCGCACTGACCCCAACAAGGCGGCTTCTTCTTTCTCTTCGCCTTACTCTTCTTCTTACTTTTTATCCAATATTCACACGTGATCGTAACTTATGCGGGCCACCACGAGGTCCAGTTAGTGTTTGATAAACGCTGATGGTAATTTGAAATAAACAAGTTTGATTTTGATTTTGTGTTTTATTATAGCTTTTAATGTTATCCCACTGGAGAAGCGCTGCTACCAACTTCCCTGGTGAGCGTTCCCTTAGTCGCCTCTTACGACACCCACGGTAGATGGGTTGGTACTATTCTAAGCCCAGTACCAGATAAAGGTGAGAAGGATGAACTATGGAGGGCATAAGGGTAAACATAAAAGCTTATAAAAAAAATGCTATTTGCGCCGACCAATCTATCGCTTTCAGAGCTTGTTTCTTTCGTGTAAACTACATAGCGGATTTTGATGCAGTGTACGTTATTTTTTTTTTTTATTAGTTATAAACTAGTGCTTGACTGCAATCCCGCCTGATGGTAAGCAGTGATGCAATCGTTGATGGTAAAACGCACTAGCTTATTAAGCCTATTCACTCAAAAAAACTGAGTGAATAGGAAGAAAGACGGCAGTTGAGCGAGGTGATGCAATGTTTAACCCAACAACACGACCAACGATGCTGCGCCAGAGGATGATCTGGAGACCCTCCACGACCAAACTCCCGACACAACAACATTAGGCACATCGTACCCGGTACACATCGCAACACAACTGCTCAGACCCGTCCTCCGTACGGCTTCACCAGACATCATGCCGGAACACGACGAATCGCTTGGCGGCAAGACTTTGTCCGGTGGGTGGTAACTTATGCCGGCAGCTGATGCTGTTGCCTACCACCGAGAAATATCATCAGAGAGAAGCTGTAGCCTAGTGAACCGACCGAGACTTACAAATTGTAGGTTGAAGGTTCGAACTCCATTAGACACTTTACATTGTGTAAATTATTTCATCACTGCTCCTTTCGTAACTGCTATGGATAACATTCCGAAAAAACCGGCATGTTCTAGAGCCATAAAAACATCGTAGACATGTGATTTCTACCAACCGCACTGGGCCAACGTGGTAGATTACGGCCCACTCTCTCATCGAGAGGAGGCCTCTGTCCCAGTTGTGGAACATTTTATTATTATATTATTTTACATTATATTATATTAATTTTTTTTATTACATTATATTATTTTAGTCGGTCTCCGTTGCGCAGCGGTCAACACGCCTGCCTGCGACGTGGAGGCCCCGGGTTCAATCCCCGGCCAGATCATGATGGGAAACGATCTTTTCCTAATTGTCCTGGGTCTTGGATGTTTATCTATATATGTATCTATTATAAAAATATAGTATCGTTGAGTTAGTATCCCATAACACAAGTCTCGAACTTACTTTGGGGCTAGCTCAATCTGTGTGATTTGTCTGTATATATTTATTATTATTATGTATTTATAGGCTTTTTATGTAAGTTGTGTATAAAATAAAATAAAACGGTTTGCATTCCGTGAGTGCCGGTAGAAGTGAAAACTTGAACTTAATGTTAAGATAACTTCATAATTACGCACAAATAAATTTATTTAACAATATAAAAATCGTCTTCATTTATGTAGTAAATACCCTACATTATAGTACATTTCATACTATAATTATAGTATAGTGTACACAGTATTTTGTTTTGCTATCGTACACAAACATGACAATTTATTTTATGAACTAGTTTCCGCCCGCGGGTTCACCCGCGTGGAGTTCGGTTATATCGCGCTTTTTAGATTTCCCTCGGGAATAACAATTTTTTTCGGGATAAAAGGTAGCGTATGTCCTTTCTCAGGGTCCAAAGATTGTCTGTGCCAAATTTCATCAAAATCGGTTGAGAGGTTTAAGCGGGAAAGCGTAACAGACAGACAGACAGACAGAGTTACTTTCGCATTTATAATATTAGTTTTAATTAAATTTTAAGTTATATTACATAAACAAGGGGAGCAGGCCTACATTTTCCCCGTGGTGCTGTAGAAAAAAAAGGGATATTATATCCACTCCTCCGCCGCGCCGGCGATCTACTCTTCGTCCGTCTTACGAATTTCCGATCAGATCACGTGTCCCGAGGCGCGTTTAACATTTTTAAAACAATTTCCCTTAAAAAATGGGTTTATGTAACTGCAAGTAATTAACACAGGTATAATAAAGAAATTCCAATGTTTTGAAAAGTTTTCGAAACCGTGCAAAGCGAGAACGACTCATGTCATATAAAACATTTTTTTTTTAACTAGCGCGGTTATATTATTGCATAACACACTAGCAGTGTGTTAGTGAGTCACTGAGCAAAGACATTTTTAAAACATATGTATTAAGAATCATTGAATTAGCAATATCTTTCAATATGATTTAGATTGAGATTGATAATGTGCTACACAATTAACCATAATTGTGTAGCCAGGCTTGAAATTGCATTGGCAGAGTGGAAGAGATCATTTGATGATTTCTCATCCAAATGAAAAGGCTTGAAATTGTATACAAGAAAAGTAAAACGTCATATAATTGGTTATATAAACTTAATTAAGTTTATGAAACCGATACTTTATGTTAATTATAAAAGCAAATGGAAAACAAATGAATATTTAGTGCGGTACAATAAATACGCGAACTTCCATTTATTCGCAGCCCACATTAATTGATCCTGTTAATATTGCTTATATTTGCACTTTATGATATTATAATACCGCGTACCAAATACAGAATATGATTTTACGTGGTTTTAATTAGCAAGCACAGGTAGCTAACTCGCAGAACGTGGCAAACAGTAGCGTTCGATATAACTTTGTAAGTTTCTTGTTTCAACTGCGCTAGTACAGCTTTTTGTTCAGGGAATTTTTAGATTTCTGCTTTATATTTCTGGTTGTAAAGGTATTTTTCATATACGTTTTCGCTGCGCTTCGAAGCCCAGCCCTAATTCTGCAGATATTTGTTTCAGAAAAGTTCATTTCATAAGTTTTATATTGAACACAAAATATGTAGTTTATAGAAACTTAGATAGACATATGAGCAAGATAGCGTTTTTAGTCTTCAAAGAATGATAAAGTACTGGGTACCCCAATAAACACGTCCAGATCCTGGGCCATTCGTCCTTCGAACTTCTAAATTTCTGAGATGAATTTATTCGCCATCTCTGAAATTTATCGAAGAGTGGGCCAATTTATGTGAAGATCTGTCCCAAATTTTAGCGTTATAAGATGGTGAAGTTGTGAAATGGCATTATCAACATAAGAAGAATTCATAATTGTCCAGAGTTTTGGTTACTTAAGGGAAGTAATATATTTGTCTCGGTTTGTTTTATTTCTCTTCGTTCTGTTGTCTCTTTATCTGTAGTTTCAATCCGCGATTTCGTCAACGGAAATTTTTTTCGTGAGTTCCCTCGTAACACCCCGTATCCGTCCCAATTACTATATTTTCACTCACCATTCTTACGTTTTAATGGGCTCCTAAAGATCCTAGCTTTATATTCTTGATTTTAAAATCAAATTCAATTTAAATATGATTTAAATCAAATCAAATTCATTTATTTCAAATTAACCATCACTTGGTACTTTTGAATAGTCAATGTCGGTCAGTTCAAGAAAAGTGAAGCTAAATTGCACGTTCCAAAGCGTAGATCTCTATGGAGAAGAACGTGCAAGAAACTCTATAAACAATTGGACACTCTTTTAAAATCATAATATATAGGTTACATTTCTTCGTTACATATTTATGTTGCTTCTATCATGTGAGCACAATGTAAAATTAATTAAAATTTAAAAATGAATTAAGCCCACTGGCAGCTAAGAGATGACCAGTCTCCACTGACGGCCCCCGTTCACGAGCATGACGCGCGTGTTATATCTATAGCGAGTCATAATCCTAATAAAAGTATTGTATTGTGGATTGCTTAAGTTTAGTTGATTCCGAGGGTAGAATAACTTTTATAAAATTATAAAAACGGCTCGATGGTACTCTGAGAGTGGCATTTCCTATAAATACGGTGTCTCGTCCCTTAGTAGGGAGTCTTCATCGAGCCGTCGGACCGAGCACACTACCAGTTAAGTATTCTTAATATTTGTTATAGGCACATCATTCTTATGTGCCTGGCCTTATGTAATTTATATTGCTGATGATTCTAAATATGCCCAGTGTGTAATGTTATAAGTAAATATAATCATAATGTTTCTCTTATAATGTCTGCTTTAATATTATTTAATAACCCACACTCTGCTATCCTAACATCAGAAGTGGGGATCAGGGCTCTGGTTTTATAAAACTAATTCATTAACTTTTTTTTTTTTTTTTCATGATCGACGTTGGAGCTTGTGACGATATTTCGGAAGCCGTTGTTCAGCGGGTCGCTGACTTCACTCGCACCGTAATGATATCAGGTCGTCTTCTCTAATCCTGTACCTGGTGTCCTATACAGGAATAATCCTATATGTACTTCAAAAATACAGAGCCCCAGAACCTCAACCAACAGTGAGAACATCCAGAAGTTATTCGTGAGTAAAAAATTATCTGAATTGAGTAAATAACGTCAATATAAAACAGTATTGCTTAAAAATAATATTTGGAAAACTTATTAAGGAACAGTATTGTGTATCGATTGTATTTTCAATTTGCAACTGCAATTTGTTTGGTTGTGTATAATACTGTGTATGGGTACATGGCTTGGGCTACTCTCTAGTGGTACCTTACCGCACATTATTGCAAATACTAACTACACAAATTTTTGATGCGGGTACATACGTGACCAGGACTACCCTCTGGTAGTACCATAGCATAAAACATTGTACATTGTAACTGTATCTTGTGCTGGGTCAGAGCTACTCTCTGATCATGGGATTTGTTTGCTGCTTTAATTGCATAGTAAAGAAAGGAGGTTTTGAAAAATGAAAGTTATAGCTGTCTCTTAATAATTAAATTCACAAACAATCGGACACAACATCGCTAAAGCTTTAAGGCTCAAACTTTTATTGGGAATATTTGGCAGTTTCGGGTGGCTTGACCTGCTGTCGTCCGTACCTTGTATAAAAGTTGAATAAGACGAAGTAACTGACTGCTGATACTTAATAGACTTGATTGAAAAACTTGATTGTCTTGACTGTTAACTTGATTGACAGACTAGACAGATTATTATTTTTACTGATGCTGTTGTTTGATGAGCCAGGTCTATCCGCATAGGCTGACTGACAAAGTACAGTGTCCAGAATTAATAATAATAATAAAAAGGTTCCTGTGGCCGTGGTGCCTGTGGCCGTGGTGCCTGTGGCCGTGGTGCCTGTGGCCGTGGTGCCTGTGGCCGTGGTGCCTGTGGCCGTGGTGCCGGTGGTTGTAGCTGTGCCTGTGGCTGTTGTGCTTTTGGCTGTTGTGCCTGTGGCAAGTGCTGTATCCCTGACGGGTGATGCCATGAAATATGGTAGATTGAGATAGACTATACCAAAGAGATATAAGATAGAGAGGGCTTGTGTCATATTATAGCAAAATTAGATCGACAATTGCAGATATCAAATAGTAAAAATGAAATAAGTTTATATGAATTATATTCAGCTATTGCTCGGTAGGTGGCCAGTGTGGTCTATGTTGCCAAATCCGATTTAATACCCCTAGTATAGACCAAATCGGGTAAATAAATATCGGTCAAAAAAATAACAATAAATATCGGGTAATAAGTGAATCTTGTCTGCTACAAACAGTAACACCTATTTTAGAATTTTAGTAGAAACATAAAAACTGTGGTAGGGATCTTGTTATTTCGATATAAAATTGTCGATAATATTAAAAGAACTTATTGCGACGACATTTTTGGTATTTTGGTGGTTTGAAACAAAAAATTAGGATGCAGAAAAATTATTACCAGTTGTAATATTTACATTTATTCATGAAATTCTTTTAATATACTAATCAATAATTATTATGATCTAGTAATCCATGAGTCGCCTGCTAAACATCCGGTTTGGAGACAATTATTTATGTGATGAATATAAAGTGTTTGCCCAAGTCATAATAATATAACCAAGATAATATGTCTGGACTTTTGATGGACTGTGATGTCAATTGCAACACAAATCCTATCTAATTTTCCAGTGCTACATAATTTTTATCCGGAAACCTAAAATAACAAAAGTTTAGGTAAATAGATAGCACTTGTTCATTAAGTAATATGACATGATTACGTTCCGAGTTAATAAATAATAAATAAACTTAAAACATAGCAATACTTAAACCAAGTATGTAGTTACTTACTAAAATCACCATGAGATGACAGAAACCGTGTTAACAGAAAATTCTTGTCGAATAGTTTTTAATATTGAGACTGAGCGATGGTTTGAATTACCTGTAACATATTTATTAATACGTTAACAGAAAATGTTTGGAAATCGTTTTAATGATATTGTCAGAATTGACCGAGCGATGAGTTAATTTAATTGTTAGATATTTGTTAATCTAACAGAGAATGTTTGTTAAATAGATTTGAATAATATCGACAGATTGACAACACTGGAACTTGTTTGAATTTCATAATCTCTGCTTATTGTTTCGATTCAAGAACTGTTCAGTCGGCGGTCAATGTCAAATGTTATTTTTTGTGAGACTGTAGACATATTTGTAGGTACTTCGAGAACTAAGTACATGTCAGTATGGCAGTGTTATATATGAAGGATATTATTCATATTTAAATTATAAAGTGATTATAATGTGATATATAATTGTCACTACAATGTGTGTTGGGTAATGGCATCTGCCATATTTGCTGCTAGAAGTACCTGATTTGACTAGATATGATTATGTTGTGGTATAGAATAGAATAGAAACTTATTGATGGAATACGTTGATACCATTTCCAGGGAGTTTCTTGTCATTTCTGTAGTGTCAAAACTAATTGAATTATTTATTATGTTAATCGAAAAGTGTACTTCGAGAACGAAGTAATTATCAGAATGACCGTGTTATATCTATAGCGAGTCATAATTCTAATAAAAGTATTGTATTGTGGATTGCTTAAGTTTAGTTGATTCCGAGGGTAGAATAACTTTTATAAAATTATAAAAACGGCTCGATGGTACTCTGAGAGTGGCATTTCCTATAAATACGGTGACTCGTCCCTTAGTAGACAGTCAGGATCGTCACGCGCGCATCTATTGTTTACGCTCACGTCGCTAAAGTTATTACCGAACACCTACACACTATAAAAAAAAAAAAAGTGAAAGTGCATCATCAGTGCAGTGAAGTGGGAAGCAGTCGCACGGACCCTCTCACCTGCACCCGGCGTTTCTAACGCCAGGGTCGCGACAACCGCGCGTTCCCAGCGGGATGCCCCAGCCGGGGATTCCGCCTAAACCCCCTCCCCGTGAACAACACCATAGCGGGGGGGAAGAAAATGCTAGAACCAGGCGGACTACGGTGGCACACCTGGCCTCACCAGCATCACCGTCACCCAAGACACCAGCGACCAAGCTCCGGACACCAGGAGCCCCGCAGACCACAATCCATTCTGTGAAGTACCCGACGTCATCGAGTGCGGGTACTTCGAAAAATGCAGCCCATCCGCAGAGTGGGCCTGTAAAGCGGACACCACCGCCCTCACCGAAGTCCTACACATCCCCCCTCGCCCCTCGGAGCTCAGCACCGGCGTCACCGTCGTCGAGGTCGCTGGTTTCACCCGGGACGAGCGAATCGGAGGCGTCGTCGGACGGGAGCAGCGACGACGACGACAACGACAACACATACCGTGAGGTAAGGGATGCCGTCATTCCCCGGACAACCCGAGCAAGCCTCGAACGCCGAGCACCCAGCGCGTCGCTACCGGACCTGTCCACGGCCGGAAGCATAGAGGTAAGGACTTTGTTACCTAAAGTCGCCCCCCCTGCCCGCGCAGCTCAACGCGCAGCTCAACGCCGGCAGCGCAGCCCGGACGAGCAGGAAGAAGCGCCGAAGCGACAGTGCAAAGGTGAGTCGCCCCCCAAGACCTTCTCGGAAGCGACGCGCAACCCTGTAGGAGCAACAGGCGCCGCAGCCCCCCCTCCCTCAGCCCCTCCTGGCCGAGCGGAGGAAAAAAATAATCCGACGGTAGACGCAAAATCTACCGACGGAACGGAAAAGACAGCGACGAAAAAAAAGTTGCGCTACCCTCCACTGGTGGTGGAGAAACTCCCGCAGTGGGCGCACCATTTTCGCGTCCTCAAAGGAAAACTGGGGCGTGCCCCCAGTGCCAGACCTTTCGGGGAGGGGGTTAAATTCACCCCGCAGACGGACACCGAGTACCGTCTGATACAAAAGTATCTGACGGTACTTGAAAAAGAGGAAAACATCCCCTGGTTTTCCTACTCGCTGCCAGCGGAGCGGAGCCACAAGGTGGCCATAAGGGGGCTGCCTGCGGACACGGCGCCGGCAGATATAGAGGAGGACCTACGCGCGCTGGGGTTCCAGCCGGAGTACGTTCGCGTCATCAAGGCGCGACAAGGACGACCCGGCTGTATATTCCACGCCGTGCTGAAGAAGACTCCGAATCTTCTGCCGGGCATCTATGAGGTAAGGGAGATCCTCTGCATGCCCGGTGTAAGGATCGAGGCGTGGCGTGGCAAGAGGGGGCCTGCACAATGCCACAGATGTCAGCAGTTCAGGCACTCCTCTGAACAGTGCCACAGACCGCTCGCTTGCGTCAGGTGCGGCGGGAGTCACGTGGCCAGAGAGTGCCCGCGGCCAAGGGAGGAACCCGCCACCTGCATCAACTGCGGGGGGGCGCACCCCGCAAACCACACCAAATGCCCCGTAATGCGCAAGGAGGTGCGCAACAAGCGAGCGGGCACGGTCGCCATCACCGGAAACACGCGCCGGTCAAACACGACCGCAGAGAGGCCGTTACAGCCGACGCCGCTAGGGGAAACCCAGTCGGCGACCCTGATGGCGGCCGCCAACGACCCACCAGCGCGCAACGCGGCCACCACCTCCTCAGGACGGAGGAGGAAAGGACGCGGCGGCAAGAGGGGAAAGGTCAACACGACCAACGCCGCTGCCAACCCCGCCACTGTCAATGTGACAGTGAATGCACCACCACAGAAGGGGGCGGGGCCTAAACAGGCTAGAATCGACGACCTCTCCCACCCGCCGACCAAAAACAAACAAAGCTCGCAAAGTACTGGGAATCGGATGGTCCGCGGCCCCGCGCCGAGCAGCTCCGCTCAGGAGAGGCGTAGTCGGCCGCCGCCACCAATACAACAAACCGCCTTGTCGGCGGGCGTACCCGGGGAAAGACACCCCGGGTCTACAATAATAGAGGCCGCTCTCCGGGTCCTCCAGGACATCCTGCTGGCGCTCAGCAGGGGTCAGGACCCGGTGCCAGTTGTTCTCACCGGCATAACAGACTTGATCGTGTTAAACAGACATGTCTAAGCCGGTGAGAATACTTCACTGGAATGCCCGCGGCCTCAGGGAGAAGGTCGTGCTCCTCCGTCCTCTCCTACAGGAACAGGACATCGACGTGGCGCTCATCATCCTACAGGAACAGGACATCGACGTGGCGCTCATCAGCGAGACGCTCCTGAGACCTGGGGACACGGTCAAGTTCCCAGGTTATCACGTCTACCAGAAGGATGGGCAATACAATGAGACCAACAGCCAGCGACACCGGATTTCCCAAGGCCTGGTGGTGCTGGTGAAGCGAAGAGTCGTCCACCAGGAGCTACCGCCCCCAACACTCAGCAGCATCTCAGCGCTGGGTGTGCAGCTGCATGTCGCCGGTAGGCACGTGTGTATGTACGCGGCATACAAGCAGCCAAAGAAACCACTCAACACAAGCGACATACACACGCTGCTAGCCTCACCACATCCCACCATCATCGCCGGCGACCTTAATTGTAAGCACCCGGCGTGGAACAGCGGAACCATCAACCAGGGGGGCCGACGACTCTTCGCCGACGCGGAGGCCAAAGGGTACGACGTGTCCGGACCGGAGACGCCGACCCACTACCCAGACAACATAGCACACACACCCGATGTGCTGGACATCGTCGTACACAAGGGCCTCACCTGCCAGATCGCGCAGGAGGTGCTGGACGACGAGCTGAAGTCCGACCACCAGCCAGTGCTCGTCCGCCTGACTGACCACACCACCAGAGTTGCCCATCCGGCGCCACGTCGACACACGGACTGGGACAAATTCAGGAAGGTAATGGAGGCCACCACGCCCACTCGGCCCGTCGCCGACGCCTTGGACGTGAACGAGTTGGCTGAGGGACTCACCGCCTGCATCAAGAGCGCCTTGGAAGCGGCGACATGCACATCCACCGCGTCACAGGGGCGCTACCAGAAGCTCCCCGCTCACATCGCCAACATGATCGCCGACAAGAGGCGTCTGCGCAGGCGGTGGCAACAAACAAGATGCCCCACCATCAAGAACCAGCTCAACCGTGTCACGGACAAGGTCAAGGCCGAGCTACACGCGCACGCATCGGAGAGCTGGGAGTACATTATAGACTCGGCAGACGGCGACTGGGCGTCGGTACACCGGCTGTGCCGACGCCTAAAGAATACCCCAGCCCCGGTGCGCCCGCTACGCAACAGCGACGGGGCGCTACGCTACACGGCGGCCGACCGGGCCGAAATATTCGCCGAGCACCTGGAGCGTCAGTTCACGCCGAACCCGACAGACGCCCTGGACCATGTCGCAGCAGTGGAGCAACACCTTGGAGAGTACTTCAAGACGCCGGTAGCTCCAGACGAAGACCCCATATTTTTCTCCCCGGGCCAAGTACTGGGGGCAATAAGGCGCACCAAGCCCAGAAAGGCACCCGGTGCGGACGGAATTACCAACACCGCCCTCCGACACCTGCCACCGAAATCGGTGGCTGCAATAGCGCGCCTATATAATGGCATACTCCGCACCGGAACCTTCCCCGACTGCTGGAAGCAGGGGAAGGTGATCATGTTGCCCAAGCCCGGGAAGAACGTCTCAAAGCCGGAAAGCTACCGGCCGATCACGCTCCTCTCCACAACCTCCAAGGTGTTTGAAGCACTCCTGCTGCAACACCTGCTGCCGCACACCACGCCCCGCCCGGAACAATTTGGCTTCCGGGCGGAACACAGTACGACGCTCCAGTTGTCGAGGGTACTGCACACACTCACCGCGGCCATGAACAAGAGGGAGTACGCCGCTGCAGTATTCCTCGACATGGAAAAGGCATTCGACCGGGCCTGGCACGCCGGCCTTATTTACAAGCTGACCAAGACCACCGCGCCTCGTCGCTTGATACAGGTGGTCTCCTCCTTCCTGAAAGACAGGACATTCAAGGTTTCGGTGGAGAACGTGTCATCGAGCGCGCGCCCCATTGGAGCGGGCGTGCCGCAGGGAAGCTGCGTCTCGCCTGCGTTGTACTCGGTATACACCGACGACATCCCCGCCATGCACACTGCAACCCTCGCGCTGTACGCAGATGACGCCGCGTATATCACCACGTCGCTGTCGGCCAACCACGCGGCCATCAAAATGCAGCGCGTTCTGGACGACCTCCCCGACTGGCTCAGCAAGTGGAGACTGTCGGTGAACGCAGGTAAGACGCAGGCTATGATCGTCACGACACGAGGCGGACTTCATCCACCGAACCTTCGGCTCATGGGGACCGAGGTCGAGTGGACCAGGACCGCCAAATACCTGGGGGTCACACTCTACAGCCGGCTCACCATGGGCCCGCACGTCTGCGACACCGTCGCGCGGGTTAAGGTGAGTAGAAATCTTCTACGCCCGGTGCTCTCGTCATGCCTCTCCACGCGAGTCAAGCTGGGGATCTACAAGACCTACGTGCGGACGCAGCTCACATACGCTGCCCCGGCTTGGCTCGCCCTCACGGCCGAGACGCACAGAGAGAAGCTCCGGACGCAGCAAAACATCACGCTGCGTCAGATCGTCCAAGCTCCCCGGTACGTGAGGAACTCGGTTATTAGCAGGGACCTGCGTGTCGAGAGCATCGATGACTTCGTCGTCCGCCTGGCGAAGGGGATGTTCTCGCGTGCCAGCACCTCCGAGCTCCACCACATTAAGAACATTGCGCCCTGGCACGCGAGGCCTCCCGATAAGAAGAGATTCCCGCGCGACCTCATAGCAGACGTCGCGCCACCGGATTCGACACCCGGGTAGATCACAAACACAAATACACGTGACCTACTCAGACAAGGATAGACACTATTCACTCGCAACACGACGCCGCCGTGCGCATTTGCGGACTGTATTTATATAGGCGCTATGCGCACGACGAACACACATACACTACTCCACAAGCAGGCACACACTCAGAATACCGTACGAGCGGTGAACACACACCTACAAACCGCTCGTAACACACACTACCCCCCGTACCCTCGCAGCCTACTGTACATAGCTGGTTGAGCTGTTAGGGGGTCGGGGTAATCACCCGCTGTAGGGAGCGCCAACCAAAGCCGACGCCCGGTCGCTGATCGACTCTTGCTGGGCCTTCACGGGGGCAACCCGTGATCCAACCTGGTAGGGGTCTGATCGCACGGGCGTCGTGAAACACTTCAGGCGCTCCTACAGCCACACACAACAAAGCACACCGTCCACCGCCGGAGGAAAGGCACACCCTCGCGGCGTCGGCCTAGGTGTGCGAAGATTGTAGAACAGCACCCCTAGGGTGCACCCCAAGGACGGGTCTCCATTTTTGGAGGCCGAGAGACCGACCCCACGGTCATGGGGCCATCAAGGAGCCCCCAAACCGTCTCCTCGCGCCCCCCAACTCGGGGTCGCAGAGAGGACCACGAAGCAAGTAGTAGGGAGTCTTCATCGAGCCGTCGGACCGAGCACACTACCAGTTAAGTATTCTTAATATTTGTTATAGGCACATCATTCTTATGTGCCTGGCCTTATGTAATTTATATTGCTGATGATTCTAAATATGCCCAGTGTGTAATGTTATAAGTAAATATAATCATAATGTTTCTCATATAATGTCTGCTTTAATATTATTTAATAACCCACACTCTGCTATCCTAACACGCGCATCAGCCCCACTTAGCTCAACCATATTGATGGGAACCAAATGACCCAACAACACGCGCCACCATCAGTAAGACATTTGAGTGAGCATGACATACATAGCCTATAGCTTTTATCAGTTATTGGATTATCGCCTGGTAATTTCAGAGATTAGCGCATACAAACAAACTCCTCGGCTTTATTATTACTTCGTTTATTTGTTTTGTGTTATTGTTTAGTTTGTTTGTGTGTTTATTTTATTTTTAAATATTTCAATACAAAAAATACGTGCAATACATTTAAAATTTATAAAAAATAGTTATCCACCGATGTCGGGACCTACCGGTGGTTAGGGCTCCAGAAACAGGAACCTCGTCACGATGCGAGCCATATCGATTAGTACTGCCTTTTGAAACAGGTCCTTGATCCTATCGCCTAACGAGAGCCACAATAGATGTTGGTCGAGGCTCTTAGCTATCTGACCATTGGCCGATACGACAATCGGGTCACATTCTACATGTCAACAACCTCGCGTGGCAAGTCGAGATATCTAATTTATTTCTCTTTATCAGCTTTAAGGATATTATTATTAATTATGTATTGTAATTATTGTTTTCTTCGATTTTATTTGCATACTATATTACGCGACATTTTACTGAGAAGATCAGCACTATTCTCAAGATAATCCAAAACCAGAATTCCAGCATCAAATTACAGCATATTACTCATATTTTAGAATTCGCTTTCCTAGTTGCAAAGTTTGCATGTTTGCTTTAAATGCATGTAGAATAATTAATAAACACGGCTTTGCCTGCACTGAGAGCGGAAGACTAGGAGGTAGAAGCGTCGAGTTGAAAATTTATGATCTTCACACGGACAAAAAAAATGCAGTTTTACATTTGGGCCACTCGGGCGGTTTCGGCTTTCGTGATTTAGAGATGCTTTTTAGCTATAAAGACTATTATTTGAAATGGTTTAGTTTACCATTGTGTATGTACAACATGACAGAAGCTAGCCGTATTCCTTGAAAGAGGTCATAACCAACAGCCGAAGTCTAGTGAACGATGAAAAGTGGATAGTTATAATATAAAATGTTTTTTTTTTTTTTATAAGTTATAAACTAGCGCTTGACCGCAATCCCGCCTGATGGTAAGCAGTGATGCGATCATTGATGGTAAAGCGCGCTAGTTTATTGAGAGCCTATTCACTCTAGCCTTGAAGACACTCAAATTGTAATGTGACGGAAACACCGTCGCCGGCAAATTGTTCCAGTCCCTCGATGTACGCGGTATAAAAGAGGAAGCGAAACGCTTCGTCCGGGTCGCAGTGGTGTCAACAACGTAAGGGTGGAAACTGGCCGTACGACGGGTCGTCCGATGGTGGAACGGAGATGGGGGAATTAAATCATGCAATTCCCTTGCACACTCACCAGAATGCATCCTATAGAAGACCGAAAGGCTGGCTACACTACGCCTGTGCTCCAGGCTTTGGAGACCGTTTCGAGTTAAGTCTGGGTCGCCAATCAGCCTCTTCGCACGCCTCTCCACTGAATCCAAAGTAGCCAGGTGACATTTCGCAGCACCAGCCCAAATGTGGCTGCAGTACTCCACACACGAGCGGACCTGTGCTTTCTACAACATTAGAAGCTGCCCCGGTGTGAAGTACCGCCGTCGGACCTTTGCGATAACGCCAAGTTTTCTGGCCACCTTGGCCTTGGACTCAATGAACCGCCCAAAGTTAAGGTTCGAGGAGATCTCAACTCCCATAAGCTGAAGGCGGTTGGTGCACTCCAAGGATACATTCTGAAAAGTAGGAGCCAAGCTGAACGAGCTCCTTTTGGCGGTGAAAAGACACGCCTGTGTTTTGGCGGCATTGAATGCGACAAGATTGGCTTTGCCCCTTTCGGAGATTGCCTGTAGTGCAGCACTCGTACGCTCTACCATAGCCTCTCTTTCGGACCGGATTGTTTCCTTACTAGCCCGAGCTTCCGGCAGGTATCTCTCCACAACTGTGCTGTCATCTGCATACCTATAGATACCGGGCCTCAGCAGATCGTTAATATGCAGCAGGAACAGAGTTGCAGAGAGAACATGTCTTATATTTCTGAGATATTGTAAGATTTTTCATAACTTTTTATAAAAACAAAGTGATTTTTAAATTAAACTTACTTTTCTTTATTTTATCCCTCGTAAACTTCACTCATTCTGTTGCTAAGGACCTCTAGTATAAAGCCTTTCAAGAAATACGTCAAGTTTCCCTTTGACCCTGTATATTAGGTCCTTACATATGAAATTGGCGTTTTGTCATACTGACCACTTTGATCCCAAATATCTCCTCTTTGGTTTAAAATTCCAAATTCAAATTTATATAGCTATTTTACTCATCAATTTGTGTCGAAAATAAATAATTTAAAGCTATTGTGGAAGCGGATCCATCGTAAACTACGTCCAAGTTAGCTGCAGGTAGCGGTGTTAGTTTTAAAAAGGTTTTAATCGACTTGAAAGAAATTGGGAAGATAAGAAAGCTCGAAACGTGGATACTTCATGAATTGAGTGACGAATGCGCAAACCGACAAATGCGCATCGACTGCTGCGTTACATTACTGAATCGACATACCTAATAATGAAGGGATTTTAAATCGAATAATTACCTGTGATGAAAAATGGATACTCTACACCAATAAGAAGTGCACATCGCAATGGCTGAACCCCGGTGAACCATCCAAATTCTGCCCCTAGAGAAAATTGAATAGAAAAAAGTTATTGGGCAGAGGCACAAACGAACTTCCTGTGAGATGGCAGAAAAGTGCATAGATAGCAATGGATCATACTTTGATTAAATAAATATATTATATTAAAAAAATAAACACTTTTATTCCTCCCATACAAAACGCCAATTTCATATGTAAGGACCTAATATTTTATAATATTAAGCTGCATAAACTTAACCCAACTATTTTGGAGCCAGCTTCCAGTCAAACCGGATTCAGATGAATAAATACATAGACATCTGACCTTTAATACTCAGTTACTGTGTAAAACAATAGACGTTGGTAAGACTGGTCATCAGACCTTTGGGCTTCTGAACCGTAACAACTGTCATTGATCCACAAACGACAGTCGGGTCCAAAGGTTTATCGTGATTTTCAAGGCGAAGAGGGGTCTTGGTACGACTGTGACCCATCCTCGGATCAACCGTGGCAAGCGTAATTTGACCTGATCGACCATCTCGTACGTCTGTTACCCTTATAGCTCTTATAGCTTTGGTCTTCCAAAGAAACGATGGATGGAAAGGGTGAATGATGATTTGGTTATGAATGGGGTGACTAAGAAAATGACGTCTAATAGAGAAGTCATCAACATCTCAGCGTTATTCCCAGTAGCATCCGAAGCTTTTTCAGCTTTGGAGTCCGGAGTCCGCTTTACCAGTCTAACAAAAGTAGTAGTCAAAAGATTTTGGCTAAACTTCGATATTTTCCGTGAAGCGACTGCTGTGTGACCTCCACGACCCGAAGGCGATATCGAAACATTGCAGTTAGAGCAATTGTTGGACTTATGAGAGCTCCAACAACCCGTAACGACTGCCATTAGGTGTTCGTATGGCAACCGGGACCAACGGCTTAACGTGCTTTCCGAGGCACGACTAGACCAGTGCAAATATTCATATTCATTCAAACGTTTGCACAGCGCGGGCACATCGAACACGCGCCTCCTTGCGCAGCGGCCGCGTTCGCTACCGCTACGCCACGGAGGCTGTCAAAAATCCGAAATACCGCAGTATTTCAAGACTAAATTCTTCAACCAATGTGTGCTGCCAGTGATGACATATAGAACTGAGATGTGGTCGCTAACAATGGGCCTATAAGAAAACTGAAGGTCATTCAAAGGGCAATGGAGAGGGCTACACTTTCGGTTTCACTGCGTGATCAAATCGAAAATGAGGAGATCCGCAGAAGCACGAGAGTAACCGATATAACCCGAAGAATTGCAATACTTAAGTGGCAGTGGGCCGGGCGTATTGCCCGTAGGACCGATGGCCGATGGGGCCGAAGGGTTCTCGAGTGGCGACCACGCACCGGAAGACACAACATGGATAGGTCCCAGAAAAAGTTGGCTGACGAGCTGGTGAAGGTCTCGGGAGGCGCAGGACCGGTCGTCATGGAGATACTTGGTGGAGGCCTATGTCCAGCAGTAGAGGTCTTTTGGCTGAAATTATGATGATGATAGTAATGAAGCTCACGCTTTTTAAATGGCGATGATTTACATAGAAATACTATTAACATAATACGTTGAAATTATTTTAAATGTTTTGTACTAAAATAATGGCTAGCACTCTTTTGTATTCAAACATTTAGTGCCGAGTTACATCGCGCTATCCACTATCTAAGTTCTTGGATGAAACTGGGTTGCTCAAAGCTGAAAAGACAAATTTCAACTAATTTGCATTTAACAAATAGACAACCTAAAACGTCCATAAAGTAACTAAAATATTCAAACACTGCCGGAGCTTTTATAAAATGAGAATGTCCGCCCAACTACGGGTACGCCTTAAAACCCAGTAATCAATGGAAAGTGCTATTCAAATGGAACCTTGGCTACTAACACGACTTTTTAGGAAATTTACTCCTTGATGAGATGTTTCCATTGGTACATAACGCTTCAGAGAGTAGACTTGGGTTTCAGAGAAGAATCGCCCAATCGCATTTGTCCTTATTTTATATACTAGAACACACACACAAACACACACACACACACACCCACGCACACACACACACATACACACACCCACGCACGCGCAAACACACACACAGGACACTAAGACAGCGACCACATTCGCTGTCCTATAATAACATGCTGTAGCTGTCCTCCGTAATAACATGTATACCAATACCAATGTAATACTATATGACACAACTATGTTATTACATAAATTAAGGAGAAATAGATTCCTCTAACAATAATTACGTTAAATTATATTGCTTGTGTAGTTACTGTTAATTATCAGTGAATTGGATTTTACAATTTAAAGTTTCGGATAAGTTTAATTTGTAGTTGAAATAGGTTAAATTTATAAGTTAAATGGTATCAGTTAATGGTTCTATGCAAGTACATTCTTATATTGTATTTTTATAGTTAAATTGAAACATTATATTGATGTGTTTTACTTTCCCGTCTACTCTAGTACCATTGCCTATATCCATCGATCACGACACGGTTCGACACGGTTGATTTCAAAACGAATGATGTAATCAAATATTTGTATCAATAGCTTGAAAATTTAAAAGACTCTTTGGAATGGGCGACTAGTTTCACCTTACTGACTGACTGACCTTCTGACAATTCAAAAGTGCCTATAACTATTTATCTAGTATATTTGAAATAAATGCTCTGATTTGATTTGATTTGATCACTTATACACTGAATTCACCATCTATGTCCATGGCCAAGTATATCCATTGTCTAACTGCAATGCTTCGATATCGCCTTCGGGTTGTGGAGGTCAGACGGCAGTCGCTTCACGGAAAATGTCGAAGTTTAGCCATATCAGCAGTTGGACTGCTAAAGCGGACCCCAGACTCCAAAAGCTGAAAAGGCTTCGGATGCGACTAGGATTAACGCTGGGATGATGATGACACTAGATTCACCATCAGCGTAAAAAGATGGTTGAACTGAACAAGTGCACAAGACAGCACTTGGGTGCTTCTTTCATCTAATACATACTTTATAATTCTGACTGTAATGCATACTTGTAAGGTTGAATTTGGTTTGATGCTTAAAAATAATGGCTTTCTGTATACTGCTTTATGATAAGAACTTTATACTTAAGGCTGATTTTAAATTAATGTATATTTATTTTGACTACTTTAGACTGCTTAATACTTGTCGACATTTTTGATAAGAGTTTTGTTCGAGATTGTGTTTCTAGGATTGATGCCTATATCTCTTTTTATGTACTCTCCTATATATATACTGGAAGAGATTTCTTTGGAAAAAAGTTTCACCTTTACAAAAATGCCAGCACATTAAGGCACTACAATAAGTGAATTTAATTTTCTAGATTTTCAACTTTATTGCTAAGGTTCAAGGGTCATTTCACATTTTTACGTTCATGCATATTTTTTCATTCCTTTCTTGTTAGACGACAAGAAACAAATCTATCGCACGTATTGGATATAGATAGATTGTTAAATTTATAATAAGGTACACACATTAATAATCAAATATAAAATGTTACCTATTTCATATTTGAATATTAATGTGTCTGATGTGTCACAAATGTGTCGTGTATAAAACACTAGTTAATGTGGCTTTTATAGAATTTGTGCTAACATTATAATCTAGAAATTAGGACTGCGGTCCTTGGCATAGTGTATGTGGCGAAGCAATTAATTTGCATAGTTGAAACGGCCTCCGCGTCAGGCACAGCCCTGTTGTCTCCACCATTCGTAAGTGCAGTATTGTATAATGTATGACTCAATACCGCTGTGTCAATACATTTGGCTAACTGGACACACACACTGCTTGTCTTTGACATGAAACAATGACGTCAGTGATCGGAATCTTGATTGTGAATCTTGGTACAGGACGGCTACCGTTGTTTTAATTGAACAACAGTCTCCATTCTGTATTAGAAATAGAAAATTTATTATATATATACTATGATGTTACATCCTCAAGATTCAATTTAACCATGTAGTCCGTTCTTCATTGTACTGCATCGTCACACAGTTTAGAAAAAAAGGCTCGTTTTTTCTTGTCTCTGTCTAGTGTCACTTTGAGTTTCATTCGTTTTTCGTGTGCAGCATCGTCAATATCTATCCATTCGCGTTTTATCGAAAGTGCAAATCATTAGTCGTTGGATAAAATGCACATTGTGCGACAGTGGCGTAGACATTAACACATTTACAGCCTATAGTACCCGTCACGCATCTACCTCCGCTGCTAATAGATCAGGCATATCTATTTACATCATTAAAAGAACAGCTGGCTGAACGAGAAACTCTTTGTTTTGCAAAGTTTTATAATCAACCAGTTTATGCGTTAGATAGTTCCTTTGCCGAGGCAGTTATTATCATCAATAACGATTTATTATCCATACTAATATTATAAATGCAAAAGTAACTCTGTCTGTCTGTCTGTCGGTCTGTCTGTCTGTCTGTCTGTCGGTCTGTCTGTCTGTCTGTCTGTCTGTTATGCTTTCCCGCTTAAACCTCTCAACCGATTTTGATGAAATTTGGCACAGACAATCTTTAGACCCTGTGAAAGAACATAGGCTACCTTTTATCCCGGAAAAATTTGATGTTCCCGAGGGAAATCTAAAAAGCGCGATATAACCGAACTCCACGCGGGCGAAGCCGCGGGCGGAAAGCTAGTTTCTATATAAAACTGTTGAGTTTTTAATAAAGAATATTAGATTTATGAATAATGATCGTAAATATTATCATGGATACCTATAATCTAATTGATAATAACAGATAATTACTAGTATTGCCTATAACTATTATTGTTTGAAATAAAAGTGTTATGATTCATTAAAAATCTTTCATTCTGCAATTCGTTTGACACTAAACATCTACATGGTTAAATTGAATCTTGAGGATGTAACATCGTAGTATAATTTATGGTTAAAAGAACTTACCTAAGTGAATTTCTACCATAATTATACAAGATGTTACATCCGAAGAGATTCAATTTCCCACCCTACCCGGTCCAACACGTCGTAATAATAGCCAAACTATGTGTTGAACAAATTGATTAACCCATTATAATTGAAGAATAAAAATCAAGCTGGCCTTACTCTGAAACTAATGAAACTCAAAGTGACACTAGACAGAGACAAGAAAAAACGAACCTTTTTTTTCTAAACTGTGTGACGATGCAGTACAATGAAGAACGGACTACATGGTTAAATTGAATCTCTTCGGATGTAACATCTTGTATAATTATGGTAGAAATTCACTTAGGTAAGTTCTTTTAACCATAAATTATATCGTTCCACATATAATTACTGGATACAAAAAATATTTTAAAACTTTTTAAAAGACTACTAACCACACTATGGAGAACTATGGAGTTTCTTGCCCATTCTTAGTCATACGATAAAAGTTTGACGTTTTGGTGACCTTTAAGAAATAAATTATTTACTCTGACGTTTCAAAACAACAAACAATATTGAACTAGTCGTTTTCATTGTAAAAACCATTCATTGCGAACATTTCAATGAAGAAGTTATTAACAAACTTGAAGTTGTTCAGCGAACAAAACCCAAGATATTGGACAAAAAGCGTTCTGAACTAGTTAGTGTACAACATTACCCCAAGCTTCTTTGTAGCTAATTGCACTTTTTCTTACAGAATATAATGAATTTAATAAGCGCTGAAGCGGCGAGTTTACTTCTTAGTTGGCCGCAGCAAACTGTTGTATGGATTAAACAGCTCTTAAAACTTCTTTAACACAGATTAACTTCAATATTCTAGAAGGATTTGTGGCCTGCCTCTTACATAAAAAAAAGGAATATTCTAGTAAACATGGATCAATATAATTGAAGCTTATGAATTACTAGCTTTTCGCCCGCGGCTTCGCCCGCGTGGAGTTCGGTTATATCGCGCTTTTTAAATTTCCCTCGGGAACATCATATTTTTCCGGGATAAAATGTAGCCTATGTTATTTCTCAGGGTCTATAGATTGTCTGTACCAAATTTCATCAAAATCGGTCGAGAGGTTTAAGCGGGAAAGCGTAACAGACAGACAGACAGACAGACAGACAGACAGACAGACAGACAGACCGACAGACAGACAGAGTTACTTTCGCATTTATAATATTAGTATGGATTATTTTCTACAGTTGCCGTACTGCCCTTGAAAACCGTTATTCTATTTTAAATTACTTTTACTATTTTATTGAGTAAACCGTATGATTTCTGTGTACTGTAACGTTAAATCTGGTTGTTTGTGTAAGTGAGTTTTCATGTCCTACGATACTGGAGAAATTCCTAGTGTTTTTTTTTTTTTTAATAATTATAAACTAGCGCTTGATTGCAATCCCGCCTGATGGTAAGCAGTGATGCAATCGTTGATGGTAAAGCGCGCTAGTTTATTAAGCCCATTAACTTAAAAAATGTTGGTGGATAGGAAGGAAGACGGCAGTTGAGCGAGGTGGTGCAATGTTAAACCCAACAACACGACCAACGATGCTGCGCCAGAGGGAGATTGATGTGGAGACCCTCTACGACCTAACCTCCGACACAACAACATTTGGCGCATCGTACCCGCCACACATCGCAACACAACTGCTCAGACCCGTCCTCCGTACGGCTTCACCAGACATCATGCCGGAAAGCAAAGCATTTTTTTTAATGAAACTATAATGTTAGCGTTTACGTACGATGACGTTTTGAAACTATTCTGTTGATTTTTTTAAACGTCGAATACTTTTTTTTTTAATTTGCTGCCATAGGGCAAATTCAATTAATTGTTATTTTGACTGTTATATTTTAGTCTACATGATTTGACTGCTGGTTAAATGTATCTCTTCATGAGTTCCATTGCTTTCTATTTAGGGCTAAAGTGGACCATTGATCGCCTGTTTTCTCCTGCTCATCCTATTATCTTCTACGAGGTTTTGCTGCGACGACTTCTAGCTCTTTAGTATCAGGGCTTGTTATTTTGACCCACTGCTCATTACGTCACGATGCAAACGTTGTCAACCCCGTACTAATTCACCTTAGAGCCTTTTTGAGTAACTTTAGTTAATCTGTATATTTGGAGCGTAGTGTAGTGTTGCGAATATATAATATGGTCTGTCAATTTGCCACTAATTGAACTCTATTGCATTTTGGAAAACGTTGGGTATTATCTTGACTATTGATATTACTTTGACCATATCTGGAAACGAGAATTTACCCATATTTTATCTTTATTTTATAGCTAAGTTTTATCAATTTCATGAAAAATATATCGGAGATGGCAATATTGATTACCTACCAAAAGCTCTTTAAATATTCAGGCGTAAAAAACGACCAAGCAGATGTGTGGCTTCGGTAACAGGATAACACAGGGAATTTTATATTTCGCAATGGTCTATAAAATCATGAAATATTAGGATAGGTACTCACATACTTGATAGGTGTAACCCACAAAATGTAAGTATGTAAGTATTTATAAACAGCTGCTGTGCACTAGATGTTGTTTGTATGTATTTTTTAATATGTTTTACTACAAATATTCGGAATTAAAAGTAGTTTAAGTCCTTCTCAATTTCTTAAGTATTTCAATATAACAGTCAGACGGATACTGTAAGAGAAAGTTACTCTATCAGGAGGTACCTTTGCGTTTGTAATACTTCCTTCGCGCGAGAAGAGACACGTCAAACTCACGACGACAGGTCTAGACCTGTCGTCGCGAGTTTGGCGTGAACTGCTGCAGGTCTAGACCTGCCGGGGGTACCGTAGAATTGGGAGGACCCGGTACCCCGGAAAGGCAGATGATGAACGCGTAGGTGGTTTTTTAGCCGGTAAGAGTCCAGCACACCCTCGTCCTCCCTGAGCGGAGAATAGTCCGTGAGGATTTTTCCACCTTAGAAAAAAAGGTAGCATGGATAAGCCAAATTCAAGCGTGAAAAGTTAGCAACGTCATCACATCATCATAATCAGCCTATAATGTTCTCACTACTGGGACACAGGCCTCCTTTCGGTGGGAGCGAGTGGGCTGTAATCTACCACCCAATATGGGTTGGTTGATATCACATGTTTTCGAAGTTTGCCTCTAAGACATATGTCGGTTTCCTCACGATATATTCCTTCACCGTTTTGAGAGCAGTGGTGATGAAATAATTTACATAAAGTTAAGCGCCTGGTGTGATTCGAAGCTGCGACCTACAATATTTAAGTCGCAGCCGATACCACTGTGCCACTGCTGCTCTTTAGCCACTGCAGCGTCATCTATTGGAATTTATTTTTAATCCAATAGCATTCACTCAATCCTTTTGTAATTGCTAATAGATAAAGCTGACTTACTTACATAAACGTTGAATATTGCTTTAGCATCAATCAGGGTCAACGGAATAGACAAGTGACGGGTCAATAGATTACGGATACAGACATTATTTGTTTAGGGATATTGTGGCGAATCGTTTTATTAGTGCAATTGACAGATCCCTGATAGACTTAAAGAGGTCTGTAGAAATTATGATTTAATATAAGCGTTTAAATTACCTCATAAACATTTCATTTATGATGTAAACATTTAACTTATTCAATGAAAACACTAAATTTTTAAGTGGCATTATAAATTAGCTTCATGTACGTTTTCAAATCCATTTGCTTTAGATTTTCATCAGACACTTTTGAAACAGACCGTAGATAAGATTCTGTAAGGTTTTGCTTTGAACTGAATACTAAGTAAAATGCTATTCAAAATAGGAAATCTGATTGAAGTAGTGTTGAATATTATTTGGTATCTGTTGTGCACAGTGTGCAACTCTATACTAAAGACGCTAGAAAATTAAAAAGGGCGAGGTCGTATAGAAACAAAAACCAAAAGATCTTTTCATTTAGTTACGACAGTTATGCAAAAAATATATTTTAACTAGCTGTGTCCCGCGGTTTCACTCGCGCTTCAAACCAAAAGTTGATATGAAATAAGCGCCTGTTAAAATAGTGGGAGCAATATGTACGTCAGCGTTTGCTCCCGATTTCGCAACATTTTTTGTTACTACTCTGCTCCGATTGGTCATAGCGGAATGTTTTATAGCCTATGTCCTTTCTCAGACTCTAGACTATCTGTGTACCAAGTTTCATTACAATCGGTTCAGTAGTTCTGGCGTGAAAGCCGGACAGACAGACAGACAGAGATACTTTCGCATTTATAATATTAGTGTCTTCCGGTGCGTGGGTACTGGTGGTCGCCGCTCGAGAACCCGTCGGCCCCATCGGGCATCGGTCCTACGGGCAATGTGCCCGGCCCAGTGCCACTTTAGTGTTGCATTTATTCGGTCTATGTCGATTACTCTCGTTCTTCTGCGGATCTCCTCATTCCTGATTCGATCGCGTAATGAAACCCCAAGCATAGCCTCTCCATTGCCCAAGGCCTATTGTCAGCGACCACGTCTCAATTCCATACGTCATCACTGGCAACACACACTGGTCGAAGACTTTTGTCTTGAGACTCTGCGGTTTCGTTTTACAATGCTACGATCACGTCTCAATTCCATATGTCATCACTGCCAACACTCACTGGTCGAAGGCTTTTGTCTTGAGACCTTACGGTTGAAAATTACTATGTTAAGTTCACATTAATAATAATAATTTATTTATTTGTCATAACATTAATTATAAGATAAACAAATCTCGTATTTGCTATAAATCGGTACGTCACAATCAGTTTTCAATTAAACGCTGATGAAAAAAAAATAGCCCAGAAATTTTACTGCTCGCAATATTCGGAAAAGTTAAACTGTATTCTGATATGAGCAATACGAAGAGCAATAAGTAAATCATTGATTGATTGGTTTTTATTAAAAACAGTATTTATTTCGAAATTTCAATAAATTTGCAATTGTAAGTTAAAATTGATTTAATTTCTACAATTATTATTATACGACATGTAATGGAAAAGGTATACCTACACATACCAAGGGTATGATGATGATATAATGATTACTATTTTTTATAGGTAGACAGATATACTATTTATTTATTTATTTTATTTAGGATCTCCAACAAAGAATATACACAAAACATGGAAAAGGTAAAAATGGACGATAATATTATCACGAAGGTGTACTCCTTCACTTACAGGAGACCACAGCATGCATTAAAGAAATTGTAACTAAGCGAACAAAATTAAAAGTACGATATGATACTATGATACTAGTATCATAGTATCATATCGTACTTTTAATTTTGTTCGCTTAGTTTGTTTGGTTGTTTTGTTTGCTTTGTTTGTTTGTTCGTTTTTTTTGTTTTGTTTTTAGTTTTGTTCGCCTAGGCGTGCAGAATAACAACAGAGATTTAACATGATTTGCTAACAACGTAGTGCGGTAGCATAGTTGTATTAAATGTATTTCTAAGTATTGTGCTAATTTAGAAATCTTTAGTTAAGTTTGGCATGTAACTGTTTTCGTCTGTAACAAATCAGAATAAAATAACCATCAAAAATATTTTGAGATGTATAACATTTCACAACAGCTAATGGTTTGTTCGTGGAATGATAACATAAGCCGGGACGCCCTTAGACTAGTTGGAGCGATGATCTTCGCAGGACTGCTGGTAGTAACTGGATGAGAGGTGCCGAAAATCAAGTTGAATGACGTATTGGAGAGATCTATGTCCAGAAGTGGACTGCTACAGGTTGATGATGACAGACAACGAATAGCATTGAGAGGATTATTGGCGAGAAAACCGACATTGTTCTGCTCAGTAGGCCTAGTATGAGTTTTTATTACGACACTCGAACGTCGATATCGAGTGCGTTTGATTCATCTATTGGCCCGCTTCAAGGTTGTAAGATCTCTCAACCAATGAGAGCGACAAACGCGCCTGATATCGACGATCGAGTCTCGTAATGAAAACTCATACTAGGCAGGCAGTAGTAGGTAGGTAAGTAGGTTCACTGAACACTATGTGCTGCACGACCGATGAGCATATTGAATTGTGTTAAGTTTTCACGTGTTTCTTGTGACTAACAACCTCGCATTTCCTACGGAGTTTTCGTCTGAACAGAATTGTATTTTCATTTTATTTACATTAATATTAATTTATTTTATTATCTTCTTCCCAGCGAAAGCATTAGGAAGTGGCGAAGGGCAGGCGTTTTGGGGGGACTGTCTTATGTAATATTGACGTTAAAAAGGTGCTGATTCTCAGCCTAATTTGAATAAATTACTTTTGATTTTGAATATTGCCTTTCGTAATTTTGAGAGCAGTGGTCGAATAGTGTGGTGTGGGTGGGTAATTATTTTAATAATGAAAGAGCTGGTGCTCTTTCATTATTAAAATAATTAAAAATTAGACAGCCGTATTTGTGTCCTCATTTTAGCAATAATTTTACTTACATCATCATCATCATCTCAGCGTCAATCCCAGTCCGAAGCCTTTTCAGCTTTGGAGTCTGGAGTCCGCTTTACCAGCCTAACTGCTGATTTTGGCTAAACTTCGATATTTTCCGTGAAACGACTGCCGTTTGGCCTCCAATAATTTTACTTAGAGACTGCAGTTAATGATTGCACTTCGTTTAAAATAAAATCAGAACACGTTACTGTCCTTCAGCCTGTGTAAAATGTAGGAAATGTCATGAAATGGCGACTGTGACCTACATAAGAGGTTGACAAGGTAATCAAAATGACATTCGGGTTCGCGAAAATTCTTGAAATGACAACAATAAACGAAAAGAAATAATATTTATCAGATGTTGCGATGTCGTCAGGGTTTGCAGACAGAGAGGAGATTCTCGTAACTTTAAGAACGTTCGTAGTCTGAATCTGTCAAAAATAACTCTAATTTCCGCACATTTTTGAAGTTACTAACTAACTAAGACCGACAATATAAATTGCAAGAAACGTAATAAAATCTTTTCTACATTAAAGTAACATGGGACCTTATTTATACCACATGTTTCCAATAAATACACTCGCATAAAGTGTGCTCACATTAAGTGAGTTATACCAACCTCATAAATAATGTTTAATTTCGTTTCGCAACCACAAAACACATTACATGAAGCTTCAATTATGAAACTCGTAATTGTTACTAATTCTTTAACACCATGCCTTCTTTTGATCCTTTAAACACATAAACCCTTTCACCTAAAAAAATAAATGGCACTCAACGTAGGTCTCACGTCCCGCCATCTTGAGCTTTTTAAATATTCACATTTAAGTTTGTTCAGCTGTAAAAGTTAAGCTATAAAATAATTTAACTGTAAATCAACAAAAACAGGGAATGAAATGATTTCACATTTTCCATATTGTCAATTTTCTTCTACTTTTTTACTTGGATAAATGTTTTTCTTTTCTCTGTAGGTTGATATATAAAAATACTTTTGTAATTTACAAGTCAATAAAAACACAAAAAATCATCATCTCCTTAAATTTTAGTCTTTTATTTTATACGCAATATTTGTCTAAGTAATACACGCTGATGCTTGCAACTTCACGATAATGCGCGTCTTTTGCGTACGGGTGGGAAATCTTTATCTAACATAACAAAGCTGAAGAATACTGCTGAGAAAACTGTCTGATTAAAAAAAAACTTTTTGATTTTGATAGCCAAATTCTTTAGTAAGGTTCCACTGTAATAAACAGTAGGAAGCCGAGCCACAAGAAAAAAAAAAAAGCCGAAAAGATGCTACGCGTCAACGAAGCGTTTGTGCAGGCGACCTATGCGATGCTATGCGGTGCGTTGCGGTCGAGGGTAGAAGTTAGTTATTATTCTTATAAAAGAAGAAGTTAAAACACTTAACCAATGTGTAAAGAAGAAGCATAAAATTGTGACTCACAAATGCCATAACCTAACGACGATTTGTTCATTTTCAGTCAAAATGCCAAATGTTTTGACCTTTTTTGTACTCTTTTTATCGACCTTATTCCTACCTGTATGCGGAAGCTTGTTTTTACCTATTATTTTTTATTATTATATCCTCTAAGTCATTGGATTGTTAGTCTCTAAGCTTTCGTTTTAAAATAAAATAAATAAGGCGATTCTTTTTCAAACAATTCCCGCCTTTTCAAAAAGGTCAAGTCCAAGCTTCTAGAATCTAAAAGCTTCCTTTTAAAACGCCTTTTTGTTTTCGAGACAGTCGTCTGACAACTGAAAAATAATAAGAAAGTTTATTGACTTGCAGATTTAGCAAAAACCAAAATGTTATACATTTGCCCGTAATAAATATTATTCCACGGTATTATTAAAAAAAAGAAACAGGTTTCAAACAACATTTGTTAACAAAACCCTCTCATAGCGACGCACATATTTCACTGAAACTATTTAGATCTCCATGCTCCATGAATGTCAAATGAAGTAAAGTTTTGGGCGCGAGATGAGAGAAAGTTCTTTGAGTCGTGATAAAGTGGGATATTTTCCTCTGAATATATTTAGAATTTGAGTTTGATAGTAAATATTTGTTGTATCATATGTGATGTGGGTCATTTACCTTTGCATTTATGTTTTTTTTTTTTATGTTATTAATGTCATAAAAATAAAATTAAAATATTTCAATAAACCTGCACCCTAATTGCTTAACACGCTATTACTCTCAAATGGAATGATATTTAAGCATATTGCTAATCCATTGCTCCTTTCAACCTGTCTGCTCAATAAAGTAAATAACGCAATTAATATTGTTGTACCCAATAATGTGTTGTATTAATATTGTTGTGTATTGTTGTAATATAAAACCCATTGCTACTGATAGTATGTTACGCAATTACCTGCTCTTACAAATGAGTCTCGGCTTTTTAGGGTTCCGTAGCCAAATGGCAAACAACGGAACCCTTACAAATTCATCAAGTCCGTCTGTCCGCCCGTATGTCACAGCCATTTTTTTTCCGAAACTATAAGAGCTATACTGTTGAAACTTGGTAGGTAGATGTATTCTATGAACCACATTAAGATTTTGATAAATAATAATGAATAAAATAATAGTAAATATTGGGGCTCCCCATACTTAGAACTGAAAATCAAAATTTTTTTTTCATCCAACACTTGTGTGGGGTATCTATGGATAGGTCTTCAAAAATGATATCGAGGTTTCTGAAATATTTTTTTTCTAAACCGAATATTTTGCGTGACAGACGCTTCCAAAGTGGAATTAAGTTGGTCCCCCTCCCTCTAACTTCTAAAATAAGAAAGTGACAAATCTAAAAAAAAACATATGATGTACATTACAATAATAACTACCAACGAAAATTGTTTTTAACGAGATCTAATGAGTAGTTTTTTTAATATCTCGTAAATCGTAAACCGCTTATTACCGCGTAATCTTTCATACAAATAACTTTAAACCTTTAATTTTATAAATCAATGGTACGGAACCCTTTGTACGTGAGTTTGACACGCACTTGGCCGGTTTTTTTTTTATTTTAAGCTTAACCTTTCACATTTCTTATTTTTCTCATTTTCTATAATCTGTTTACTTTTGTAATCGTAGCTGTTGTTAAAATGGACAATATATTTTTCGATAATGATCCTCACGTAATAATTGTCGAAGCTTTAACAGCGCAACGATTAAGAAAAAATAAATTGTCACCTACAAATAAATCATGCTCTCAACACTGCCATTATTTTCTGTTACAAAAGAAGACAAAAATATCTTTATAATATAATACCGTTGACATCTGAACTCAATATTCACGCCGCGTCGTCATCCCCGATTTATTTGGGTGGAATCGACCAAATTTAATTACTTCGTCGCCCCTTTTAACTTTGATTATTATCTTTTTGTCCGTGGTATTATAAAACGTCTAAAGTCTAAATGGTTACTATGCCTCCATTTATAAAAATCGTTTCCGTGACATGACTATAGAATGCAATATTTTTTGTCAAGACAGGTACCTTATTCATATTTCTCACCTGCTACTAAGGGTCGTTTTCTCTTAAACTAAGAGTAAAATTCCACCAATCTGGTCGAGTTTAATGTAGTTAAGTAGGTTAATATAGTTAAGTTAAAAATAGTAGCTAATGTTATTTTTTGTACCACTATTAGTTCATGTAATCCTACTTATAATCATTAATATTCTGAATCAGTGCGGCAGGACCCAACATGCTACTGCGTTCAGCAGTACCGACGACGCTGCTGTATGTGTCCAGACTGCGCCTCTTCACGAAGGTTGAGGAGGTCGTGGAGCATCGGCGCGTCATGACTTTTTTTTTGTTTGGGATGGGTAATCATTATATGACCTCTCCCACTCCGGGCGGAGGGGAAGGGCGTGTCAAGCATTTACTGACTAAAACCCACCCGTGTTTTTTCGCTTGCCTATGCGCCAGGGCCACGGTTTCTTTCTTAACCAACCCGCAATCCTGACCCAGGAGGCATCGGTTTTCGTGGATCCCGTCAAGATGTACTGACATCTCTTTGAGGCGTGCCTGAAACACAATGCACCGTTGACTCGGGCCTAGTCCTTACCGGGCGACGAGCTGTCTATTGCTCACCATCCGCAAGCCCGCGCCTACGATGGCCGGGATTTCGATGTTATCTTCCGACCAAGGCATCTCCTGCGGCGGCTAGTGGCGTGAGGGCGTTGGGATTCCCCCTAATATGTATTTGGATCAAATCATTCTGAGAGCTAGTGCTTTTTAAAGGTCAATATTACAAAATAATATATTGAGTACCTACTGAAAATGATTTACTACATTAAGTTCTGTGAAATTGTCTTTAAGAGAAAAAATTATATCAGAGTTTTCATGGTTTTAGCAAAAAGTCGGGTTCGAACGGATTTGGCTTACCTACTAAAGATATTTCAAGGCATCAGGAATATGTCCTGTGTACCCACACACCTGTCTACTCCTATTATGAATATCTTAATATATATGATGATTATTTCTATATAGTTTCCACACAACCTGCCAGTTTGATAGCCTCCGTAGCGTAGCGGTAGCGGACGCGGCCGCTGCGCAAGGTGGCGCGGGTTCGATCCCCGCACAGTGCAAATATTTGTATGCATGAATATGAATAATTGCAATGGTTAAGTCGTGCCTCGGAAAGCACGTTAAGCCGTTGGTCCCGGTTGCCATACGAACATCTAGTGGCAGTCGTTACGGGTTATTGGAGCCCTCAAAAGTCCAACAATTGGTCTAACTGCAATGCTTCGATGTCGCCTTCGGGTTGTGGAGGTCAGACGGCAGTCGCTTCACGGAAAATGTCGAAGTTTAACCATATCAGCAGTTGGACTGGTAAAGCGGACCCCAGACTCCAAAGCTGAAAAAGACTTCGGATGCGACTGGGATTAACACTGGGATGATGATGATGATGATTATTATTTTTATATAGCTTTCAAGCCTAATTTGTCATAATTATACTATTTCTCGATAGCTTCTTACAAAGAGTTACTTATAAGAGTTCGTGCAATGCCAATTGGAAGTCGGGATTACCCTTCAAATTATTATCCTTATTCCTTCAACGTCCAAGTAAATACGGAAAGGCTTCCATTGTCTTATAATGGAAAAGGCGAGGTAGAATTTGATTTATCACTTATGATTTATGATGATATTATTTACTAGGGTCAAATAAAATAAACAGTCATTTCAAAACATACCACCCAACGTGATGGAAAATTTACATAAATAATATATTTTGACATTATCATAATTTATCTAGTCATCATCATTCTCCTGCCTTATCCCAATTTATTTGGGGTCGGCGCAACATGTCTTTTCCTTCCATACATCCCTATCAGAAGCCATCTCGGCAGTCACCCCCTTTTTAGCCATATCATCCTTCACACATTCCATCCATCGTTTCTTTGGTCTTCCCCTACTCTTATAGCCATCAACATTCATAATTAAAACTCTCCTCACGACATTCTCCTCATTTCTCCGTAACACATGCCCGTACCATGACAACCGATTTCGACACAACTTTTCAGCTACCGGTGCCACTTTCAGACTTCCTCTTATGTACTCATTTCTTATTCTATCCATTCGTGTAACACCAAACATAATCAAAATAATAATCATAATATCATAATCATAATTTATCTAGTATTTTATTTTAAATCTTGGCACCACACTAGGAATGTCTCCGGTGTTGTGGGTGCCTTAAGAAAGATATAAACTCTCATAGATAAAGAGCCAACATTTTGCACAACAGCATTTTATTCTCTGCTCTCAAAACGGTGAAGGAAAACATCGTGACGAAACCGGCAAGTCCTAGAGGCAAAAACTTCCAAGACATGTGACATTTACCAACCCGGGCCCACAACACTGGACCGGCGTGGGAGATTACCGCCCACTCCTTCTCACCGAGAGGAGGGCTGTGTCCCAATTGCGGGAAGCCTAGAGCACAGGCGTAGAGTAGCCAGCCTTTCGGTGTTCTATAGGATGCATTTCGGGGAGTGTGCGATGGAATTGCATGATTTAATTCCCCCATCTCCGTTCCACCAGCGGACGACCCGTCGTACGGCTGGTTTCCACCCTTACGTTGTTAACACCACTACGATCCGGACGAAGCGTTTCGCCTCCTCCTTTATACCGCGTACATCGAGGGACTGGAATAATTTGCCAGCGGCGGTGTTTCCGTCGGACTACAATTTGAGTGTCTTCAAGGCTAGAGTGAATAGGCTAAACTAGGTAAACTAGTGCGCTTTACCATCAACGATTGCGTCACTGCTTACCATCAGGCAGGATTGCGGTCAAGCGTTAGTTTATAATACATAAAAAAAAAAAAACATTATAGGCTGAATATGTATATTTATTTTTATGTTTACTCCTCCGCTATTCTTTTCTGATTAATTTCGTTGCGGGACCCAAGACAGTTGAATCGTTTCTCCGGGACTCGTCGAGCTTCAGTGCTCGGCGTTTTTCTGGCGGTCTCCACTGTTGATTCTGGCTTTCAGGAGTTGCAGTGGGTTGGGAACAGTGTGGCGGGTTCTGGCCCAAAAAAAAAAAAGTACAGCTGGGGCCAGTAGCCAATATGCCTTTTCCCAAGAATGTTAGAGTCGGCTTGTCGGCTTCCAATTTAATCAAATGTAGCTAAATATCAATTGTTACATGGAGCGACAAGAAAGAAATACGGAATTTCTTCCATTGGCTTCACAAAAACTTGATGTATGATGATATAAATTACTAGGGTTAAATATACTAAGGTGAAGGTCGCGGGAAACCGCTAGATGCAGGAGGAGCTGGACCTGTCGTCTTGGAGATATTTGGAGAAGGCCTATGTTCAACTGACGCCTTTCGGCTAAAATGATGATGCTGAATGGAATATACTAAACAGCCATTTTAAAACATAACACCAAACTTTATGGAACATTGAGGTTATCACCATATTTTGACATCATCATCTGGGGCTGGTGGCTAAATCATAACAGCCACACAGGTCAATCGGTCAGGTTATGCTACGCTGTTCGTGGTTGGCCTATTGACGGATGACCATTTTTAACCGACTTCAAAAAGGAGGAGGTTACTCAATTCGACCGTATATATGCTTTTTTTTATGTTTGTTCGCGCATAACTTCCTCATTTATGAACCGATTTTGATAATTCTTTTTCTATTGGAAAGAAGACGTTCCCAAGGTGGTCCCATGATAAGGATATCAGGGTTTGATAGTGGAAGACCAGAGAAAACAAAGGAAACTTTCAAAAATTGCAGGGGCGACTAGTGCATTTCTTAGCATTTTCATTGAGTATTTTAAAGCACTACAATTTAATAAAGGTCGGGAGTAGATCTGATGATGGAGCCGGGAGACAGTCGAAGGGACTCCTCAACAATTCACAGCAGCTACCTTGTGTTTGTGCTTGAATTATTTGTATTGACTTAAAAACCTTACACCTAGATGGGTGGTGACTGTCATTAGGGAGCTGATAATGATGACAAAGGTCAGTTCAGGGAACTCCTAAACGATTTACAGTAGCTATCTTGTATTTGGACTCAATTCATTTCTATTGATGAGACCTTTGCACCCATTGGGTTAAAATAATGGTCTGCAGTAAATTTGATGATGAAGACCATAGGCAGTTGAGGGAGTACTTACGGGTAAAAATTAAAGTAAACAAAATTACGTCGTTTCCCAACTAT
This sequence comes from Sesamia nonagrioides, assembly GCA_017933935.1. Taxonomy (NCBI): domain Eukaryota; kingdom Metazoa; phylum Arthropoda; class Insecta; order Lepidoptera; family Noctuidae; genus Sesamia; species Sesamia nonagrioides. The sequence goes on along the minus strand of JADWQK010001815.1, from coordinate 174,937 downwards.
ATTTGCGTCAGCTTCCAGTCAGACAGGATGCAACTGAATACATAGTACTTTTAACAACTAAAAAGAGTAAAATAAAAACTTTTTTACAAAAAACCACCGACTTCCAAAAACCACTACAAAGTGAAAAATAACTAATTTCGGAAGTCGGTGTTATAAATGAATATACAAAACCAAAGACACCGACTTCCGAAATTAGTTATTTTTCACTTTTTAGTGGTTTTTGGAAGTCGGTTGTTTTTTGTAAAAAAGTTTTTTTACATACCGAGACATCTCCGTACCTTGGAAAACACGTTAAGGCGTTGGTATCGTCTGTCATTCGTAAAATCAAAATCAAAGTTTTTATTTCAAATAAACCAGTTACAGGCACTTTTGAATTGTCAGAAGTTCGGTCAGTCAGTAAGTTGAAGCTAGTCGCCCATTCCAAAGAGTAGGTACCTATGGAGAAGAACGGGCAAGAAACTCCATGGACACTCTTTTTAATTATCGAGATATTGATACGAATATTTGATTACATCATTCATGTTGAAATCCACCGTGTGAGAACGATGCAGAAATATATTGTACGTTAAGAGCGTCCATTATGGAAAACACAAAAAAAAAAAACAACAATTCAGAAATTAAAATGCCGTGGCAGCTTAGAGATGACCAGTCCCCTCTGACGGCGTCCGTTCACGAACATGACGCATGGATCATCATCATTCAGCTCAACTATATTGAAGGGAACCTAATGACCCAACACATACGCCACCACCAGCGAGACTTTTGAGTGAGCATGACATACTCTCAACAGCCAGAGCACAATCAAGTCAATAAAAAAGACTAACCCAACAAATAGGTGCTTTACAGCAAGTACATTGTGCTCACACGTAGATTTTTGACAGTCGTTACGGGTCGTCAGAATTCCAAAAGATTGGTAAGTCTTACCAAGGAGTATCGTATTATCCAGTAACTTGGCTGTGGAAGTTAGATGGGCAATCGCTCTAAGTAAAATACTAGTATTTAGGTGAATCCGGTTAGACTGGAAGCTACCCCAACGTGGTTTGGAAAAGGCTTGGCAGATGAAGATGAGGACGATGACATGGAGCGACAAGAGCTTAACATGTTTACGAGACACGGAGGGATCTTGTAATTAAGATAATCACACATCCACGGCATAACAGCAGCAAGCGTTGCTTAACCTGATTAATCATCATCATGTTTTCAGCCGAAAGACGTACACTGCTGGACATAGGCCTGCCCCAAGGATCTCCACGACGACTGGTCCTGTATCCAGCGGTTTCCCGCGACCTTCACCAGGTCGTCGGTCCACTTTGTCGGGGGCCTACCCACGCTGCGTCTTCCGGTGCGTGGTCACTAGAGAACTCGTCGACCGCATCGATCCTACGGGCAATGTGCCCAGCCCACTGCCACTTAAGTGTTGCAATTCTTCGGCTATGTCGTTTTTTTTATAATTATAAACTAGTGCTTGACCGCAATCCCGCCTGATGGTAAGCAGTGATGCAATCGTTGATGGTAAAGTGCGCTAGTTTATTAAGCCGATTAACTTAAAAACTTGGTGATTATGAAGGAAAACAGCAGTTGAGCAGTTGATGCAATGTTAAACTCAACAACACGACCAACGTTTCTGCGACAGAGGGAGATTGATTTGGAGACCCTCCGAGACTGACTTTCGTTCTTCTGCGGACCTCCTCATTGCTGTGTTGATCATGCAGTGAAACCCAAGCATAGCCCTTTCCATTGCCTTTTGAGAGATCTGATTAATCGATCCGTGCGAATGTTACAACATTACCTACTTAATTACTAGACCCTGATCAAATGACAAAATTATAAAACATAAAAAACTGATTTACTAGTAATCATGAACTCCGTCTGCATATTCTATACTAATATATAAAGCTGAAGAGTTTGTTTGTTTGTATGTTTGTTTGTTTGTGCGCGCTAATCTCAGAAACTACTAGTCCGATTTGAAAAATTCTTTTTGCGTTGGATAGCCCATTAATCCAGGAAGGCTTAAGGCTATATAACATCACGCTGTGACCAATAAGAGCGGAGCATAATTAATTCCACGCGAACGAAGTCGCTGGCGGCTCCTAGTCCTCAATAAAATTCCGGAATTAAAAGACATAATCAGTTCCGACAACCTAATTTGTCTCAGTAAAACATAACCTACATTCCGTAAATCTCCATACAAAAACTAGCTATCTGTTAGAAACCCGTATGTTTCACGATGAGAGTTCCAACCATTACTTTTTACTGACCCTTTTAACTTCACTTCACATTTCAAGACATGAGATTCTGCTACAGAAAGAACTACCGACCGCCATAACTCACGTCAGCCACTGGGATCCAGCTTTTATTACACACCTTATCTAAGGTACGTTTGAAGACTGAATTTTGTTGTAAACGATCCAATAATTCCTACGTTCGTGTTAAAATTCTTACTTGGTAGTGTAAAGCGGAGATGGATTAAGTTGTCTGCATAAACAACGATGTATTGTGTTGTTAGTAGAACTGAAACTTTGCACAGGATTTTGATAGAATCGGTAGTGTTTCGTTGCGTGGCTGTGTTTTTCTTTAATCCATACTAATATTATAAATGCGAAAGTAACTCTGTCTGTCTGTCTGTCGGTCTGTCTGTCTGTCTGTCTGTCTGTCTGTCTGTTACGCTTTCCCGCTTAAACCTCTCAACCGGTTTTGATGAAATTTGGCATAGACAATCTTTGGACCCTGAGAAAGAACATAGGCTACCTTTTATCCCGAAAAAATATGATGTTCCCGAGGGAAATCTAAAAGGCGCGATATAACCGAACTCCACGCGGGCGAAGCCGCGGGCGGAAAGCTAGTAAATAAATAAAGGAATTGCTCGCTCTGCTTTTCTTTACATATACACGCTTGAAAGGCAATCATATCTAAGCGACAAAAATTCGTAAATTGAATTATATACACCAAACGACGCAGAAAAATCTGGCGGTTCAAATGGTGTATATAACTCAATTTACGATTTTGTGTCGCTTAGATATGATTGCCTTTCAAGCGTCGATATAGTAAAGTTTTCTTTACTATATGTAAAGAAAAGCAGAGCGAGCAATTCCTTTGTATTATTATTTGAATCAAAATTATTCTGCTTTGAGCCAGACTTTATTTACTGGCCCGTTTAAACCTACTACAGGTACATCACATCGTAGCGATAAAATGTGGGCGAACAATGGGTACGTGTTAGTGTCTCTGTTACTTCTTGCAGTTGCGTTGTGGTGGCGTTATGGTGGCGCTGTTGCGACGTGGTTACATTGTGACTATTGTTTGCTGACCAACAAATTGTCTGCCGCTAGTGCTCATTCTTGCGGGGGTTGCATTGTAGACGATGTACGACTAATTGCGACGTGGTTTTGTTGTGGTCGGTAACGTCCACATGGTTGATATTGTCGGTCAATTGTAGTCCCTTTTTTCACATTATAAATAAGTGCTTGACCGCAATTTCGCCTGATGGTAAGCAACGATGCAATCTTTGATAAAAAAAAGCGCGCTAGTTTATTAGGGCGCTATTCACTCTAGCTTTGAAGACACTTAAATTGTAGTTAGACGGAAACACCGCCGCCGGCAAATTAACTATTAATTTTTCCACAAATTAGCGCCCGTCCACGTGTGATAATTATCAGTATGGCTATGGTGTAGTTGTGGTTGTGATACGTGTGATTAGACCCTTAATCAAACAAAAATATAAATGACTATCTAAATGATTACAAATTCTATCACCTGTATCTAAAAAAAATATCTCTGATAAAATGAGATCGACGACATATTTAAAATTTTCATATAGCTACTGCAATACCATTCCTATGTAACCCATCCGTCCCGTCCATATAATTTACTTATCTGTTTATTATCTTGTGATGTGCAATTTTATAAGTATACGATGAATTATATGTCCTTTAGTTTTTTTCCTTTATCTTCGTTCTTTTTTTCTTTCTTTCCATCCAAAGTATCACGAAACTTATTCACTCCGAACACATAAATATTATTAATATTATAAACCTTTTATATTTACAAATCCCGAGGTTTGTGAATAAAAATAAATGGGAATAAGTGTAGATAGGTAGCCATAAAAAGTTACACATGCACATAAAAATGAGTAACAGTGGCCCATAAACAATTTTATGTAGATTGTTGAGTCCTTTAGGGAGATACCGAATGTACCAACTAATACCATTCTAAGAAGAACAAAATTGATTACATTTGGAAAATCCGTCTCCAGTGTATATACTAAAAACGTATTGTGTAAGTATTAGTAGCTCGTGTCTTTTTCCTGAGAATTTTTATGCACAAACATAATTTTTCCGTTGTTGGGACGCAAGACTTGTTGCAGTTGCGTTGTTGCGACGTGGTTACGTTGCGGTTGTTGTTTGTTGAACAACAGATTGTCCTCCGCTGGGGCTCGTTCTTGCAGGTGGTAGCATTATAGACCATGTACGACTTATTGTGACGAGTGGGTTCCTACACGGTTGATTTTGGCAGTCAGTTGAGGTCTCTGGGAGAGGAGTGGGCCGTAATCCATCACGTGGGCCCAGTACCGGTTATTACAGTATGTCTCTAAATTTGCATTTTTTTTTTATTGGTATTTATAAACTAGTGCTTGACTGCAATCCCGCCTGATGGTAAAGCGCACTAGTTTATTAAGCTTATTCACTTAAAAAACTTAGGAATAGGAAGGATGATGGCATTTGAGCGAAGTGATGCAATGTTAAACCCAAGACCAACACGACCAAACGATGCTGCGCTAGAGGGAGATTGATCTGGAGACTCTCCACGACCAAACTTCCGACACAACAACATTTGGCGCATCGTACCGGCCACACAACGCAACACAACTGCTCAGACCCGTCCTCCGTACGGCTTTACCAGACATCATGCCGAAACACGACGAATCGCTTGGCGGCAAGACTTTGTCTGGTGGGTGGTAATTTCTGCCGGCAGCCGATGTTATGGCCTACCACCGAGAAAGTCTAGGACATCCCGGTTTTTTTCATAATGTTTTGATGAACGTTTTGCGAGCATTGGTAATGGTTTAATATACAATCCCACAATTCTTAAGTCTACCGGGCCAATGGCAATTACAAATTTATTTTAATGTATTTTTTTTTTACCATTTTTCCATCAAGAAACCGTTAAATAAATCCCGTATATTCAAATGTAATAAATTAATAATGTTGACCACCGCATTATTATAGTATTACCAAATATGATATCGAAATAGTATATGTAAAACCATTGCATGCATAATTCGGTTATTGCTTACAATAGTAAATGATTATTCATGAGATGAATGACAGCAGCTCGATAAATATTCATTATTCAACCAAATCCTAGCAATAATACTAACAGCTGAAATATGCCTAGAATCTTGTCAATGAAAAGGGAATGAATAATTATTAGGTCTCCGTGATCAATGACAACATACGGGCCCATGTAACAGGAAGGGATTGTCTGCTCGACTGAATTAATCTAACAGGAAAAATTTGCGTTTTTTTTTTCTATTTTGTTCGACGTTTAATTTTTTTTTGCGTGTGTTTGTTTGTTTTACTGGCATGATATATAAAGTTCAAATCAGCGGGAAATTACACAACGACATCATAGAAGGTGTTTTTCTTGGAACGTGGATTATGATTTAATGTAGATTTTATGTAACAATGTACGTACCTAGCAAGAAAATTTATTATTCACGTTAAGCCATACGTAAGTAAATAGCTTTTAGTCCCGGTAACCAAAACAGAGGACTTACTACTTTATTGACTACATGGTTGGTGCAGTGGATGATTGATCGACTACTGCGCTGCGCGTCGCGAGTTCGATTCCCACACGGGACAAATATTTGTATGGCCTAATGGTAGTTGTTCCGGGTCTGGATATTTGTGTGTGTGAGATTAAATTTTTGTAAACGCACCCATGACCTTTTTATCATCTGGGCTGGGCACAGGTCTCCTTTCATATAGAGAAGGATTGAGCGTAATCACCACGCTTGCTCAATGCGGGTTGGCGATTTCAGACTTATAAAGTCCAGGTTTCCTCAAGATGTTTTCCTTCACCTTCAGTCACTGGTGTCATATAACTTTAGAAAAGTTACATTGGTACTTGCCTGACCTGGAATCGAACCCGCACCCTCATGATTGAGAGGTTGGTGTTTTAACCACTATGCCACCACGACTACGCACCCATGATACACGAGTAATTCATAGTGTGTGTAAGGAATAAAAAATTATTCAAAATATTTCGTCAAGGCTGTCATAATAGGCAAACATCGGGAGGAAACCTATATGTCTTTGATATGTTGACACAACATATCTAATAACCCAAACTTGGCCTGCATGGTGGATTACGGCCCATTTCCTCTGAGAAAGCCTGTGGCAGCAGTGTGAAAATCAAAGGCTGATTATTATGCTGGTCCCGTCCCGTCTAGAGGTTAAATATATTTATATTCAGAAACTATTTCAGCTTTATCTCTGGGTTGGCTACACATACATATTATCTATGATGCCTCCTGGTATTGCAGATGAGAGACGTACTTTTTGTTAGATGTTTTGGTAACCACTTTAGCTTTGGCGTTCTATGAAATAGTCAGACACGGTGAAAAGTCACACAATAACTGCCACCTAAATTTGAATTGTTGTTCACAACTTCACATAAGCTGTGAAAAACATTTCTCATATAAATTCTAGTGAAAATGACGGATTTTCATTTAGGTGCGTTATAATATGACGGAAGAGCTTTTTGGAACAAGTCCTACCTCTGGGTGGTAAATGGTTATTAAAATGTGAGTTTATTCTTTTTTTAACTCTAAAACCCCAAACTGTAAAGAGTGTTTTAATGCCTTTCTTCTCCGTCTGATAGGAAACTTAGATGTCATCTAGTTTTTAAAAATGTATGTAATAACCTATTGTCGTCAACACGCCTGCCTGCGACGTGGAGGCCCCGGGTTCGAACCCCGGCCTGTTCATGATGGAAAACGATCTTTTCCTGATTGGCCTGGGTTTTGGATATTTCTCTATATATTTATCTATTATAAATATTGTATCATTGAGTTGGTATCCCATAACACCAGTCTCGAACTTACTTTGGGGCTAGCTCAATCTGTGTGATTTGTCCGTATTTATTTATTTATTTATTATTACTTAAGAAAAATTAATTCAGTTATCATTATCATTTTATCATCAACAGTGAAGCCAAAATTTATTGTTATGAAAATATTGTCAATATTGTTTGGGATGGGAAATCATCAAATGTCCTCTTCCGCTCTGGGTAGAGCAGAAGGGCGTATCAGACTTTTACTGACTAAAACTCCTCCCGTATTCCTTCACTTACCTATAGGTCAGAGCCACGGTTTCTTTTTTAACCAACCCGCAACCCCGCGCGCCCCAAAAAGATGTTAGCATATCGTGATGGGGTCCAAGACGACCGATGCCTCCTAGGTCAGGGTTGCGGGTTAGGAGTTCAGATACTTGAACTGTAATCAGATGAGACAACGCTGCACCTTTTCGTGCCTAACCCACAAAATGGATTTCTATAAAAAATAGACATGGACCTACTTTATTTCTTAAAAATATTTTTAAATGGTAATATAGGGGACGCGTCGAGTGGAGACCGCGTCTCGGCAAACGCGTGGGACGCCCTTGGGCGAGATGGAGCGACGACATCAAAAAGGTGGCTGGTAGTGGCTGGCGGAGAACTGCTCACGATCGAGTTTGTTAGCGTGCCATGAAAGAGGCCTATGTCCAGCAGTGGACGAGTAGGGGCTGATGATGATAATGATAGGGGACGTAGGGTTCACCATATTATATAATAATAAAAACTTTATTGTTCAGAAAAACATTAGGTACAATATTTAAATAGCACTAACAACCTCCATACTAGAATTCCCTGTGTCGTGGAGAGTAGTCGCCTCCGTCTAACAACATTATTAGTTAGGTTCATACATAGCGTCGGTCGGTATTGATTATTGATGTGACAAAAACAGGTTGTTCTACCAAACAATTTTACTTAAAAAAATATGTATCAACTTATTTAGTGTGTACTTAGGATTTTGAAATTTTGTGGTGTACCGTGTATTGTACGGATGTGTGATAAATGAGTGAGTGAAGGTGGGCTTAGATCAATCGAGCGAAGTCCTCATATCACTTCCCCTGCCATTCATATTATATTATTTACATAATATAATATGAATATCATATATATTATTTATTATAATATATTTTTTTTATTAATTCTAAACTAGCGCTTGACCGCAATCCCGCCTGATTTTAAGCAGTGATGCGATCGTTGATGGTGAAGCGCGCTAGTTTATTAAGAGCCTATTCACTCTAGCCTTGAAAAAATTAGCCTTGATTATATTATACTAGCTTTCCGACCGCGGCTTCGCCTGCGTGGAGTTCGGTTATATCGCGCTTTTTAGATTTCCCTCGGGAATATCAAATTTTTCCGGGACAAAAGGTAGCCTATGTCCTTTCTTAGAGTCTAAAGATTGACTGTGCCAAATTTCATCAACATCGGTTGAGAGGTTTAAGCGGAAAAGCGTAACAGACAGACAGAGTTACTTTCGCATTTATAATATTAGTATGGATTACAATTTCAACCCAGAATAGGTACATAGTTAAGGTTATGAAAATTAAATCACCACCACCAATACGAAGAACCATCCTCCAAGGGGGTAAAATATGCCGCCGCAGGAGACACCCTGGCTGGGAGACAACATCGAAACAGATACCATGCCCCCTGGAGTACAAGTAAGTGGAAGATCACTGGTGAGTTTTAGTCCCGCCCTTACGCTATCCCCAGAGCGTTCCCAGAGCGGGAGAGGTCTTTTGATGATTTTCCATCCGCAAAACAGGAATTAAAATATGTGGTGTAATTTCCGAAATTTACGCTAGCGAAGCGGTATGTATATTAATATAATGAAAACTGATTACACATTAGTAAGAATTATTTACTGCTTAATTAATAAAAAAATAATTCTTACTTACGACAAACGTAACACTTAATTCAAAACACTATTAAAGTGAAAAATAATTACGGTTTGTTTTTTCAGTTTTTGCCACCGAGTCCGGAATAAAGGTTATTTTTTTACCACGAAGTATTTTTTTTTTTTTGTTTTATAGAAATTCTATTTCACATTTATCGGTTCTACAGACGACAGTACATCAAGCCACCACAATCTGTCAAATTACTTTATTAGATTTTCAACTTTATCACTAAAGCATTAAGGCTCGTTGTAAGGCTGTTTGGGAATGTTTGACAGTTTCGGGTAGCTTGACCTGCTGTCGGCTGTACATAACATAAAAAAAAACCTAAATCAATCCATAACTATCAGAGATTTCGTGTAATATTTAGGCATACATAATTAAAAAACTAAAAAAAATGTGCTTTCAAACTAAAGAGTAAAAAATAATTTAAAAAAAAGCGTGAGGCGCTTAATATACAAAACTTATGGCACAAAGCGCCATATTATTTTCAACTTTTTATTTCGATATTTTTTAAAAAAAAGAGCGAATGAACGAACGAACGTAGTGCACAGTGGGACACTTTACAGTAATGAGCCGCTCACTCGTAGTCCAAAGAGTTATAGACAAACAAACAAACAAGTAAGCAAGCCGGCAAACAAGCAAGCAAGCTAACATACAAGTGAAGCTAATAAAAAGCATGTAAAAATACAGTTGAATTGGGAACCTCCTCCTTTTGAAGTCAGTTAAAAATATGATTCACTGAATTTCCGTGACAACTTCATTTCCTTTGTTTACGGTCGATACGTCAGAAAGGAGGTCTAAAACTGCGCCTATAAAAGCCGTGAAAACTAAATTGAAGCGGAAACTATCCACATTTTGTTTCTTATCACGTACATACATAGAAGGTTCAACGATAACGAGCTTACGTTTTCGGTTTATTCAACAAAATATATCATCGAAATGGATTAGTTACATTATTTTATACAGAGTATGTAAGATCTGAAGAAGTTGTCAAGAACAGCCTATGGAAAAATAGCAAATTATCTAGAATTATAGAAATTTCGATTTTTTTTCGAATTAAAGTCGTGGTAGCCTAGTGGTTAAAACACCAGCCTCTCAAGTATGAGTGCGCGGGTTTGATTCCAGGTCAGGCAAGTACAAATGTAACTTTTCTAATATTATATGTACTTTCTAAGTATACACAAGACACCAATGACTGAAGGTGAAGGAAAACATCTTGAGGAAACCTGGACTTTAATCTGAATTCGCCAACCCGCATTGAGCAAGCGTGGTGATTACGCTCAATCCTTCTCTGTATGAGAGGAGACCTGTGCCCAGCAGTGGGGCGATACAAAGGGTGATGATGATGATTATGTAAGACCTATTATTTCATTTTGTAAATTCGTGTTTTGAACAAAGTTGCTCTACAAAATACTTAATAAAACGAAACAAATTTAAATATTCTTCAATTACCTAGCCTTCACCATTACGTTTGGGTTGGCTACCAGTTAAAGCGGACGCAGCTGAATTAATAAGTAGCTGAAGTTATTCAATTACTGGGTAAGACAGGTTGTTTGGTTAACAGAGTTTTCAGTGTATGACTACCAGTAACGTTCTTTCCGCGGCTTAGAGGGGTATATGAAATAAACTCATCCACAAATCGATGGCGATAAGCTAGGCAACCTTGTATCCTATTTATCCCGTGTGCTGTCATTATTTAGCCATGAGGCCCTCGCATGTTTTAAAATGTAAATATTACTGTTTCGAACTCAAATGAGTCTTCGAAGCGTACCCTAAGTGTAGGTCACTTGCGATAAATATTTATGTGATAAAATAAGGAGATCATAATAGATCATGAAATTGCTTTTGGCTACTTTCTATTAATGTTTGAATTTTTTGTAAATTATTTTGAAATATTCACCCTCGTTGTGCGTATTTTTTATATGTATCTTATATTATATACTACTTACTTTTTGCATATTATGGTAAACTGGAAACACGTGTCTAGTATTGTTATGCACAAAATTTCAAAAAGATATTATGAGAATTCACAAAGAATAGATCATGAAATTGCTTTGACAAGGCTTTTGGCTACTTTCTATTAATGTTTGAATTTTATATAAATAACTTTGAAATGTTCACCCTCGTTGTGCCTATTTTTTTGTATGTATCTTATATATACAGCGTTATTTTTTGCATATTATGAGAAACTGGAAACACGTGTCTAGTATTGTTATACACAAAATTTCAAAAAGATATTATGAGAATTCACAAAGAATAGATCATGAAATTGCTTTGACAAGGCTTTTGGCTACTTTCTATTAATGTTTGAATTGTATATAAATAACTTTGAAATGTTCACCCTCGTTGTGCCTATTTTTTTGTATGTGTCTTATATATACTACGTTATTTTTTGCATGTTATGGGAAACTGGAAACACGTGTCTAGTATTGTTATGCACAAAATTTCAAAAAGATATTATGAGAATTCACAAAGAATAGATCATGAAATTGCTTTGACAAGGCTTTTGGCTACTTTCTATTAATGTTTGAATTGTATATAAATAACTTTGAAATGTTCACCCTCGTTGTGCCTATTTTTTTGTATGTGTCTTATATATACTACGTTATTTTTTGCATGTTATGGGAAACTGGAAACACGTGTCTAGTATTGTTATGCACAAAATTTCAAAAAGATATTATGAGAAATCACAACCCCCACACACAACACGACCAAATCATGGTCACAGCGCGGCGCAGCCATGCAACATGGAGTAAAAATGATTGGAATCGATTTAGTTGCTTATTCTGAACAAAAACTGTATTTAGATTTTACATAAACAAAAAATAACATTGTATACTTCTTTTTTTTTTGTAAAATATTCATCAGTTACGTTTATTCCCTGAGAAACTATTGGCAGTGGAATGAAACCAACGTAGGATGACGGAAAAGGGTTTCTTCACATTACTTCAAACACTTGACAGATTTTAGCAAACAAAGTCAGGCTGAGGTTTAGCCTGTTAATAGCGGACAGCAGGGCTATCGATCATCATGCCTTCAAATAGTAAGTCCGTGTGGACGTGTGACTCGGTGTAGGGTTACTGACGAGTGTACTTCAATGTACACCTAGAAGTCGGAGGGGTTTGCCAGGTAGTCAGCAGTGTATCACTAGGTAGCGGCCCTAGGGGCGCCGGAAGTGATTCACCATTTTTTTTTTCTTTGTGGAAATCCTCATAGGATGTCCGCCGCCCTAGGGTGGGCGACGGGGTCTGTCGGACTTTTACTGACTAAAACCACAACGGTGTCTCTTCTATCACAAGCGCGCGTGGGGCCGCGGGAGTCTAAATTCTTCCGCAGCCCCACACTCTCGTGCTGGCCCGGTCTGTCCGGGCCTCGTTTCCGGCACGGGGTAGTGGGGTGTTAAGCTACCCCGTGCATCGCCTCAGAGGCGCGCGCTGACACTCGCGCGCGCCTCCGCCTCGGGGTCCATCGAATAGGGGGCGGGGACTCTACCACCCCCACCAGCCCCAACCAGCCGCGACCAGGGCTCTGCCGGGTGAGATCCTGAATTCCCTAGAGAAGGCTCGGCAAGAGCCGGTCCAGCAACTTGGACCCGTTCCAACATAGATGACTGTTTATATAGTCAGTTTAACAGAAAGTAATATATGTCTTCGACATCCTATGCTTGTGTGTAGTAATATGAATATTTGCACTGGTCTGGTAGTGCTTCGGAAAGCACGTTAAGCCATTGGTCCCGGTTGCCATATGAACATCTAATGGCGGTCGTTACGGGTTGTTGTAGCCCTAAAAAAGTTCAACAAGTAGTATAACTGCAATGCTTCGATATCGCCTTCGGGCTGTGGAGGTCAGACGGCAGTCGATTCACGTATGATACCGAAGTTTGGCCAAAATGAGCAGTTAGACTGGTAAAGCGGACCCCAGACTCCAAAACTGAAAAAGCTTCGAATACGATTGAAATTAACGCAGAGATGATGATGATGATGTAGTTAAGATTGTGACCTCAGTTGATTTTACGGAAACTTCATACTTGAATGATAGATGTCAATATAGTCTGTAGATGCTGTTACTTTTTTCGATAAATGATCTTGTTAGTGTTGCGATCTACTGAAGTGGCGTAATATTGTGCACATAATCCTGTAGATATCGTAAGCTCATATTTACAAATAGAAGCAAAAACATATGGTTTTGGAACACCTATCTGTACCCTATTTGGTCAGTCATATAAATAAGCAGAGTTAATCTTTTCGGCTACACAAATAACAATTAAAATCGTACCATAAACCTTTTATTTTATACATATTTTGAGATTAGCATAACGAAAATATACAGATCAGTAAGAGCATTACTTTAGGGTATTTTGTAATGGGTGATTTAACCCTTGGATTACGGATAAAATGTTTTTGATAATTCTGCAGGGCATAAGTATGGACATTCCCAAGGCTCCTGTTCTACCGCCAACGATCAAGGAGAAGCGAGTGGAGTTAGCAATTTGATGTAGCGAGCAACTATTTGCGAGTGCATAACGGTGACAAGCAATTACTTGCTGATATGGGTATGTACACACACACCCAACACAGCCTCCGTGGCGTAGCGGTAGCGAATGCGGCCGCTGCGCAAGGAGGTGCGGGTTCGTTTCGCGCGCAGTGCAAATATTTGTATGCATGAATATGAATATTTATACTGGTCTGGTCGTGCCTTAGAAACCACGTCAAGCCGTTGGTCCAGGTTGCCATACGAACATAAACACAAACGTGTTGTTGGATCCCTCAAAAGTCCAACAATTGGTCTAACTGCAATGCTTCGATATCGCCTTCGGGTTGTGGAGGTCAGACGGCAGTCGCTTCATGGAAAGTATCGTAGTTTAGCCAAAATCAGCAGTTAGACTGGTAAAGCGGACCCCAGACTCCAAAGCTGAAAAGCTTCGGATGTGACTAGGATTAATGCTGAGATGATGATGATGATGCGTATGTACTAAGCGTAAGTATACTAGCGAGTGTTCTGTCCTCCAAGCGAGCATCGTTTGGCATCGCGCAGCTCAAATTAACATCGTCTGCTTCACCGGACTTTAAGTACTCTTTTATAACTCGTCGTTCGAATTTTCGTCGGCAATCTGAACAGTCAACAATCCACTATAAATATATGTACATATTTATATCTTATTTTCATACATTTTCTTGCTCAAGGAATACAAAGGATTTTAGTTCTACAATATTTTGTGTTTGCTGAGTGCGAAATTCGTTGATAGCTTGTCGCTTCCTTGTCAGCGGTGAGACAGGTGCTTAGATAGTACCATTTTATTTCACACATATATTTAAGATTCGCTTTGTACAAAAACTGGTTGGTTTACTGAAGTTATTAAGATGATAGAACTAGTTTACATAATGGATATTGTGGGACAAAATCAAATTTCCACACATAAAAATCCACTTGTCCCTCACCTCGAGAGCGTTATAAAAATATGTGTTTCTCATCTTAATCTTCAAAGGTATATTTGCACTTGGATTTTATATGGAGAGGACCACAAAAGTTTTTATCTAGAAAAAAGAGGCCCGTTAACTTTAACACACCCACGAAGAAGTAATATTACATTATTGAGTTTGTACATCAAAAAGACGTCGTTTGAAAGAGTTTCACCAAAGCAGGTTGATTAGTTTGCGATCTGGCTGGTAGAGAAAAAAGTTTTCAAAGTTAAAAGAAACTGTAGGGGACAGGAAAGTTCCAAACGAGCTTTCTTATATCGAAAGAAGATAAGATGATAATGTTCGGTCACAGTTTTAAGTTCTTTATTAATTTTCATTAAGTTTTACTTTATGACGAACCGGAGAGCAGGAATATTTTGAAGTATTCACAAAATAAGATATTTTTCATAAAGCAGATGTTCTTTTTATGGCTATTTTCTTTCAGGAAAGCTGAAATTGGCAATAGAGAGACAAAACAAGGAGATAAAAACGAATTTTAATAAAGCTACGTCGAAACTACGTATTTGGCAAAATATTTGTGTTTGTAAAGAGACGGTTACGCTCAGTTTCTAGTTTTGAATACAGCGGTTTGTTTCCAAAAAGTTCCCTTTTTGGTACGGTACTAATTTAACTAGGCGATCGGTAACTTGGCGACTATATTAAAGTCCAAACGAAATGCACTCATTACAACATGATGCAGTTTCAATGAGTGCATTCGATTGCCAATCACTGACAAGTTTGCTATGGCTCTGCCTTCCTTAAGCAGACAGCGGAAATTCTGTGAAAGCTCTGTCAATATGACCTATGGCACTGAAACGAGGTCGTCACTCACAATACATACTTGAAGGCTGAACATGACCTAAGGTATATGCGAGCTTACACGATGGAGTCGGAAAATGAAGAAATCGTAGGATATAACCAAGGCATGCGGCATCGTTTAATGAATTGGCTAGCTTAAGATGCAGTGGGCCGGGCATATTGCTGTTAGAGCAGAAATCTAATGGGGCCGAAGGGTTCTAGAGTGGCGACCGTGTACCAGTACGCGTATCGTTGGAAAGCCTCCAGCAAGGTCTACCTTATTGAAGGCTTTCTAAGCACACCTACGCGTTTAAGCTAAAGGCTGAGCTGATGGAATGGCTGCTTCAGCAAGACTATGCACAAACAGAGTCATTGCTTAAATACTTTGCGTAACACATACAGTTTTAATTTGCTCTTGCTTTACATAAACACCTGACACTCACTACTCTCATTCACTAACTTTTCACCTATTCATAATATTTTTTTTTTTATTTGTTTTACTTATTATATTAATGTATTTATTTAACTTAAATCTGAATGTTGACAAGAGCAATAAGTGGCGCAATCCACAGTTGTATGTATAAATCCTTTTGTAAGTAACCTAAGTACTGAACACTGTCTTTTAAGTTACAGGTCACACTAGTTTAAGAGGCAGGGCTCGCAATATCTGTATACAGACTTTTGTACCATTGTTTAGCATTTAGTTAATTTGTGTATACTAATGTATGTGTCGTTATGTCAATAAATCATTACTATTATTATTTACTTTTTATAGGAGCGGCCTTCAAGTGGTGAGTTGGTGAAGGTCGCAGGTAACTGCTGCTGGCGAGAAATACAGTATCCGTCAAATTGAGGGTCTATATCCAGACCCTAATCTTTTAGCTCTTGGTTGTAATAATGTTGACTTAGTAATTAGAGATTATGAATACTAATTCATAATCTCTCATGGTTTTGTGGTGTCACAATCACATTATGGAATGGAAGATCACAAAAACGTGAGTTAAAATGTTGTTCATTTTAAATCCCTTGTATTTGCTATAACAAATAACATATCTGTGCTCTGATTTTGGTATTTAATTACATCGAGTCACAGTCATGTGGGAATTGCAAAAAGAGATTGTGGTTAACTCGCTTTCAGCCATGGTGAGTAAGTGTGAGGTATCAAAAGTAGGTCAGATATATTTATATTTCGAAATAAGTAAGAAAAAAGTGTGTGTGTCAGCTCCGACGCACGACTGGAGTTTACTCCATAAGTACGAGAAAAAAAAATAAAAAAAAAATAAAAAAGAAATAAAAATAAAAAAAAATAAAAAGATATAGGTATTATTATTATTATTATTTAAAAAAATATTTGTAAAATAAATCATAAAAAATTAAAAAAATTATAAATGCATATTTATGAAAATTTTAACCAATTTTAAGAAAGTTGATAATATTTTTTTTTTTATAAACATTTTTTTTTTAATTATAATAATAATTATTTTTTAAATATAACATTACCTTAATAACTAACAAAATATAGTTGTAAAAAGATAATTATGCCACTCTTTTAGATTTGAAAGTTGCGCACCAAAGGTGCGCACTAAAATAATTACTAATTAAATAATTATTATTATAATTAAAAAAAAAATGTTTATAAAAAAAATATTATCAACTTTCTTAAAATTGGTTAAAATTTGTTACTCGTTAGTAAGTTTTACCCCTCGGATTTTTCTCATACCGGGCGCTTTATATATGAAAATCGATTCTTAAGGAGTAAACTCCAATAAACTCCAAAAAAATCATTTATTCCAAATGGATGTAAATCAACAATTCAGCTTCGTGGAAATGATAAGAAAGAAAATAAACGATTAGTTGCGGTAAACATGACGCATGAAAAATAAGACATGCTTGAGGAAACATGCGTCACATTCACGCAAAATGGCTGTCGCTCAGAATTATGATGCGACCTTATGCAAAACAGAGCTCCAGCGCTGGTGTTTCCCTGCTGAACATATGTCTTTACCAGACTATACCATAACATGTTGTTCTTCGGTTTCCGCATTCAGGTAACCCCAGCCAACTCATCAATGTACTACCTGGGAGGCTTTCCACATTAAGCTTGCCAATATGCGGTCTCCAATCAACTCGTCTGTTTCACCGGCTCTTCTGTGACTTTCTCGAAAACATATTCAATATTTCTATTTATATATGTAATATTCTTCTTCTTCTTCAGCCTATAGATGACTGCTGGACAAAGGCATCGACTTCCCGCGACCTTAACCAGGTCATTGGTCCACCTTGTTAGGGGCCTCCCTACGCTGTGTCTTCCGGTACGTGGCCGCCACTCCAGAACTTTACTGCCGCATCAGCCATTGGTTCTACGTGCAATGTGCCTTGCCCACTGCTACTTAATTTTGGCGACTCAAAGAGCTATGTCAGTGAATTTGGTTCTTCTGGTTGTTTTGTTTGTAATATTAAGTTTTGTGAATGTTTAAAGTTATTTTGGGAAACCAATTATAATAGCTCACGAGTATTTCATTTATACCTACTGA
The DNA here is from genome assembly GCA_017933935.1 of Sesamia nonagrioides. Lineage (NCBI taxonomy): Eukaryota > Metazoa > Arthropoda > Insecta > Lepidoptera > Noctuidae > Sesamia > Sesamia nonagrioides. The sequence continues at coordinate 157,138 of JADWQK010001815.1, read as the reverse complement.
TTCTGGGGTAGAGAAGTTGATCAAGCTTTCATCTATGATGAATGAAAGCTTAATATTACAATACCACCTATTATTTTCATACCGTAAATGTCTGTACTTATACTATACAGTTCTCTGTATAAGAACTGGTGTTTTCACATGTCTTCTGGCATGGGCAGTGATGAACAACGTTACATAAATTTCAAGTTTTGCATAATCCATACTAATATTATAAATGCGAAAGTATCTCTGTCTGTCTGTCCGGCTTTCACGCCTAAACTACTGAACCGATTGTAATGAAATTTTGTACGCTAATAGTCTAGAGTCTGAGAAAGGACATAGGCTAATTATAACATCCCGCTATGTCCAATAGGAGCAGCGCAGTAATAAAAAAAGGTTGCGAAACGGAGTGGACGTAGGCGTATAAATTGCTCCTATTATTTTAACAGGCGCTTATTTTATATCAACTGAGCTCCTGTAAACTGAAGTCCACGCGGACGAAGTCGCGGGCAACAGCTAGTACATTTATATGTGGTAGCTGTATTTGTATTGTTTGTGTTGTATGGGCTGTGATGCCTGAAATGGTTGTATAAATAAATAAAATAAAAATAAGACGAAGATAAAATCTACATATAAACCAAGCATAATCATACTATAAAGATCCCACTGCTAGAACTTTGGTCTTTTCTCGGTAAGAGGGAGTGAGCCGAACGATATTCGTGCCTATTGTGTTTTTTTTTTAAATATAAATTATAAACTAGCGCTTGACCACAATCCCGCCTGATGGTAAGCAGTGATGCGATCGTTGATGGTAAAGCGCGCTAGTTTATTAAGAGCCTATTCACTCTAGCCTTGAAGACACTCAAATTGTAGTGTGATAGAAATATCGTCGCTGGCAAATTGTTCCAGTCCCTCGATGTACTCGGTATAAAAGAGGAAGCGAAACGCTTCGTCGGGATCGCAATGGTGTCAACAACGTAAGGGTAGAAACTCGAAACTCGGATGGTGGAACGGAAATGGGGGAATGATATATTCTTTGTACGCCTAATGGCCAATCTTCAATAACCTATCTACATGTTGCAGTATCTCTCACACTGTCATTTCATTCTCCTGCCCTTATCCCAATTTATTTGGGGTCGCTTTTCCTTACATACTTCTCTATTATACGTCATCCCCTTAGTCACCCCTTTCTTAACCATATTTATCATCATTCATCTATTCCATCCATCGTTTCTTTAGCTATAAGAGTAGGGGAAGATCCCTACTCTTAAAGCCGACATTCATACTTAAAATTCTCCTTAGAATATTTTCTTCATTTCTACGTAACACATACTATTACAACCGATTTTCACACAACTTTTTACTATCGATGCCAGTTTTAATCTTTCTATTATGTAGCCATTTATAATTGTATCCATTCGTGTAACACATACCTCTTAGCAATCTCATCTCAGTTGCATGCAATTGCCTTTTATTCATCCCTTTTGTGGCCTAACATTTTGATCTATACAAGAAAGCCAGTCTGATCGTGGTTTTATTTATCTTCCCCTCAAGTTTAAGGGTAATGTGGGAGTCGCAGATCACTCCCGTGACCTTACGCCATTTCTTCCACCTAATGTTAATTCGGTGCTTAATCGCCCGATCTACTTCGCCATCGCTTTGCACGAGTGAACCGATATACATAAATATCTCACACACTCTGTACCTCTGTATATGTTCTGGTTCTGTTTATTCATGTTATGCACTCATCGATCACTTATACACTAGTTTGTATTGTACTGAAAAAGCGCACAACGCAGCACTTGGGTGCTTCTTTCATTTAGTACTTACTTTATAATTCTGACTTTAATGCATGCGTGTAAGATTGAATTTGGTTTGATGTCAGACTCGGTCGTAAAAAATAATGGCTGTAAATACAGTAATGGCTGAAAATATGTACTGCTTTGTGATAATAACTTTATACACTGCACTTAAGGCTGATTTTAAATTAATGTATGTTATTTTGACTACTGTTGGGTAGCGTTCGGGAAGCTACGCTACATCTTCTCGTCGTCCAAGATACCACAGTGTCTCAAGACTAAAGTCTTTGACCAGTGTGTGTTGCCAGTGATGACTTACTGACCTCATACGAAGGCTCAGAGTCACACAAAGGGCAATGGAAAGAGCTATGCTAGGAGTTTCTCTGCGTGATCGAATCAGAAATGAGGAGATCCGCAGAAGAACCAAAGTCACCGACATAGCTCTGCGAGTCGCTAAACTTAAGTGGCAGTGGGCAGGGCACATTGCTCGTAGAACCGATGGCCGATGGGGCAGTAAGGTTCTGGAGGGGTGGCCACGTACTGGAAGACGCAGCGTAGGGAGGCCCCCAACAAGGTGGACCGATGACCTGGTGAAGGTCGCGGGAAGCCGATGGATGCGGGCAACACAAGACCGGTCAGCGTGGAAAGCCTTGGGGGAGGCCTTTGTCCAGCAGTGGACATCTATAGGCTGAAGAAGAAGAAGAAGATTTTGACTACTTTAGACTGCTTATTTATTTATTTTATTTATTTATTTATTTCACGCGACGCAGGCCCATACATAAATACCTTAACCTAAACATATATATATTTATATTATAAAATAGTGCTTCGCTACTACTAGCATGTTCTTATGCTGTTCTGTGGTATTTGTCCGCGGAAGCGACGGAAAACCACGTCTTGCGGCCAGAAGTCCTCTTCCATCACGATGGGCAGAAAACAGTTCGGTATGCGCACCACGAAAGCCTTGAAGTTGACGTTGCGGCGCGACTCCAGTAACTGTACCCTCGGTGAGTATCTTGTCTTCTGGCGTACATACTCCACGATGTCCTCCGCCTTGGTGGTGTAGTGTAGGCGTGAGATATACACCGGTGTGTTCGGCTCTGCGGCACGCAAGTTAGCTTCCGTCCCCGCAGGAGCTTTGCCGCAACGATTCTTGTTGGTTCGCGTTCGGCGCTTCCTCCTTTGCACCGTCACGAAACCCTCATCATTAGCCCTATTCGGCGACTGATCTGGTATAGGCTTCTTTTTCGGAATGTCTGAGACACTCGCTGTGAAGCTAGCGGATTCCTTTTGCGGAGGCTTCGCTAGAGCTGCAGACACTTGCAGCGAGACGGGGCGAGGGATCCGGGCGACGCTGCGTGGAGGAGCTGCGATGACAGGAGCGTGGCTGTGGGACACGCGGGCAGGGCACTTTGCAAGCTCAGCAAACGACGGGTGCGCTGGCGACGAAACTGCTGACGCGGAATTTGACGACGATACATCGAGGCCAGCTCCGCGACACATGTTTACGTTAGATGCATCGACTGATGACCTAGTTACCGCTACACTATTGCGCAACTCGCTCAATTCCTTACGCAAAACGATGACGGTGTTTTGGGATTCATCTAACTTCGCTAAGACATCCGCGAGACGGTCCTTGAGAAAGACAATATCCTTCAGAAGGCTTGTTACGTCAACGTGGTCGAAAGTGACGGGTGGCAACTTGTGCAGTTCCTTCGCCACAAATGTTGGTACGTCATCTGGGTCGGTCTCCTTGAACAGCGTGATAATATCCTGCAGGCTTCTCTTAGTCCCGTCACGTCGGCGAGACACCATCTGGTCGCGCTTGTTTAACACACTAAACAACAATAGCTTGGCAGCAGCTATGTCATCTTCACTGAAGTTCGTTGCACAGATTTGGACAGCGGATACCTCATCCATCACATCCAGCTTCTGCTGCAGGAACGCCAGCAGCTCATTCGCCACAAGTTCATTACTCATGGCGAAAACAAAATTATTATTACATATAATAAATACATTAGTATTTGAGTGACGGTTAATACTTGTCGCCATTTTTGATAAGAGTTTTATTCGAGGCTGTGCATCTAGTGCATAAGAGACCAATGTATGCACTAGCGGGATGATTGGTAGCAAAGTTCAGATATTTACCTACCACTTCAATTCTGAAATTTACCTCCTTTAATTCAATCTCAGCTATAACTCAACAGAATGTAGTAGAAATTTCGCGAAAGTCTCTACCTTACTTAAAGCTGCCACCGCAACATTAGTGTTCACAATCAGCGCCTCATTTTGTCATAGTCTCGTCAAAAGAGGGTTATATATCGTTGATATTATATTATATTATGGTTGTGTTAGCATGTTTATTAGAAACTATATTTATGTATACATGATGAGTATAATATTATATTTCAAGTAGGCAGATAAGGTAAGTGGAGAGGGTGACGTAGGTAGGTTATTCCCACAAAATATTGATGAATCAATCGACTCAGTTTAGCCTAGTTTAGTGGTAGTCCTCTGCTGGTCATGGACCACTGTTGGTTATGGGCCTTTGCCATGGTGTGCCACAACACTCTGTCTTCGGCCTTCTGATCAAGTCTCCCCAGCAACAGTATATGTACATCATGAACTACGATTGAGTTATAAAAACTTATAAAAACAATAACCGCCTTTATTTCAGTATCATAGAAGATAGGTATAAATTCATTGTCTATCGAACAACGATCCTTAGTTCGCCTATAAAAAGAGTCTACTAGTTATTTACTTGTTTATCCGTCACCAAAGATAATTGTCGTATTTATTTTGTTCAAGTTGGGTCTTCTTATGTATTGTAACATTGTCTTATAATATCAATAGTTTAGGTACATTTATAAAATCAGTACAGTTCTCAATATACTAAATTTTGGACCCTTTCTGCTTCTGCTTTAAATTGAGGTTCTTGAGAGTGCCGATAAACTACTAAATCTATAATGTACCTAAATATGACAAAATAATTTTGTATTAACCATTGGTAACTTGATAATATTGTAAGAGGATTTAATTTTAATTAGATTTTGTCTGTTCTCGGATTACGTGGTGATATAATATTAAAAACTCACGTTATCAGTAAATACAGGAATTCACAAAGATAAGCTGTAGAGGAAACTTTATCTCGTTGAGTAGGATATATAGAATTATTTTTTATATCATCCTTATAAGCCTGTTGGTGTCTACTTGGACTCTTAACATACTCACCAGTTGACTTAAGAGTATCTGATGAATTGTTAGCTACCTATAGCACCAATTCTTCTTAATTTAAAATCACTACATAGTATAAGATAAAGTAGTTTTCTCTTTTCCTATGTCCCTTTGTATGATTAAATGTTTAAAACTGCGCAACGGATTTTGATGCGGTTTTTTTCATAGATGGAGTGATTATAGAGGAAGGTTTAATGTATCATAACATCGATTAAAGAGTGAAGAAAAACTATTAGTTTTGAGGTTTCTAATGTGATATCGTAAATAATTACATTTTTTTCCGCGTTTGCAGTAAAACGGCAGTGAAGAGGCTGAACCCTACGAGATTTATCAAATGTACTAAATATTGTACACATTGAAAAGGTCTACATAAACGTCCGCGATGGTATATATCTATCTCTTATGGATATCCTACAATAGGGTAGTTGACTAAAAAAAAATAATTAGTTCGTCAATCAAATTTCCAAAAATACTAGACACGTATTTTTTCTTTTTTCATATAAACAAAAAATTAAGACGACACAGTGCGTTGAAAACTGGTGTGACGTCACTGCACGCTACACTTTTTAGCGAGCAGTGACGTCACCAGCCACCACTCCTGATCTTTGATGCCTTTTATAGTTGTAAATTTTTATTGATTTGATAAAACAAAATATATGTATCCAATATTTTTCAATAATCTGAAGGACGGACTAAATATAATCTTTCTTTTTACCCAGGAAACATCCCTATTAATATTTTTTTGCTATTTACATTTTTACGACAAATACTGGCTAATTTTCGAAGCGATTTTAACCAATACAGCATTATTCCTTATCCAATTTAATACCTTAAATACGTTGTTGATTTAATATAGATCTACATCGCCCTTCACAGCATATGATTTAAATGAATATTGTCGAAGATATTACAGATTTAAAAATTGCGAGACGTCGCGTTTGCGGGTGCGGCGGCGGGCCGTTATGTTTTTCATACAATGTTAATGTTAGTTTTTCTGTAGTGTATTTAGTATCAGCATTGCACCCATGTGAAGCCGGGGCGGGTAGCTAGCTTAGAATAAAAAAACAAATCATAACTATGACTATGTTATAACGTAATAAGATGTTCAATTTTACTATTAATGGCTTTTGAAGTTCCAAGACAAATATGCTTTAAAAAATTAAAAAAATGTAATTTCAAACCCACTTTCATTCGGCATTTCTTTACAGAAGAGGTCGTCACAGCTGAAATGCGGGTAGATTAAAAAACGGCCCCTAAAAGTGTCTGTAACGACCTAATTACTGAATAAAAAATTACTTTGACTTTCAGCCAAAAGCTGGCGGCGTTGTTTTGTATTCGGAATAGCCCAAAAATTCAATGTCTCTCTGCAATTTTTGTTGTAGTATGAACAATGGAAAATGACATTTCCGAAAAGTAAAATTCCGTCATGTGCGCCTTAAAAGCCTTATAACTCTGATTAAATAAATGCAGGTTCGTATTACAGTATAACGTAAGGGCTTTCTATCTTTCAGAGTTTCGTAAATTCGGATTGACACAAGGGTTTCCCTTTGATGTACCCACTGGGAGACAATGCGGTCAAATTCTCTTCTAAGCCTATAGATGTCCATTGCTGAACAAAGGCCTCTCCCAATACTTTCCACGATGACCGGTGCTGCCCGCATCCATCGGCTTCCCGCGACCTTCACCAGGTCATCGGACCACCTTGTTAGTGGCTTCTAATGTTGTACAAAGCACAGCTCCGCTCGTGTGTAGAGTACTGCAGCCACATTTGGGCTGGTGTTGCGAAATGTCACCTGGCTACTTTGGATTCCCTATGCTGCGTCTTCCAGTACGTGGTAAATTACAGGTTTTTTATCCATTGATTAAAGTTCTCAGTTTCACTTTTTGGTGAAAGCATACTATTCTGATATAGTTTTATTTTGTTGCGCATTAATCTTTGCTTTATCGTGTACTAGGTTTCCGCCTGCGGCTTCGCCCGCGTGGAATTCGGTTAAATCGCGCTTTTTAGATTTCCCTCGGGAACATCAAATTTTTCCGGGATAAAAGGTAGCCTATGTTCTTTCTCAGGGTCTAAAGATTGTCTGTGCCAAATTTCATCAAAATCGGTTGAGAGGTTTAGGCGGGAAAGCGTAACAGACAGACAGACAGATAGACAGACAGAGTTACTTTAGCATTTATAATATTAGTATGGACTAGCTTTCCGCCCGCGGCTTCGCCCGCGTGGTGTTCGGTTATATCGCGCTTTTTAGATTTCCCTCGGGAAAATCAATTTTTTCCGAGATAAAAGGTAGCCTATGTTCTTTCTCAGGGTCTAAAGATTGTCTGTGCCAAATTTCATCAAAATAGGTTGGGAGGTTTAAGCGGGAAAGCGTAACAGACAGAGAGACAGAGTTACTTTCGCATTTATAATATTAGTATGGATAGTATGGATTATCTCATTATAATCATTTTAGTTTATCAAAACCGCATCCATACTAAACCCTAACATCGTTAATCGAGTTCATTGCCTTTCTGCAGCTGGATATAGGCCAAATTAGGGTAAACGTCACCACCTTTCAAATCTATTACCATATGATGTCGATTGAAAAGGGACAACAGCATATCAAGCAAGTCATGGTTGATAGAAACATCAAAGGTCACACCTTTATAGCCCATTGTAGACGGCTATATAATTGATTTTATACATCGTCGTTCGCCTTTTCCCATATTCTCCGTTGAAGGCGAAGATAATACCGTCCGCTTCACAGCTCTGTGTATAATACAAATACAAGTATATTGCATTTCATGAGGTGCGACTTTTCGAAAGGTCCATTCAAAGTGAGTGTTTTTGCTGATAAAATGTCGATCGGAGACGGGTTGGACCATTTTTGTGAGAACAGGATGGTTCGAAATGAAAATGCTGATGGTGTGTAAAAGGCGAAGAGGCTACAAACTTAGTAATGAATTAGGTTCATGTGGGATGGTTCAATTTGTTTGAAAGCTATGTGAACATATGGGGAACTTCCCTATATGTTTGCTTCAGTGTTGTTTAAGTGATTAAAGCAACTGGATCAGTATACCTACATAGAGTAATAAATTTTTAACCAACACCCGAATTACAGAATGCATTATGAATCACACGACATTGATTGCGACGTTAAAGCACGCATTTCCGCAGCTTGGGCAAAATGGCGTGAGGTGACAGGTGTCATTTGTGACCCCAAAATGCCGGTTAAGCTTAAGGGACAGGTCTATAAGACCATAATTAGACCTGCCCTTGTGTATGGCAGTGAGGCGTGGCCTGTGCTTGAGCGACACAAGCAGGAGCTGCGTGTCACGGAGATGAATATGCTGCGGTGGATGTGTGGAGTTACGCGGAAAGAACGCATTAGAAACTCCCGCATCCGTGGCAGTCTCCGTGTCCGTGACATAGCAGACAAACTGCAAGAGAGTCGCCTGCGCTGGTACGGTCACGTGTTACGTAAACCGGCAGGATACGTAGGTAACAAATGTCTTGCCATGGCGCCTCCGCCGGGCCGGAACAAGCGGGGTAGACCAACAATCTCAGACCACGGGATGCCAGAGATCGTGCGAAATGGCGGCGTATTAGTAGGAAAGCGGTCCCCGGGCTCCAACGCGAAATCCGCGGATGCGACCGGGATTATATTCTGAGATGATGATGATGATTATGAATCACAACCTGAATCTTTTTTAAGGATATTGCTAATATATTGTTTCATTAAATGTTCATGCTGGCTGTGAACGCATTGGATGTTGTTACAATGCCAAAATGAAAGCCATTGCTACTGATAGTGTGTTGTGCAACTACACCTGGCGGAATCACAAGGTTTTACTAAGAACACCAATAGCAATCAATTCGCATTTCTCTGTCAAAATGTTAATGGTGTTCCAATTTTGATTAAATTCAATTTTATTTATTTCAGATAACTTGATCCAGTTGAGATACAGTCCTATTTAAATTAAAAACATAAAATAAATGAATAAATAAATATTAACAATTCCATTTACATTAGAAATGCCATTAGAAATAAAAACAATTTGGAAAGTAAATTGCCACTAAAATCAAATACAAAGTAAGATAAAGTATAAGTTCTTCTATATTCAAATTTAGTCATAAAATTAGTTTGAAATAAAAAAGCTCTACGCGAACCTAATCTTTGACAATACCTAATATTAAGTAAGAAGGTCGAAACTCAAATAAAAATGCTTCAAAGACTTTAGTTTAATGTTAAGTTTATTTTATAGTTTACAGTCATTTAACATAGTCTTCCTTTTGTTTACAGATGAGAGAATTGTGTATTATTAACAAAAATGTGCAACAACATATAAAATATCTTATAGATTATGTTACTATTTTGGCTTCGCCTCACTTTATAGCTAAGTTTATATTACAAACAAGAAAGTTTTCTATTCCTTAAGAGTTCAGTAGCATTAACTGTACATTTTGTATTAAAATACACGTTAAGTATAATATTTGTATACTACAGATATTACATGGAACTTAATCAGTTAAGGTTTAATCAAATAATTTACCGTCATAGAATTCCATTTATGTACAATCTACATCGCATTAATCTTACTTTAAGTAATAATTATTTTGTCTTAAAACTAAATACACTTGGTGTAAAAATTTCTAATTTTGAAAAAATCTGAAAATAACAGCTAACAGATCATAAATTAAACCTTTCAAATATTACAACAATATAAATTATATGTACACAATTTTAAAATATGTTTCCTATAGCACTTTCCGTAATATCACTCATTGCATAGTAAAAAAAGTACTAAAACCATTTTACGAGGATTTTATGCATTGTCGTGAATTACTTGATGACGCTTGTAAATCAACTAAACTTTACAAAGCTGTGTCTTGTTGTTTACTCTTGACAAAATTATTATTGTGATCCATTATCCAGATCTATGACCTATTTGAGTTTATATTACGATAGAATCAGAAAAAAACAGTTTTCTAGGCTAGGTTTATATTCATGGTAGGTACTTAAATTTAGTCTAAGTCATGGTCAAAAGTGTCGTACAATAAATTTCTTAACAAACAAAAATATTTTTGCAGACTATTCTGGCTGTTTCGAGAGTGACTGTTAATAAATAAGAGAGTAGTTCGGTTACTTCTACGTCGAATTTCATCTCCTGGTCGAGCAAGATCTCCCGTCTACTTTCCGATCGAGGATTTATTTATTAGATACCTATTTCATGTAAGCTCGAGCCGATCCTTTACAAACTGAAATTTGCTCCAAGCAAAATCCGAGTACTTTCAGCTGAAATATCTATAAAAATATTTTTATTTTAAAATGAAATAATCTGCTTGAATATCAGCAGACATCACGTTTGACGCCGTCTCGACATTGATCTAACGTTTATTCATTTTAGCATGAACGAAAAGTTTCGTTTGCATGAAGTATTTTAACATCATAATTTAGAAGTTTTCGTATCATCATGGATAAAACAATAGAAGTATAGCGAAACGAAATAAAGCTAAAACTTGCGGTTGCCAGAACAGACTTCCTTTGTTCCCAGTGTTATGTTGCACTGCAGCTTGGTTTTCGCCTGATAAAGAGAAAGGAATGATTAAAGTTTTCAGTTTCTATAAACTTTTCAATACGTTTCAGTTATTTTATTATATGACACAAAACTATCAACGAGGAAGTTTAACTAGAATTTTTAATTTATTTCTTATTCGCTGTAAAACAGTTTTATGCCTGCCACTATAAGCGAGAAAAGACTTAGAAGTTTTGGTAATGGAACACTTAAAAGCTGAATTGCAAGTTAGCGAAATGGAAAGTCTTTAAATTTTAATTGCGAAAGATCATAGTAACCTTTCTAAGAATAAATATTACTCAGAAATATAGGTGGCTCTTAGTTTGTTTCATGTCACCTTTAAGAAAATTGTAGGTAAATAAATAAATGTCTGGATAATAACAAAGTGTAAAATTAAAGCTAAAATCTATTTTGAGTTTTCGCACTTTCACTAACACGAGACAGAATAATAATTCTAAATGACAAAGAGAAAATAAATCATTCAAAATGGAGGTACTTACCAATCAAAACGTGAACATTAATAGTTACTTGAGAATGGTTCTGCAAGTGACAGGAGTACATTCCACTGTCATTTTGTGACGCTGATGCTACACTGATAGTAGCGCTGAAAAAGAAAAAAGTGGTCCATAATTTTCAGTATCTTCTTCTTCTTCTTCAGCCTATAGTGGTCCACTGCTGGACAAAGGCCTCCCCCAAGGCTTTCATTACATTGGGAGGGTTTGCCATAATCCCCAGCCAGAAAAGTGCTGCTACCCGCTTCCCTGGTGAGAGTTAGTAGGCCCTTAGTCGCCACTTACGACACCCATGGGAGGTAATGGGTTGGTACTATTTTAAGCCCGGTACCACACAGGGCATTTTCAGTATCACTCACAAGATATTTTATCATTATCATCCCAGCATTCAATCCCGGTTGCAACCGCAGTCTTTGCGTTGAAGCCCAGAGTCCGCATTCTCAAGATATTTTATATCCAAAGTTATTTGTCAGTTAAAGCAGATAAGATAGACAATTAGTGATGTGGACAAAATTAGCTAAAATTTGCCTTGAGATAGTAAAATGAGAGATGGCGGGTTGATTAGGTTTCGCTCAAACTGGAAATAGGACACCTGGGCTTACGAAAAATAGAAGAATTTGAGCTTTTGACTAGGTATGGGACAAAGATAGCAAAAAAAAAAAAAAGAAAGACATTTGGGTACATACCTCATATTACGCCAAGTGACATTTTCGGTAAACTCCTTCCCTTGTTTCCTCCAAACAATTCCATAAACATTATTTTCTACTGGAGGTGTCGTTGGTTTGATTGTGGTCAGTTCAGTCGTGGTCTTCTCTGGTGCTTTCTTAGTAGTAGTACTAAAACTAACAGTTGAAGTAATCGTAGTCGTCTCGACACTCCAACTTTTATTCATCATTATATCTATTCTATTGAATAATGTACTCATTTTAGTTGTTAATTCTGTAGTGGTAGTTGTGGTTAAGGGTGTGGTCGTGGGTAGAGGCGTCGTCACGGGCGCCTTTGTGGATATAGATGACACATATTGTTCTGATATGATACAGGATAATTTTATCGCGCTACCCGCTTTATAAAATCGGTCTTTCACATCATGTGTGTCGTCACCGTTTATGGTAATAACTGGTGCTGAAAGAAAAATCTGTTTTTAATTTGTGTAAAATATAAACTCTTCACTATATAAGATACAACAATTTTGGTTTATGGCCCACAGAAAATAACAAATTTCATATTTTTTCCTTTTCATAATTTCTAGGTTCATCACGGTCCCGAAAAATTTGAAATTATTTCATTCAAGGAGACGCAGTCGAGAGAAATAATTATGTTTCAGTTATACTCCCAGGAAAAGCACAAACAGGACTTCAAGAGCCTAATAAAAACTTTACTACTTTTTAAGACCTTTCCTTTCCTCTGTCGTTGACAAAAGGTAAACAAAAAAGTCAGAATAGGCACAGAGAAAGCTATGCTAATAAATCGAAGTAAATACTTTAATTTGTCCAAATCACATAAATACTAAGAAACGACGTCATTAAGTGCTGTTACATGCAAATGGAGATTAAGGATATTTTCGCAGAAAATAGGTTACCTTAAACGGTAATATCAAAAGCGATTAAGACCGGATGAAATGGCGTGCCAAAATACACACCGAAGAGCTATTCACCTAACAAATAATACACACAATGGCACAGCTTACTCTGTCCATTAGGTTAAACGTATTTTGACAGCTGTTTTAGAACCTACATATTTCATATTACGTAAAACGTAAACTAAAATAACTATGCTTCCGATTCTCGACACGAATCGATATTTACTATCGATTTTTGTCGAGAATCAGTAGCTTATGAGAGAATCAGTAGCGTAAGCAATTTTTTTTTTATATTTTTTTGAAATTAGAATATGTGGGACCCGCATGTCGTGAACACTCGAGCCGAGTGACATAGATGTATGACACTGCCTACCGCATACGCAAAGCGAGATTATGTTCTTTGAAAGTGATTTATTCAGAAATACTGTCACACTAGAAAAGATATGTATGACGTATTATAATGATTGATACTTTCATAACAGCCTCCTGAAATTAGACGTTGGTGCAAAACTGCAGCTTTTTTAAACTACCTTATATTATTATTTAATTGCTTATTTTATGTCTTTTTAATGTATTAATATATTGTATGTTGCTGCAATCACTAATCTGTCAAAAAACGGTTTACCTAATGGACAGAGATTAATGAAACGTTTCAACAGAAGATTATAAAGGAATTTAGTATAAAGCATTTATATTGATTCGTCTTTGTACTTACGTAAAACGGTGAGATTAGTGAATATCGTTCTTGGGGGATGTGTAGATATTTGGCACATATAGTGACCAGCATCGGTTAACTTCACTGGATTCATACTAAGTCTCCAGTTGTTAGGGTATTGGAATTTCACTGCTATCCTATTATCGCCTGCGTATAAAGCTGGACCCACGGTGAGGAGTTGTGCTGACTCCGTGGTGTTTCTCAACCACATCACCTGTATAAAGGGGGTTCACATTATGAAAAATAAATAAATAATATTTAAATAGCTCTTACTGCGTATAATGACCGATTACAGGACCATTTGTACCTATCAGTGGCTCTTAAGTCGATTCGCACGAAACGGGTGAATCGTCGCTTTAAAACATTTTGTATTTCAAAGGTGACCCACACGATTAATTTATTTGTGAGCGAGTTGACAAACCCAGAAATATGTATTAGGCAATTGTCACATTTCGAATTTTAGTTATTGAAGGGAAAGAATAACATACATAATATTTTATAATATTTAACTCCACTTCTTTGCGCTATTGTCCTCACAAACTTTGCAACCTAATGATTCGCCCGTCTTATTCTAAATTCGTGCGAATCGGTTAATAAGCCAACAGTGCCAGTGACACGAAAGAGAAAATTCATTAAGTGTAAAAAATACCTTCCTTTGTTAACATTAACAATTGTTTGTATTTTTTCACCTTTACTTAATATTCATCTTGGTTTATCACCATAGTTGATTTCTTTGGCTAATTCATTACTCAGCCTTTGACTTATATTTCTTTCAAAGAAGCTAATTTGGAAGCTGAAATAATTTTAATGACGAAAAGAACAAAATTCTTTTCGGTTAGTAATGAAATGAAAGGAATGTTTAGAATAAAAGAGCTCATAGCATTTTTAAACAATGCGGAAATTCACACAAAAGAAATTCTTGAAAGTATGGAAATTAATGATAAATAAAATGGACATTTATTTTTTATTGCTCACTTCAGGTGTATGGGGTACGTATTACACAAATATTTACAGTAAGATTTTGATAAAATTTTGTAAGTATACCTATAGATTATTTTTTCGATTTTTCTCTTTTGAGTTTAAGGAGTCAGTTTAAGTCTCGTATATACATACAATACATACAAAGTACGTACGTAGTTCTCATGTATAAGTGTCAGCTTTACAACTATATTTAAAAGCTCTAGGAGGACCCGAAACAAAAATGATGCTAATTTTATTTCTCAATATTTGAACAGAACTCGTGAGTATAAATTATGTTACAGTAGAAACACAGCTCCCACTGAAAAAATATTCTTTAATAATAAAATGAGGATGAGAGTTGCCAAAAAGGATATGGGTTTGGAAATAGGAGAGACCTATGTCCAGCAGTGGACTACTGTAGTATGATGATGATGATGAACAAAATGAATGCATTTTAGTATTGAGGAATATTGATAGTTGTAATTCCATCCCTCATATTTAAGAAACTACAATTTTTGTTAAGGAGAATGTGTTTAAGTTTGAAACACTTAATACTAGACGTCACCATAGCACACTAAAGACAAAAAAAACACGGTACTGCACTTTTTTCAAAGAGTTGTCTCGGCATGGGTCCAAGAATTTTTAATAAACTACCAAAAACTTTAAAAGGTATGACTAACATAAATCGTTTTAAATCACAACTAAAGAAATTATTGCTTGACAAAGCTTACTATTAAATCAATGAGTTTTAAGATGATAAGAGTATAAAATAAAAAAATATTCAATTGTTAATTTAAATTACCAACATTGTTCCTAAATAATTTGTATGCCATGCAAGGCAAAACATAGTGATACAATTTTTTATACCATGTACCATATTACCTACCTATGTTTCACAAATAAAATACTTTGACTTTGTGTATCTAAAATTAAATTCAGTTTAAAAACATACAATGCTACTTCTTATTCATTATTTGTTCACACTATTTACCAAAAGTACATAATATCGTAATGAAGAAAAACATCAGGCATGGTCTATTAGATATATGTGACATCTAACAACCCGCACTGGGCCCGCATTGCGTTGTTTTGAGCATTGTGAGCATTGTGCTAACTCGCAGTGTTACACGGTTACACTTTAAGCTATTACAATTTCCAGTTTCACACACTACCCATGACATACCACATACTACACACTACAACACAACATACACAACACACCATAAGCATGCAATTAATTAATTGTTATCCATGTTATTTTAATATGTACTATAGCATAAAAATTATTGTCCAAAAAACGGGTGAAGACACTGACTCTTATAACACAGGTACCACCTAGCACGGAAGTCAGGGCTTCAAATTGAGTGTAACTTCTTTTTATGTCAATAAAATGTTATTATTATTATTGTTTAGTTCCAGCTAACCTTGCATTGCATACGTTTTTTGTACAATCAAAAGTGGTTAGTATTCTTACCCTAAGTACGACCCAAAATTTTGTACCATACATGCTTATGCCACAGTCTAAAAATCATACAGTCATCCGACGAAGACATCTAGACAGAGCAATCGTGCGGGGTGTGAGGGGCGAGACGCGGGTAAGCGGCACCCGAGCTGCGAACAAAACGATGTTCGTAGCTCGGTATCTATCATTATGGGCTAACACGTATTTGTTTTTTTATTTGTTTGTTTTATAATTTGATAAGAGTGTCAATTTTGAGTATAA
This sequence comes from Sesamia nonagrioides, assembly GCA_017933935.1. Lineage (NCBI taxonomy): Eukaryota > Metazoa > Arthropoda > Insecta > Lepidoptera > Noctuidae > Sesamia > Sesamia nonagrioides. The sequence goes on along the minus strand of JADWQK010001815.1, from coordinate 141,081 downwards.
TTGGGGTGCTTGTAACGAAGAAGACATCCTTTTTGACATCCAAAATGACGGACGTCATTTTTTATAATCTAATATGGGTGTCAATTAAGTAAATATAATTATGGTGCTTGTTACGAAAAAGCTATCCTTTTTGAAATCTAAGATGGCGGACGCCAATTTGAATGTATATTAATATGATATGGGTGTTAATTTAGAGGTCAATTGGGGTGCTGGTTACGGAAATGCCATCTAAATAACCTAAATCTGTTCGAGTTGTTCCCTTAGTAAAAATAGCAAATTAATTAAATATAATACAGCTATCGATGTTGATCTGCAATAAATAAATAATTTCATAAATATTGTTTATTTGTGACAACCCTGGCCGATGCGTTACTGTCTAGACGATGTCGGCATTTAACACGAGATCAAAGGCGTCGACCTACTGTATGATTTTTATACTGTGCTTATGTTAACTAATATTGGTAATTAAATTTAAATGTTACCGTTTTGTCCTTGAGCATGACGACCCTACAGTTCAGCAAGGCTTCCGCGCCTACATGGGCCGTCACTTGAGTATACTTCTCCTCCTCAAAATATGGACCCCAATGGTGCTCATGGTGATGATCATGAGCATAGCTTTGAAACGGCACATAGGGACGAGGCTCTTCTACCTTATCTGTTGAATAATAAAGTATACCTTCAATGATAAGATTGAGTCTAAGATGAACTTTATTCGTGAGCAAATACGACGACTATTAACTTTAACTGTCTATAATTAAAAATCACATCTTTACTGTTACGTTTTGTCAGTATCATATGACTTTCACATATTGGCAAGGAGTCTGCTCACCAATCAAGTTCCTTGACCATGACATACGAAGATAAAAAAAATGAATGCAGTTAATATTTACTTGGGGTATAATTATAATACTAATGTAATGGAATTGTGCGTGAATGAGCAAAAACGGTGCGCTTAAATATTTAATTAATAACTAAGTTAAGTCAATAACTAAACATACAGGTACACAAGTGAAAATTATACGTAATATTTAAATAAAAATACACTAGTTTAGTTTTTATTTAGTACAAGCCCGTGCACAACGTTGGTAGAATTTTGTTGGTCCTAAAAATATTATGCAAAACGAAACGACCTTTTTCAAAGAGTTGATAGTAAAGTGTTATCTGTTTCAACTTTTGGAATAAATTGTTTTATTACTGCGCTCGAGGTCATTTAGAGCTGAGGGAATGTACATAAATAATTGCGACAAGGGTTGCGGTAGATTATGATTACGATTCTTTTTTTATTGGAATAACTTTCACATGGATAATTCATAACGAACGGTTTTATTTATTTACTTTTTAATCAATGATACAAGTATTAGTAATATTTATCGCATTATAACGTAATTAGAGAACTAATATTTTACATAAAACTAGTGGGTAGGTAGGTACACATACAGCTTTATCTATTTTGTATAAAAAAAAACTTAAGTTAAACGAAATATTTCACAATTTAAATTAAACGGAACGAAATTAAGTTTGCGAAAAGTAATTTTCTTAATCTCCTTTAAATCAGGAAGTATCGCTATTTGCATTTCAATTCTGATAAGGTCATTGTTAGCGTCGTAAAAGAAGAAATGTTTAAAATCTTATATTTTTACGTCTTAAACGTCTTGAATAAAGGAAGCAGATTCATATTTCATAAAGAAATAATATCACGAGCGCCCAAGACTTAGGGTCAGTTCACACAGATACCAGACGCGGCGTGACGCGACTTCATAAAACAGCTCTGTCGTTAATATAATTGATTATAATTGCATGAGTATTGAATTTATCAACGCCACGAAGAGAGATATTATACATTTCGGTGGAAACGCGAAAGCATGTCGTACAACTCACCTCCCAACGCGAGTGAACAAGTGTAGCTTCAAGCTGTCTAAAATACGCTTCTCGGAATATTTACGTCGCGCGTCACCTTATGCAGCTTCAATTAGTTTCTTCAAGTAACTAAGCGTCTCGCAGCGTCGCGTCACGTCTCAGTGTGAAATTACCCTTACTGCGGACGCGAAAATCGATACTTACTCTGTAACAAATGATCGTTCCTGTCAGTCGCTCCTTCACGCTTGATATTTTCGCGTAGTTGCTTGGTGATGTTTTTGAAAATCTCTCTGGACAGGGCGAGACTGTCCTTTTCATCGCTTCGACGTCTTCGAACGACATTTGTTCGATAATCTTCAGGAAAGCGCAACGGTTCTGCACAGATCAATGCCTTGCTTTTAAAAAAGCTTTTTTTTTGTGATATCCAATAGTTTATCGTGTTTATTCCTTCAGCTGGGTGATGCTGTAACTTTTATTGTTTGCCAAAAAAACTGTTTTTTTAGATAACTGCGAAATTGGAATTTCTGGCCCACACATTAACTTATCATGTTAGGAATCAGATTGAATAATGTGAATAGAATTAATTGCTTTACATTACCCACCAATACTTGAAAAAAACATGTATTTTTTTTACTTAAAGGCAACGTTGGATTGACGTCAAATATTTTAATCTTGTGTTTTGAATTTCTAGTCACGACGTACAACTTCCTTTATCAAGAGATTTCATGGACAACTTCGTACAAACGATGAATATCCAAAATGATTTTTAATAAAAACGGTACACTTGAAAAAGATTTCGTCCATCTCCTAAGTTGAATCGTGGACATTTTGCTAAGTATTCTTGAGAGAAAATTCAAACAATTGTTGGTAAGTCGTTCAAAATCTAGCCCAATATAATATTATACTAATAGAAAATAATAATTTTGACTTTATGGATAGTTTAATCTAGTATGTTTAAGAGATAACAATGTTAACATTTGTATTAGTGATAATAGATAATACTTATTAATACATATTACTATGGTGACACATTTTCAATAACTTTTTTCAATTTTCGTTATTTCGATACTTCTTGTGATAGACAAATTAAATACCTAATAAAACTGCATTATTTTAAATTGGCTTGCAGAATTCCATAATCGGCTATCCATTTTAAACACGATAAATAAAAATATTAATTTCATTTTCTTCTGTGGGGCTACCAACCTTATTTTCAAAATCCTTTTTTTTATTATCGTTATAGACGAGGCAGGCATCGATATATAAAAACGAAAAATATACGGAAACAGTTATTTGAGACTGATACTTCAAAAAACAACACTAAGAGCGGTCGTTGACGTCTCAAAAAAGCTACCTAATCTTTATATTCTTTACTCATTGTGTTAAATTATATCAATTGGAAAGTTTAACTAGTCAATTTCAAATAACCATATTATATTTTTATTATGTTTACTTTTTTATAGCCAATTTAAAATAACCATATACTTATGTATTTTTATTATTCTTACTTTTTAACAATTAATTTTAGTTGTAGTTACTTACTATAATTTATATTTAAAATAATTTTAAATAGCACATTATAAGCTTCTACGGTCCAAACTTTGTTTATCTTAGTTTTGAATACCTGTGTGTTTAATTAAGAAGTTTGACTAAGTTTATTATAAAGTTCTGATACCCAATATGTACAAAGATTGATTATATTATTAAAACAGACATATTTATAAACTGAAATGTTATCTTAAAATTAAATAGCTATTCATTATTCAAAATAATTAACTCTTTCTTAATTGTAATGAGGCTAAACGATATGTTCTGGTTGATTTAAATATACCTTTTAAAAACTATGTATAACAGTGAATGTAAGTCACTGAGATGAAAGTACATTAAATATAAGCTTTTTTGATATTGGAATTAGCTACTTAATTAAAAGAATTAGTTTGAATTTTGATGTAAATAATAATATTAGCAATATTCTTTTGTAAGTACGCATGATTGTTGCTATTAAGACTTTGAAGTGGACTACATTTTCATAATATCTATTCAATGATTTATTTAAAAATTAACAAACGGTACATTCAGCTTTTAATAACCCTTCATAAATTTAGTTCGCTTTATTCATCACAATCTATGTAGCGCACCGTTGAATACCCGATAAATATTTTAAAAATTCAAAATTCGATACTGGACTGGATATTGGTTATGCCGACCGTCATACAAACAAAGTATCCATGCACTAGCGGTCCGAGGTCGGTTACGTAATTGCCATTCCGTTCTGTGATTGGCTTTTGTTTAAATTTTTATATAAATTCGCTATTAGTTAATTTGAAAAAGAGTTATTTAGTTTTTTATTGTTAGTTTTAGTGTTGTATATAGGTATGCTATTGCATGCTAGCATGTTTTCTAGAATTTTTATATTTGTTTTGTTGTTTATTTGAGCTAAATGTTTTATGATACTAAGTGCTGAGAATATTAGTTAGTAAAGCAATATTTAGTCTATTTTTCTTAATGATTGTGCTGTTTCAAAGACTTGTTTGGAACACGTCATGCTATCCATTACAAATGTGAATTCTAGGCGTATTCATTATTTATATTATATTTTGAGGTTATTTTATTAATTATAAAAGTGATAAGCATAGTGCTATCTAGATAGACCAGTATATCATAAAGGTAAATCTGTATTTGTCTGAGTGTCTTACCAGATGCAGTATGAATGCAGCATAACGCTAGAAACACGAAGTAGAGGCCGTCCCACTGCATATTAGAGACATCACAGGCGTGGACGCATTACGCTCGCCGATTACCTGAAAGAAAACATAACATTTATTAGTAATTAGTAATAATTAATGAAAATATTAAATCAGACATAATTGTGTTATTACAAATTTATGTGGGATTAGCAAAAAGAGTCGTACTTCTAAATAGAATAGAGAGATACCTTAAATAAAATGACTGAACTTGTGCTCGCAGCTTCACCCGCATGGATTTTTGAAATTATTCCATGGGAACATGCTACCGAAAGAAACATAGGCTATTAACGAAAAAATGATTCCGTTTTTGTGCCTTCCTGTGTGTTAAACGCTTAAATAATTAAGTATATATTACTTCACCATAACAGCTGTCTGTCAGTACAAGTCCCGTCAACACTGGTCCAGCCCCTTCGAAGATTACCCGGAACAAATAGGCGTACAATTTTTTTTTAATTATATAAATACCTACCTAATATATTTTCATAAGCATTTTGTAAAATCTTCATATTTAATTTATATGCATAAATAAAAAACCTATATAAAAGTAAAGACCTATAAAAAAGATCTACATGAAAGTTAGTATCTGGTTCAACTAGAAGCCAGTTGTTAAAAGGACGGAGAGTATTCTGTTTTATTTTATTTCTTTTTTTACATACACAACACTCGCCGGCGACTTTGTCCTCGTGGATTTACCAAAAATACAAAAACACGAGGATAAAGGTCTATGTAACGCCATGTCCATTATCCGCCATCTTGGGTGTTCCTTCAGGTAGGATTTAAAATTGCGACCATGTTGGACACCATGTTTAATATAAATAATTATGTATTAAAATTAATTGTGTATTACATTTTTCAAGCTAATTACATAATTATGCGTACCTATTTTAAATCTCGCGACAAGCTTTTCTATCATATAAATTGTGTTAAGTGTGTCAAGTGTATCAAGCTGGTTCTTAATCTCTCCTTAGTTCCAAGTTCCTACATTATATTCAAACTTTTGCATTTAATTTAAATGAACTTTTTGAAGACACATACAGAATCTTAATACCTAACTTTTCAAAAGTGCAAATATTATTGAGTTCATCACATTTCATGGGATAAATTTCACGCTATTGCTTATTGAGACTAGGAATGGTTGAAAATGGCTTCGAGACGGTTTTAGTTGTATCGAGGACCGTTAGTGTCAAACGGTTTTCGAATTTGAACATTCCAATAACGGGGTAACCTAATATTATATTCGCATTATACACTGTGGTTGAGAGTTTTGCCTGCCTATAAATAGTCGATAATACAGAATTCATAACTTGAGGATATTAAACCCCGACTTATGAATTCTGTGCTGTCGACTGTTTCTGTGTGTTTGTGATTATAAGAACAAGTATTTGTTTGTTATTTTTCTTTATTATCCGAATTAATTAGATTTTTTAATATGATAAGATTATTATGAGTGTTTATTTGCCTTAAACATGGTAAAATGTGTAACATCATTGTCTTATTTAAAAACAATGATTTCAAAATCGTTGTAAGTAGTAACAAAATAATTAAAATTAATAGATATATTTTATATGTTGATTTGAACTATTTATTCGATTAGAATTTCTTTGACATAAGTATAGTCTGAGAGAAGTCAGAATAATTCAAATTAATAGATATATATATATACTTTTTTTTTTACCTATTATAAATCAGCGCTTGACCGCAATCCTGCCTGATGGTAAGCAGTGACGCAATCGTTGATGGTAAAGCACACTAGTTTATTAAGAGCCTATTCACTCTAGCCTTGAAGACACTCAAATTGTAGTCCGACGGAAACACCGCCGTTGGCAAATTGTTCCAGTCCCTCGATGTACGCGGTATAAAGGAAGAGGCGAAACGCTTCGTCCGGATCGATATAGTCGGAGTTTCTGTGCGCAATCGAATCAGAAATGAGGAGTTCGACAGAGGACTTACCGCCGCAACAGCGTAAATCCCCTCTAAAAAAAAGGTCCGGTTACGGTTGTTTCCGGAGGTTCCTGTTCCGTATAAGGCGGGAGGAAACACCTGGGTGTCACCATTGTGTGGAGCATACGGTGGAAGTCTGCCTGGCTTGCGTACAGCACCGCCGTGTCCTCGTAGTGGCGATCTCTCGTGTTCGCCCCTGGTCCAGGCCATGGTCTGGAGCGAGATTGCATGGCAGGCCGTCACCTCCTTTTGCGAAACAGTAATGCTAGCAAAGGTGGAGGCGGAGCGCGTGAGGGAGCGGGAATCCCAGCGCCCTCAAGCCACTAGCCGCCGCAGGAGACGCCCTGGTGGGGAGACAACATCAAGCTCCCGGCCACCTTAAGCGCGGGCCTGCGGGCGGCGAGCAGTGGGCAGCTCGCCGCCCGATAAGGACCAGGCCCGAGTCGACGCCGCGTTGTGTTCCACGCTCGCCTTTAAGAGATGTTAGCAAATCGTGACGGGGTCCACGAAGACCGATGCCTCCTGGGGTTGCGGGTTGGTTAAAAAAGAAACCGTGATCCTGGCCATCGCACAGGCAAGTGAAGAAACACGGGTGGGTTTTAGTCAGTAAAAATCTGAGTCTGAGTCGCCCTTTCGCTGCGCCCAGAGCGGGAGAAGTCATTTGATGATTTCTCATTCCAACAAAAAAAGGAGTTCCGCAGAAGAACCAAAGTCTCATCGAGCCACTAAACTTAAGTGGCAGTGAGGGGGGCACATGGCACGTAGAACCTATGGCCGATGAGCAGTAAAGTTCTGGAGTGGCGACCACGTACCGGAAAACGTAGCGTAGGGAGGACCCCAACAAGGTGGACCGATGACCTGGTGAAGATCGCGGGAAACCGATGGATGCGGGCAGCACAGGAATGCCAGTCATTGTGGAAAGCCATAGAGCCGCACTACTGAACAAGGTCCTCCCTTGTTCATCAGTGGGCCTTTGTGGGCGGAGAAGAAGAAGTTTATACTTACGAGTATTTTGACATATAGTTTATACTAATATCCAAGAAATCCCCAATGTCATAGAATGATCGTTTAGCTATTTACACAGCTTGTTTTTAAACGAATTGAATGAGTGACGTTTTAATCACGTATTTTTGTGAAAGAATATACATAGGTAAGCCCTCTATTTTGTGTAATTTATTTCACCACCAATGCTCTGAAAACGGTGAAGACTAGAAACCAATATATCAGAGACGTGTAACATCAACAGACATCTCGTGGTGGCCTAGTGGTTAAAACACCAGCTTTTCAATTATGGGTGTGCGGGTTCGATTCCAGGTCAGGCAAGGCACCAATGTAACTATTCTAAAGTTGTATGTACTTTTTAATTATATCTTGGATACCAATGACTGATTACAAGGTAAAGGAAAACATCTTGAGGAAACCTGGACTTTAAGTCTGAAATCGCCAACTACGCGCTACACGCTACTAACGCGTGCTAAGCAGTGGGATGATAAAAAAAAAACAGAAATAGGTTGATGATGAAGTAATATCTACCAACCCGCACTGGGCCAGTGAGGTGGATTACGGCCCACTCCCTACCACAGTGATGGTAGCCGAGTCCCATGGAAATATTAACTGTCGCTCGAAATGCTGCGCACTGACCATTAATAAGGCCTGTGGGCTGTGAGCGTTTTGCAGAGCTGCTAAAAGCACAGTTTAAAATCGAATCAGATTCAGTGCCTGTCTTGATTTTTTCACTTCTTAATTTGTCGATTGGTTAAATTATTTCGAAGTGACGATTTATGAAAAATTTATAAAAAATACCATATACAGATATATTGACGTTCGATTCTCTTTTACAAGTCACAAAATTGTGCGAACCTGTAGGCATCTTTACAAGCCAAGACTCAAGATTATCAAGGTAATCCATAAATAAACACATCTCGCAAAATAGTTAACAAACTTAGATTGCCTCAGATATGTTACTTAATTATTTAAATGGACGTAATTGGTTGTGCGTGTTTGTGAATAAGAAATGCTTCCGTCGGTTCCTGCCAAAGTTTCAGGGCTGCGGCTAACATGGTAGCCAGGTTATAAAATTGTTGGAGGGTAATTTTAATTTTATATCACAAGGTATTCTGTGAGGTGTATGAGATATTAAGTAGGCACTCTGTTAGCCGGAGGAGGTAAAGCCACAACTAGCGGTTTGTGTTTAGATAGTGTTGGTTTCGCGAGGTCTGGAGCACTTGCTTCGATATAAGGGATAATGGAGTTTGGTGGCTAGTTGTTACGTAAACGTGTTCTGAATAACCTATAACAGGCTTTGTATTGATCAGAAGACGATGGAATATTTAGAACAAAGTGGTTACATGTAATGGAATTATATGTATATTGGAAACATTTACACAAGTACATAACCATTAAGTACCTAAATCAAAACCTGCCTCTGACTGTAATGTTTATGTCAAACATTTTATTAGGTGGTTTCTAATACATTGAGTCGGTGGTACTAATAAGCAAAGCTATGGCGTTCATTATTACTATTTAAGCCGCGGTTTCACCTGCATAAGTTATTCCTGTTATCCAGAAAAAAAACTATCCCATATGACATTACTGATTATAAACCACATATATGCCAAATTTTATTCAAACCTGTTAAGTAGTTTTTGCGTGAAAGAGTAACAAATATATTTACAAACTTTCACGTTTCTTTCACTAGATGTGCCCTGCGGTGTCACCCACGTAGGTTTCGATTTCGTGGGAAAGTATTTATTTATATATTCTTTATTGTACACCAATCAAATTTTCTCGGTGGTAGGCCATAACCATAGAATAAAGAGGGGAAGTAGGTTATCTGCGACCCAATCCGCGATTTAATTGCCTACTGTCTTAGGGTTGACGACTGTCCGCGCTTCGTCGGTTACGGTTGTCGCCCAAACCGCTAACAAATATTTATAGACTAAGAGCTTATGTTTAAATTATTTGCTTAGTATTTAGTTTACATATACTAGTCAGTTTTTTTTTTGTAATTTTTATTTTTAGTTTTGTACACATAAAGAACCATATTTATTTTTATTTTTAATTAATACAAATATAAATAATACAAACATAACATCTATTGAATCACACATTTAATACAAAATTACAAATTAGCTACAGAAAAATACCTACTTTCTTCGGTTTCGACTATTACGAAACGCGTTGTTATTAAACTTTAATGTGTAATATATCCGTATCCTTGTAAATAACTTTTAGAAATATAATTTGAAAAATATAAGTCTTTTATTTGTTCATAAATAGACATACCAACTTTGCAGTTTATGTGATCATTTTTTAAAAGCTAATGTGCCGAAAAGCCGTGACGCGCGAACCTCGTTCCGTGCTAGCCGCGACTAGCGCAGTCATAGGCACTCTAATATTGTGTTTAGGTGTGCGTGCGGCGACGCATAGATACTATGGCGCAAACATACAAGCCGCGCGCGGTCCGTTTGTATGAAGATAACGTACTTCCCTCTCTTTATTCTATGCCATAACTTCGGCTGCCGGCAGTAGTTACCACCCACCAGATAAAGTCTTGCCGCCAAGCGATTCGTCGTGTTCCGGCATGATGTCTGGTGAAGCCGTACGGAGGACGGGTCTGAGCACTGGTCACGGGTCGACGGGGTGACGGGTGTTGCAATGTATGGCGGGTACGATGCGCCAAATGTTGTTGTGTCGAGAGTTTGGTCGTGGAGAATCTCCAGATCAATCTCCATCTAGCGCAGCTTCATTTGGTTGTGTTGGTATTAGGTTTAACATTGCATCACCTCGCTCAACTGCCGTCATCCTTCCTATTCCTTAGTTTTTTAAGTGAATAGGCTTAATAAACTAGTGCGCTTTACCATCAACGATTGCATCACTGCTTACCATCAGGCGGGATTGCAGTCAAGCACTAGTTTATAATTAATAAAAATAAAAAAATAAATAAAAAAATCACATCCCATGTATTCCTGATTATAAACCATCTATGTCCAAAATTTCACCTAAATATGTTCAGTAGTTTTTGCTCACTAACGTACTATGTTACTAATAAATACGAAAGTTATTATTCTATATTATTACTAGTACGATCTATTTTAGGGATTGTTAAATAACGTTTAAGATATAATTCCTAATGCTACTTTCTAGACATCTTTTCTTTTTTACGAAATTTTCAGCTGTCGCCTACTACTATTTTTTTAAGAATTTGAAACCAAGTTCCAATAAAAGAATAGAGTACTTCCTACTGGTGATAATGATCATGACTATGGTTATGACAAAAGGGAAATAATAAACCAAATGAGAATGTTTTTTTGACATAGGACAGGATAATCAAAAGCGGGTGGTACTAACTGAACGCGAAAAGTGAAAGTCCAGAACCCCATGTCTTTCGTTGACAGCGGCAAGCGAGTTGATTTATTGACTTTTAGAAAAATAACAAGCCGTATGTCATTTTAGTAGGTATCCAATAAAACTGGGATTGTGGATTAATTCCCACAAATCATACAAACACTTTCGTGATACCCATGCAGCGTGACGTGGTGACTTATTGGTTAAAACACCAGCCTCGTATTCAGTAGTATGCAGGTTCGATTCAAGGTCAGGCAAGTACCAATGTAACTTTTTTAAGTTATATGTACGGACGACAGCAGGTCAACCTACCCCAAATTGCCAAATATTCCCAATCAACCTTGAGTCATAATACCTTATCGATAAAGTTGAAAATCCAATAAAGAATTCTGAGACTGTAGTAGCTTGATGTGCTCTCGTCTGTACTTTATAAGTTTATCTCGGACACCAATGACTGAATGAAAAGGCGAAGGAAAACATCCCGAGGAAACCTTTTCTTTATCTAGTCTAATATATATAGCTGAAGAGTTTGGTTGTACGTTTGTGAACGCGCTAATCTCAGGAACTACTGGTCCGATTTGAAAAATTCTTTTTGCGTTGGATAGCCCATTAATCCGGGGAGGTTTTTGAAGCTATATAACATCACGCTGCGACCAATAGGAGCGTAGCATAACTAACTCCACGCGAACGAAGTCGCTGGCGGCCGCTAGTAAATTATAAACTAGCGCTTGTCCGCAATCCCACCTGATGGTAAGCAGTGATGCGATCGTTGAGAGTAAAGCGCGCTAGTTTATTAAGAGCCTATTTACTCTAGCCTTGAAAACACTCAAATTGTAGTGTGACGGAAACACCGTCGCTGACAAATTGTTCCAGTCCTTCGATGTATGTGGTATAAAAGAGGAAGCGAAACGCTTCCTTCGGATCGCAGTGGTGTTAACAACGTAAGGGTGGAAACTCGCCGTACGACGGGTCGTCCGATGGTGGAACGAAGATGGGGGAATTAAATCATGCAATTCCCTTGCACACTCACCAGAATGCATCCTATAGAAGACCGAAAGTTAAGTCTGGGTCGCCAATCAGCCTCTTCGCACACCTCTCCACTGAATCTAAAGCAGCCAGGTGACATTTCGCAGCACCAGCCCAAACGTGGCTGCAGTACTGGACTTTAAAGTCTGACATCGCCAACCCACATTGAGCAAGAGTGGTGATTACGCTCACTCCTTCCTTTGAGAGAAGACCTGTGCCCAACAGTGGGACGATAAAAAGCTTGATGATGATACAAACAGTGTAGCATTGAATCACAAATTCGAAAGGAAAATAAAAACAGTTGCCTTTGTAAATTACAAAGAACAAGGCATGCATGACACAACTCATACAACCCAGTTAAAGGAAGTAAACTCATTTACAATTCTTAAAGAATTCAGCAAAGCAATCAGTTTGCGAAGTCGGCACAAAAGTTCAAAGTCTTACTTTAAGATAGATAACCTAACATGAAGACTTTCTTTGAGCGAAGTACTTCGAAAAGAACGAGGTTATACTTTATATCTTATTTCATATTCTGTTTCTTAATGTTGTTTTAAAAATGTAAGTTATTATTTGATCTTTTTTGACTTGCTGAATAAATTTGAGTAGAATCAATCGTACCAGCCAATTTAATTAATTCAGTATAATTTTTTTCTAACTTCTTTGATAAGTACGATATACATATGTATTTAATTAAATAAACAATTCACTTTGTCTCTAAAAGAAGAATAAATTACTGTTTCTGTGTTCAATTTGAATTTTAAGAGATCATTTTGTCTTTTGAGAGAGGTTTGTTGTCATAAAAAAGATCCAGAAAAATATACAAGATAACACTAAAATAACAAAATGTTTTCCTAACTTAACTATCGGCTGATAATTTAGCCACTAGAGTGCCGGCATTACTACGTCGCATGGCCTCTTAGCCTCTGGCCAATGCAGAAGGCAGCCTTTGGGACATGGGAAGAGTTGTAATGTACATCGAAAACTTATATAATTCCAAAAAAAAACTTATTCTGACATTTCATTACAGAGTCAACCAGACGTTTTATAATTAACTTGACAAGTAGTACTCAGATACTACCACCCTGGGCACGCCTCAATAGCGGCGGTAGCTTTGAGGAGTAGCTAGAGAGGCGCCACGGCGCCCTCACCTTCCGCGTGACGCAGGTCCTCACCGGACGCGGTTGTTTCCGGAGGTTCCTGTTCCAGATAAAGCGGGAGGAAACGCCAGGGTGTCACCATTGTGTGGATCGCTCTGAGGATTCGGTGGAGCATATGGTGGAGGTCTGCCCAGCTTGGGCAGAGTACCGCCATGTCCTCGTGGCGGCGATCGGCGGCAATCTCTCGCGTCCGACCCTGGTCCAGGCCATGTTCCGGAGCGAGAGTGCATGGCAGGCCATCACCTCCTTCTGCGAAGCATTGATGCTGGCAAAGGAAGAGGCGGAGCACGTGAGGGAGCGGGAGGCCCAGCGCCCTCACGTCACTAGCCACCGCAGGAGACGCTCTGGTCGGGAGACAACAGCAAGCTCCCGGCCACAAAGGCGAGGGCCTGCGGCAGTGAGCAGTAGGCAGCTCGTCGCCCGGTAAGGACCAAGCCCGAGTCGACGGCACGTTGTGCTTCACGCGCGCTCGTCAAATCTGACACGCAAGTCACGCAAGTCTGACACGCCCCTCCGCTCCGCCCAGAGCGGGGGAAGTCATTTGATGATTTCCCATCCCTAACAAAAAAAAAAAAGCTAAATAGTAGTAATCCTTGTTAAATCCTTCGGGGGAAAAGCTATGAGGTTCCGAGGTTAATTGTCACTAATGAAATATAAGTACTTTTCTATCATACCGAACATAACAAGCTTGCTTAACGGATGAGAGTAGATACTCTTATCCGTTAAGCAAGCTTGTTATATAATTATTTTCTGTTAAGAAAATAAAAAATGCTCTTTTTATAAAACAATGACTACTGCAGAATGGAAAGGTTTACGTTAACAACTAAAACACGACTCTTATTTTTGATGAAATAATGTTTACATAACAACTGGACTTTTATTTATTTTATTTTAATATTTATGTGCACACAACAAAATACATAAGGATAAGACAAAATTAAGATCTGAGTACAAAGGTGCTGCTTATTTTTTAAGAAATTTCTTCTAGCTGACCTGCGAAAGGAGAAGTATAACGGAAACTTATACAATAGTGTGTAAGACAAGGAGGAAATAAAATATGAATATGATAAGTATCAAAGTAAAATTATTAATAATCCAATAAACATAAGTAATAATAATCCAATAACTTAAATTAATACAAAATATATTATAATGTATATACATATAATAAACAAATTCTCACAGTATAGAAGAAAGGGAATGCTCTTTACGAATACCGGAAATAATTTTATGCGCTTTGATAAAATTAATAAACATAATATTTACTAATTATAATTAATAAAATGATATTTCACTCGCACTCTGAAGTATTTAGGTAGATACTACTAAAATATTACTTGAAAAACTTTTTGAGGCAATCCTTATCCTAATATACTAATATCATAAATCGGAAAGTGAGTTTGTTAATTTGTTTGTTCCGCTTTCACACCGTAACTACTGAAACGATTACTTTGAAATTTTGCAGACGTAAAGTTACAAGTCTGGATTAAATAATAGAGTACTTTTTAACACGAAAAAAATTGATATTCTCGAGGGAAAATTAAAATATTTTTAGCTTCACACCAGTTCGGTGATAGGTGGCGCTGTATGTCGTTTAAAACAATTTATTATATTGCAAACGAACATGCACATGTAAACTTAGAAGATAAATGATACGATAACTAATCATCGAAAATGAGGAATCTAAAAAGCGCGAATTAACCGAATTCCATGCGGGCGAAGCCGCGGACGGAAAGCCAGCAGAAGTACTATTTGAAGAATACCTTAGGAATAATGTAACGAACATTATATGCGAGTAGTTCATAAGATATGTATATTGTCATTTTTCTTTGCCAGAACGTGAGACGTAGACGAAACACAGAGATTTTTCCGAAATTATAAGATTTACTACAAAGATAGGCCTGTTTGTTTCCCACGAAACTTTGCTGGATTTTTCCTGTATTCAAAGCTTAAATGCAAATAAAGAATTTTTATTTTCGTTAACACAGGTGTGAAGAAATATGAACAGGGCATAGAAAAAATTGCTGATCAAACAACGTATACTGAATTGATTCTTGGATCATGAAGAATACACTTTTTAAAATGGTTTTCTGGAGTGTCGTTAAGATCCCTTCCTTATAAGTAGACTTTCCTATAAAAAATATCGTCGAGGAATGCTTATGCATAAGTAAATTTCCACAAAATACTATTCTTATAATATCAAATTGCTTAAGTGATATCTATAATATTTATAAAAGTACTGGTGTACTGGGAATTTCTTGTACCTACAACATGGCTCGAGATAATAGGTGACTCTTTCAGATGCTAATATATATTTTGCCAATGTTTTTATAACAACATCCCAGGCCTAGTTCGAGATCTAATCGTCAATTAATTCAAATTATTCATTAAATTCAAGTTGTGCCAGACAGCCTTTTTATCTTTAAAGATTGTATCGAAGACAAAAAGGCTTGGTTAGCTGCTCAATTTCACAAATTGTTTGTTTTTTTTTTTTAATTAAATTTTAACATTAATATAATGAAATTCGCCTACTTTGTAAATTGTTTTATGATTTTTATTAATGTGAGTGAGAACCACGGCGGGTTGAGTACTTAATTTATGTGGTCTATCCAAAAGTTCTTTCGTCGGTCGAATGTCGTTTCGTCGTTGGTATTGTTCATTGAATCGTCAAGATACTTTAGTTTTGAGTTAAGCTGCATGATTTCTGACAAATCGTGCAACCATTTGCACCACCCCAAAAGAACTACATGTATTGAAGGGACCTGGCCAGTTAGGCCAGGTCCTGGTCAGTCCTTCAATATAAGTGGTATTTTTCTCCAATCAAAATTCAAATTCGAGATAAATATTTGAAGTAATCCAATTTTCTAAGCACTTCTGAAATGTCAAAGTGTCTAACAGTCAGAAAAATTAGATACTTATGCTTGCAGATGCCAAAGCTTTGATATTTATGGTGAAGAAAGGACAATAAACTCCACTCCTTTTAATCATAACATTATTACAAAATATTTGATTACATCGTTCATGTGTCATTAAATAAACAGTGGCAAGTAAAAGAAGATCAATCCCCAATTAACTAAGGCGCTCATTCACTAACATGACATAAGGAACAGCTCCATTTAGATCAATCATTTTAAAAGGATCATAATGATCAGGCGCAGAGATTAGAGTGAGCATAACATACTCTCAACAGCCAGAGCACATTCAATGAAAGACGTACCCAGTAAATGGTAGTTTAACATCAAATACAGCTCACAATATAATTGCACAGCACACCTATTCAATTATACACTAATAAGAAATGGAGAACAACGGTGGCCCTATAGTGTCAGCTGTGACTGACAAATTGTAGGTCGTAGGTTCGTACCCTGTCAAGAGCTTTACTTTGTGTAAATATTTCATCACCCCTGCCCTCAAAACAGTGAAGGAAAACATGTTCAGGAAACATAACAACCAAACAACCTAACCCGCACGGGGCCAGCGTGGTAAATTACGGCCCACTCCCTCTCGGAGAGGAGGCCTGTGTCTTAACAGTGGGGAAATTATAGGCTGATTATTATTATGTATAAAGGAATTGAATCTAGAATAATATAGTTTGTTTTCAATGATGAGCAGCTCCAACAATGTTTTCGTATGTTAATTAGTTTATGAGCCCCTGTGGAACAGGGCACCAGCGTTGAGCTCAGCATTTTTATCAGCGATGACAAAAGACCATCTCAGATATAATAATCACTACATTATTATAAAACAGTCGCTTTCACTTTCCTATGTCCATTTGTATGATTAAATCCTTAAAACTTCGCAACAGATTTTGATACGGTTTTTTGTAATAGATAGAGTGGTTAACGAGAAAGGATTATAATGTATAATAACATCCATTAATTATTGAAGAAATACTATTTTCTTTGAGGTTTATAATATGATGTCATAAATAATTACATTAGAAGAAATACTATTTCCTTTGAGGTTTATAATATGATGTCATAAATAATTACATTTTTTCCGCGTTTGCAGTGAAACGCAGGCAAAACCCTTCTAGATTTATCAAAATTCTTAACTAAATATACTTTGAAAAGGTCTACAGAATAGTCCGCGATAGCATATGTGTATCTCTTACGGATATCCCACAATTACATTTTTTGACATTTACTTTACGACAAATATGTATTGGCTAATTTCGAAGCGATTTTAACCAATACACCATTAATCCTTATCGAATTTAATACTTTGAATACATTTTTGATTTAATATAGATCTATAGCGCCCTTTACAGCATATTATATAATTGTTTTTTTTATATATATATATATTATAAACCAGTGCTTGACTGCAATCCCGCCTGATGGTAAGCAGTGCACAAGAGCCTATTCACTCTAGCCTTGAAGACACTCAAATTGTATTCCGACGGAAACACCGCCGCTGGCAAGTTGTTCCAGTCCCTTGATGTACGCAGTATAAAGGAGGAGGCGAAACGCTTCGTCCGGATCGTAGAAGTGTTAACAACGTAAGGGTGGAAACTCGCCGTACGACGGGTCGTCCGATGGTGGAACGGAGATGGGGGAATTAAATTCCCTGGCACACTCCCTAAAATGCATCCTAGAACGAAATTAATATTTTCGAAGATATTACAGATTTAATACTTGCGGGGCGTCGCATTTGAAATGGCGGCGCGCGGGCCACTATGTTTGTTATACGTTTACAGTTTTTCTGTAGTGTATTTAGTATCAGCATTGCACCCATGCGAAGCCAGGGCGGGTCGCTAGTAATATTTTTTTTTATTTGAACAGTTAAATAGGACACATTCAAATTTTCTTAATTTTTACTGAAGGCATCTGTGCCTGAACTAGATAAAGAATATCTTATCATCGACATCGATCGATTATTACAAGAATTTGCCTAGAGTTATATCGTGTTTCTTCTCAGATTCGTAAGATACGTATTTAGTTTCTTCTTAAATATGATTGAAGACCAAAAGTATTTGTACAAAACTACTTACAAAAATGAAATCATTTATCAAAGGTGGATAATCTACATAGTAGAGATGAAAGGTCCGCATGGAAAGTAAAACAGCGACTAATCCCGGTAACTACGCATTATAATGCCGTATAGTAATACGCATTAACCTGCCCTTTGCCGGTCCTTGAAGCCCACGAGGTAACTTTAATACCTTTATTTATTCAGGAAAATCGTAATAAAATACCAAGAATCGCTGACGGAGAGACGCGAGACGGAGAGGAATATACTTTAAAAGGTTTTATGTTATTTCATATCTCGCACTGATGTAAATATTGGTTTATTATAATAATATATATGCATAGCTTGAACCTGTTCTATTATTTAATGATGAATGTCTGTATAACCTAAATTATAACTTATTGATTACCATTCAAGCCATAAGTTGATGGTTACTGTTTAGTCTAAAGGCTAGTCAGTTAAGTCAACGGCTAAAATCACGCCCTTATTACCCCTGATATACAAAGGCATACAGACCTATGTAATATGAGTACTTCGCATATATCACCAGCTTTGTTAAGTCCTATATATTAGGGGGGCCGACAATTTCCATGGACTGGGCATACTGAGAAATTCCCTAGAGAACCCAGAACCTCAGATCTTATTCGATTCGATGCATATACATAACAGAATACTTAATATCTGAATATCTCAAGATTAAGCGATACCGCTAACATTTTATCTAAACTTCACTATAGCTTTCTCTTAGCTTGTGCTAATCGTTATGTCCTTGAGACAGTTTCATTCAAGCTTGTGGGGCGGTGGCAACTATATTTAACGTCTTCCCATATGACCGACGTCTTCGGTGACTAGCTAAAATAAAAAGACAGTTTTACCGAATAAGCAGCATCAGAATAAAATACAAGTTTATCTGAATATTTTATGATCATGCCCATTTCCTATGCTTCATTATTAACCCATTCCTGGGACATAGGTCTCCTCTCGGTGAGAGGGAGTTCGCCAAACCGCGCCGGTTTACTACTAGTTTTTAGATTTCACATGTCTTCGAAGTTTTAGTTTTAGGACATATATTTCTATACTAGCGCTGTGGTAATCTTTATGTCCCTCATCCTAGTTCGCCTCATGGTGGTATATCGTTCGTCCTAACTGCCAGCCGAGTGGCACCGAAGTGGTTACCGAAGCCTACATTTCAAATAAAAAAAAAAAACAATTCTATTTTAGGTCGTTATGATTATATCCTAGCAGTAATATTTCTATAGTCACTTATAAATTGACATGGGTGACAGAAAACAAACGGGAACAAGGGTATGATGGCGGCAGTGGACACAGTATGGCCTTTCCCTGAATATGTAATTTGATTTTATTTGACGGTGAAGGTCAATGTAGAATTTCTTTTTTTTTTTTTTGTAAAAACGCCAATAACTTGCTCTTTGTGTTATTAATAGATCTTACTATTCGCCCTTTGAAGGAAATTTTCAGTGAATACAAGTTCTTTTGAAGCTACTTCATTACAGGTCGATCTTTAAATATAAAGACAACCTTAAGGACTGGGGAAATAACTTGAATTAATTAAATATCTACTCTTTAATACACACATCAAAAGTGTCTAGGGATCAACATATATTTTTGCAATAACTTTTCTCCTGATTGATATTAATTAAAATTTTCTTTAAGGATTCATCAAATAAAGTGTTTTCGTTTGTCACAGTAACGATAAACCAAGTCACCTTTGCATTAATAAAGAAATTTGCCATTTTCCTAATAAAGGGATATTTGACATTTGAACCACTAACACAAAAGTTCGAAAAAAAGACTGAAATAACAGTTTTCTCTAAAATTTTATTGGGTAACTTAAACAATTAATAATCCGTGTTTCTACCGCGAACACTAACAACACAAGAACATCGGTTTGGCATACTCAAAATGAGTTCATCCAAATCACGCTGTGGAATGGCCGCCCATGTTCGTTGCAACAACAAAAAAAGGTCTTCTTGCGACTGGATACCCTCCATATTCGGCAGAGCTCTTCTCTGTAGCATATCCCATGCATGCTCAATCGGGTTCAAGTCTGGCGACTGAGCAGGCCAGGGCAGGACATTGATGTTAGCTGCGGCGAGAGTCTGTCTTACAACTCTTGCGGTGTGCGGTCGTGCATTATCATGCATTAACTGAAATAAGGGACCGATTTGCACTTGTAGAGGAACGATGACGTCTGATACAATCGTTTCAGCATAAATTTGAGCGTTGAGGTTGCCTCTGATCCAAATCAACTCAGTTCTTCCGCCGATCCAAATACCCGCCCATACCATGATGGTTCCACCACTATAAGGATGGACTTCCTGGCAGGATTTTAATCGCTGTTGGCGTCCAGGGGTTCTCCAGTGTCGTATACGTCTTGTATCCGGTCTCATACCAAAACGAGACTCATCAGAAAAGCACACGAAACGCCATTGTTCTTCTGCCCAATTTCTGTGTTCAAGAGCCCATTGATATCGAATCCTACGATTGTGCATTGCTATAGGTGGTACCCGTAGCGGTCTTCGGGAATGAAGGTTCACTTCATGCAAGCGGTTTCTGACTGTTTGGTCGCTAATTAAGTTCCCTGAAGAGTGATGAAGCCTCACGGCTAACATCATGGCGGTTATTGTTGGAGCTCTTCGAGTTAAGATTTGAATGTATCGGTCTTGTCTCCGTGTGGTGCAGCGATACCGTCCTCCATGGCGCTCAGCCACGGTACCAGTGCTTCGGTAACGTGTCCAAAGTCGACTGATAACACTCTGACTTGTATTCAGAGCTAAAGCCACAGTACGTTGCCGGGAACCAGCTTCTATCATTCCCACGGCTCTGAGCATTTCTTCCCTGCTTAAATGACGTCGCCGCTCCATAATAACGTTGGTTTTAATCAGTAGTAGGGAAACAGTAGCACTAATAATGTCTTCAATGCGTTGTATGTTTTTATAGGGAAAATATTGACAGCTGATTTTCATCTTTTACTCGAATTTGATTCACAGTTCCTGATTCAAATTATGAAATGCACCAAAAAGGATCCATATAAATTTATAAAATCATAAATTTATTACAAAGCCACATCTCAATCTCAAGAAATCCGCATAAAAATGCTTGATCCCTAGACACTTTTGATGTGTGTAGTTAAACACATAAATTACAGATAAATACATACATTTTATCAAGGGGCTATAATTGCTTAGAGTGGTCTTTGTTTTTATAAGCGCGTTGTGTTCCACGCGCGCTTCAGAGATGACAGTGACGGGGTCCACAAGGACCGATCTGCCAGGCCGTGAGTTCTTAGAAAGAGATACTGTGGCAAGGGCAAGTGAAGGAACACTAGTGGGTTTACAGTAATGCACGCCTTTCTGTTCGGTTCAGGGGGAGAGGTCATTTGATGAGTTCTCATTTAAAAAAACGCCTCAAAAGAACCAAGACACAAATGAATGCGTTTAGTTTCGGTGAACAGTTCAATCTTGTACAATTCATGTTGTAAAATGTTATAAAGTTCCGCCTAACAAGAGCTTCAGTAATAAGCCTTGACGTTGTCATAATTTGCGAGCTTTACAGAAACTTTAAATAAATAAATAATTAAAGGAATACTCTAAAATATATTGTTGCTTAGTAGAGTAGAAGCCTACCAAAGGAAGCCTTTGAGCAACGAGAGATTTCTAAACAAGTAAAAAGGAATAATTTTATAAATTTTTATTATTCCTTTCAACTAAAATATTGTTCATGTAATAAAAATGAATAGTTGACACTTACCTTCATATTAATCGGTGATTAAATGGCGTGAAATAAAATAGAAAGAAGCTTAAATCAAATAACATGCTTTCAAATAATAACACGTGTTGAACAATTCTCGGTTAGGCCATAACATTGGCTGCCGGCAGAAGTTACCACCACCAGACAAAGTCTTGCCGCCAAGCGATTCGTCGTGTTCCGGCATGATGTCTGGTGAAGCTTACAGAGGACGGATCTGAGCAGTTGTGTTGCGTGTGTGTGCGGGTACGCGCCAAATGTTGTTGTGTCGGGAGTCTGGTCGTATTCTCAGATCAATCTCCCTAGCGCAGCATCGTTTGGTCGTGTTGGTATGGGTTTAACAATGCATCACCTCGCTCAACTGCCGTCATCCTTCCTATTCCTAAGTTTTTAAGTGAATAGGCTTAATAAACTAGTGCGCTTTACCATCAACGATTGCATCACTGCTTACCATCAGGCGGGATTGCAGTCAAGCACTAGTTTATAATTATTTAAAAAAAATATGTTAATACCTGAAGGTAAAGTTACTAACATTTTAACCACATAATACGTTTATGAACTCTTTAGTAAACACCACCAAACTCGTTATCGAATTTGATTGAGTTATAGGTAATTCATACAATATACCTACTTTATGAATTACGGGTGAGTTTTCTTTCACTCCAGTGAACTTCTATATGGCTATTTTGATACAAGGACAGAGGCCTTCAGAATAGGAAATAGCGTTATTTTGACATTTTTGCAAATAATTATAATATAAGCTTCTTTAATTACATATTATTACTAATTGCTACAGCCAATTTTAACTGTTGTTATTCTTGACATTTTATATGGAAAAAGGTTCTAGAAGGATATGGATATACGATATACGAATCGATTCCGTTGCTATTTCTGAACAAAGAATAAATAACGTTGTATATTTAACCTAAACTTATTAGTGGTGTTCTTCAATAAGGTTAAGTGTAGTACTCGCAACCTGTGGGCGTGCATGTTCAGACGACAGCATATCAGGCTAATACATTTTGCCAGGTTCTTCATTATAATTTCAACAATATCTCTAATGCAATAAGGCTGAAGGTTGATTGGGAATATTTGACAGTTTTGGGATAGCTTGACCTACTGTCTTCCGTAAAAATGAGGGTAATTCTCGTAATTTTAAGATCATTAATAGTATCAAACTCTCAGAAAATACTTTTAATTTTCTTACATTTTTACAAATTTTGACATTTTATATCACCGAAATGAGATCATACCAGAGTTTTAAAGTTTAAAACTAAAAGTATTAGCCTTCTGATGGTAAGGATATAAATCAAACCTAATATGTAAGGAAAAGGCGTGTGAGCCTATGCATGTGGTTAAGTATAACATACATTCCTGGAATACCAAAAAATCAAAATCAAACGTCATTTATTTAAATAAGGCTGAAAATCAGCACTTTTTGAACGTTAATATTACATAAGACAGTCCCCCCAAACGCCCGCCCTTCGCCACTTCCTAGTGCTTTTGCAACGATGCCGTATTGCGTGAATAAGTGATGAAAAGATTCTCACTTGTTTAATACGTAAATCCTTTACTGTGTAAAAGTTTCAAACAAATTCATTGTGTTCTAACATTGTTTGAATATACGAACCATGATGGAATATCGAAAAGTTTTCTACAAAAAGACCTCGACAATGATACATCGTGTTTCAAATCTGATGTTTTTTTAATAAAGTCTTGAAATTAATTAAAATGTACTTTAATTAATTTCACTGACTTTTTGTCAGTTCTGATCTATGGTTAACGGTAATGTTCAGAATTGTGGGTTTTACGCCATCGTTTTAACTGACCTTTTCCTTTTTATTATGATCAGCTTCAATCTAACCAGATGAGATGAAAGCCAATATTATAAGATGGAGCGACTGTCTATCTGACCTCAACAATCTACTATTAAGTAATACGATACTCCTAGGTATGATTTGTTGCAGACTTTCGGACTTCTGACTACACGAAGCGAATGTTAAAGATCTTACGAATGACAGAAGAAATAAACAGCTTAATGTGCTTTCCGAGGCACGTGTATAGGTTTTTTTTATAATTATAAACTAGTACTTGACTGCAATCCTGCCTGATGGTAAGCAGTGATGCAATCATTTACACGTTCGTCGTAATCGTTTTTCACTTTAAAAACTTAGGAATAGGAAGGATGACGAAGTTGAGCGAGGTGATGCAATGTTAAACCCAAGACCAACACGACCAAACGATGCTGCGCTAGAGGGCGATTGATCTGAAGACTCCACGGCCAAACTCCCGACACAACAACATTTGGCGCATCGTACTCGGCACACATCGCAACACAACTGTTCAGACCCGTCCTCCGTACAGCTTCACCAGACGGTTCTATAGTACGATTGTAAATTATGATTTAAATTACTATGGCATCCATAGTAATTTAAATATAATATAATCCATTTAGGCTTCAGAAATAATATTAAACAAAAACAATGTAAACAATAGCTCCTGATGTTTTTGACGTTAAATTTTAATTCCGTAATTCGCTTTTCCAAAGTCTTTGAAGAATACCTTGCTTATTTTAGATGAAAGGAATAAATCAACATAATTACGTGTAAAACACGACAATATTAGGTACGAAAGATTATTGTATACTTCAACATAACACGTGTTTATTTTAAAATTGATTGAAATAAATGGCGTAGTTATAGTTTTATATTGCCATACCCGGCAATATACTTACTGGTTTGCTTACTATAATTACTTTTTTCCTACTCTAGTAGGAACAAATAGTTAAAGATAAATTGACACGGTTGGCGCAGTGGCTGGCCAATCGACTGCTGCGCTGCGCGTCGCGGTTTCGATTCAAATCAAATCAAAATCGTTTATTTCAAATTAACCATCACTTGCAGTGCTGCCAATAAAATCACGATTCCCCGCGTCAGTGTTGTCAATTCCCCGAAATTCCCCGCTTGTTTCGATTAATTCCCCACATATTCTCTCGAATTTATATTTTTGAAATAAAAACACTGTTTTATGCAAAAATTATTTAATACTATTGCTTATTTATATGAGTACGTTAAATATTTGGTGGCCTTTATTTTATTTGGAATTTTATATTGAATATTATTATATTGTACTTAATATTTATGCCATACTGCTGTAATCATAGGTAAACCAGGTTCAAATTTTAAAATATTCCCTGCTTTAGCTATACCTTGTTTGTTATGCATTATCGCAGCAATGGTGTCATTGTTGAAGCTCCCACGGTGCTGTTTTTTAATATTATTTAAGTTGCTGAAAATCCTCCACAGACGCGTTTGAAAAAGGCGAAGCATGATTGGCTCTTGTTCGTCACAGTCCCGGTTCGCATTAGAGAGCCGCGGCGAGCCAGGTTTGAATCCCACATACGTTTACTTTGCCTTTGCGATTTTCGAAAATGTATATTTTAACTTTCGATCCAGCCGCCCTTGTTGTCCTCTCTAGCGACGCCCTAAGCCGAGGTTCGTAAAATTTACGGGGGTGCCCTTAGTGCGTAGTCGCCTAATTTTAATTTAGTTTTAAGTGCTCTGGCTGGAGGCTTTAATTTTAATTAAAGCATCCACAGGGAAAGTCCGATTAAGTAGTTACGGTCTCTTATTAGCCACCTTACGATGCCATCCCAAAAACCCAAAAAAAAAGTTTGAAAAAGGTAATATTAATAGAAGACCTATTACTTTTTTTTTTTAATTTTTAAACAAAACTTCTACCAGCCTTTATTTTAGGTTAAAAACCTAGGCCAGTACTCAACGAGTGGTAGTGATTCTAAACCTAAGCCCTTAAATTTCAACAATGCATGTTCGCCATTCGTTGTCAACAGTTTGTTGATCAACATATTTTTTTATAATGAAACGTGTAAAAAACTCCATACAGAGTTTTAATGTTGAAAAGCCTGGGCGTCAGAGGGTTTGACGACAGAAATTAATTCAAACAAAGGATCGCTAAAGTCAAACCTTTAAAATGTCTGCCGTTAGTTCGATATAGAATGCTAAACAGGATTTATAAATGCATCCAAATAAGTACTAGAAATAGTTTGATCCTTGCGTATATTGTTAACACTTTCATTTGCTGTCATACCAAGATATATTTCTCGCAAGGGAAAGACCTTCACTCGGCGCGTGCTTATCGCACAGTAAGCCTTCCAGTTGTACGTAGTACTTATTACTTCCATGGTTGAGAAATACAAAATGGTGTAGAAATGACAGTTGAGCAGGCATTCTTAGTTGTAAAATATTAGGTACCCAACATAAAATAATTTTAGCCGAATTAAGTCTGATTCCCCCGAAATTCCCCGATTTATGTCATTCCCCGAGCTCTCCCCGCGCTCACCCTCAATTCCCCGCAAATCGGGGATTTTCCCGCGATTGGCAGCGCTGATCACTTGGTACTTTTGAATAGTCAATGTCGGTCAGTCAAAGAAAAGTGAGTTTCTAAATTGCACGTTCCAAAGCGTAGATCTCTATGGAGAAGAACGTGCAAAAACCCATGGACACTCTTTAAAATCATAATAATATAATTATATGGGTTACATTTCTCGTTACATATTTATGTTGCTTCTATCATGTGAGCACAATGTAAAATTAATTAAAACATAAAAATAAATTAAGCCCACTGGCAGCTAAGAGATGACCAGTCTCCACTGACGGCCCCGTTCACGAACACGAGCAGATTCACGCACGGATCAAATATTTGTATTGCCTACAGGTAATTGCTCCGGACTTGGTTATTTGTGTAAGTGAAAACAAAACGTTTAAAAAATATTTTCGAGTTTTAGTACAAACCTACTTACTGCAAAAAAAACAACGGGAATGCCAGCAGAAGTGAAACTTGAATGTTAATTAGGTACATTAATTTAAGAGCATAAAAAGTAGTGTCAGCTATGTGGTAAAATACAATATTGTAATGGTAGCGTGGAATAAAACCAACGATGATTACAGATAGGGGTTTATTCACTTTACTTCAAACACTTGACAGATTTTAGCAAACAAAGTTACACTGAGGCGAAACCTATTTGTGGTTCTAGGGATGGACTGCGGGCAATCCTATCCCTCTTACCTCCTAGCTAGGCAATTCCTGAGGGAGACGGTGCCTCCGCTCAGGTCAAGCTTATGACTTATGACAACAGTGGTGACTGCGGGGCTATCGACCACTGCGCCTCCTAAGTAGCGAGTGATCGGTCCTTTTTTTGATATGGCATCTCGTAGCCTTGAGAGATCGTGACTACTTAACCGCCGATCGGTCCTCCATGAGTGACCGATTATATAGTCGGTTGACGACAGTAGTGTGTGTCTTCATCATCTTATGCTTGTATGCGGTTGTAAGTATCATCTTAAGACGTTGCATGATAGATGTCGTTAGTAGTCTGTTGTGATTTACTCAGGTGGCATAGTGTTGTGTACACAATCAGCTAGATGGCGTAAGTAGTCGTGTTATAATAATTTATTGTGCTATGGTACACAAATATGAAAATTTTATTAACAGCAGAAGCATTTTCGTCGCGCAGTAGAGAGAGGAAGATTTTACTTCATCTCCATCACGCCGACGGTCAACTCTTACGAAATTTCGATCAGGTGACATGTTCTGACGAGAAGTTTTCACTCTATAAAATATGAATAAAAATCGGTAAACTCTGATAAGGCCAACAAAATATAAAATGTTTCACTGGTCTCACACTGGAGTTGGTATTAGTGTTCAGTAACAGGAATTAATTGGACTAAACTAGAAAAAACAGAGATTATAAAATATAGCAATCTTTACTGAACATTTATTTTAGTCCGTTACCCCTGCTCGGGCTAGTAAGGAATCAATCCGGTCGGAGCAGAGGCTATGGTAGAGCGTACGAGTGCTGCACTTCAGGCAGTCTCCGAATGGGGCAAAGACAATCTTGTAGTATTCAATGCCGCCAAAACACAAGCGTGTCTTTTTACCGCCAAAGGAGTCCGTTCACCTTGCCTTCTACTTTTTGCAGAATGTATCCTTGAGTGCACCGATCGCCTTCAGCTTTGGGTGTTCGAATTTCCTCGAACCTCAACACTGGGCGGTTCATTGAGTCCATGGCCAAGGTGGCTGCCAGTAAACTTTGCGTCACTGGCAAGGTCCAGCGGTACTCTCCACAAGGCTTCTAATGTTGTACAAAGCACAGGTCCGCTAGTGTGTGGAGTACTGCGGCACATTTGGGATGGTGCTGCGAAATGTCACCTGGTTACTTTGGATTCAGTAGCGAGGCGTGCAAAGAGGCTGATTGGGGACCCAGATTTAACTCGAAATGGTCTCAAAGCCTGCAGCACAGGCGTAGAGTAGCCAGTCTTTTGGTCTTCTATAGGATGCATTCTGGTGGGTGTGCAAGGTAATTGCATGATTTAATTCCCCATCTCCGTTCCACCATCGGACGACCCGTCGTACGGCGTTTCCACCCCTCACGTTGTTACCACCACTACGATCCGGACGAAGCGTTTTGCTTCCTGTTTTATGCCCGCGTACATCGAGGGACTGGAACAATTTGCCAGCGGCAGTGATTCCGTCACACTACAATTTGAGTATCTTCGCTGCTAGAGTGAATAGGTCTTAATAAACTAGCGCGCTTTACCACGACGATTTTGCATTGTTAAAGCATTATCAGGCGGGATTGCGGTCAAGCGTTGCTTATGACCCAGCACTGGACCGCAATCCCCTGATAACCAGGATGCGCGAAAAAAACCCTAGTCGAGAGACATCGAACTCCCGCCATCGTAGGCGATGAGCAGTGGGGCCGCTCGCTGCCCGGTAAGGAACGATCCGGGTCGACGGCGCGTTGTGATCCAAGCACGCCTCAAAGAGACATCAGCACATCATGACGGGTTCTCTCCTATACCTGCCAGGGCCGCGGGTTATTCGTATGTGATACCGTGACCCCTGGCGCACAGGTTTTAGTGAGTAAAGTCTGACACTCCTTTCGCTCCACCCAAAGTGGGAGAGGTAATTTAAAAAAAATTGTTTGTTCGATCCTACTCGATATAATGGTTGCTTAAATTGCTCGTATATTCAAATCTCAACAATAACTGTCATTCTTATACCCGTATTCATAAACATTAGATACTATGAGACCCCACACTACACGCGGAAGGGTTCCAAAAAATCTATTCATACTCAATATTATTTGTGTGGTGATCGGCACTATGTCCCTTAATGTTTATGAATTCAAAAGGCTTGTCATATGGAATGAGAAACGATTTTCTGTAAAGTATTGCAACTTTAATTAAACAAGTTTTGTTCCTGAAACGGGTATTAGAATGTTGTGTAAAATTTCTATAACGCCGCAAATTGAAGTAGGAAGCGTGTGAATATAAAATATATTTTGTAAATAACTTCTTAATCCTTTCTAAACGATATACAGTATGTTAAATAACAGAGGGCGTTCCTTAAACTCGTTAATATATATCATTAATAGATTAAAATAAAAATATCAGCATGAAAATAATCATAAAAATCCGAAAAAAAAAATATTCTAATTGGAAAATAAATTTGAAACCTCCTGTTTTAAATCAAAATAGTAGCGTAGTATCATAAACAAATTGCGACCTTGCCGTCTTCAAGTCTGCGTGTACAGTGTGTTTCTTTTTATGTCAATTTAAATTTTTATTGAATATTTTCTTATTGGAACAATTTAAAAAAAATTGTTTTCGAATGGAAATATTTTTTTGTTAGCATGTATGTATGCTATACTATTTCGGGTTAACGGGAACGCCCTGTTAGTTAACATACTGTATATATCGATATGTATATAAAAATAGAAAGAAGCTCAATCAAATAACATGTTTCAACTTACACAACTTGTTTTGAACAATTTTCTCGGTGGTAGGCCAAACATCGGCTGCCGGTAAAACATACCACCCACCCGACAAAGTCTTGCCGCCAAGCGATTCGTCGTCGTTGCGGCATAATGTCTGATGAAGCCGTATGGAGAGCAGGTCTGAGCAGTTGTGTTGCGATGTGTGCGGAGTACGATGCGCCAAATGCTGTTGTGTTGGGAGTTTGGTCGTGGAGGGTCTCCAGATCAATGTCCCTATGGCGCAGCATCGTTGGTCGTGTTGCTGGGTTTAACATTGCATCACCTCGCCCAACTGCCGTCTTTTCCTAGTTTCTTTCCTCTTTTCACTCAATTTTCTTGAGTAAATAGGCTCTTAATAAACTAGCCTGCTTTACCATCAACAATTGCATCACTACTTACCATCAGTACGGCCAAGCAATCCATACTTACTAATATTATAAATGCGAAAATAACTCTGTCCGTCTGTATGTTTGTTACGCTTTCCGCTTAAACCTCAACCGATTTTGATGAAATTTGGCACAGACAATCTTTAGAACCTGAGATAGGACATAGCCTACCTTTTATTGAAAAAATGATATTCCCTCGAGGGAAACTAAAAGCGCGATATAACCGAACTCGGCGGAAAGCTAGTAGTCTATAGTTATAAAAAAAAGTGTCGTTGGTTTTTTTTAATGTCTGTCCTTATTATACTCGTTTATACGTGTTCTGTGTATTGATGATGTGCTTGGGATACAAATATTTGTGGTCGTTTTTGGGCTCGCAATTTCAATTCTATCTGTCAATTTTATATTGTAATGATATTTATGAAATTTCCTGTGAAAAGGTCAAACGCCTGTCAATTGGTGTATTTGAATACCTGTCAGCAGTCGGAAAGTGAATTTTCCGAAAACAAAGCTTTAAGGAAATATCACGATCAAAATAGAATAGAATATTTCCATTTAATTCCGGCCTTAGTAAAGGGGGAGCATTGTAAGCAACACATTGATTTACTTCATGAAGTATTAATAATTATTACAACAACATTTACAAAAGCATGTCTATAAAAACTGAAGATACAGATATTTTATTAGGAAAAACAAAAATTTGTACATTACGTGATAAATTTAGGTATACAGTGCTTTAAACAAATGTACAATCTACTATGTTTCTCAGGTAACTTATGTTTTAAGATACAGAGTTGGAAAGATAATAAATGGATACAATAGTGTTCTTTAACCTAGGTTTTATTTATATAGAGCAACTCTTTGAGACATCATTTGTTTTTAAACTTATTTTAGTTAAGGCAAATATATCTACACTAGCTGCGCCACGTGGTTTCACCCGCATAGGTTTCGATATGTTTATTTTATATGCTCCGCTCCTATTTGTCGCAGCGTGTTATCTAGCCTTCTTCGATTAATGGGCTATCCAATGCAAAAACGAATGTTTGAAATCGGGCCAGTAGTTCCTGAGCTTAGCGTTCGAAATAAACAAGAACTTCAGCTGTATATATTAGTATAGAGTAGATTAATAAAATGAGTGTTTTAGTTCTCTACTGTCTTCCAAAGCGGGGCACTCTCACCCGCGTTAGTATGACTTGAAGCTACGGCAAAGAGGATAAGAGCGCCCCTTTCGTCTCAGAACACACCTGGAGACTTCTGTAGAAATAATATAAAAAAGATTAACTTTTCTTATCATATTTATGTTGTAAATTAGCTGCGCCCCAGGTTTTATTTGTGTAAGTTTTGCCCTGTGGGAACATCGCGATAACGCAAACTATGTATTATTCCGTTATAAACCATTTGTGTCCGAAATTCCAGCCGAATCTGTCCAGTAGTTTTTGCATAAACAGTAACAACATCCATCCATCCTCACAAACTTTCGCTTTTATAATACTAATTAGATAAATTTGTGAGGGCTTCCAATGAACAACGTTATTTTTAAACTTATTTTCTCCCACATTAAGCCCATAAAGGTGCAGTCTCTGTCATATTGTAAGCGCAGTTTCATATACCAAGTGGTGCTGACAATACGACAATAAATTAAACATCGTGTACCTCAACACATTTCAATCTACCCATAAAAAATCATATAAATATATCAATTAGATTAGTCACAGGAAATCATATTTAATTTTTTCACATTTTCTACATGATGGTAAGAAAGTGCTTACAGGTTAATGACCGCCGCATCCAGCGGTACTAAACTTTAATAGTAATGGCGCGAAAAGCAACTCGATACACGCCCGCGCTGTCGCCCGCTGATCGGAGGCCATTGAAGCAATATTTTAAAGGATATCCTATTCCGTTTGCAATTTTATGTTTTTATTTTTATGCTAGGTTTTTTCTATGATTCAGGATTATTCCTATGAACCAGCATAATCTGTGTTTTCATTTATTGTCTTATTGTCAGCACCACTCTGTATACAGTAGACTTGACATGAGAGACAAATTAGATGCGGAAGCGAAGGTTGCTTATTGACACCTCCTTTACCTCCACCCTCCCTCTTTTTTTAATTTATTTTTATTTGTGATGGGACATCATCCAATGACCTCTCCTGCTCTAGGCTAAGCGGCAGGCGTGTCAGACTTTACTGACTAAACCCACCCGTGTTTCTTCACTTGCCCAGTTCAGGCCAGGGCCACGGCTTTTTAACCAACCCGCAACCCTGACCCAGGAGACCTCCACCCTCAATTAGTTGTAGTTATTAAAGTGAAAGCTTTTTAGCGATGTGGAGCATTTTTATTCATCATCATCATTAATCTGTTTATCGTCCTACTGCAGGGCACAGGTCTCCTCTCATACAGAGAAGAATTGAGCATAATCACCACGCTTGGTCAATGCGGGTTGGCGATTTCAGACGTTTTCCTTCGCCATTTCAACATTTTCTCTTCAGCATTTTATTGGATAGGAAAAAGCATTGAATTTGCGTGAGCGTGACCGACCCGATACCGTGATCGCTTACAGCTAGATATACAGTATGTTAAATAACAGGTGGCGTTCCCTTTAAACTCGTTAATATATATCATTAATAGATTAAAATAAAAATATCAGCATAGAAAAAAAGCATAAAAAAATCTGAATAAAAAATTTAATTGAAATAAATTTGAAACCTCCTGTTTTAAATCAAAATAGTATTTTCATATTGGAAAAAATTTAAAACATTTTGTTTTCGAATGGAAATATTTTTTTAGCATGTATGTATGCTATACTATTTCGGGTTAACGGGAACGCCTCTGTTAGTTAACATACTGTATATATGTATACTGTGTATGTAAAGTATATACAATGGTATAGATTGCGTCACTGGTATGTTATTGTTCTTTTGAAGGAAATTCAGATTTCCTTTTTCACTCTCGTCGGTCAACAATGCTACGATTGCCTTTTTTTTTATTCCAGACTCTGTGAGCATGAATGAAAAAGTAATTACTTTCTTTTGAATAAATAAATCGTCCCTTGTAAAATAATTCATCGTATAGCTCAATGCCTTATTATGTCTACTTGACTTGTGTTACTCTAAATGTCCTTCCAGTAAATGAATTAAGCATAATCAAATGATAATAATTATCAAGTACGTTTATTATTTAGTACGTTTATTTTTTATTTTCTTGGAAAATGATGAAGCATTATCGGATCATAGTAACTCGATACATGAACTTGAATAAACAAATTCTGCCTGATAATGCTCAAGCAATATTAGGTTTATTATTTTTCTTACCTATGCATATACTAAAAAGTAAAGTCAATTCTATTTATTTGTACATTATCAGAACTAAAAACGAATTATCCTTATATATTTATATGTAATCTGTATTAATCGCCAACCCGCATTGAGCAAGCGTGGTGATTACGGTCAATCCTTCTCTGTATGAGAAGAGACCTGTGCCCAGTGGGACAATAAAAAAGGTTGAGGATGAATCTGTGTTACAGCGTAGTAATATGTGTGTTATGACGTGAATATTAGAGTGTGTCGTTTTAGGTCAACTTTTTGTCAATTTACTTTTTAAAATAAAGGTTCAATAATTTAGGTGTTATAACGTTGGAACATTTATGAATACCCGCCTGACTAAGCAATTAAAGTGTCCAGAGTGAGTAAATAGGTTCTTAATAAACTTAACTAGCGCATTTTACCAACAATTAATCACTGTTTACCATCAGGCGGAAACGGGACCAAATACGTTTATAATGTAAAAAAAATACAGCTATATTGTTTAAGTCACAACCAGTATGAGTCTCTGTATGAGAGGGAGACCTGTGCCCAGCAGTGGGACTTGATAAAAAGGTTGATGATGATGATGATCTGACGAGGTTGGAATTTGTCCTAAGGGAATATTACTCCAGGGATAAAAGAATCTTTCCTGTTTACTATTAGCTTTATTGTTAGCTTTGACATAGTCAGCAAAAGATTTTCACCTGTCACAAAAAAAAAAACGGTTAACAACCTCACGACAAGCTGCTTTTACAACTACGATGAGATGCCACAAAGAAAATGTACTATTTAAAATATTCAAGTTTCTTGCAATACTACAACATCATCATTTCTTCAACGTCTTCGAGACGAGAGTTCTGGACCTCGATGTCTGAAGAAGATTGATGAATGGATCAAATAATCTTTCTAATAACAAATGACAGGCAAAGTTGTGAAATCTGCGAAACTTGTACTAAAACTTTTTGAATGAATTTATCGCTCAATCGGTGTAAACTTTTGTACTTACGTAAAGTAAAGGGCACTAAGGTTATGGCTTTATATAGATGATTAAAAATGACTTGTGTGCTGATTTGTGTAAATGATATATCATTTCAATAAAACAAAAATATTTTTATTTCTAAAAACCATATACAGTATGTTAACTAACAGAGGGCGTTCCCGTTAACCCGAAATAGTATAGCATATATACATGCTAGCTAAAAAAAATATTTCCATTCGAAAACAAAAGAAACACACTGTACACGCGAACGTGAAAGACGGCAACGTCGCAATTTATTTATACATGACGACTACTATTTTGATTTATAACAGGAGGTTTCAAATTTATTTCCAATTAGATTTTTTTTTTTATTCGGATTTTTTTATGCTTATTTTTCTATGCTGATATTTTTATTTTAATCTATTAATGATATATATTAACGAGTTTAAGGGAACGCCCTCTGTTATTTAACATACTGTATGGTTTTGGAAATAAAATATTTTTTAATAACAACATTTCATTTGTTTATTTTAAATTCTAGCTTTTATCTGAGGAGGTAAATAGGTTTTTAATAAACTAGCACATTTTACCATCAACGATTGTATCACTGTTTACCATCAGGCGGAATCGGGACCAAGCACATGTTTAAAATGTTAAAAAAAATACAGCTATATTGTTTAAGTCACAACCAGTCCTTCTCTGTATGAGAGGAGACCTGTGCCCAGCAGTGAGACGATAAAAAGGTTGATGATGATGATGATCTGACGAGGTTGGAATTTGTCCTAAGGGAACATACTCCAGGGATAAAAAGAATCTTTCCCGTTTATTACAGGTACCTCCTCCAGGGTCCTTGTACCTAATTGGTTCCAAATCTGTTCGGCCGTTTTTATGTTTGATGTTGTGATTTAATGTCGGTTGTTTCAATGGTTAATATAACATACTTATGATAAATAAAACCAATTATTTTCTAATTGTAATTTAAAACAACCATTTTTTAGTTCGCCCGTGTGGTACCGGGCCTAGAATTGTACCAACCCATATCCTCCCGTGGGTGTCGTAAGAGGCGACTAAGGGAAATCACCAGGGAAGCGGGCAGCAGCGCTTCTTCTGTATAATATCAAATCACTGCGATCCCCAACTCGCCTGCCAAGCGTGGGGATTATGGCAAACCCCCCCAATGATGCACACGATACAGCCCAGGCCCCTAGTCCCCGGCAGCTTCGCTATTCCAGTCTACGGTAGCGGACTCGGTTACGGCGGAGCAAGGGGTGCTAAGAATCTCCGGCAGAGGTCCGGCTACCATCACAAACGACGACCTTTGGCCCTGGCAACATTTAACACGCGCACACTACGGACCGATGAGAAGATTGTCGAACTGGAGGAAGAACTGAGCCGGTTGCGCTTGGACATTGTGGGGTTATCTGAAGTCCGAAGAGAGGGAGAGGACTCGATAATCCTGAAGTCTGGCAACCTGCTCTATTTCCGGGAAGGCGACCAGCTGTCCCAGGGTGGTGTCGGGTTTATTGTCCACAAGTCCCTCGTAAACAACGTGGTTAAAGTCGGGAGCCTTTCGACTCGGGTGGCGTACCTTGTACTGAGAATAACAAAACGATATTCGTTAAAGGTTATACAGGTCTACGCCCCGACGTCTAAACACTCTGACGATGAGGTGGAGGCTATGTATGAGGACGTCAGTAGAGCCATACATTCCTCCAAAACCCACTACACCGTTGTCATGGGGGACTTAAACGCAAAACTGGGCATGCGAGACACGGACGAGACGAAAGTGGGGCAATTTGGAGTTGGAAATCGGAATCCCAGAGGTCAGATGCTAATGGATTTCATGGAAAGGGAAGGACTCTTTGCGATGAACTCTTTTTTCAGGAAACCATTGCACCGCAAGTGGACCTGGCTCAGCCCCGATGGTCAGACCAAAAACGAGATAGACTTCATAATGTCAACGAGAAGGCAAGTGATCAACGATGTCTCCGTGATCCATGCGGTAAAAACCGGGAGTGATCACCGTATTGTTAGAGGCATCTTGAACCTCAACATTCGACTCGAACGCTCTCGACTTATGAAGTCTACGTTCCGTCCAGCGTCAACACAACTCCAAAACCCCGAGAGCTTTCAGATCGAACTACAAAACCGCTTCGAATGCCTCGGTGAATGCGTAGATGTGGACGACTACAACAGGTTTGTGGAAACTCTCCAAACGGAAGGGTCTAAGTTCTA
This sequence comes from Sesamia nonagrioides, assembly GCA_017933935.1. Classification (NCBI taxonomy): domain Eukaryota; kingdom Metazoa; phylum Arthropoda; class Insecta; order Lepidoptera; family Noctuidae; genus Sesamia; species Sesamia nonagrioides. The sequence goes on along the minus strand of JADWQK010001815.1, from coordinate 104,528 downwards.
CAAAACCCTCCGTTCAAAAAGACAGAAGAAGATCTCCGGTCCCACCCGCCGGCTAATGGAAGAAAGACGGGAGGTGATCTTAAAATCCCCTGATGACGCTTCGCGCATCAGATGCCTTAACAGACAGATCTCAAAGTCTCTGACTCGCGATATACGCCAATTTAATACAAATTGTAATAAAGAGGCTATCGAGCGGAACAAAGGCTCCAAAGTGTTCGCACGAGAATTGTCTGTTGGACAGAGTCTACTTGCGAAGCTGAAGACTGGGGATGGTAGGATCGTCACTTCCAAGCCCGAGCTTTTGGGTGAGATGGAGAAATTTTACGGAGAGTTATACACATCAACACACGCACCTGTTGTAAGCCTGGCTAATGATCCTAGAGCCAGACTAACCCGACACTACACCGACGATATCCCGGACGTCAGCCTGTACGAGATTGGTATGGCCCTGAAACAGCTCAAGAACGATAAGGCGGCTGGAGATGATGGAATTACAGCTGAGCTTCTGAAAGCGGGTGGCAAACCGGTTCTTAAAGCGTTTCAGAAGCTATTTAATTCCGTCATTCTTAAAGGCGAAACGCCTAAGGCGTGGCACAGGAGCGTGGTGGTTTTGTTTTTCAAAAAAGGTGACAATACCCTCCTGAAAACTACAGACCGATATCCCTCCTGAGCCATGTCTACAAGCTGTTTTCTAGGGTCATCACGAATCGTCTCGCTCGCAGGTTCGACGACTTCCAGCCTCCCGAACAAGCAGGCTTCCGAAAAGGTTTTAGCACCATAGACCACATTCATACGCTGCGGCAAGTTATACAGAAGTCCGAGGAGTATAACAAACCACTATGCTTGGCGTTTGTGGACTATGAGAAGACCTTCGATTCGATTGAGACTTGGGCGGTGCTACAGTCTCTCCAGCGGTGCCAAATTGACCATCGATACATTGAGGTGATAAAGTGTTTGTACAAAAACGCCACCATGTTGTAACGTTGTGATTATTTCTTATTTTATTTATTATTTTTTGCCTTTACTAAGCATAGGGAAACGCACCTTTTTGTGGTCTATGGTTATTGATACTAATTGTCTATTACTATTTGTTTTGCTTGATCTGTGACATTTTATTGTCGTTTTGACGTTTCAGTGTGACAGTTTTTTGTCAAATTCCCAAGTTTGTGAGGAGTATTGTTTTGTAATGTTTGCATTGCATGGTTTTTTTTGTATATCAACAACGTAATGGTCGCTGCTTTCATTGTGAAAATGAATTGTCGTATTTTTTTCATTAAGGGATTTTTGTAGACCAAGTTATATTTTCATTGGATTTCTGCAGATTGGAATCTTGTAAGCGGGGAAATCTCCCACCGTTCAAAGGGGTAATTTGGTTTCGGGTGTTTGGCACCGAGAGAGATTCTTCACAGCAAAAGAAGAAGGAGGCGAAAATACCTGTGGAGTCACGTAGCGATCGGAAAAAAGGCTTTTCGATGTCGATAGATCTTACCGGCAGGGCGTCGGGCAGACGGCCTGGACGGGCTTAAAGAAAATAAAGGCTTCTGACACGGTGTGCTGATTTTGGGACAATCGCGGCCGTGTGGACCAGCCAGCAAGCAGCACTAGGCCCAAGCAATCCTGTGCATGTGGCTGGGTCTCCCAGGCGGAGAATTTTTCTATTGGAGCGCCACCTGGGCGTGTCTTTTTTATTTTTGTCCTAATCTTCTACCTTCAACCCCGTTGGTTTGGAGAGGCAGGACACATGGTTTCAAGGACAAAGAAGGCCAGGAACTTCCAAGGATGTGTCGCAAGTACCCTCTTATCTCAATTTAAATAACATTCTTGTACCCGTAGAAAACTCATTTACTATTATATTACCGGTGGTGACCTTTTGTGACCTTTTGTGACTTTTTCTGATATATAATTTTCCCCATTTTTGGATTTGTATAATTCTGTAGTCATAGTGGATGAAATCCACAGCCTGAGTAAGCTGAGCTAGAGTTAGTGGGCAATCTGCTAGGCTACTGTTGCGCGTGAAACCTGGACGCTCCAACAGACCACTCTTTGAGCCGCTAGGATTGACCCAACCTTATTGAGGTTAACAATAAAGCTATATTGTTTATTTACATTTAATAAGAGTTAAAGATAGTTTCCTGTTGTTACATGTAAAAGCTTGTAATTAAAACATAGTAGTCCAACAAACTATCATTTTTTTATTTTCACACCCGATTAGCCGAACCTCTACTTTTCTCTTTTTTTGTCAGGGAGTAAAACCCGGGCAACCTAGAATTTTACACCTGACAAATGGCGCCCAATTTATATTTATTTTCATGGGGAATTTGGCTGATTGGGTAAAGGTCACCACTGGAGAATTTTTTTTTTTTTCTTCTAAAAAACTTGTAACTTTAAATTTTGAAGTATTACTTTAATTTTATAAGTGTGAATTAGCCCTGTATCAGTATTAATCAGTGATAAGTGCATTCCTTTTCTTCCCAAAAAACATTGTTGTAATTATTTTTCAAATTTCACATAATTTTACTTAGTGACAGTTGAACAATCACATGTCAGTTTGAGGGTATGTTGCATCATGCTTTTAAATTTTTAGTGTTTATTTGTATTTATTTTGCATCCTTAAGCAGGATTATAATATTTTACATGTGACTGTGCCAATTTATTGTGGTTTTTCCAAATATTTTATGGAATTTTAGTGAAATTTAACTTTGACAAATTATATCTGCGGGATCACACTGTGAAAACTTATTTTGAATTATTTTGGTGTATTGCTGTACTGAGTACCACTTTTAGTGATTGTAATTGATATAAATACTGTGCCTGGTTGTGCCTAAGCATAATTTTGTAGAAATTTTGGAGATTTTACATTTTTTATTTTTTTTTAACAATACCTTACATTGTGTCAATTTCATAACTTCATTCAAGAATTTAAGTAAATTTAAGCAAATTTAAGTAAATAACTGTAAGTCACCACTGTTAATTCGCGTTTTAGAGTCTGTTTGATTTCCTTTTTACACATTTTTAGCTACAAATAGTAACTTTTCACATCAACATGGACCGCAATATACAATTTCACTCCCTCTTGAAGGATGAGCTTATATATGAGGTTTCTATTCGTTCTGAGACTCCTGCTAGTACTGTGGAAGCCCTGCGCAAACAACTTCGTGGCTTATTGTTAGAATGTCCTGCAGAGGCAGTTTTGGAAACTGAATTTACACCGGAATCAGAACTTAGAATTATTCAGGAAAAGCTGAAGGAACTTGGTGTGGCTGTTGACAGGTACACTAGGTTGAAGGACAGGTACTCGCAGAACCGAAGCCGAGCTTTGGGCAGCCACTTGTACCATAGGATCATCAGAATTCAGTCTGATGATCCCGCTATCCTGACTATAAAAACAGAGCTTAGCGACAAGCTGGAGGTGCTCCTGGGTAAGGTGGAGGTAGCTAGTACTCCTGCTCCTCATGAAGTCAACCCTTTCTTTGCTCCTAAGGAAATATCTGTAGAATGCTCCGGTGATAAAAATGTTTCGAAGTGGAACTTAAAGTTCAACGGCATTACTGACCCACGGTCTTTCTTGGAACGGGTCGATGAGTTGCAACGGTCCTATGGTGTCTCGGATATTAAGTTGTTTAATTCTGCTGCTCAATTATTTACGGAGCAAGCTTTGCTTTGGTACAGGGGTATCAGGGATCAAGTTTTTTGTTGGTCTCAGCTTAAGGAGATTTTATTGGAGGAGTTTGGCCCAGTGGACCATGATTATAGGTTGCTTGGGGAAATTAGATCTCGTACACAGGGAGCGGACGAACCAGTCCATATTTATTTTTCAATCATGACATGTATGTTTGCTCGTCTCAAAAACCCACTGAGCGAGGACAGTAAATTAGAGATTTTGTTACATAATATTAGGCCTCAATTTTCACAACAGCTAGCGTTAGTGCAGGTAACTTCAATCGCCCAACTTAAAGAACAGTGCCGGAAGTTGGAAGCCGCGCGTCAGCGGGCTGATCTGTTTGTGGAGCCGTCGAGGCCCAGCTCTAGTATGCTTGGCACGGACTTCGCTTACAAGGGCAAGTCTCATAAGCCTGTTCAGGCGGTGGCTGCCTCGACGATAAACGCGGCCGGGTCGGCCGGTTGTCCGTGTGCTGACACTTATAGCAAGGGTAGGCAGTTTAGGAAAACCGCAAAGCCCATTTGTTTCAAATGTGGAAAAACTGACCACAACTTTTCAAAGTGCAACGGCGTGCCGGAAGGGGGTGCTGTAAAGTGTTTTGGCTGTGGGAAAGTAGGTGTTTTGCGGAAACACTGTACTAACTGCAAAAATGTAAAGAAATCTGACAAAGTGTCTAATAAAAATTCAAAAAACTTGTAAGGTTGAATCGCGGCAATTTAAATAATGATTCTAGGTCTAAATTTTATAATTTTGGTTCCATTGCCACGGTTCTGTTTGCTCCTAGTAAAGATGATATTAGACCTCATCTAAAATTTCAAGTAAATGATTTTGAGATCTTTGGATTATTGGACTCAGGTGCAGCCATTTCAATTTTGGGAAATAATTCACACTTAGATTTTGTCAAGTTTGGTTTTGACTTTCAAGAGAATAATAATAGTACAAAATGTCATGTTGCAAATGGTGTAGAGGTACAGACGATAGGGTTTATTTTTGTTCCGGTTACTTTTAATAATATTACACATGTTATTAAGTTTTTGTAATACCCAACATAGTTTCTCATGTTATATTAGGGGTAGATTTTTGGCATGCCTTTCGTCTAGCACCAGAAATATTTGACAACATTGACTACAGAGTTTCACCGGTAGATTACTTTAAACACTCAGTAAATTCAGACCGCATTAGTACAATTCAATCGTATGAACATTTAACAGTGGCACAAAAGGAGTTAGCTGATGCGATGGTTGAACAATTTAAGAATGTTTCTTTTGAAGAAAAGGGTTTAGGTAGGACTACCCTGATCGAACATGTCATCGATACTGGTGATGCACCACCAATTAAAACGAAACAATATCCTCTCTCGCCGGAAAAGAGAGCATTCTTAAGCCAGGAACTGGATAGAATGTTAGCATTAGATGTAGTTACTCCTAGTGAGAGTCCGTGGAACAATCCAGCCTTGCTTGTCAAGAAATCAAACGGAGATTGGCGGTTTTGTTTAGATTGTAGGAAGTTGAATTCGGTAACCAAAGGGGATTCTTATTCAATTCCATACATACCCCAGATTCTTGACAGCCTAAAGGAGGCCAAATACCTGTCTTCCATCGATTTATCTTCATCTTTTTGGCAAATTCCACTGAGTAAAGACTCGCAAGAGAGGACTAGCTTCACAATTCCTGGCAGAGGGTTGTTCAAATTTAAGGTTATGCCATTCGGACTTTGTGGCGCGCCTGCTCGTCAGCAGCGCCTTATGGATCGATTGTTCGACCATAACTTAACGAGCGATATTGTAAATGGCATGGTATTCTGTTTTATCGATGACATAGTAATATGTAGTTCAGATTTTAACACGCACATGGTTCTGTTAAAACGAGTGTTGGACAAACTGAAAATGGCCAACCTCACTATAAATTTCAGCAAGTCGAAATTCTTTCGACAGTCGCTAAAGTACCTTGGTTACGTCGTAGACGAGTTCGGGTTGCGTACTGATCCTGAAAAGGTATCGGCCATTTTGAATTTTCCCACTCCAACAACTGCGCGGGATGTAAAAGTATTTTTGGGTACATGCTCGTGGTACCGTCGTTTCATAAGAAATTTTTCAACAATCGCAGCTCCTTTAAACAGGTTGACAGCAAAGGGTAAAAAGGCACCACCTTTCCAGTGGTCAGAGGAAGCCGAGACCGCCTTTATTACATTAAAGAACGCCTTGGTTACTGCCCCAGTCTTAGCTGTCCCTGATTTTGACAAACCGTTCACGGTTCATTGTGACGCTTCAGCGTATGGTTTAGGTGGTATGTTGTCCCAAACAATAGACGGGTACGAACACCCGATTGCATATGTTAGCCGTTCGCTGAACAAAGCGGAACGGAATTATAGTGCTACCGAACGGGAGGCACTGGCGGTTATTTTTGCGGTAGAGAAATTTCAAGCCTATTTAGGTTCCCGACCTTTCAAGGTGGTGACGGATCACTCATCGCTGAAGTGGTTCATGAACTTGGAGAATCCAACCGGAAGACTTGCTCGTTGGGGTTGCCGACTGTCTCAATTTGAGTTTGAAATTGAGCACAGGAAGGGCTCTGACAACGTCGTTCCGGATGCATTGTCCAGGCTTATGAAACTAGAAGCGGTGAATGATTCCGACAACATAGAGAAAGATGAATGGTATGACAGGACCTTTAATAGTTGTAAAGCCTTTCCTAAAAACTTTCCTAATTTCTGTGTCAAGGACGGGAAGCTCTATCGTTACTGCAAGAGCAAGTATAATTTACTGAGTGAGTTTGATTGGAAGGAAGTGGTAAAGAAGGGTGATCGGCTGGAAGTTATTAGGGCAAACCATTGTGAAGCTACTGCCGCGCACTTGGGGGTGTTTAAGACGCACAGACGGCTGTGCTTAACGTATTTTTGGCCAGGCATGCATAAGGATGTCGTGGAGTTCATTAAAAATTGTGACGTCTGTGCCGCCTATAAACATTCTACAAAGGCTACACCAGGCTTAATGGGTCAACCAAAGGTTTGCCATAGACCTTTCCAGGTAGTGTCCATAGATTTGGTAGGTCCTTTACCACGTTCCCGAGCAGGATTTACGTTTTTGTTAGTCGTAACATGTTGCTTTTCAAAGTATACCTTATTGTTTCCATTGCGTCGTGCAACCAGTGCTCTTGTGGCAAAACATTTTGAACGGGATGTTATTTTAGCTCACGGTGTCCCTGAAACCGTAATTGCAGATAACGGAGTGCAATTCACGGGATCGGAATTCCGGAATCTACTGAAACGTTACAACATTCCCAAAATACATTATTGCCCACGTTATACGCCGCAGGTTAATCTGGTAGAACGGTATAACAAGACAGTTATGACGGCCGTAGCTTCCTACGTGGAAGAAAACCATAGGAACTGGGATGAGCAACTGCACCGTATTCAGTTTGCTATAAACAGTGCAGTAAATGAGTCCACTGGGTTTTCTCCTTTCTTTTTAGTACATGGTAGGGAACCGGTCGTAAACGGGTCCTTCTACAGAGATACTGAGGCGGAGTATGAAGTGGCCATGCCTCGCGACGAATACGCTGGGGAATTAGGTTGTTTGAAGGACATTTTTGGTCAGGTTAGGTTGCATTTGTTAAGGGCACATGAGGCTAATTCTAAATATTATAATTTACGCCGTAGACCGGCTAAGTTTTCAGTAGGGGATATTGTTTGGAAGCGCTGCTATACGCAAAGTGATGCAGCTAAGTTTAAAATGGCTAAGTTAGCACCCAAGTACGAGAAGTGCAGGGTAAAGGCCGTTTTGTCGCCCTTAGTTTACGAATTGGAAAGACTAGATGGCCATCCCATTGGGTCATGGCATATTAAAGACTTGAAGAGTCACTAGTTTTTTTTCAGCGTTTTGATGATCTGACAGCAGCCGCATTGTAGTGTCGAAGTGATACAGCTGTGTGTCTGTATTCCGTGGACGCACGACCCGCCGTTATCTCGCGAGCTCGTCGTGCCGCCACGGTTTACGAACCGCCGGTTGTTCACGGAGATGACTGCATACGTTGTGGAGTTTAAATGGTTGACATTTAAACGCCGTTTTGGTAGGTGTATTGAATGGTTTTATTCCGACTCATTACTCTGTATGAATGATGAAGGAAGAATGAAGGAATGAAAGGTAAATTCACTAAGCGCTTAGTGTTAATAAAGACGAAGGATATAAGGATATATGAATGTTAGTAAAAGAGAGGATTCGCGTGGAACGTATGGCTGTCTGTCTAACATATCATGAGTATGGTTGTTGAGGAACCAGTCTTGTTTCCTACGTTTTTTTTATTACCGGATCCGGGTTGTTTTATTTATTTGGGGTTTTACGTAGGATCAAGATATATTGTATTTTCAGTATTACTGAATTGTTGTTATCACTGTATCAGTGGATCGAAAGAACGCGTCCGATTTTTTTAATTTTGGTTCCGTCAACGTTTTTTTTTTCCCTTACCACATTTTGAATTTCCGGATTGTCCTTGAAACCAGGTGGAGGTCGTGCTGCTCGAAACACATGCACGCGTATTCGAGAGAGTATATGCGACGTTTTTTTGTTTCGCTTTGCCGAATATTTTTTTAGTTTTCCTCATGGGATTATTGCCCTAATGAGAAATTGCTTCCCCATGCTGGCCTGGGGACAAAAGAAAATCTTAGAATGTGTCAGCTGCATCTCTTTCCGTGCAGATCGTAAGAGGCGATCGAGGGATATGGGCCGAGGAAGGAAGCTTGGTGTTGGGTTTAGTGTTTTTTTTTAATGGTTTCTTCCTTGATCAAACAAGCTCAGGGTTTTGTTTTGTTCTGTTTATTTTTTTTTGGTTGGACTACTCATTGTTATGACCAATACTTATCATTAATTATCCATTAACTTCGTTTATTTAGTTCGCTGAGGGCAGCGAGCGGTTCTCCTTGGTCGAACCTTTTCCTAGGAGGGGAGGTATTGTAACGTTGTGATTATTTCTTATTTTATTTATTATTTTTTGCCTTTACTAAGCATAGGGAAACGCACCTTTTTGTGGTCTATGGTTATTGATACTAATTGTCTATTACTATTTGTTTTGCTTGATCTGTGACATTTTATTGTCGTTTTGACGTTTCAGTGTGACAGTTTTTTGTCAAATTCCCAAGTTTGTGAGGAGTATTGTTTTGTAATGTTTGCATTGCATGGTTTTTTTTGTATATCAACAACGTAATGGTCGCTGCTTTCATTGTGAAAATGAATTGTCGTATTTTTTTCATTAAGGGATTTTTGTAGACCAAGTTATATTTTCATTGGATTTCTGCAGATTGGAATCTTGTAAGCGGGGAAATCTCCCACCGTTCAAAGGGGTAATTTGGTTTCGGGTGTTTGGCACCGAGAGAGATTCTTGACAGCAAAAGAAGAAGGAGGCGAAAATACCTGTGGAGTCACGTAGCGATCGGAAAAAAGGCTTTTCGATGTCGATAGATCTGACCGGCAGGGCGTCGGGCAGACGGCCTGGACGGGCTTAAAGAAAATAAAGGCTTCTGACACGGTGTGCTGATTTTGGGACAATCGCGGCCGTGTGGACCAGCCAGCAAGCAGCACTAGGCCCAAGCAATCCTGTGCATGTGGCTGGGTCTCCCAGGCGGAGAATTTTTCTATTGGAGCGCCACCTGGGCGTGTCTTTTTTTATTTTTGTCATATTCTTCTACCTTCAACCCCGTTGGTTTGGAGAGGCAGGACACATGGTTTCAAGGACAAAGAAGGCCAGGAACTTCCAAGGATGTGTCGCAAGTACCCTCTTATCTCAATTTAAATAACATTCTTGTACCCGTAGAAAACTCATTTACTATTATATTACCGGTGGTGACCTTTTGTGACCTTTTCTGATATATAATTTTCCCCATTTTGGATTTGTATAATTCTGTAGTCATAGTGGATGAAATCCACAGCCTGAGTAAGCTGAGCTAGAGTTAGTGGGCAATCTGCTAGGCTACTGTTGCGCGTGAAACCTGGACGCTCCAACAGACCACTCTTGGAGCCGCTAGGATTGACCCAACCTTATTGAGGTTAACAATAAAGCTATATTGTTTATTTACATTTAATAAGAGTTAAAGATAGTTTCCTGTTGTTACATATAAAAGCTTGTAATTAAAACATAGTAGTCCAACAAACTATCATTTTTTTATTTTCACACCCGATTAGCCGAACCTCTACTTTTCTCTTTTTTTTGTCAGGGAGTAAAACCCGGGCAACCTCTAATTTTACAACTGACAATGTCAGTCCGTCTCCAGGTACAGGACTCGAAACCGATCCAACTGCAGCGTGGAGTGAGACAAGGAGATGTCATATCTCCTAAATTGTTCACTGCTGCGTTGGAAGATGTCTTCAAGCTCCTGGACTGGAAAGGACTTGGCATCAACATCAACGGCGAGTACATCACTAATCTCCGTTTCGCAGATGATATCGTGGTCATGGCTGAGACCCTGGAAGACTTGGGCAAAATGCTCAATGACCTCAGCAGAGCTTCCCAACAAGTGGGTCTAAAAATGAACATGGATAAGACGAAGATCATGTCGAACTCTCATGTCGCACCCACTCCAATTGTAGTTGGTTGCTCTGCACTCGAAGTTGTTGACGAGTATATATACCTGGGACAGACAGTCCAACTAGGTAGGTCCAACTTCGAGAAAGAGGTGTCTCGGCGAATCCAGCTCGGTTGGGCAGCGTTCGGGAAGCTACGCTACATCTTCTCGTCGTCCAAGATACCACAGTGTCTCAAGACTAAAGTCTTTGACCAGTGTGTGTTGCCAGTGATGACTTACGGAACTGAAACGTGGTCGCTCACAATGGGCCTCATACGAAGGCTCAGAGTCACACAAAGGGCAATGGAAAGAGCTATGCTAGGAGTTTCTCTGCGTGATCGAATCAGAAATGAGGAGATCCGCAGGAGAACCAAAGTCACCGACATAGCTCTGCGAGTCGCTAAACTTAAATGGCAGTGGGCAGGGCACATTGCTCGTAGAACCGATGGCCGATGGGGCAGCAAGGTTCTGGAGTGGCGGCCACGTACTGGAAGACGCAGCGTAGGGAGACCCCCAACAAGTTGGACCGATGACCTGGTGAAGTTCGCGGGAAGCCGATGGATGCGGGCAGCACAAGACCGGTCATCGTGGAAAGCCTTGGGGGAGGCCTTTGTCCAGCAGTGGACATCTATAGGCTGAGGAAGGAGATTTTTTAGTTTTGTCGATAGCTAGCGTCATTTTTGATGTATTACTTAAGTCGACGTGAAGCAAACTGCCATAAGTAACACACATTTTTTTTACGATATTAGTGCAAGACGTAATTAGAATAATAGGTGAATATAAAAAAGAATGTTTAATTCCACTTAAAATGTTTATATTACTAGTTCAGTAACTTTACATACCGCCCATAAAAATCCATTAGACTGGACCAGTGCGAAAATAGTCATAAGTTTAAATACTGCAACACTTTAAAATGTCAAATTCTTAATCCAAAGCCCACTAGTGCCCGTTTACCCGATTTACTTCAGCCAATTCCTGGCAGAACAGCGTAATTCCAATGACATGTAGATCTTACTAAGTGACACATTGGCACAAGTCTCTGGTTAACAAGCCAGAAACGATTAAACCCTAGATGTACTTAGTCAGCCTCATTATTACTGTTTGGTCTTTAAGAAACATGAATGAACCAGTAACTAACTGTTTTAATTATGTATCTAACTAGATTCCACAGGACTTTGCTACCGAGACAAAAAGTAGCTTGGGTACGTGTTTCCCAAAGATACTATCTCCTTACCAAATTTTATGGAACGGATTTCGATTAAATTTGGTAAGGAGATTGCTGATTTATTGGCTTACTTGTGCAAAGGTTGCCCGTTTCAAATGTTATTATCTGTATTATTACTCTAAATGGATATGAAATTATGGATAGATATCAACAAACTCAATATATTTAGTAGGCAATTCGATACTTAAGTTCTTACGAACGAATCAAAACAAAAAATAATCTTTTTTAGCCTTAAAATTCCTTCCTTCCTTCTAACAGTATTTTACATTCTTCTTCTTCTTCAGCCTATAGATATCCACTGCTGGACAAAGGCCTCCCCCAAGGCTTTCCACGCTGATCGGTCTTGTGCTGCCCGCATCCATCGGCCTCCCGCGACCTTCACCAGGTCATCGGTCCACCTTGTTGAGGGCCTCCCTACGCTGCGTCTTCCAGTACGTGGCCGCCACTCCAGAACCTTACTGCAGTACAGTAAGGTTCTGGTATTTTATATTATGTTCATATAAAATTACTACACATTAAAAAAAAACTAGGTTAAAAGCATACTTAAACGAATTAGAATTGAAACAAAAGACAAGAGGTTTTTTTAATTCCACTCATCTCATTGTTAATGACTAATTTTTAAAGTCGGTCATTTTAATTAGCTCGACAAGATGTTAATTTTTCTTTTTCCTGTCTAAAAACAATTAGCGTTATTTTAACACAAATTCCAGAAATAAAACATGTATTTATTCAAATCCGATCGACGTTTTTTCGCCTTTTAATTTGATAGATAGACATTTAAGTGAGAAGATTGGACAAATGACGATTCTAATACGAACAGTTTTTTTTTTGAACAACGCCGGCAGAATTTCTTTTTTAATTATGTAGAATAGGCAAATGGACATACATAATCAGCCTATAATGATCGGACTGTTGGGAAACAGGCCTCCTATCGGTGAGAGGGCGGCAAATTGACGTCATCAATTAACTAATTATTGATCGATAATAATTCATAATATTAATAATATACCTATCAGTTAAGTTATGGTAAGGAATTTTCATTACATCCTAATAGGGATGTTTACTAGGTAAAAAAAAAAATGATTCTATTTAGTCCGTTATTCAGATTATAGAAAAATATTAGATACGTATATTTTGTTTTATCAAATCAATAAAAATTGACAAAATATAAAAGGCATCAAAGATCAGGAGTGGTGGCTGATGACGTCACTACTCGCTAAAAAGTGTAGCGTGCAGTGACGTCACACGAGTGTTCAACGCACTGTGTCGTCTTCAATTTTTGTTTATATGAAAAAGAAAAAATACGTGTCTAGTATTTTTAGGAAATCTGACTGACGAACTAATTAGTTTATTTTAGTCAATTACCCTATTGATAGGTATATAATTGATAAGCCATATCGGCCAAAATTATAATCTTATAATTTTGGCCAATATGGCTTATGGGTAAATAATAACAGAAGCATAAGTCTATCGATCAGGTTAAGCTACGTTTGCTGCGGTTGTTGCACGGATGGGTAACCGAGACCCTTCAGTGTCTCGGAAATTACTTTATACCGTAGGTTCCGACTGTCACTCGTGCATTTTCGACAGTTATTACTTGCGGCTTGAAATTTGTGTGTGTCTGTGATATTATAGTTGGAATCCTGCTCACTAAACATACTTTGAAAAACATAATTGAAAACCTGATATCATAGAAAAATGCTGGTGACCACAAAAATAAATTATATTGGGAATAAGTACTAGTCTTCGTCCCGTTTCCCTATTGTTGTCTTCGAAAAAATGATTTATACCTACACAGATATTATTCAATGGAGATACTTGCAAATTCCTGTGGGTATTCAATATATTTTGAAACGAAATCTGTCTGTATTCAATAAAATCTATGGCTCAATAAGGGATAAAGAATTTGGGACGTACTTGAGTTTCAATAGATGAAACGCAATGATAGACACTTTCTAAATATATCTTGGACACCAATGACTTATTAAAAGGTGAAAGAAAATATCTTGAGGAAACCTGGACTTTAAGTCTGAAATCGCCAACCCACATTGAGCAAGCGTGATGATTACGCTCAATCCTTCCCTGTATGAGAGGAATAAAAGGTTGTTGATGGTAATGATGATGAATGATAGGCACAAGAAAATCCCAGGCGTAAGTATTATAGCTTAAACTTAAGTATTTAGAGGCATGAAGGGGTGTAAAGGGAGAATCCTCCGACCAGACGGCTGTTGTGTCTGGTGGGCACTTACCCAACGCTTGATATTGAGACGTTGTAAACGTTATATGCTATTTGCACGGTAAACTCTGCTTGGAAGACGTACGATCTTTGTGACGTGATCAGTATGACACGTTGTTCGCATGTGGCGCTTGTAGGTACCGTTACAAGTGTTACCAGGATTTAGTGATCGAAATTGATAGCAGAACTGTTATCATCATTATCATGTTTTAAGCTAAAATATGTCGACCGTTGGACTTAGGTGGAGGCTTGTACCCAGTAAGGATCAGTCGAAGCAGCAGTGTTTGGAGAGGCAGTAGCACCACCATTTCGACTACTTCTGTTCTTTTGGTACCTATTGGACTCCTCCGGTTATTAATAGGTCATCAGTTCAGCTTATGGGAGGCCTTATAACGATCCAGAACTTTAATAATATCATCTGCTTTATTAATATCCCAAGTTGGCTGGTAGACAACACAACGCCTAAATCAGATTTAGTAGCATGAAATTTTACACAAGACTTTCTTATATAAACTGAGCATTGAGGCGGAATTTTAATAAATTCATCCCTCTTTTATTTTATTTTTTTCTATTTCATCTTCAGTTCATTCAATTCTCATTCATATTTGCCGATGGAACACCATCAGGCATAGGATTATACAATATGTAAAGAAAATCCTGTCCGATCCGTGAAGGTATTGTTAGGTATCGATAACTGATTCTACTAATGCCAACAAAATGCGGTAGGCAATACATGCGCGGACGAGGGGGGCAGGGCACGCGGCACGCGGTCGCATCGCTATTCGCTCATAATAATACCGTCGAAAACGGTGTCGTCGCTTTTAAAAAAAATACCAAATTTTGGAGAAGTGATTCGCGGAAATAAAAGATTATTATTATATATATTATATTATATACTTCAAAATTCATTAATATTGTTACTATGATGATTACGTAAAATTTCATATTTTATTTGGGCATGTGTTCACCTTACCTTTATTATCCTTATGGGTCGGACGGGGTTTTCTTTACATATTATACTGAAATCTGGCAATAAGTTAAAGTACCTCTGCCTGGTTACCTCATCATCTACCAAGCAGTCTAACCAGATTGGACTGAATACCATTACTTTACATGGAGCGATACCCTATCTGACCTCTCTCTATCAGTTACTGGGTAATAAAAAAGTGTTTGACTGCAATCCCGCCTAATGTACCGCACACACGCTTATTAAGAGCCTATTCACTCAAAAAAAAAAAAAATGAGTGAATAGAGGAAGGAAGCTAGGAAAGAAGACGGCAGTTGAGCGAGTTGGTGCAATGTTAAACCAAACACCATGACTAACGATGCTGCGCCAGAGGGAGATCGATCTGGAGACCCTCCACGACCAAACTCTCGACACAACAACATTTAGCGCATCGTACCCGGCACACATCGCAACACAACTGCTCAGACCCGTCCTCCGTATCCGTCGTCTTGGTAAGATGGGTTATCAGACCTTCACGATTCTGACTATTTCTAACGTACGAATACGGTTTAAGGTGCTTTGCTAGGCACGGAGGATTCTCGGTATGTGAATATTACCAGCCGCAGACTTACAGCGGAAAGCGTAGCTTATCTTGTGCGGCTGTAATTTAGCCAGGGGGGCCATTCTATTTCGCCTGTGCCTGGCTACCTACGTATATTACACATTTTCATCTAAAGCCAAAGTCTAATAATAGAATAACTCACCTATTTCCTATTTCTTTAGGAACTCATAAATAGACATTGACAATTGTTTGCAGGTATCGAAGTATCCAGAAATAAAGTTACGGGAAATTCCCAAAATATAATTTCATCAAGGTTTCGTGGTATTAGTCGTACCATAGGAAAAATACACGCATTGAAGTGGAGCTGCCGTCTTCAGCCCATATTACCTTTTACTTTAACATAAGTTAATTGAAAGATTCTTGAATTATCAATTCGACAAAGATGCGTTGTAAGCTTCTTGGAAATAAATATCCCATCAATTTATGAAACAAATGACACGTTTTCAACGAAATGCTAAAATTATATATTATAATATAGACTTTATTAGAAAGTTTGAAGATGTAGAGTATTGATGAATTTCAGGTTAGAAAAACAAAACGAAAATTCATTTTTTATAATTAGATTAAGAATCAGCACTTTTCGAACGTCAAAATTACATAATGAAGACAGTTCACCAAAACGGCTGCTCTTTAAAAATTTCTAGTGGTTTCGCTAGAATAAACTGCGTAACAAACTCCCCAGCAGCACAGCTGTCTGTTCAGTAAAAAAAAATGTTGCTTTTATACAATAATAGGGATACATACAAAACATATTTAGCCTATACAGCTCAATGAGCCCAAATTTAAAACATGCATTATACGCACGCTGTGTAAGCAAGCATATTATAAACTGGAAGATTATATCCTTGATAAAAATGCTTGGATAAATGCCAGTCCTGCTCCACAGCCACAGACAATTTTGTAGGTTTGGAAGAGATGCCATTCCCCTTTTTGTTATTTTCTAAATATTCCTTTTTTATTTTATTTGTTTATTTCAACGTTGTGCACAATATTTTGCTACCATTATTTTGCAATAGTATTGTATAATGTAAAAGCACTTTTCAAGTTTGTGAATGTGAGGCACCATGGACTGTAGTTTGTTTTATATATATATATATATATAACTTGTTTGACATTGCGAGATTGGCAGTTGAGAGTTGTCATGCTCACTCAAATGTCTTGCTTATGGTGGCGCGTGTTGTTGGGTCATTTGGTTCCCTTCAATATGGTTGAGCTAAGTGGGGCTGATGCGCGCGTCATGCTCGTGAACGGGGGCCGTCAGTGGAGACTGGTCATCTCTTAGCTGCCAGTGGGCTTAATTCATTTTTATATTTTAATTAATTTTACATTGTGCTCACATGATAGAAGCAACATAAATATGTAACGAAGAAATGTAACCCATATATTATGATTTTAAAAGAGTGTCCATGGAGTTGAACTGACCGACATTGACTATTCAAAAGTACCAAGTGATGGTTAATTTGAAATAAACGATTTTGATTTGATTTGATTTATAATTTTCCCACTCTTGGGACACAGGACTACACACGCTGGTCCAATGCGGGTTGGTAGATGTCACATATCTTCAAAGCTTTTGGCTCTAGGACATGTCAGTTTCCTCACGATGTTTACCGTTTTGAGAGCAGTGGTGATGACAAAATTTATACAAAGTAAAGCGCCTGATGGCGTCTAACCTACGACTTACCACTAGGGCACCCCTGCTCTCAATAGATATGCTTATAATAGGTATGCGAAGTGCTATGAGACACAGAACTTTAATTTAAATAATTTGGCATAATATGTCTAATAACCCCGCCCGTATACGAATAAATAGAACAAAAACTGTAGTCAAGCAAATAATTATTAACAAAACCCAAATTCTGTGCTTAAATAAAACCCTCCAGACATAAAGGGAATATTAGAAAGGAATAAAGACGATGTTAGAAATTTTGAAGAATTTCAGGGTAAATCCTATCTTAAGTAAACCGTATGTTTTACTAAAATCGTCTATTTTAATAAATAAACGATTTCAAGGAGAAGGAAAATGAACTTGGTAGACTTAATAGCCTACCAAGTTCATTTGTCCACTACATAAGGTGAAACCAGTGGTTAGTAGTGATTTATGGGGGTTTTAAATCCCCTCACCATATTCATAGTATCTCTTACTATGAATTTAGTCTTAGTCTTTAGAATGTTTTATTTAAGAACATCAATTTTCTCAAAAGGAATATAATTAAAGAAATAAATCCAACTTTAACAGCAACCCAAACATTCAACGCCAAACAAAGTACGGAAAAGTCTATAATTTATCTAAAGTATTCCCGCGTGAGTTTCCCGACTGATTGATTTGGATACAAGGCTAATGTTAGACACCCTGGTCGGGAGACAACATCGAACTCCCGGCAACCGTAGGAGCGGGCTTGCGGGCGACGAGCAGTGGGCAGGACGCAACCCGGTAAGGACCAGGCCCGGGTCGGTGGCGCGATGTCAGCACATCGTGACGGGGTCCACGATGACCGATGCCAGCAGTGACAGTGGCCCTGGCGCAATGCCAAGTGAACGAACACGGATGGATTTTATTTAGTCAGTAAAATTCTGACACGCCATTCCGCTCCGCCCAGAGCTGGATAGGTTATTTGATGATTTCACATCCACACCAAAAAGAAAAATACAAAAAGGCCAATTTCATTAGCAAACATTAAAAAAAAGTGTATCACCATTCCGCCGACTGTAATAAAAGCCCATATGGTACATCTTCAACTAAGAGCTTTGTATTGTCAAACATTCATAGGTACTCCAGAAACATTGTTTCTCTACAAAAATGACACAGTCCAGCTACCTGCGCGTTACTTTACCTCTGCTTAGAAAGCACTAACGTTTTCTTCAGATTAAGAATACTATATCATTTTTATGGGCCTTATATAATGTCTTCCTGCTCTTAGGGGCCATGTGCTTATTTAACAGAAAATGTGGTCCGTAGCAAAAAAAAAAATGACCGCTCTTTTTCCTCTCAATGGGTGTCGACGATCTAAAAGTCGTGTTATGAGCACAGAGCAAAAATGAAAGAAATGTTTAAGTAAAAAGGATTTAACTAATAAAATATATTTTAGGCAGTTAAAATACAAAAATATAACCTTATTCAGAGATCGCAAAAGTAGCGTTACACGCGAAATATAATTTGTAAATTAACACTATCGCATTAGCATACTGAATGGGAAGCGTATGTATGTAGTAATAAATATATTTAATAAATTTCCATGGAGATTTATGTAAAATGGGGAATACTTTTTAGTATCTACTTTAAAATTCACAGGGGCTGTTTTTTCGGTGTAATTACGCTCATTTTTTTACATGCATTAGCTTCACTTGTATGTTTGCTTGTTTGATTGTCCGTCTCTAAACTCTTTGGACTACGAGTGAGCGGCTCATTACTGTAAAATGTCCCACCGTTTTCAATATGTTCGTTGGCCGAGCGGTATTAATTTGTGCAGGCAAAGTATTTAGTTTAGATTTAGTTACTTGGGTAACGCATCATTAAGAATTTTAGCACTTGCTATTCTGTCTGTTGGAGATCAAGAAAAGTTTGGTAAAAAGCCACCAACCACTTAAGAGGTTGTGTTATCCGTATCTTATTTAAAAAAGAATATCGAATTAAAAAGTTGAAAATAAATATAGTTTAAAAAATTAAAAAATATGCTTTTAAAGAATATCAAGCTAAAATGTAAAAAATAATTTGAAAATTGAATTTAGGACAATGAAAATAATTTTATAGTATAAATATTATTATTTGTAAGTAATTAGTAAATAATAATTGTATCTTTTTTTAACTATAACTACACTATCGCCTATGTATTTGCACTGTAAGTTCAGGCAAATTATACAACAGTGCTATTAAAAATTACGGAAAATTATTATAAAAATTATGTTCAAAGCTGAGAAATAAAGCATTTATAAACAGTTTATGTTGTATGTGTTGTTTTATTAATAAATAAAAAAATACTTATTGATGGTAAACTGAAGTAGAGCCAAATCATTAAAGATGAGTTTTTTTTTTTTTAATAATTATAAACTAGTGCTTGACTGCAATCCCGCCTGATGGTAAGCAGTGATGCAATCGTTGAGTGTAAAGCGCACTACTTTATTAAGCCTATTCACTTAAAAAACTTAGGAATAGGAAGGATGACGGCAGTTGAGCGAGGTGATGCAATGTTAAACCCAAGACCAACACGACCAAACGATGCTGCGCTAGAGGGAGATTGATCTGGAGACTCTCCACGACCAAATTCCCGAGACAACAACATTTGGCGCATCTTACCCACCACACATCGCAACACAACTGCTCAGACCCGTCCTCCGTACGGCTTCACCAGACATCATGCCGGAACACGACGAATCACTTGGTGGCAAGACTTTGTCTGGTGGGTGGTAACTTCCGCCGGCAGCCGATGTAATGGCCTACCACCGAGAAAAATGAAATATTCGTGGCCCTGAGCGCCAGTTTTAAGGCCGCAGCCTCGAATCTTGCGGGCAGCAGGGCGGCGCGGCGGCGACAGCGGCGCGGGAGCCGGGCGGGCATCGAAGACCCGTTCTTGAAACTAGCGGACAGATCGCGCGTCTCTATAGCCGCGTAGTGTTGTGTTCACGATGGTATAGACGAGATATTTGTTTTTATTCGCGAAAGAAATGTCTGGACAATGGCGGCAACATCTTTTTGATTCAAATTTATTCCTAACGCTCGATCACCGCTCGCTGCCCGCAAGATTCGAGTGCGAGAAGTACACCGCTCGCTGCCCGCCACCGCCCCGCTGCCGCGCCGCAGTTTTCGATAACCGGTCCGTTTAATTTAACGCATAAGATACTGCCGCTCACTCGCCGCCGCGGCCGACGCCCCGCTGCCCGCAATATTTGAGGCAAAGGCCTAACACACCCGTCTTCCAATGGCAACAGCAGGGAACCAACAAATAAGTCGCTTAGAGCATGCCTCGTGTCACCGCGATAAGATTTGCGAGGTGACAGATGGCGACATGTGACGCGCGCGTGCGTTTCTCAACGTAACTTGAATCGAAAGCCACGTTGTCGCTCAAGCTCGTGAATGGGGCCTGAATATTGAACAGATATAGTTAAGCAACTTTATAGTACATTAACAGCGATAGTTGGCAAGTAACTGCGAAAACAGATGCGCTCATTCCATAAGATGAGCAAACGCAACAAACAAAAGAAATTAATTTCGGACGTATCTATATCAATATATAAAGCTGAAGAGTTTGTTTCTTTGAACGCGCTAATCTCAGGAACTACTGGTCCGATTTGAAAAAATATTACCGCGTTAGATAGTCTATTAATCCAGGCTGTATAACATTACGCCGCGACCAATAGAAGCGGAGCATAACTACCACGCGAACGAAGTCGCTGGCGGCAGCTAGTTATCCATATAATGTTAGTAAAAGAATAATTTAGTCTAATGTTAGTATTTAATTAACTAAAGTGGGTCTGGCCTCTTATCCACCTACGTAAGAGGGGAGAATCCCATCGATCTGAAAACACATTCCGGATGCCATTGGAGGAGCGTGCCCTCATAGAAGCGCAACGTTTCCTACCTTCCAAGCTTTGCCTCCTCGAACATAACTGACTCGTTACAGCGCCAGGGCAAAGCCAAGAGTACTCTGGACGCGTTATTGAACAGAAGGCGCAGGTCGCTGTATATACGCTTACTGTACAAGCTGAGTATACATTGTCCACAGGTTATACGTATAAGACGACTTATATATATACAATATGTAAAGAAAACCCTGTCCGATCCGTGAAGGTATTGTTAGGTATCGTTAACTGATTCTAATAATGCCTACAAAGCGGGCTAAACTTAAAAAAAAATCCCCCAAAAAAAATAAATATTATTTCGAAAAAGCGAGGTAACTTAATGCATGTGCGGTAGGCAACCCGATAGCCCCGCCCCCCTTCACCCGCGCATACATGCGCGGGTGAAAGGGGGCGGGGCATGCGGCACGTGGTCGCATCGCTATTCGCTCCGCCACAAATGGTGTTGTCAGTTTTTTTAAAATTACTAAATTTCGGGGAAATTGGAATTAATACCCGGGAAAAAAAGATTATTTCAACATTCATTATTATTGTTACTGTGATGATTATGTAAAATTTTATATTATATTTGGTCAAGTGTTTACCTAACCTTTATTATCCTTATGGGTCGGACAGGGTTTTCTTTACATATTGTATATATATATAAATATATATATATATAATTATCTATGTGCACACTGTAAAAACATAGGGAAATAACTAAACCACAATTAGAGTAGAAAAGTACTGCTTATTTCCTAAGAAATTTGTGTCGGTGAGCCTGTGTGTAGGAAAACGAAGAGTAAAATATAAATAAGTGACCTCCTAAACTGAAATAGACCTACACATACAATTATTATATCATCATCATCATCAAAGACGTCCACTGCTGGACATAGGCCTCCGCCAAGGTTCTCCGCGACGACCGGTCCTGCGCCTCCCGCATCCAGCGGTTTCCCGCGACCTTCACCAGGTCGTCGGTCCATCTTATGGGGGGCCTACCCACGCTGCGTCTTCCGGTGCGTGGTTGCCCCTCGAGAACCCGTTGGCCCCATCGGGCATCGGTCCTACAGGCAATGTGCCCAGCTCACTGCCACTTTGGTGTTGCAATTCTTTGGGCTATGTCGGTTACTTTCGTTCTTCTGCGGATCTCCTTATCCCTGATTGCAGTGATGAGGAGATCAAGGTAAGATGCGCAGTGAAACCCCAAACATAGCCCTCTTCATTGCCCTTTGAGT
This sequence comes from Sesamia nonagrioides, assembly GCA_017933935.1. Lineage (NCBI taxonomy): Eukaryota > Metazoa > Arthropoda > Insecta > Lepidoptera > Noctuidae > Sesamia > Sesamia nonagrioides. Next base: position 82,495 of record JADWQK010001815.1, on the reverse strand, counting down.
GACTTTGAGCCTTCTTGCAAGCCCATTGTTAGCGACCACGTCTCAATTCCATAAGTCATCACTGGCAACACACACGTCTCAATTCCATAAGTCATCACTGGCAACACACACTGGTCGAAGACTTTTGTCTTAGACACTGCGGTATTTCGGATGAGAATAATTATTATAAATAGTGTGGTTAAATAAGTGGGGGTACTTTGTGTTAGCGAAGACCGGTACCCCACCTCAAGTTTACTATAAAAGGCGCGGTATACCCGCACTCTGGCAGTTGTTCGACAAGCATCACTCGGAGCGGTAACGTCGTGCGAACTCTGTGAGACCTATATTTTCCATATTAATTAATAGCTGATGGCTATTGTTTGACATTTTATTGTGTACTCAGTGATTGTTATTCTGTTCCTATCTAAATTAATAAATTCTGGTTGTAACTTAAATGGATAATACACGAATATTGTAACATCTACCTCTCGGTTGGTTTCTTTTAATAAACACCACTGCTGTTATTGTAACAATCAGAAGTGTGATAAAGAACTACACTGCTCACATTTTTTCGTTATAAATCAAGGAACAGAATAACAGTCACTTACAGCCATTATTTTTGTACTTGTGTGGGTACTTGTGAGAGTGAGATCACTTGTACCTATACACTTTTAATAGCTTCACATTCAGTGGGTTTGTTGGTTAGTTTGTTGTTTAGACAGCAAACGTGGTCGTTGTAACAGTCGTTACGACAGTCGCGGTAAGCTTACATCGTGATTATAGTTATCATCACAATAGACAGTTAAGTGTCTAATAGTGTACGTAAATAAGTGAATCGTGTAGCGTGCGGGACGTCGCCGCCGTTTAGTTTCACTTTTGCCTAGTTGACTGAATTTGAACATATGTCACCGACTCTCAGACATAACTACCGTCGTTATTCGCGCTCATGTTCTAGTACACAGCGGCGGCTGTGTACTTTACGAGTATCGAAACGTGTATTTGAGCAAATTTCGTTGCATAAGTCTGACCGCTTGGTTAGGGACTAAAATTATTATTCAAATACAGAATAAGCAACGGTAACGAACCGTGTTGTGGAAAAATACCGCGGTTAGATCCCAACATTTTTATATTTCGAACTTTGATCCTACCTTACATAATATTGATGATTGGTGTGCAAAGATCGGTTGCGCTAAAGTTCTCAACAATCAATTAAAGTAATTATGAGTGCTTGTCGCGTATTGGTAATTGCTTGAAAGGTGGCGCTCGATCGTGGTTAAGCCATGATGAATGGGTAACCAATGACCGATCGTGGAGTAACTTCAAGAAAGAATTTAAGTCATTGTGTCCACAAAAGATTAACTAAGCTCAAATACTTCATGAGCTCATGAACACTACGTCAGATAAATTTCTATCTTACACGAAGTATGCGCGTCAAGCACTACTAAAATAACACACGGTAAAAGAGTTAGACTAAATCTCAGATATATTTGGCATAAAGTAGGTAACAAGTGTATCATGATAAAAAGCGACCTCGCACGACAGCTCATTTAACAAGGAATGGATTACAAACCTTTATTAATCTTTAAAACTAAATTTAAAATCCAATATTATGATCGGTGGTTTTTATTCTCGTTAAGAGGGGGGTATAAAGGTAAATTGTTGATTTTAGATTTGATTTTTACAGTCCATAATAAGCTACAAATTATTTGGTTTTTCAAATATAGATATTACATTATATTTGAGAGAGACTGGTCTGAGTGAAAACATGAAATTATAATATTTTCTCGATAGAAAAAAATCACAAAGTTGCATCTAGTTTTCAACTAAATTCAATTTATTTTCAAAATTATGCCTATTATTGAGTCAATATTTTAATGCACAATATAAAATTATATTACCGAGGGACTGTATTAGGGATTTCATAAAATATTGTATATTTTACGAGTAATTATAAAAAAAACTGGTTTGCCGCTTACTACGTTCTTATTCCGCGCAGAACACTCTCGTTCTGTTTCGCCTGGTACATGCGTTACAAGCATGTTTTGTTTCATTGATCAGTTGCGATCGCTCCGTTGAGACGAGAGGACTGTGCTTCTGTGCTCCGTACCCGTGAAAATACTTTGACGAAATTATGGCAAACAAAAAAAAATCAAAAAACCGCTCTAAAAGAGAAAATAAGGAATTAAAACGTCAACTCATGGCTAATTGTCAAAGGTTTGTTTATTCATTTTAATTTATAATGTATGTGTAGGTTTTAATACGCACTGGAGTAATGGTGGCCAAATAGTATATGCAAAATAAATCGATACCCTGACCATTCGCTTGTTGAGGGGAGTTTACTTTGCGGTTTGTTTGGTTTATATGTGCTCAACTACAAAAAAATATATTTTATACTAAGTATTTGTATGAATTCGAATTATTTTTGATGTATAAATATGAACGAATAGACATAAACGGAGCCATAGCACGCTATATAGATAAAAAGGAAAAAAGTAGAAGATTTTCATAAAAATACTACTAAATTAATTTGAATAAAAATACTTACAAGTATATGAAATTAATTATTTGAAACGTTTTTAGTGAGATAACCCCTTATTAAGGTAGCCATGACACTTTTTTATGACGTTTGATTGCAGGCGACTTTGACAGTTCTATTTTCCCGTTGTGTTCGTGTCGAGTGTTGATTTGAGTTTATTGTGTTTATTTAATGGGCCGTATGTTCGGAATTCATATTTTGTTTTTTTCGCAGTCATATGGTAGATAATATAAATACGATAGCCTTAGATACACGACACGTCAATCAAATGTCACTGTCGAAATCTTATTTCGCTTATTGCTGACCACCATATTTATTAGTAGTAGTGTTGCACTCCTTGACCGAGTTAAATTGAATCTGTATAAAAACTAAGCCAAAATATAGGAAATTAACATTAATAACAGTTAACTATAGCGTAACTATACCTAGCATTAAGTGTACAATGTGCTGACCCAGGCTCCATACATTTCTGAAACATCTCCATTAAAATTTCCAATTTAAAAAACTATCGAGTTATAATAATCTCACTTTCATAGGTAAAAATGCAAAATGTGCTTTATCTTAAAAGTTATAAAGTTCAAGGCATGTATCATCTGGCTACTTGTTACGAAAATCTTAGCGGAATATAAAAATAGATTTTTACACTTATTCCTTATCAAAACGGGCTTATAATAAGTCGGAAACTGTAGTTATCATATAAAAGGTGAATACATACCAGTTTTACATGTTAGTTCTTCAAAATATGATCTTTATAAGGTTTGTTTTCATTTCATTTTTTAACAGATCTACCTTTACGCCTTTGAACGAACTTGATCCGAATTGTGAGGAACTTTTGAACCAAAATGGTACGTAATTATGCTATTTTAATATTTTTTGTTATGGGTAAAATATTATAAATATAGTTGGTAAGTTATCTGTAAATATGCCATTTCTCAAAAGCACCTTATGGAAAAGAATGTTACCCAAGCAAACTAAGTAAAGACTTACATCAGTCATAGTTATATTATACATAACACCAGTACATCTAGATCTGTGGAAAGCTTAGTTCATACCTAGTTTTTTCTGATTTTAGTACCATTATGATATAACAAACATTTGATTCCACAGTAAAAGTCACATACAATGATAAACTGTAAAACCTACTCCATACATAATTATGACAATTTTCGTTTGATTTCAGAAATATTGAACCACGAGTGTATAATCGGGCAAAGTTAGGTACGAAGAAAAAGGAAACTAATGAAAAAACAGCGAAAAATATATATGACGTTAGTGAACGACTCGTAATAAACAAAGTGTATTTCTTTGAAAGACTTAAAATTATTTCAAATCATGCTCCTTAATTTGGCTGTTACTTATCCAACGTTAAAATCACTGGCGAAACAAAAGTTGGTTTATATTCTAAATTGAAACTTTTTTGTAATATATAAAGCTACTTACTTTTATTATAAACACAAAACCTTCAACTTAGATATTAATATAGCAGCAGTTTCTGGTATCACAAACGCTGGCATTTTTTTGGAACAATTTCAAGGACTGTGTACAGCAATGAATGTTTAATAAACATCATAATCAAATTTCTGAAGAATGGGGAAAACGGCTAACGAAACTATCATAGCCGCGGCTGCTGTGGAAAAAGGCAAAAAGATGGCATAGCGGTAATCGATGTAATTGCTGATGTTTGCTGGTCTAAGCGGTCTTACAATATTAATTATGCGGCACTATCTGGAGCAGCAGCTATAATCGGAAGACAGTTCGTAGAAGTTTTATTTTTAGAAGTAAAAATCAAATAATGTTGTATCTATAGTCGTGCACAAAATAAAGGTAGAGCAGCAAAAGAACACGTATGTGTATATAGATCAATAAATAACAATAAATCATAAAAAAGTAAAAAATAACGAACGTGTAATAAATATTGAAAGTAACTAGCGCGCTTTACCATCAACGATCGCACCACTGCTTACCATCAGGCAGGATTGCGGTCAAGCGCTGCTTTATACTTAATTTATAAAAAAAAAATATTTTACAGTATAAAAATAAATGATTATTAACTTTTCGTTTTATTTATGCACCACAGTCTACTACTAAATTTCCATAGTGTTTTTTTTATGTTTGAAGTAGGTACATACACATTCTTTACCTCATCCATCAAGCAAATAACAGGATTTCTAGTAAAAAAAAAAAAACAGAAACAAATTAATAACAACTAAATAGTCATCATCATCATCATCCCAACGTTAATCCCAGTCGCATCCGAAGCCTTTTCAGCTTTGGAGTCTGGGGTCCACTTTACCAGTCCAACTGCTGATATGGCTAAACTTTGACATTTTCCGTGAAGCAACTGCCGTCTGACCTCCACAACCCGAAGGCGACATCAAAGAATTGCAGTTAGACGAATTGTTGGACTTTTGAGGGCTCCAACAATCCGTAACGACTGCCACTAGATGTTCGTATGGCAACCGGGACTAACGGCTTAACGTGCTTTCCGAGGCATGACCAGACCAGTGCAAATATTCATATTCATGCATACAAATACTTGCACTGTGCGGGATCGAACCCGCGCGACCTTGCGCAGCGGCCGCGTCCGCTACCGCTACGCCACGGAGGCTGTCAAAATTAATTGTTCAAAATAACAACTAAATAGTAAAACGTTTAATTATACCATTACTTCCCTTTCGTTTTATTTGTCACTAACTGCTGTCTGCGACTTCTTACGCCATGACTTTTTGAATAAAACCATGACATATTTTATTAAAAATTTATATCCGCTATTTCGGATTTCAAATTGTATGTTATGTTCGTAATCAGCACCCTAAAAACCTCGGCCATTGGGTTGTATCTTTTATCATAAAAAATAATTTAATGTCCATCAGATAGATTTATATAAAATATTGAATACGTATTTTTTATTTTTTCTTTCATTCTAATACTTAGGAAGACATATTGATTTGAAATGTTGCATGTCATCACGCCGTGGTAAATTTTTTACCACGTAATTAGCCCCCACTCCGTAACTTTAATACGCTATTTCTCAGTAGTTTTTGGTAATATCGACAAATAGATAGATAAAAAATAAGGGTCTTAATTTTCTTTATTATCTATAAGAGTGACTAAATATTTTTTTGATTTTCATACCTTGGATACATCCCTATTACATATTTTCTAAAATCTTTACCCTCCATCTTGAATATTTTTTAATGTCATTTATAATTTTTATCATAACTATAGAAGACTAGCAAAAAATACTATTTTAATGAATGCTTTGAGTTGCGCTTAGCCAAGTCTTACCGAAAAAATAAAATTAACAGTATAATTACATAACATACCTTTTCATTATAATTTAAAAAAATATTTTGTTTGTTGTTTAGTTCAAAGTACAGACGGATAATCCGACTCGCACTTTGCCAATTTTTATCTGACCTTTTTGCGTTTACTGTGTACTCGTAAATCAAAACATGGCGTGGGTAACGTTTTCGATGCGTTGGACGAGTGCGGGGCGAGTGAAGCGCGCGGGTGAAATCCGATTTTTTTCTAGCTTTATACGCCCTCTTAACGATAAATATTTATAGGAAAGGTATGTTTTGTCGATTATCCAGTCTAGTTGGGAACACATATTCTTTATTTTTGTTTTGCTTGCTTTACTTTTAATAATAAGTGTTCTTTTGTGTTCCCTTGGACGACAGTGAGTCTGGAAAAAATTAAACTTAAATTTGAAATGGTGACTTCGAATGGTGACGAACGTGCCATAAAGAAGTTTTGCTGAAGTTAGGCAACAACTGGAGAATATTGTCTATTATATCACCTTTCCATTTCATCTTACCGAAGCTATCCAGTTTTGAAAAATGGATATTTTACTTTTCAAAGTCAAAAAGTCTAAAGTCAAAGTATTTTATTTGTGAAACAGAGGTAATATGGTACATACATCTATGTTTTGCCTTGTAAGGCGTACAGATTATTTAAGAACAATATTAGTCATTTAAATTAACAATTGAACATTTCTTTACTTTAAACTATTATCATCTAAAAACTCATTGATAGAATAGTAACTAACTAACTTTTCGTAGTCTCTTTTGGCGTTAATTTATGGGTATCTTTATGTACATAATTATATTTCCTCAACATTCCATATATGGATCTTGTAGATATACCAGTAAACTCGGAAGTCGTTTTGATCATAGCTGAGTTCGCGCGGTATTCGTTCTCAGGTCATTTTTAATACTCTTAATTACACTACATATTTCTAATATTCTTAAATACGTTTAGTATTTATGCCCCTCTCGCCAACAGACAAATTTGTCGGTTTTCTCTTTTTGACTGAAGAATGCAATGATTGCTGGACACATAACCAAGAATTTAAATGTTACCAGTACTGCCCAGTACTTATAAAATACAAAACTTAAAATGAAACAGTTACACATATTTTTCCTCACTACTCCCAACCCAGTACAACAATAGGACCGATCAGTTCAAAGACTTGTTCCGGGTATTGTAATACAAGCTCTACTAGCACGGACGTAAGGTACATTTTGATCCGTTACGAGTACGCCTAGCTTCGGTAGGCTGATTAAGGTCACGTGCCGTGTAAGGTATGATGAACATTAGCGCGTTGTTATTAGGCTTAAATTTGCTAATTTGCAGTCACAGAATGAAATCTCTGTAGGTAGGTATTTATTTTGTGACTTAACGTAAACGACATTGATAGCATAGCTTTTAATCTTAAAATATATGTTAAAATATGGATATTACTACTTCCAAGGAAATTTCCACGAATAATAATTACGTTAGTACTGCTGTAATTTACAAAGGTCATTAATCAATCGATCAGCTGAAATTCCGGGCATACCGGTTGACATCCTTATAGATGGCGGTGCACTTAATGTATCTTTGATTTCGTCGCTGACTGTAAATTATTTCTCTGATTCGCGTCAGCCAATTAATTGTTTTTATGAAAGAAATATGACTGAAAATTAGGCCGAGTGATGGATAGGCCGAGTTGTGGATAAGTGAAGGCCTTGACTGAATTAGCCTTTCCGCAGAATTTAAAGCACAACAAGGATTCTCCAAACCACTTCAATAAGTGGTGAGTTATTTTAACACCCCGATTTAGTGGTGTTCGTGCCCCCATATTGTAGCACTGATACCATTATTATTGTGCACCGATATTGGGATACTTGTTTGCCCATACATTGTGGAACTTTTATTTTAAATGCCTCGACATTATGATTATCTGTAACCCCGATAGTGGTTGCCGGATGATGTTGTTGTTTCAGTAATGATTGAGGTCCAGAAATATTTCATTGGTGATTCAATTTACAAACTGCTGCCCATTTTTGTGCATTTGCTAGTAGATTCATTAGGTGTCATGTTTTTATAATTTAGATGCGTTCTCTAAATTCTTTCTGTGGGCGTATGGAGTGCAACCATCGTCAGGAAAAGTGGCCGAGTGTTATGTGGAAACCGCAGTTGATTCTAAATATCTCAAAACACAGAACGGCTCAGTATTTAGCACCAAACCTATTGATGGGTATTGATGTTGTGACACCACTTATTCGTACCTTAGTGTGTGAGTGGCCTTTGAAGGTTGTAGCCCTAACCGGGAAGCCCTTCGCGAAATGAGTCGTCGAAGAATATCTGAACGTCTTCATTCAAAAGAAGGACAACAGGATACCAGTTCTAGTAGCGATGGTTCCGTTTGACTAAAACAATTACATGGTACCTACTTAATTATAATTATCAATAATCACATACATTAACCTACATGTCAACTTACAGCTTAGACGCCGCCAGTTTAGGTTGAAGAGATACTCATTGAAAACTATTGCGGATATTCCCCTAGCGAGGACGGTATGCAACAATTTTATAAGAGTAATAACTTCAGCTTCGGCGTGCAGTGAGTAATTTTATTTATTTATTAACAAAAGTACACCAACTGCTTCTGTATATAAATTAACAAATACAGTTGTTATGAGTAAAAGGCTTATACAGTTGCCAATACCGGGTGAACCAACATTCACGAACATAAGTGGTAAGTTAAACTAAATAAATGCTAGTACTAATATTGAGTGGAAATAAACTATAAAAAGATAATAATATTAAAATAGAGTAATAGTATTATGACATCAACCCCAAGTGTGGTGAAATAAAATCGAGTCTCCTAGAGTAGACAGTTAATCATTATGCTCAACCCTAACAATGATTGAGCCCTATTGTTTAATTCTGTTTATAATCTACATTCTTGTTTTTCTTTTAATATCGTCTATATAAATAAAAATCCGACCACAAAATGATGCATGCTGTGGCAACCTATAATTAAGTCTGCACTCAACTTAGGATTTTATATTATTGTAATATACAAATATAATAATTATCCCCTAGTGTGGATATGCATAATAACTCCCTAAAATAATTATCCCCTAGCGTGGATATGCATAATAACTCCCTAAAATAATTATCCCCTAGTGTGGATATGCATAAATATACAAATATAATAATTATCCCCTAGTGTGGATATGCATAATAACTCCCTAAAATAATTATCCCCTAGTGTGGATATACATAAATATACAAATATAATAATTATCCCTAGTGTGGATATGCATAAATATACAAATATAATAATTATCCCCTAGTGTGGATATGCATAATAACTCCCTAAAATAATTATCCCCTAGTGTGGATATGCATAAATATACAAATATAATAATTATCCCCTAGTGTGGATATGCATAATAACTCCCTAAAATAATTATCCCCTAGTGTGGATATGCATAAATATACAAATATAATAATTATCCCCTAGTGTGGATATGCATTATAACTCCCTAAAATAATTATCCCCTAGTGTGGATATGCATAAATATACAAATATAATAATTATCCCCTAGTGTGGATATGCATAATAACTCCCTAATGGTGTGGTCGTGTGCTAATTTATGAAAAACATTATAGGTAATATTTATTCAACCCCAAGTGTGGTTCCAACGTAATGAGCCCCAAGTGCGGTTCCAACGTAATGAGCCCCAAGTGTGGTTCCAACGTAATGAGCCCCAAGTGTGGTTCCAACAATGAGCCCCAAGTGTGGTTCCAACAATGAGCCCCAAGTGTGGTTCCAACAATGAGCCCCAAGTGTGGTTCCAACAATGAGCCCCAAGTGTGGTTCCAACAATGAGCCCCAAGTGTGGTTCCAACAATGAGCCCCAAGTGTGGTTCCAACAATGAGCCCCAAGTGTGGTTCCAACAATGAGCCCCAAGTGTGGTTCCAACGTAATGAGCCCCAAGTGTGGTTCCAACGTAATGAGCCCCAAGTGTGGTTCCAACGTAATGAGCCCCAAGTGTGGTTCCAACGTAATGAGCCCCAAGTGTGGTTCCAACGTAATGAGCCCCAAGTGTGGTTCCAACGTAATGAGCCCCAAGTGTGGTTCCAACGTAATGAGCCCCAAGTGTGGTTCCAACGTAATGAGCCCCAAGTGTGGTTCCAACGTAATGAGCCCCAAGTGTGGTTCGAATATAATAAGCCCCTAGTGTGGTTTGAACATAATAAGCCCCAAGTGTGGTTCGAAATAAGCCCCTAGTGTGGTTTGAACATAATAAGCCCCAAGTGTGGTTTGAACATAATGAGCCCCAAGTGTGGTTCGAATATAATAAGCCCCAAGTGTGGTTTGAACATAATAAGCCCCAAGTGTGGTTTGAACATAATAAGCCCCAAGTGTGGTTTAAACATAATAAGCCCCAAGTGTGGTTTGAACATAATAAGCCCCTAGTGTGGCTAAAGAAGAAAGATAAGTATTTGCCCCTCGTGTGGTAATGTATTCTATTCACAAGCAATTATTCTATCAGTATTGAAACATTTACCTGAATTAAAGAAATATATATATATATATATATTCAAGTAATTAAACTAATAAACAATTTCAATTCAATTTTAGCAATGTTTAGCCGTATTTTTAATTCAGTAAGAGAGGTTACAGAACCAAATGTACTTTGCTTTAAGTTAAAGTGTGATTGATATCGATTAACTTTGATTGCTAGTATTTTTTTTGTAGTGAAAAGTTCATTATTGAGTTCTTGAATTATCTATTGTATAATATTGTGTGTGTAATATTTTTTATGTTAATAGGTATATTTGCTGTCATAGTGCCACCTGTATGAGGACATACAGCAAGAACGAATGGCCGATCGGTGTTGGGGATGAGGACATCCCCAGGGCAGAATGGCCGCCTGTTAGCGAAGACCGGTACCCCACCTCAAGTTTTCTATAAAAGGCGCGGTATACCCGCACTCTGGCAGTTGTTCGACAAGCATCACTCGGAGCGGTAACGTCGTGCGAACTCTGTGAGACCTATATTTTCCACATTAATTAATAGCTGATGGCTATAGTTTGACATTTTATTGTGTACTCAGTGATTGTTACTCTGTTCCTATCTAAATTAATAAATTCTGGTTGTAACTTAAATGGATAATACACGAATATTGTAACATCTACCTCTCGGTTGGTTTCTTTTAATAAACACCACTGCTGTTATTGTAACATTTGGGGCCCCACCTCCATCTTTGGGACCCAAGTCAATCCCACCTGCCAGACGGTGCACCTGCTGACTCACGAACAGGGCTCTGACGCCGGCTTTCCCTTCGGGGTTGAGTGGTCAGACGGCAGTCGCACTCGTAAAAGCCAAACAAGCCATTCAATCATGGAGACGTTACATAGAAATGCACTTGTCACAGCTAGGGCGCCGCCGCAAAACGGCGCACAGGAGCCTCGCCCGACTCCTGTGACCTGTGGGCTAGGGCTACCGTGTCAGAGGCGGACACGGCTGAAGAAGCGAGCCCAAACCATGAAAATCCGTTTCGCGTCGTGGAACGTTGGCACGCTAACTGGACGCGCGAGAGAGCTGGCCGAAACTCTCCACAGGCGGAGGGTGGCCGTGGCGTTCCTGCAGGAGACTCGGTGAAAAGGCAGCAGATCCCGGCTTATTGGAAACGGCTACAAGCTGATCTACACGGGTGCACCTAGTGGGAGAAATGGGGTGGCCGTGGTGTTGTCCGACGAGCTCCAGGATGACGTCTTGGAGGTGAATCGCATCAGTGATCGGCTGATGTCGGTGCGGGTGCTTGTCAATGGGGTTATAACCCACTTGATAAGTACCTACGCTCCGCAGGCCGGGTGCGGCGAAGCCGAAAGGACGCTGTTCTGGACTCAGCTGGAAGGATTGCTTCGCGGGATTCCGTTATCCCAGGCAATCGTTCTGGGTGGTGATTTGAACGGTCATGTGGGTAAGAGGTGTGGCGAGTTTGAGCGTGTTCACGGTGGCTTTGGGTACGGTAGCCGCAACGCGGAAAGGGACAGCATTCTCCGAATGTGTGCGGCCGCGGACCTTGCAATCGTAAACACCTACTTCAAAAAGAAGCCGATGCACCTTGTCACCTACCGGAGCGAGCGAAGCGCTACCCAGATCGATTTTCTACTAACTAGGAGGCACCACATCGGCAAAGTAGCCAACTGCAAAGTCATACCCGGTGAGAGTCTCACTGCACAACACCGTCTCCTTGTCATGGACCTCTACGTAAAGGCCCAACGTAGACGTGTAGAGGACTGTCGGCGCCAGATCCGGTGGTGGCTGCTTGATGAAAACAGGTCCCAGGATTTTGCGTCGGTTATTGGCGAAAAGTGCGTCGGTACCGACGGAGAACCAGTGCAAGGTCACTGGGACAGGATCCAGGCAGCTATTACGGGGGCGGCGCGGGTGGCACTCGGCGTCTCTAAGGGCGGCCGCAAATGTGACAAGGAAACCTGGTGGTGGGATTACACAGTCCAGAGGGAGACTAAGGTGAAGAAAGCCCTCTTCAAAACGTGGCAAGCGACCGGATCTCCTGAAGATCGCGACGCATACAAGGTTGTCAAATGTGCCACTAAAAGAGCTGTAGCCAGAGCCAGACGAGCCCACTTGTAACCTCTCTACAAGAAGTTGGAATCGTCTGAGGGGCAAAAGCTCATTTACAAGTAGGCACGTTCTAGGGTCAAAGCGGCAGAGGATATATCCAAGTGCCGTTGTGTAAAAGACCCTAATGGCAACCTGCTATGCGAGGACATCGCGGTGAAGGAGAGAAGGCGCTCGTACTTTCACGAGCTGCAGAACAAGCAGCATCAAGAGGTGCAGACCGGAACTCCCTCCGAATCTTGGACTAGTGCCTCTGATAACGCCTGAGGAAGTCCAACCGGCTCTACGTCGTATGGGGAATCGAAAAGCTGTCGGAGCTGACGGAGCCCCATTGAGGCCTGGAAGGCGATGGGTCTTCGCGGTGTGGGCATGTTAACTAACTTTTTCAACCGCGGTCTCCTGAACGGCAAAATCCCGAGCCAATGGAGGCTCGGCTAATAATGGCTGAGTATTATTACTCTAGTCTTTAAAGGCAAGGGCTCGGTTCAGGAGTGTGGCAACTATCGCGGTATCAAGGTCATGTCCCACATCATGAATATTTTTGAGAGGATTATAGACTCCCGAATCCGGCAGGAGTGTGCTGTCTCGGAGTGTCAATATGGGTTTAGGCCATGGTACGGAACCATGGACCCTATCTTCGCACTAAGGATCACCATGGAGAGATACAGATCGAAGAACACGCCTCTGCATATGCTCTTTCTAGATATGCAGAAGGCCTTTGACTGTGTCCCTCGCGAGGTGATCTGGTGGGCACTGAGGTCCAAAGGGGTACCTGAAGTCTATGTTGACATAATTCGAGACATGTACAGTCAAGACCAAAAGTCGAGTTACAATCTCACAAAACTATGGCCAAGCAATACTAGTTGTAGTTACGACCTTCTTCTATAATAAAGTTTGATACACACTTATACACTTTGACAACTTGCTGCCCGCTTATGATTGTTAGGTACTACTTACTAATTTCAACGCTCACAGTAAGTGTTTAAATAGCCTAGCGGTTCTCGTCTTGATTGGCGTTCAAGGTGGTTCGAGTTCAAATCTAATAACTTACAAAATATTTTTGAAATGTTTATTGGTGAGTTATGAATGCTGACAACAAAAATATGTAAAAATACCGATCCGCAACTTAACGATGATACTTTATTTTAAGATTTTTTCTATATTATTTTTATTCTACATTATAAAAAGATGACGGTAGATTTGAAACAAACTGAACAAAAAATATTCCACTACCTACAATAACTATTATTACCTACAATAACTCAAATAATATTACTTAGCTGTTGTTGGTTGGTGAACATATAGTTACGAGTTCGTGTTATTAGTTTTACTTTTTTAATCAATATGCAGGTATATGCAGCAATATATCTCAAATATCATAATATGAAACCGGCTTTTGTGTAAGTTGTTTTTATTATTATTTGGGTAAGGTGCAAACCAATCTCTTGTTGAAAGTGTGTAATAAATTTGTTATTGTTTTAGAGAACTACTGTAAGCCAAAGTCAAGAGGTTGGAGGACGAAGGTGGCTTATGTGTCGAGACAAGTGGAACGAAACAACAATATTTACCGTTGAATAAACCTTTGAATCTTGCGAAGAAGAGAGGTTGCATTTGTGGTTTAAAAATAAACTGGCGATACTGGTGGAGACTTATCGAGCTAAACAAAAAAAAAACAATTTATAACAATCACAGTGCAGAAGTGTCCTACAAAGTGTTTTAAATATATGTCATTATATATCGTAATAACGGACTCTAAACCAACTCGTAAAGTAATTTAGCTAAGTGACAATAATATGTTCGGTTGGCTTAATGGCTAACAGATGTTGCCTTTTGCAATTTCAATACAAATTACTTTTGGTAAATTATAAAAACAATAATTTCGGAATTCGATAAGAAATAAGTTCGTTTACATTTGAACTAAGAAAGCGCTTGAAGATTATAATCTCATGCCTTCAAACTGCGAAAAAAGGCACTGCAGGATGGCATGCTATACACGGAAAAAAATTGTAAATGTAATAAGCACTGTTTTGTGTTCTAAGTATAGATTATTTTATGATTGTAATAATATTCAGGTTAAGCTTCAATCCTCTTTTCTTTAAGAAAATGAATAATTAAGCTATAACCTCTTTAATGATAACATGTAATACTATAACTTTCATATCTAAAAACCAAAAATGTTTTTTATATTTTTACCATAATAATATCATAAGTTTGTCAAGGATTACTTTTATATAAAATATTACAATGCTGCCATTTCAACGTTTGTTTCATTTATTAGTTTATGTATATCTATACCGAATAATATATAACTTTATAATATATTGCATTATATTATTTATTATATTACATCTATAGTAAACTAAAACATATAATAAAAACCTATTTTGGTATAAATATTCAGTAAATTTTCCTATTCGTTTAAATATTATTTGCAAACATTTTTATTTTAAAATACAAATCAGTTATCATAATTTTAAATTATATGAAACAACAAAAAGATTTGCCGTTATTAAGGATCGAACCCACAATCGCTCACTTATGATAGACCATTGTTAAGTGCGGCCGCTAACTTAACTTCAAATGAAGTAACGAAATTTTGCATTACTTTAAAGAAAGATGAAGACTGCGATAATTAAAATAATGCGTTAGTGTGCGTGGCCGGTTTAGCGCAGGCGACAGTAGTCTTTAAGGTGGGAATGGACTTCTACAGCTGATTGTACCTCAATTCCGATTCCGTTGTTAGGACCGCTGTTGGCGACACTAAACCCTTCCCCATCACCGTCGGAGTCCACCGGGGATCCGTCCTTAGTGCGTTTCTATTCAGCGTGATATTAGACGTCTTGTCAGACAGCATCAAGGACTCACATGAGCAGTATGCGGACGATATCGCGCTGGCGGACGCGGACAGGTAACGGTTGGTGCGGCGTGTGAATGCGTGGAAGGACTCGCTTGAGAACGGAGGTCTGAAACTCAACGTGGCGAAAACCGTGTACTTGGCCAGCAACACGACAGACCCCATGTCTGTGCGCATAGGCGGAGATATGGTCGAGTGCACGGACCAGTTTAAATACTTGAGGTCTGTGCTCCGCGCGTCCGGCGACATTGATTGCGACGTCAAGGCACGTATTTCCGCAGCTTGGGCGAAATGGCGTGAGGTAACAGGTGTCATTTGTGACTCCAAAATGCCGGTTAAGCTTAAGGGGCAGGTCTATAAAACCATCCCTGGTCTGTGCTTGAGCGACACAAGCAGGAGCTGAATATATCACGGAGATGAATATGCTGCGGTGGATGTGTGGAGTTACGCGGAAAGACCGCATCAGAAACTCCCGCATCCGGGGCAGCCTTCGTGTCCGTGACATTGCAGACAAACTGCAGGGTCACCTATGCTGGTACGGCCACGTCTTACGCAAATCGGCATGTTACGTGGGTAACAAATATCTTGCCATGGCGCCTCCGCCGGGCCGGAACAAGCGGGGTAGACCAAAGAAGCGCTGGCTTGACGTTGTAAGAGATGACATGCGTGCCAACAAGCTCATACCACAGGATGCTAAACATCGTGCGAAATGGAGGAGAATATGCAGGAAAGCGGACCCCGGGCTCCGACGCGTAAGCCGCGTAAGCCGCGGATGCAACCGGGATAAACGCTGAGATGATGATGATGATGATGATGAGTGTGGTTAAATAAGTCAGGCCCTGGAGGGTAATTACCTTAATATCTCAAATTTCATTATATTGAAAGGAGACGTTCCCTTATTAAGAAAAGAAAAACAAACAAAAACTTAAATTCAGTAAAAAGAAACAAAAACTCGATATTTTTATACCCATCGATAGTATTATTATCCAGGATAATTTTGATCAAATAAACATTTATTTTTAAACATTCAAATGATCGTAAATCATTTAATTTATTTTATTACCAATTTGTGACACTTAAATTATTAAACTCATAAATTTCTCGAAATAAGCCCTCTCGTTTTCCCACGCAGTTTTGTTTATTTTAACTATATAAATAAAACGAAAGATAATGTTGTTTTGCTCGACATTTTAATAGAGAAGTAATAATTACATTACAGTTTTTCAAGTAAGGTTTTTCAAATGAGCCCTTTGCTTAAGCATTATATGCTAATAAAAGGTGCAATGCGTACGAAAATGACGGTAAGGTAACAAAAGCATCAATAAGAAAGGGAGCAAAAGACTCCACGGGTCCAATGTCCAGTGTCCTTGTTACATATGTAGGTAATGTTGGTGTGTATCGCCTTATACTTCCGTGTGACTTTATAACTCCCTCAAATATTATATTAAGAATAATTTATCATTTTTATAGGCCCATCTTCGAAGGCCTCGCCGGCACATTTGATCTAAAGGATTCTGTAACAGCCTGTAATGTGGGACGTTAACAGTTTGTAAGCAAGTATTATGTTCTTTAAGGTTTACGACAGCGGAGTAATGAAGTTTCTTTTTATAGCTTTTCGTAAAGGTGCTTGGGATACATAACCAGTGCTTAGATATTACGCTGAAAATTCTTATTGTTCTTTCTAGAATGTTTTTGTTGTAGTGACTTGACTATTTCTTTCTGTGTGTATGGGTAGATGATTAATCTTCTTTCGCTAAATGGTTGATGGTCGCTTAAAGCCAGGAATTCTCCCCTCACTGTTAATCACGAAGGCGTCCCACGCATTCTTATACCTTTATACTTTCTAACTAAAAGCGTACTGAACTAAACTTTTTCTATATAGGCATATCAAACAGAACAGAATGAGTTCCATTTCAATCCATTCCAATGTACATAAAGTTGAAAGATCAATGAAAATATGTGCTACGATTTTTCGTAGCAATCTGCTACAACATTCGTAGCTCTACGAAAACACGTAGCACTGATAAATACGTAATTCATCAGGAAAAAACGGATAAGGATTAAAAACCGGTACTTTAATCCTAATTTGTTTTCCTAATACATTTTCAGTGGGGTACGAATGTACTCGCTTGGAACTAATGACCCCCAAGAGGGAAATGCGAGGTATTTTAGATTTGGTCATACGGACGTTGTTTTTGTTTGTGAAAAACATTCCTTAAAGGCAACTGAGGGACATGCCCCTGCTTCGTATCATTTACATGACACCGATAATTCTCTAAAATATGCAAGTTTATTAACGATGTTTATATACACATAATAATTTCGAGCTAATGTTTTTTTTTTTTGCTTTTCCACCAATGAAAACCGTATCAAAATCCGTTGCTCATTTTAAATGAACGACATCGCTTATGTTTAAAAAATACCTATGAAATTAATGAGAATAACAAGCTTATATTTTTAACTATAAAATCGAAATGTAAATCAGACATTTCAAGTACTCTTACTTTAATCTTGCTTTTTAACGCAATCATTGAACTATGAAATGAAAATGTGGCTTTGTTTTGCTTTTACGTTCGATTTACAATACCAAGAACAAAAGTAAATGCACTTTCATACATATCTCGCAAAAATAAGTACATCTGTTTGTAATAAACCAGCCCCCTAATCGGCGAACGCATTTTTGTTAAATGATTGCGATTAGTTGGGATCATTTGTTATCGTTCGGGCCGCCCATTGGTCAGTTGGGTCCAAACGATCCCAACTAGTCGCAATCTTTTGACAAAAATGTGTTCAACGATTAGGGGGCTGGTTTATTACAAACAGATGTGCCCCGCGGTTACATCCGCACAAGTTGCTGATATTCTCAGGGAATCGATCCACGGGAATATGAGCATAAAAAGTATATTGTAGTCTGTGTAATGCTGTTACCTACTGCCTATCTTGGTACTGTTATTGCACCGAATTTTATCCAAATCCTTTCAGTAGATATTCCTAGAAATATTGACAAACATGCATTCATCCATCTATACAAACTATGGCATTTATAACATAAAGTAGGAATGTTTAAAAACACTAAAGACAAAAAGCACAATACTGTTTTTTAAAAAGTTGTCTCGCATGTGTCCAAAAATCTATTGCTAATCTTTATATAAATAATTCTGCTGTACGTGTGTATGTCATTGAACTCCTCCGAAACGCCTTGACCGATTTTAATAAATTTTTCTGTATGCGTTTGAGTGGCGACCTGGATGGTTTAGATTCACAAATCAGCCCGGCAGATGGCGCTGATCGCTTGAAGAAGCATGTGATCTCGGAAACGGCCCTAACGATTTCGCTGAAATTCAATATATGAGGGTTTTCGGGAACGAGAAATCGATCTAGCTCAGTCTTATGTCTGGGGAAGCGCATGTTTTCGAGTTTTCTCTTTCACTATATTTCACGCATAATATGGGCGCTAATTTCGCGCGGCTTGACATATCGTTTGTGGTAGTCGATAGTGGTATGGTCTACTCGCGATAGCTGGTGTTTCTCGGTTCAAACCCGGCCAATCACATTTTTTTTTTTAAACAAGTTTATAGTTTTTTTTAATTTCTGTAGTTACTTAAAAAGAAAATTGTAGTTTGTGTTTAAGAGACTAAAACAAGAGCTCTAGGGGTAGAGAGAGGTATGATATCTTTGTTACAAATGTACATGACAATGCTTTCCATGGGTATATTCCTAAATCTGCTGTACGTGTGTACGTCACTGAATTCCTCCAAAAGGGCTGGTCCGATTTGAATGAAGTCTATGTATATAAATGAAAGTCGTGTTAGTTACTCTATTTATAACTCAAGAACCGCTTAACCAGTATGGCTCAAAATTGTTAGGAAGGTAGATAAGAACTGGGAGAAGGACATATCACATAGGATACTTTTTATCCCGTTCCCGTTGTTACTCTCTGTCGGTTTAATTTTTTTTAATAAAAGCCCCAAAGCGAACTTCCACTTCAATATTTCTAATATTGTATTGCTGTGCCATTTACCACTTCACTACATACTATAAAACAAAGTTTCTTTCTCGGCGGTAAGTCCTCTCTTTGAGGAGTAGCTAGAGAGGCGCCATGGCGTTCTCACCTTCCGACTGACGTAGGTCCTCACCGGACACGGCTGTTTCGGGAGGTTCCTGTTCCATATAAGGCGGGAGGAAACGCCAGGGTGACCATTGTGTGCATCGCCCTGAGGACACGGTGGAGCAAATGGTGGAGGTCTGCCCGGTTTGGGTAGAGCACAGCCGTGTCCTCGTGGCGGCGATCGGCGGCGATCTCTCGCGTCCGACCCCGGTCCGGGCCATAGTCCGGAGCAAGAGTGCATGACAAGCTTTCACTTCCTTCTGTGAAGCAGTGATGCTGGCAAAGGAGGAGGCAGAGCACGTGAGGGAGCGGAAATCCCACTATCCTCACGCCTCAAATCGCTGCAGGAAGCGCCCTGGTCAGGAGGCAATATCGGACTCCCGACCACCGTAGGCACGGGCTTGCGGGCGGCGAGCGATAGGCAGCTAGCCTCCTGGTAAGAACCAGGCCCGGGTTGACGGCGCGTTGTGTTTCACATGCGCCTCAAAGAGATGTCAGCACACCTTGACGGGGTCCATGAGGACTGGTCCACAGAGTTGCGGGTTGGTTAAAAAAGAAACCATGGCACTGGCCGTTGCATAGGCAAGTGAAGGAACACGGGTGGGTTTTAGTCAATAAAAGTCTGACACGCCCTTCCGCTCCGCCCAGAGCGGGAGAGGTCATTTGATGATTTCCCATCCAAAACAAAAAAAATAAAGAACTGAAGAAGAGCAAGAAATTGCACTTGAAGATCGCAGCCTTAGTATGGCTCGACTTCGTGCTTTTCACTCACCAGAGCAAAGGGAGGCAGCAAACGGCTCGGTTGGCAATGCGAAATCGTCTAGGAAACCTCAGAGATCAAGCGCTAGATAATTAACGAAGCACAAGAAGAAATTCATCAAATACTGATTTGAAAGCGCAGTGGCGTTCGCATTGGGCCAATGGATGTTGTTTGCGAGTATTGTAGCACATTAAAGATTTCCGGAGAACCGCCAGGATTGTGCTCCCAAATAAAGAATCATTGAATCATAATATTTATTTATTTAAAATTATCCTAATTTAAAAAGTAGTCATGTGGATATTGCCTTTAAGGCGGAACGAAGTTCGCCGGGTCAGCTAGTATAATATAAAGCTGAAGAGTTTGTTTGTTTATTCGAACACGCTAATCTTAGGAACTACTGCTCCGATTTGAATAAATATTTTTGCGTTGGATAGCCCATTGGTCCAGGAAGGCTTTAGGCATTATTATATAACATCACGCTGTGACTGATAGGAGCGGAGCATAACAAAAATTTAAAATGTAGGTATGCTGTATATTTTGGGATTAAAATATAATATTCAAATAACTAACTCAACGCGAACGAAGTCGCTGGCGGCAGCTAGTTTTTAATAAACTACCAAAACCTTTAAGAAGTATGACTAACATGAGTCGTTTTAAATCACAACTTAAGAAATTGCTGATTGACAAAGCTTACTGTTCCATCAATGAGTTTTTAGATGATAAGAGTATAAAATAAGAAAATGTTCAATCGTTAATTTTGATGTTAATTAATTGTTATTAATTAATTTGTACAAAAATTGTTTAATGTTTAAAAATTGTGTTGTATGACTATGTTTTGCCCTGCAAAGCCAAACATAGTCATACAACATAATTTTTATACCATCAACCATGTACCATATTACCCATGTTTAACAAATAAAATATTTTGACTTCAATAGTTTAAAAAAATGTTTGCTCAATATTGATACTATCGCAATATTGTTGAACTTTCAAAAGGTATTGCAATTCATTAGATTTATTTGCGTAATATTCTAGCTGGTGATTTAGCTTATTTCAGAAAAACCTAGACCTACAATATTCAGGCTAACATTGGATGGATTATTCATGGATTATTTACTAAACAGTATGTTATCCAATTAGAATAAAAAATCATTTATATATGAACGTCGAAACGTAAATCCGAAACATTTTAAGTTCTACAGATTCTACCACAACGTAATGGTGTACAAATATTGAAATTCCATTCTTATTTATATAAGAATGTCAGATTAATATTTGATTGTCATCTAATACAGTTAAATGTTAAGATTTGTAATTAACAATAATTAATAATAATAATATAATAAGTGTATATTGTCGTAGTCGCCTAGTGGCTAAAACACCAGCCTCTCAAGTATGAGTGCGCGGGTTCGATTCCAGGCCAGGCAAGTACCAATGTAACTTTTCTAAAGTTATATGTACTTTCTAAGGATATCTTGGACACCAATGACTGAAGGTGAAGGAAAACATCTTGAGGAAACCTGGACTTAAGTCTGAGATCGCCAACCCGCATGGAGCAAGCGTGGTGATTACGCTCAATCCTTCTCTGTATGAGAGGAGACCTGTGCCCAGCAGTGGGACGATAAATTAGATGATGATGATGATGATGAAGTGTATATAGGTCACCAGATCCAATATGAATATGTAATTATTATTACAATTATACAAACTTAACTTTGAAATAAATGTGAAAATTAAGTACATGTTATCATATTTTTTTATGATATTCCCTACATTCACGAACGCTATAAAAGCAATTACCAAATAACCAACTTGTCAGCTTTTACTTGAACGTGGGTATGGCAAGTTCCTTAATAGTGAGCAGTGGTCATTGTAGCGTAAAAACCTAATAGGCACTTTACTGTAAATTAATTTATCACCATAGCTTTCAAAACAGTGAACAAAATTGAAAAATGACGCTGTGAGTAACGCAGAATGTTCTAGAAGCAAAAAATCGAAGACATATGACATCCATCATTCCACACTGGGCCGCGTGATGGATTATGGTTCATTCCCTATCACGGAAAGAGTAGGCCTGTCTCCCGTCTGTGGAAACATTTAAGGCTGATTATACCAGATTACATTTTTATCCTCTTGAAAGAATACGGTATGTAGTAGAAGTAAAGCCTTTTATTTTCTATAGCATAAAAAAAAGGAATAATTTGGTAGTAAATTCTAGATACTTGAAATAAACTTGTCATGTCAGAACAGTAAAAGCAGATATTTATATAAATCAAGACCGTCTCCAAAGCCTAGAACACAGGCGTAGAGTAGCCAGCCTATCGGTCTTCTATGGGATGCATTTTGGGGAGTGTGCGAGGGAATTGCATGATTTAGTTCCCCCAACTCCGTTCCACCATCGGACGACCCGTCGCACGGCGAGTTTCTACCCTTACGTTCTTAACACCACTACGATCCGGGCTAGGCGTTTCGCCTCCTCCTTTATACCGCGTACATCGAGGGACTGAAATAATTTGACAGCGGTGGTGTTTCCGTCGGACTACAATTTGAGTGTCTTCAAGGCTAGAGTGCTAGTAAACTAGTGCGCTTTACCATCAACGATTGCGTCATTGCTTACCATCAGGCGGGATTGCGATCAAGCCGTAGATTATAAATAATTTATAATAATAAATAAGAAAAAGATATACCTTTAATTTTCGCAAAAAGTCAGAAAGTCTGACCTGCTAGGGGGTATCGTACTACTCAGTAACAGGATTGTGGAACTCCAAATAGGCACTCGTTCCATATAAAATCAGTATTTTACATGGAAAGACTTTTACAAGCTGAATACCAATGTATTCAGCTGAATGCGGTTAGACCCCAAGCTGACCCTGACATACTTGGGCAGAGCTCGGCAGATGGTGATAAAATTAGCTAAAAAATATCGAAATCCAAATCATACGCACCTAAAATACATTACACGAAATCTATTAATGAATTCGTAGCATGGTTATAATAACTTTCTGGGTGGTAAGTCATAACATCGGCTGCCGGAAGAAGTTACAACCCACCAGACAAGGTCTTGCCGCTAAGCGATTCGTCGTGTTCCGGCATGATGTCTGGTGAAGCCGTACGGAGGACGGGTCTGAGCAGTTGTGTTGCGATGTGTGCCGGGTACGATGCGCCAAATGTTGTTGTGTCGGGAGTTTGGTCGTGGAGAGTCTCCAGATCATTCTCCCTCTGGTTTATCATTGCATCACCTCGCTCAACTGCCGTCATCCTTCCCATTCCTAAGCTTTTTATGTGAAGAGGCTTAATAAACTAGGTCGCTTTACCAGCAACGATTGCATCACTGCTTACCACCAGGCGGGATTGCAGTCAAGCACTAGTTTAAAATTATTAAAAAAAAAAATCTCGTGTATAGCTTTTGTTCCACTTACACAATACGCCGTATTATTTTTGGAGACGATAAAAATTATATTCGGTATATGTGTTCATAAAATATTGGTAGTACTCTAAAAGCCTTCTATTTTATTATAACCACTGTAGCTATTGTAGTAATTCCTGCACTATGCATGAATCGTATCAGTTTATTATTTGCTGAAAATAATGACTATCCTCTCAAATAGGTATGTAATTTTTGGAACAGTGCCACTGTTTGGTCTACATATTTAATGTTTTTTGCTATTGTTTCATACCAGATATACAGTTTCCTGGTAATTTAAATGAAAATAAACACTAGTTTTATTGTTGACTCGTCATCTATCAGATTCTCAAATATGGCCTCGAAAACTATATTTATATAATGCTGTTCAAAACTTACCGTTGAAACTTAGGTTAAGTTAGTTGTCAATAATTTGAGTCCATTCGAATGACAGGTCATTTCACGGAAGTTCTCGCAGTAATTTTTTTAAAGAATCGAAATGACTGCTGACTTCATAGCTTCAATTTATTCAGTAGGATCCTTTTTTTTTTTGAAAACCATTTGCCCTTACTAGGAATTATTCCTGTAATGTGGGTGCGCGAACAACCATTTAAACTTACATACACAAAAAGCTAGATCCGGAACAACTGATAGTAGGCCATTAAAATATTTGTTTCCCGCGACACACAGCACTGTAGTCGATTTCTCAGCTAGTGCATCAACCTTATCGTGAAATTCATCCAATTTTGTATAGTTCATTCTTCAAAAGACCATTACCCATTCAATACATTTTGTTCACATTATCTGATCAAGATTATAAGAGTGACAAGACTTTAAAAGTGAATTCGTCCCCTGTATTTGCTTTCCCATTTTTTTTCAGTGGTAGTTCTAAATTATCAAATCCTTATAGCTTATTTCTTTTTACTATAAAATGAGGTGTAAAAATGATAACGTTAGCCTATTAATAGAATAATCAATTTAACCTGAAATTAGATGAAGTGAATTTATTATTTACTTTTGTGAAGTCTCATTTAATTTTTTATAATAATAATAGGTTTGCAAACATATATGGGATATCATTTTTACCGTCTCGAAAAAAAATAGGGCGTATTGTGAAAGTGGAACAAAAGCTAAACACGATAATATTAACAAGTATATTATAAGCATGCTACGAATTCATATAAACGTTACGCGTATAGTATTTTAGGTACGTATGGATTGGGTTTCTTTTTTTTTAAATTATAAACTAGCACATATAAATTTGGCTTACATTACATGTCAAAGAGTCTCCATTTAGGCATAGCCTCTCACAGGAATTTTAAATATGAAAGTAACTAAAAGGGAAACGAGAAAAAATAATAATATATAACAGAATGCGACCAATTGTATGAGTGCGTGCGTGTGGGAGGTGTGCGTGTATGTTGGTGAGTGTGTGTGTTTGTGTATGTGTGTGTGTGAGAGAGTGTTTGTGTGTGCGTGAATAAATAAAAGAAATGTTATTTGTTCAATTTAATGACACTCTATCAGGTCACTCGTATCATCGTCATTTAAATTATAACTACTTGAAAATGTACAAGCAAAATAATCATCGTGGAATATAACATGACGTAAGTATGTTAAACCAGATCGGTCCTGGGACCGCATCTGTGGAACATCGGGTACGACTGGGTGCTGCGCGCCGACCTCCCTACCGGCGTCAGCGTAGTTTGTTACGCTGACGACACGCTAGTCCTGGCACAGGGGAGGTCGCACCAGGCGGCGGCTGACGCAGCGACCCTCGGGGTTGCGACAATCGTCAACAGGATCCGGCAATTGGGACTCGAGGTGGCCCTGCAGAAGTCCGAGGCCATGTGCTTTCATGGTCCTCGGAATGCGCCACCGTCGGGTTCCCACATAACGGTAGGAGGGGTTCACATCGGCGTCGGGTCAACGATGAAGTACCTGGGACTCGTCCTCGACAGCCGGTGGAACTTCGAGGAGCACTTCCGACGTTTGGCACCCAGACTGGAACGGGCCGGGGCTGCCCTAAGGCGGCTCCTCCCCAATCTAGGGGGACCAAACGCCTCCTGCCGGAGGCTCTATGCGGGGGCCGTGCGGTCCATGGCCCTTTACGGGGCACCGGTGTGGGCGCGGTCGCTAAGGAAGCGACCAGCCCGGTGCCTGACCGCGTCCCAGAGGGTCATGGCCGTTCGGCTGATACGGGGATACCGTACGGCCTCCGCTGAGGCGGCGAGCCTTCTTGCCGGATTGGCGCCATGGGATCTGGAGGCCAAAGTCCTCGCCCACATGTGGGAGTGGCGAGAGGAGGCAAAACGCCGGGGCATAACTCCGCTGCCGCGAGATATTGCGGTACGGCGGAAAGAGCTCCGGCGGGATCTCATGGCAACATGGAGAGTGCGATTGTCGCAACCCAGTGCTGGGCACGCCACAATAGCGGCGGAAAGTCCCCTCTTTGAGCAGGGGCTAGAGAGGCGCCACGGCGCCCTCACCTTCCGCCTGGCGCAGGTCCTCACCGGACACGGTTGTTTCGAGAGGTTCCTGTTCCGTATAAGGCGGGAGGATACGCCAGGGTGTCACCATTGTGTGGATCGCCCTGAGGAGACGGTGGAGCATACGGTGGAGGTCTGCCCGGCTTGGGTAGAGCACCGCCGTGTCCTCGTAGCGGCGATCGGCGGTGATCTCTCGCGTCCGACCCTGGTCCAGGCCATGGTCCGGAGCGAGAGTGCATGGCAGGCCGTCACCTCCTTTTGCGAAGCAGTAATGCTGGCAAAGGAGGAGGCGGAGCGCGTGAGGCAACGGGAATCCCAGCGCCCTCACGCCACTAGCCACCGCAGGAGACGCCCTGGTCGGGAGATGACACCAAACTCCCAGCCACCGTAGGCGCGGGCCTGCGGGCGGTGAGCAATGGGCAGCTCGCCGCCCGGTAAGGACCAGGCCCGAGTCGACGGCGCGTCGTGTTTCACGCGCGCCTCAAAGAGATGTCAGCACATCGTGACGGGGTCCACGAAGACCGATGCCTCCTGGGTCAGGGTTGCGGGTTGGTTAAACAAGAAACCGTGGCCCTGGCCGTCCCACAGGCAAGTGAAGAAACACGGGTGGGTTTTAGTCAGTAAAAGTCTGACACGCCCTTCCGCTCCGCCCAGAGCGGAAGAGAAGTCATTTGATGATTTCCCATCCTAACAAAAAAAAAAAAGTATGTTAAACCAGAAGCTTTTTTGTTAAGTATTTAAGCGAAAAGGTTCTCAATAAACGCCAGCCTATCAAATAAGTGTTTGTAATATAATTTCATAACATCACAGTTTCGTGAATAAAATTTAATTTTGATAAAACCGTCACAGAAGCTGAAGTGGGTCAGGAACTAGTTCACAAAAAGCACATCTACTTAGAGCTACGTAATAAGCAAGGTTATCTGCCACCAGTCTTGGCAAAAAATGTATAGAAAATACTGGGTCGGGCTTCTTCGTTACATTTATGAGGTCGGCGCGTTAACAAATTAAAAACATTCTGCTTATAGTAGAATTAAAACACATTGATACTCGAGAGAGTGAGCTTAAGTTAAGGTAAATATGTTTGTGCTGCAGAATGCACTTCAATATATATTTTTCCGCCTTTATATCTTTAATTCGTTAACAAAACACTAAATAAATCATGTATTATATATCAAAGTAAATCAGAAGTTTCGTTCTAAACCCATACTAATATACTAATATTATAAATGCGAAAGTAACTCTGTCTGTTTGTCTGTCTGTTACGCTTTTCCGCTTAAACCTCTAAAACGATTTTGATGAAATTTGGCACAGACAATCTTTAGACACTGAGAAAGAACATAGGCTACATTTTATCCCGGAAAAATTTGATGTTCCCGAGGGAAATCTAAAAAGCGCGATATAACCGAACTCCACGCGGGCGAAGCCGCGGGCGGAAAGCTAGTCTCCAATATATATTTTATCTGTAACTAAAAATAAAGTTAATGATTGTTTAAACGCAAAATTCTCAAGTTTACCACATAATAATATTTGGGTTTGTATGTTTGTTTTTGTGTGTGTGCGTGTGTGTATGTGTATGTGTGTTGGGGTGTGTGTGTGTGTGTGTGTGTGTGGGAGAATTTGACTAGGAGCAGAGTCCATCTGGCGAAATATTGTACAAGACAGGGAGACTTATAAGAATAAAGTCCCACGCATGGACAAAGGCGAGAGGCCTTTGTTCTGATGTGGTACACAATATCCTTACTATTATTATAAATCGTAAAGTGATTTTGTTTGTTCCGCTTTCACGCTGTAACTACTGAACCGATTGCTTTGAAATTTTGCAGATGTAAAGTTAGAAGTCCGGATTAAATAATAGGGTAATTCTTATCCCGGAAAAATGTTACCACGGGAAAATCTAAAAAGCGCAATATAACCAAATTCTACGCGGACGAAGCCGCGGGCGTAAAGCTACTAGTGAATCCATACTAATATTATAAAAGCGAAAGTAACTCTGTCAGTCTGTCTGTCTGTCTGTCTGTCTGCTACGCTTTCCCGCTTAAACGTCTCAACCGATTTCGATGAAATTTGGCACAGACAATCTTTAGACCCTAAGAAAGGACATAGGCTACCTTTTATTGAAAAAAAAATGATATTCCCGAGAGAAATATAAAAAGCGCGATATAACCGAATTCCATGCGGGCGAAGCCGCGGGCGCAAAGCTAGTAGTGAATAAATAAATAAAACTTGTAGTCTAGTTGCTATTAACAACACTGCGTACAACAATCATTTGATGAACCATGGTTATTATAACAATTAGCTACACTACAATCGTTTGCTCCAACTATTTAATGAGTACGCTACGTTTCATGAACATTTACAAACCGAAAATTGGCCCATATTACTGAAACAAATATAATTTTGTATCGAAACGTCCACACACTGTAATGTTAGTTTTCAGTGGTAATTATTTAGAATAGTTTGAGCAAGCGTCAGACACTGGACTGTGGTATGACATTAACTAAAAAAGTAAATATGAATCACAATTTATACAAAAATTGATTGTGATGCTGATCTATAAGTCATCATCATCCCAGCGTTAATCCCAGTCGCATCCGAAGCCTTTTCAGCTTTGGAGTCTGGGGTTCGTCTTACCAGTCCAACTGCTGATATGGCTAAACTTCGACATTTTCTATGAAGCGACTGCCGTCTGACCTCCACAACCCGAAGGCGACATCGAAGCATTGCAGTTAGACAAATTGTAGGACTTTGAGGGCTCCAACAACCCGTAACGACTGCCACTAGATGTTCGTAGGGCAACCGGGACCAACGGCTTAACGTGCTTTCCGAGGCACGACCAGACCAGTACAAATATTCATATTCATGCATACAAATACTTGCACTGTGCGGGGATCGAACCCGCGCCACCTTGCGCAGCGGCCGCGTCCGCTACCGCTACGCCACGGAGGCTGTCGAGGATGCTGATCTATAAGTATCTTAGGAAAAGTGTTATGGTCCGGCAAAGTTGTATAGGTACAGTTTATGGAAATGTCACGGAGTTTTTTTTTGTTCTCGTTTGGACAACATCATCAGCCTAATCTTTTTCAACTACGTATGTTGGAATCGGCATCCAGTCCTGTAGCCGAATTATCATCATCATCATCAACCTTTTTTTCGCCCCACTTCTGGGCACAGGCCTCCTCTCATACAAAGAAGGGTTGAGCGTAATCACCACGCTTGCTCAATGAGGGTTGGCGATTTTAGACTTAAAGACCAGGTTTCCTCAAAATGTTTTCCTTCACCTTCAGTCATTGGTGTCCAAGATATTCTTAAAAAGTACATATAACTTTAGAAAAGTTACATTGGTACTTGTCTGACCTGAAATCGAACCCACGCACTCATACTTGAGAGGCATACTGTAGCCGAATACCAGCATTATATTTGGTAACATATTGTCCCTTGGAATAATTGTTGGTTGTTACACTTTCTGATTACACATATTTATTTGGTAACACGATGTCCCTGGGAAGAATTGGTTGTTACACTTTCTGATTACACATATTTATTTGGTAACACGATGTCCCTTGGAAGAATTGGTTGTTACACTTTCTGATTACACATATTTATTTGATAACACGATGTCCCTTGGAAGAATTGGTTGTTACACTTTCGGATTACACATATTTATTTGGTAACACGATGTCCCTGGGAAGAATTGTTTGTTACACTTTCTGATTACACATATTTATTTGGTAACACGATGTCCCTTGGAAGAATTGGTTGTTACACTTTCTGATTACACAAATTTTACGGCTCAACGTGCTTTCCAAGTCACGGAGTGATCTTGATGTGTACTAGAACGCCCCCCATCAACGGATAGACCTGGGTAAGCGTTGTTTTACCTTTCATCAAGCTTTCTTTTAATATATCATCATCATCATTATCAACCTTATTATCGTCCCATTGCTGGGCACAGGTCTCCTCTCATACAGAGAAGGATTGAGCGTAATCACCACGCTTGCTCACGATACGATTTCAGACTTAAAGTCCAGGTTTCCTCAAGATGTTTTCCTTCACCTTTTAATATAATATATATTTCCTCAAAAAACAAAAGAAAGTGAAGAAAAAAAAAACAGTTGCTTTGTACTCAATACTTAAATGTGTTCTAACTGTATAATTATATTTCACTGGTGGTATATGAATATTAAATTAAATAAATATGTACTTTAAAAGTTCAAGGTTAGTGAAGGCACTTTTGTGTCTTTTGTAGCACGTACAACAGCTCACATATTTATGTAGTATATAAAAGTAAAATTATATGAACTCATATAACGTGTCAGTAAATAAATAGGTCTGGATTCTGATTGATTAAAATTTCTGATGTACTTTGTATGGAAATTTATCTAATACTAATGTAGTTCAAAGTAAGTGGCCGTAATTTTATCAGTTAGCTTTAGCTGCCCAAACTTCGTAAAACTTCTGCAAGTAAAGATTTACTTGAGTTTTCCTTAAAGAAATTGTCAAAAACTATGGGGAATTAGCCATTATCTAAAATTATTGAATTTTTGGTTGGCGCAGTGGTTAAGCAATT
The DNA here is from genome assembly GCA_017933935.1 of Sesamia nonagrioides. NCBI lineage: Eukaryota > Metazoa > Arthropoda > Insecta > Lepidoptera > Noctuidae > Sesamia > Sesamia nonagrioides. The sequence continues at coordinate 51,864 of JADWQK010001815.1, read as the reverse complement.
CACTGCTGCCTTGCATGTCGTGAGTTGGATTCCCACATAGAACAAATATTTGTGTGATATACAAGTAGTTGTTCCGGGTCTGGCTTTTGGTGTATGTGAGTTTATATGTTTGTTAATGCACATCCGATATAGGAAAAGTTCCTAACTTGAAGAAGGTTTAAAATAAAATAAGAAATCTCCGAATGAACACCACGCGATATCCCGCTTAATAGAAAAGAATACTCTTTATTATGTACACTACATAGATTACAGAACAAATATAAAGATTTTACAAAGGGTGACACAATGGGCGGTCTTATCGCTAAGAGCGATCTTTTACAGACAACCTTTGGATGGAATACTAAAAGGAAGAAGAAAGAAATAGTTTAGGTTTTTTTTATAAATTATAAACTAGCGATTGACCGCAATCAGTCCCAGGGTGGAAACTCGTACGACTAAGTCGTACGACGGGTTGTCCAATGATGGAACGGAGATGGAGACATTAAATCATGCAATTCCATCGCACACTCTCAATACGCGAGTATTGAGAGTGTGCGATGGAATTGCATGATTCCATACACACGGATGTATAGTTTCATGTAAAAGCTAGCTGCTCTAAAAGACTATTAGAAATATTACGTTCAGACGATAATGATTAATCCCAAATATGCCTTTGTACTTTTCTTTAAAACATGCCTAGCTAGCTGGTAGAAGCCGCAACCAATCCCCCTAGTGAGCAATTCTCCAATGATAAGGCAAATTGTTTTGTTCGTAGAAATGGAATGCTGGCAATGTGAAGACAGAATCTGGCCTTGCCGGAGAAAATCCTTTGGAATAGTGGGGTTAAGTATTATTTGACACAATCAGTGCGCTACTTTAGGCTTCGTTAAATACTATTACCAAGTTCTCTTTACGAGTTAAAATCCTCTTTGGGAAATATAGATCCGTGGTAAAATTACGTGCGACTAAAACTAAGTTGAATAATCCATTAGTATTGAATCCTAAGACACGTGCCTAAGAAATTATATTAGTTTTTGATGGATAGTTCTTTGATTACTTTTTGACCAGTCCAGTAATAGTGGAATCTAAATATTTTTATTTCTTCTAAAATATCAGAAGGTCTTTGATATAGAGTGGTTTAAACCAGAAGAGCAAAGAGCTGTAAATGAAATCATAATCTATTTATTTAATGCTTCTAGTACATAAATGTACAGAATTGGACTTAAGTAATGGACTACCATCGCGATAATACGATGTCCGCTAACAATAAATTTTCTATTGTGTCTGTTGTCTGGTAGTCGACTTGGTCAGGGAGATTTTATACCTCTTTTAACTTTTAGGTGATACAGAGACAAAAACTTAGGAAACAAATATTTTAAATATTAAATTTTTTTTTATTAATTTTAAAGTAGCGCAGTCCCGCTTGATGGTAAGCAGTGACGCAATCGTTGATGGACTAGTTTATTAAGAACCTATTCTAGTTGTCTTGGCAACTTAGCAAGGGTGCTGGTGTCGCCACACTATTGTTTACATACGTCCTTTTAACTATATGTACTTCATGTTTCAATGTACTGTAAAATTTGATGCAAATAAATTATTATTCACTCTAGCCTTGAAGACACTCAAATTGTAGTCTGACGGAAACACCGCCGCCGGCAAATTGTTCCAGTCCTTCGATGTACGCGGTATAAAGGAGGAGGCGATACGCTTCATCCGGATCGTAGTGGTGTCGTTCGGCGAGTTCTCCGGTGGTGGAACGGAGATGGGAAATTAAATCATGCAGTTCCCTTGCACTCTCCCCAAAATGAATCCTATAGAACACCGAAAGGCTTAAAAAATATTTGTTATATAGAACTGTAGGAATTATTTAGAAAAATTATTACTAATATTATGTTGTGTGAGAGTTCATTTGTTCCGCTTTCACGCCTAAAGTACAGAACAGATTTTGATGAAATTTAGCACACAGATGGTATATAACCAGAAATAATACATACGATACTTTTTATCTCGACATTTCCACAGGATCGAGACTTATGCAAGTGAAACCACGGGAAGCAACTAGTAGGTATTATATATTCCTTATTTTAAGGAATATAATAATATAGCAAATTAATATAATGAATGCACATCAACAATGCAATTTTACATTCTATACAAACTTAAAACTGCTACTACATTTACCAATTTCTGGCTTGAATATCACACGACTGATAGCTGAATAAATCGATACACTACTAAGAATACTGCGATCGAAATCTAGAGCAAAGTTATTACAGACCTCGTAAATCTGACATTTTTCATAAATAAGTGGCCATTCTAATGATTTTAAACTGAACACACTGACAGCTCGATTAATACCAAGAGAATACTAGATTAACGAAAGTGTTGGGTTTGAAAAGTACCAACTAAGCACCTATATTGGGTCTACCGCATAAGTTATAAGTTGTAGTGCGGAATTAGGTATTGACTAAAAGGGATCACTTACATAACTAGGTCGAGAATATAGAATTTCGGAACTATTTTACGGTAGTTTGGTTAAAGTGAAGTTTTAATGCCATTTTCCGTCACACTACAATTTGAGTGTCTTCTAGGCTAGAGTGAATAGGCTCTTAATAAACTAGCGTGCTTTACCATCAACGATCGTATCACTGCTTACCATCACGCGGGATTGCGGTCAAGCGCTAGTTTTTAAATTTAAAAAAATGTAGTGTAGGTACCTACTCTGGTTAAGTAATAACAGCTGCAGCTCAGGTCGATAGATCTGGTTAAGTTACACCTGCCGCGTTTGGTTAATGGATGGGTGGCCCTGATCCTTACAGGAAATCAAGTTAAGTCATTGTTTCTGGCTGTCATTTCTAGATCTTCAAATCAAATCAAATCAAATCATTTATTTCAAATAAACCAGTTACAGGCACTTTTGAATTGTCAGAAGGTCGGTCAGTCAATAAGATGAAGCTAGTCGCCCATTCCAAAGAGTAGGTACCTATGGAGAAGAACGGGCAAGAAACTCCATGGACACTCTTTTAAATTTTTAAGCTATTGTTACAAATATTTGATTACATCATTCATGTTGAAATCAACCGCGTGAGAACGATGCAGAAATATATTGTACGCTGAGAGCGTCCATTATGGAAAACATACAAAAATCAATTCAGAAATTAAAATACGCCGTGGCAGCTAAGAGATGACCAGTCCCCTCCGACGGCGTCCGTTCACGAACATGACGTATGGATCAGCATCATTCAGCTCAACCATATCGAAGGGAACCCAATGACCCAAAACACACGCCACCATCAGCGAGACATTTGAGTGAGCATGACATACTCTCAACAGCCAGAGCACAATTAAGTCAATAAAAAAGACTAACCCAACAAATAAATGCCTTACAGCACATTCGTACATTGTGCTCACACGTTTGCCATGCAATTATACAATACTAAGAAATTGAATCTACACAAATTATGCTAAGATAGTTTTGTCCAAGGTTCAGCAGCTCCAACAGTGTTCCCGAATCTGTGGAAAGTTTAACTCCTGTGCAGCTGCAGCTGCACAAGTGCCGAACACCTCTGTCAGCGATACAATTCCGTAACGTACAATATGCTTGGCTACATAGTGTGTAATACAGGCTTTGACTAAATAACATAAACAATTACATATTAAAACTACAAGAGGAAAAATCAAAGAACAATCATTGTATAGAAATCGGACGCAGCTCAAGCCCAAGCCTTTTTGTCCTCAATATAATCCTTCACACTATAAAATGCTTTCTGACACAACTTACGTTTAATGAAGGATTTGAATTTATTCAGGCTCAGATCTTGAACCACCTCTGGAAGTCCATTGTAAAAATGTATACATTGGCATCTGAAAGAGCCACCTATTTTCTTGAGCCTTGTTGTAGGTACAATAAATTTGTGCCTGTTCCTAGTATTTATATCATGGACATCACTGTATTTTTTAAACAATTTTATATTTTTATGAGCATACAAAAGATTTTCATAAATATATTGAGACGGCACGGTCAGTACATTAATCTCTTTAAATTTTTCTCTGAGAGAGTGTCTCGGACTTAATTTATAAATTGCACGAACAGCTCGTTTCTGCAAAACAAATATTGTTTGAATATCGGCGGCATTTCCCCACAACAGAATGCCGTACGACATTACGCTGTGGAAATAGCCAAAGTACACTAAACGGGCCGTCTCAACATCAGTCAAATTACGAATTGTTCTAACTGCGTATGCAGCAGAACTTAGCTTTTTTGACAATTTTTCTATATGTGAACCCCATTGAAGCTTAGCATCCAGAGTTATACCCAAGAATACTGTGCTGTCGTCAGATTTCAATTCTTCGCCCTTTATCAACACTTTAGTTTCCACCTGCCTCACGTGAGGTAGAGTAAACTTAATGCATTTGGTTTTTTTCTCGTTTAAGAGTAAATTATTAACATTAAACCAATGGACTACTTTGGAGATCGCGCTATTTACATCATCAGTAACCTGCTGCTGACGTTTCAGTTTAAATAAAAGTGAAGTGTCATCTGCAAACAACACTATATCGTGGTTATCCTTTATTAGGTACGGCAGGTCATTGATGTAAATAAGAAACAAAAAAGGACCAAGAATTGACCCCTGTGGGACTCCCATTGTTACTAAAGATCCAGAAGATCTTTTTCCATTAACGTCAACGCTTTGAATCCTACCACTCAAGTAAGATGTAATAAGATCCAGTGCAGAGTTCCGGATCCCGTAGTGGCGGAGTTTCCTGATTAACGTATCGTGAAGAACGCAATCGAATGCCTTGGACAAATCACAAAAGATGCCCAAGGCATCGCATTTATCCTCCCATGCATTATATATATGACCTAGAAGTTCAACACCGGCATCAGTAGTTGAACGACCCCTTGTAAAACCGAACTGTTTGCTATGTAATAATTTATGTTTATTAAAAAAATTTAGCATTTGGTTTAAAATTAATTTCTCAAAAATTTTACTAAAGGTAGGTAGTACAGAAATAGGTCTATAATTTGTGGGGTCTGATGTACTACCAGATTTAAACAAAGGTATTATTTTACTATTTTTCATGAGATCCGGAAACTCTCCACAGTCAATACAAGCATTAAAGATAACAGCTAGAGTGGGTGCCACAATATCAATAATAGACTTAGCAACTTCCACCGAATGACCCCATAGGTCAGCAGTCTTTTTTACATTCAGAGTGTGAAAGATTTTAATTATATCTCTACTGATAATATGTTCAAAATGAAACTCCGAATCACAAACATTAACATTTTCTTTAAGCAAAGACTCCGCAACAGAAGGTGATGAGTTTAGGGATTTAGTAGTTGAAACAGGAATATCCGAAAAGAAATTTTCAAATGCCTCAGAGACTTGCGAGTCTGATTTAATTATGTTGTCATTAATAGACAGGCTATAGTCAGTATTTCTATCACTGGACCTTCCCGTTTCACTATTAATAATTTTCCAAGTCGTTTTAATTACATTGCCACTGTTCTTTATCTTTGAACTCAAGTAACGTGACTTGGCCATATAACAAACTTGTTTGAATAATTTTGAATATTTTCTAACATATAAATTGAATTCAACAGTATTAATATAAATCCTCTCATTGTACAATTCATAAAGCCGAGTTCTACTTTTATGAATACCGATGGTAGCCCAATCAGAGAAAGATGCTTTACTATTAACAGAGATAGTCTTGGGAACAAAGGTGGAATCAAATAGCTTACAGTATATATTAAAAACACACACACACACACAGTATATATTATTCGACATTAGTTACGGGTCATCAGAATTCTGTAAGTTTAACCACCAGTATAACAAAGGGGGATCGTAACCCAGTAATTGGGTTGCCGAGGTCAAATAGGCAATCATCATCATCATTTCAGCCGAAAGACGTCCACTGCTAGACATAGACCTCCCTCAAGGATCTCCACGACGACCGGTCCTGCGCCTTCCGCATCCAGTGCTTTCCCGCGACCTTCACCAGGTCGTCGGTCCACCTTGTCGGGGGCCTACCCACGCTACGTCTTCCGGTGCGTGGTCGCTACTCGAGAACCCGTCGGCCCCATCGCGCATCGATCCTGTTCCTGGTCCTGATCCTGGGGTTTCACTGCCACTTAAGTATTGTAATTCTTCGGGCTATGTCGGTTACTCTCGTTCTTCTGCGGATTTCCCCATTTCTGATTTCATCTAGCAGTGAAATCCAAAATAGGCAATCGCTCCATATAAAATTCTGGTTTTCGGCTGAATTCAGGTACACGTAAAGTCGACCCCGACATGTTAAGAAAATCAAATCATGATGGCCAGGCATGATGTCTGGTGAAGCCGTACCGCGCCAAATGGTGTTGTGTCGGGAGTTTGGTCATGGAGGGTCTCCAGATCAATCTCCCTCTGGCGCAACATCGTGGGTCGTGTTGTTGGGTTTAACATTCCTATTTACTCAGTTTATTGAGTGAATATAATTGATAAACTAGCTTGCTTTTAAACTAGATTGCCTTTCTGCTTACCATCAGGCGTAATTGCAGTCAAGCACTAGTATCTAATTATTAAAAAAATAACACAGGCAACGCAACTGCATATAACTATTTCAGAACTTTCAAATTGATCTTAAGACCGGAATAACGAAAGTGTTTATATCTAATGAACTGAATACTACGTAATGGCTATGGATTTTGCCCTTCTTTGACTAACCATAGTGAATAAACTAGTAGATATAAATTTATTGTATTTTTGTGTGTGGACAAGGAACATCAGACAACTCATGATCATCATTCTCCTGGTCTTATTCCACATTATGTGTTAGTAATGGGATTGTTAGTAATGGGATGGGTTAGTAATGCTCCGCTCCTATTAGTCGCAGCGTGATGTTATATAGCCTAAAGCCTTTGTGGATTAATGGGCTATCCAACGCAAAAAGAATTTTTCAAATCGGAGCAGTAGTTCCTGAGATTAGCGCGTTCAAACAAACAAACTCTTCAGCTTTATATATTGGTATAGATAATGTGGAGCCGGCATAACATGTCTTTTTCTTGTATCTCTATTACACATTATCACGGTAGTCACCTCCTTTCTAAACCTATCATAATCCAGACATTCCAATCATCATTTTTAGATGTCGTTGTGGCCTAGTGTTCGATTCCAGGTCAGGCAAGTACCAATCTAACTTTTCTAAAGTTATATGTACTTTCTAAGTATATCTTGGACACCAATGACTGAAGGTGAAGGAAAACATCTTGAGGAAATTTGTAAGTCTGAAGTCGCCAACCCGCATTGAGCAAGCGTGATGATTACGCTGACTCCTTCTCTGTATGAGAGCAGACCTGTGCCCAGCAGTAGGACGATAAAAAGGTTGATGATGATGATGATTCATTGTCTTCCTCTAAAATTGTAGCCTCCGACATTCATTCTCAAAGCTCTTCCTACCACATTGTCCCTTATTTTTCGTGATACATGACAACCGATTTCCACACACCTTGATTATGTTAAACAAACGAAATACTAGTGATGGATCGACTATGAGGCTTCCCCTTATTTGAGAACATAAATAATAATAAGTAACACATAATTTCCCCTAAGATATAGGCCTAGCCTAGTTTAGGGGACAGGGATAAAAATATGGTACATATTGTAATGCATTATTAATGTACATAAAAATTTAAAAATATATTTTTTGTCCCAATAAAATATATGTATTTTGTATTTGTATATTTGATTGATTTTTTGTGTGCAGATTGGAAACATCAATGTACACACAGTAATTTAACATCGCATCGTCGTGTCCACCTATGATCGTACAATATAGGCACTTACTACTGCACTTAGATGGCAATAAAGAATGTTATAAACTAATGCAACAAACGGGACGTCTTTCCAAAATGGAACATAATAGGGATGTTTCCTGGGTAAAAAAAATGATTCTATTTAGTCCGTCATTCAGATTATAGAAAAATATTGGATACGTGTACTTTGTTTTATCAAATCAATAAAAATTGACAAAAATAAAAGGCATCAAAGATCAGGGGTGGTGGCTGGTGACGTCACTGCTCGCTAAAAAGTGTAGCGTGCAGTGACGTCACACGAGTTTTCAACGCACTGTGTCGTCTTCATTTTTTGTTTATAGAGAAAAATGATAAAATACGTGTCTACTATTTTTTGGAAATCTGACTGACGGACTAACTAGTTTTTTTTTAGTCAACTACCCTATTATAATGAATATATTAATGTATTCTAAAAATATGTGCCCTTAAAACGTCATCATTCATAATATAATGCCGACGTATGTGTGACAACATTTTATAAGACAAAAATCCGTATAGAGAACTATTTTGTAGCAAATGTTTAAAATACGTAGGTAAACCTTTAAATGTATTTTTATTTGTAACACTTGTTTGTAAATGTGACTTCATAAAATAAAAATACACCACAGGTGACAAAAAGCTGGAAGGGCAACAATTTTTGTAACAAAGTTTAAATCCACAGAAGACAAGCCTCTCTGCCATACTAAAAGCGGATCGTGGCGGTAAAGCCTCTCTAACAACACGGTGTAAAAGAATTTGTGTATTTTTCTGAAGGGCGCATAAGCTTATATACCGTTTTTATTTGATAAAAATAATATGTAAACTATGTTTATAGTCAAACATAGTTTGTACTATTTGAAAAATAAGCAAAAAGCTATTATTTAAACATCTTAACAACATAAAGTGATCTTAAAAATTAAACTGAATCCTATAGGCACGGTCTTTTAACCACATGGGTGTAGATGTGCCGAGCTCCTAAATGCTCATCATCATCAACCTTTTTATCGTCCCACTGCTGGGCACAGGTCTCACAAAGTCGTGGTGGCCTAGTGGTTAAAACACCAGCCTCTCAAGTATGAGTGCGCGGGTTCGATTCCAGATCAGGCAAGTAGATACCAATGTAACTTCTCTAAAGTTATATGTACTTTCTAAGTTTATTTGGACACCAATGACTGAAGGTGAAGGAAAACTTCTTGAGGAAACCTGGACTTTAAATCTGAAATCGCCAACCCGCATTGAGCAAGCGTGGCGATTACGCTCAACCCTTCTCTGTATGAGAGGAGACCTGTGCCCTGAATGCTCAAAAGTAATCAATTTTAAGTTGTATTTATGCTTCGGTTGATAAAAAAGTTTCAGTATTTAGAGCCTCCTTTTAAGCACGCAATGCCTCTATTCAATTACTGTTACCCAAGACTTTTCTCTACCACAATACAGCGTAATACTTAAACAGAATACTACAAAATACTTAATACTGGTTAACACCAGGTAACCAGATTAATACCATGGTAACAGAACCGTAGATTCTTTCTTAACCTTTGGGTTTTTCTTTTTTAATAATATTTCTACAGTCATCATCATCCCAGCGTTAATCCCAGTCGCATCCGAAGCCTTTTCAGCTTTGGAGTCTAGCGTCCGCTTTACCAGTCCAACTGCTATTATGGCTAAACTTCGACATTTTCCGTGAAGCGACTGCCGTCTGACATCCACAACCTAAAGGCGACGTCGAAGCATTGCAGTTAGGCCAATTGTTGGATTTTTGAGGGCTCCAACAACACTAGATGTTCGTATGGCAACCGGGACCAACGGCTTAACGTGCTTTCCGAGGCACGACAAAGTAGTAATAATATTAGTAGAATATCAAATATAAATTAGGATGCTTGTGACAGTCAGTTGTGTCATTTCTGTGTTATAATATTATATTAACACTCCTCTAGATTGCAATTCTCAAGGACAATTCCCGCACTTAAAAACTTTCAAAATCTGGTCTCAATCCATACTAATATTATAAATGCGAAAGTAACTCTGTCTGTCTGTCTGTCTGTCTGTTACGCTTTCGCGCCTAAACCACTCAACCGATTTTGATGAAATTTGGCACAGACAATCTTTGGACCCTAAGAAAAAACATAGGCTACCTGTTATCCTGGAAAAATTTGATATTCCCGAGGGAAATCTAAAAAGCGCGATATAACCGAACACCACGCGGGCGAGAACGCGGGCGGAAAGCACACAATCTTTAGACGCCGAGAAAGGACATAGGCTACCTTTTATCCCAGAAAAATTTAATGTTCCCGAAGGAAATCTAAAAAGCGCGATATAACCGAAATGAACGCGGGCGAAGCCGCGGGTGGAAAGCTAGTTTTGTAATAAAAACAATTAATGTCAATAACATGAATTGACAGATTGATATTGAGGTCAAACTATGACCGTTCTCAGACTTATGTAGGTGAATTTACCATGAGAATGCTAACATGATCATAATTTTGTAGTGTTGGTTCCGTTAAGTTTCATTACTATATTCTACCTCCTCTTTAGCTTCTCAGCGCGTTTTCTTTTTTGTTTCTAATTTATTTTGAAGACACCAAGGCACGGTCCAAACGTCTACCTACCAATTTCAAATATTGGCGTCGATTCACTTGTTCAAAAACGAAACTAAATAAAAGTTTAATGCATCTCTTTCTTTCCATTTCATCCAGAAAAGGACAGAAGAAAAATTAGAAATATTTGTTGATCCTGTCAAATTAGTTAGCGCCTGACGGCAACTAAAATACGACAAATTAACTGTCGTACTTTAGTCATTATGTTTTTAATCATGTCAAAACTGGCTATTTTAATTTTATAGAACCAAACTAATATAATTATACCTTCTGTCTTTTCTTAATGAATAGAACGGAAAGGATGTACTAAATTTAAATTCAGTTATGAAGAATCGAATCAGCGCGTATCTTACTATCTTACTACTTAATCCCTGGATTGAAGAAAAATAATCTGACAATAAGAATCGTAATACGTTTCAACCCTAGGATTATAAGGGTATGGGAAGCATCAGCGATTTTTATTGATACCGACTTACTGTATTTTTGGGTACAAAGTTTTACAAACAAATATTGGTTTCTTTTTTCGGTGGCAAAAGGATCGAACTATATTCTACTGCAAATGAAAGAACAGGTAAGTAGGTACAGTGGCCTCCGAACACCTCCATCACCACATTCATCATCAGCCTAGTTTTTTAATAACTATCTTGAGGTCGGTTTACGGTCTAACTGGTTGAAGTTTAATACAAATAATGACACCAAATTAAGCCTTAAAATTCTAGTGACACTTATATTTGAAATGCGTTCGTTTTTATGGATTTATTAAACTACTTTTCCTCTATCATAAAATGTAATCCTTAGTAATCCAAAGACATGACGTGATGATGTTATTTTTTTAAATCATATTATGGCATCACATCATATATAGAAAAATATTAACTATCTTTTGGAGTCCACACTAAAGGCCGCTTTTTTTGTTGTATCTGTAGTTAACTCAACCAGTTGACAAAAATAAACTTGAAATTGAGCAATAAACATATTAGCAAAAAGAATTTACCACTATTTGCCATTTTTAACACTTAGTTGACATTAATAACGGATCAAAAAACTCTGTTTTAGCGATAAGACAGCCCTTTGTGTTATTCTATGTAAAATCTTCATAATTATTTTCTGTAATTTAAATGGTGTACATAATAAAAAATATTCTTTTTTATTCACTTAGTGCTTTATGGTTTTTAGTCTTAATTATTTAGTGTCATCGGCAACACAATTTCAAGACGGCTCAACATCACGCAGATAACAAATAAATAATCATAATGTAATTAATACTAATTGTCATGAAAACACAACGTCAGAAAGATTAATGATAGATAGTTGATGGTCCTTTGTGTACCGATGGCATTATTATAGTTGTGAATGCATTACATTCTGAGTTCGTCCAGTTCCGGCCATGTCTTTACAAGGTCAAACTTGATAGGAATAGGAATGTTCGTTTAATAATAGATTAATAAACATGTAGATGACAAATTTGTATTGATACGCTATAAAATAATGATTGCCTTAGTAGCAAACAGGACCCCGAAAGTAGTATAATATTGTTTTTAGGATATTTCTCCAACATCTAAGAACATAATGTCACTATCTCACGATAAGGCTCATCTTAAAGGCGCATTGTGTATAGAGTAGATATAATGAACAATAATAATCCAGCGGCGAAGAGAAGGTCGGAAGACATGACAACATCGACACCTTAATGACAAGCTCGATACTTAATGATAAAATTGCGAAGGCTTCTATTTGATGAAAAAGTCGGAAAAGAAATCCACAATATAAAACACGAAATCATCCTTTTTCCTATATTTTCAGTAGAATAGAAATAAAGAAAAATAGGTTAGACTACATAGTCTATATCATAATTAGTGTTAAATTATTACAAAGTTTGTTATGTAGGTGCCTTTTATACGTCTGTCTTCTGAAATCCTTCTGAAATCCAAGCTAAATGCACTGCTTTTAATTATATAAAAATTGCGTAATGAATTTAAAAAAGTTACCATGTTCGATTTCTTATTGCCTTGGCTCTTGATACATCGTACATACATCTTAGATACATACATACATCTTAGATACATACATACATCTCATCAGGAGTTTTTTATGCTTGAAATTTTCTTTAATAATAAAAGGAAAAATTGTTTTGGCTGTGATGGAAAGCCATTTCATTATGATACTCGTATTTACAGTTCATATCATGACTTTGAGGTATTTTTTACCTATCGGATGAAATCAGGTTTTTCTTTCTTTCTACACATATATAGTTGTATTGAGGCTTATTTTACGGTCTTTTCAGGGTAAATAAGGATGAAAACTCACCGTATATATGTACAAATTCAAAATCTCATATTATTATTTCTAAATAAAATGGCTTTGAAATATTATTACCATTGACTGTCTAATTAATTTGATTGAAGAGTTGTGAGAAATAATTTATAAAGTAAGATCTTTTCTTGACGCAATCCTTAATTAAAGTTACCGTAAATAAACCAATTATTTATTAATGAATTTTACGTAAGTAATTATCGTAATTAAAATCACCGCTTCATTTTAGTCAAGTCCTGAAAGTTAAAACAAAAAAAACGGTACTCACATTTTTCATTTAAAAACATAAGTCCAATCCGGTACCAGGCGACCATAACATTCGAAGGGCACTACCACGATTATTCACTGCACTCCACACGACAATGTTCGGTCGAACGAGGCGAAATATTATGGGGGTATATATCTACCGCGGAACGATGTTACCTCGGCAAGAGGCTGCGTGGTACTGAATAAGGAGCAGACGGGAGCGCACTGACGTATACGTCACTTTGGGTCGCGGGTGCTACACACTGCGTACAACTTGAACTAGCAATAACTGGTAACATTAGAAGTCTTCTGGTGAAATCCTTTCGGTTTATATAATGAGTGTTGTAACGTCTTAAGCTGTGACATTCTGTCTTTTTGTTTATTGTTTACGATTATTTTAAGCATGTGATTATTAAGTTTCTGTCATTTAACGTTGATGGAATTAAAACCTCATTTATATTGGTAAACTTTTTCATATCTTTAACGTTGTATATTTTTAACGTTGATATACTAATTTCATACAATTCTAGACAGACCACCTTAGTGTTTCTTCATACCTTCTTGTTTCTCGTTGGTACGCCATAACATCAGCTGCCGACAGAAGTTACCACCCAAAGTCTTGCCGCCAAGCGATTCGTCGTGTTCCGGCATGATGTCTGGTGAAGCCGTACGGAGGACGGGTCTGAGAAGTTGTGTTGCGATATATGCGTTAAATGTTGTTGTATCGGGAGTTTGGTCGTGGAGGGTCTCCACATCAATCTCCCACTGGCGCAGCATCGTTGGTCGTGTTGTTGGGTTTAACATTGCACCACCTCGCTCATCTGCCGTTCACTAAGTTTTTTAAGTGAATGGGCTTAATAAACTAGCGCGCTTTACTATCAACGATTGCATCACTGCTTACTATCAGGCGGCACTGCAGTCAGGCGCTAATTTACAATTATTGAAATAAGAAATAAATAACCTACCTATAAAGCTACAAGTAACAGCAAAATAAGTTGCCATAACTCTATAATCTTCTTAGGTAAACTGGGAATGTGCGATAGTAAACCTTGGCCTAATCCTTCGCAGTTCTCAAGCATTGTGTTACGGTACCATACACTGCGGGTGTATTATGTAGGAGAACGTATCGGTCTCGTACGAACGAAGCAGTGAACATGGACCAAGATTAAATGTATGCGACATTGGAGCGACGGCCGCGACGCCATTTGAATAAGTAAAGCAAACGGAAATTCCTTCTACAGGCATAATTTTTTACTGAAATTAAAATGTGTTCTTTTTCCCTTGATTCTTGAAGCTATCCATCAAGAATTTTAGTAAAAATGTTTTAAATATAAGAATAATATTTTAATTTCGAATATTTTAGCTTTATTTTTAGCCACGATCGGAAAAGGGTGCTTCATTTTCAAATTTCATTTCAAGTTTTCTTTAATAAGTTTTTCTTTTTAATAATTATTATTAACTAGTGCTTGACTGCAATCGGTGAAGGTAAAGTGAGCCAGTTCATTAAGAGCCCATTAACTCAAAAAAACTGAGTGAATAGGAAGGAAGACAACAGTGGAGCGAGGTGATGCAATGTTAAACCCAACAACACGACCAACGATGCTGCGCCAGACGGAGATTGTTAGATTGTTGAGATAAGTTTTATGAACCTGAAAATCTTATTATAATATTTAAATTAATTTATATGTGTCAATCTTATTATGCATGAAATAAAAGGCTTTTTTATTATTTATTTATTTATTTTATTTACCATCAAAGATTATATCACTGCTTACCAACAGGCGGGATTGCGGTCAAGTACCTACTACTTTATGAAATGTTAAAAAAAGTAGATTGTATTATTTTTGGTTATTCATTTAAGATGTCAGTTACTTATTTAACTATTCCCTTGCTACCCTTTTAGTTACAGTCTCAAGTACTCTGGCTAATTCTTAGATAAATTTAACCTAAATTACTAAGGACTACTATGCTAAAAATAGAGATGTTCCATGAAGTATTTTTCTTTCCATTATCTTAGACTCAAAACACTCAGAGTAAGGAAAGACTTTAAATAACGCAAAGAATTTTTGTGAAAAATGAAAATTGTTGAAAATTTCATTTTTAAAGAATTGAGAACAGTAGTTGCCGAATGGTAACAGACACAACTTATGTATTTTAAGTCGTAGGTTCTTATCCGGAGAAGCGATTTTTGTTTAAATTATTTCATCACGGCTGGTCTCAAAACGGTGACGAAAAGCATCGTCAGGAAACCGACATGCACATAGAACCAGGAATTCTGAGACACATGACATCTGCCAACCCGCACCGGGCCCGCGTGGTTGAATACAGCCCACTTCCATTAAGTGAGAATGTTATGGGCTCATTTTGTAAACAAAGGTCATATACTGAAATATGGTAAGAGTACCAAACCATACAGGGCATACATTGACATACATTGTTTTGGATAGGAAATCATCAAATGACCTCTCTCGCTCTGGGCGGAGTGGAACTGAACGGAAAACAGTGTGTCAGACTTTTACTAACTAAAACCCACCCGTGTTCCTTTACTTGTCTGTGCGACGGCTAGGGCGACAGTTTCTTTTTTAACCAATCCGCAACCCTGGCCTAGGATGCATCAGTCCTCGTGGACGCCGTCACGGTGTGCTGACATCTCTTTAAGCCGCGCGTGGTACTCAATCCGGGCCTGGTTCTTACCGGGCAGCGAGCTGCCCATCGCTCGCTGCCCGGCAAGCCCTAAGTAGGTGCGTAAGTGATAATCCTTACTATCTATACTATCCATACTAATATTATAAATGCGAAAGTAACTTTGTCTGTCTGTCTGCCTGTTACGCTTTCCCGCCTAAACCTCTCAACCGATTTTGATGAAATTTGGCACAGACAATCTTTCGACCCTGAGAAAGAACGTAGGCTACCTTTTATCCCGGAAAAAATTGATGTTCCCAAGGGAAATCTAAAAAGCGCGATATAACCGAACTCCACGCGGGCGAAGCCGCGGACGGAAAGCTAGTCCATACTAATATTATAAATGCGAAAGTATCTCTGTCTGTCTGTCTGTCTGTCTGTCTGTCTGTCTGTCTGTCTGTAACGCTTTCCCGCTTAAACCTCTCAACCGATTTTGATGAAATTTGGCACACACAATCTTTAGACCCTGAGAAAGAACATAGGCTACCTTTTATCCCGGAAAAATTTATGTTCCCGAGGGAAATCTAAAAAGCGCGATATAACCGAACTCCACGCGGGCGAAGCCGCTGGTGGAAAGCTAGTAATATTATAAATGCGAAAGTAACTCTGTCTGTATGTCTGTTACGCTTTTCCGCTTAAACCTCTCAACCGATTTTGATGAAATTTGGCACAGACAATCTTTAGACTCTGAGAAAGGGCACAGACTACCTTTTATCTCAGAAAAATTGAAGTTCCCGAGGGCAATCTAAAAAGCGTGATATAACCGAACTCCACGCGGGTGAAGCCGCGGGCGCAAAGCTAGTAATATTATAAATGCGAAAGTAACTCTGTTTGTCTGTCTGTCTGTTACGCTTTCCCGCTTAAAACTCTCAACCGATTTTGATGAAATTTGGCACAGACAATCTTTAGACCCTGAGAAAGAACATAGGCTACCTTTTATCCCGGAAAAATTTGATGTTCCCGAGGGAAATCTAAAAAGCGCGATATAACCGAACTCCACGCGGGCGAAGCCGCGGGCAGAAATCTAGTGATTCATAAAACTATACCTACGGTCTAAGTAATAAACTGCTCTAAATCCTGTGGGTAATCTTAAGAGCTCGCCACCACTAACCTAAAAATGAGTGTACTTAGCATAATGTAAGGGCCGCGTAAACTTCAGTACATTTTGTCAGGTCACGCTCCGTTCCTCTACTCGCTCTTCACATCTACCTCTTATGTAATTAACTACAGATCATTTTCCTGAAAAAAGAAAGAGCTTTTGTGAAGAAAGACATTTCTATGTATGTTCCCGCTTATCTTAGGAACAAGGTAAGCTCGGTTTGAGTGAGACAAGTCGAAAAACGTCTCTAGGTGTTTTATACAGAAATAGTTACAATTTTGTTTTATTTGGATTTTAGTGGCTGTGCTGAAATTCAAGCTGCGAAGATAATTTCACTTAGATTTATGTACGTCTCCCTTTCTACATCTGTGTTTTTGTTTGCGTAGTAGTATTTTCATCTTTAAAAATCAACAGGTAAAGTATTAGTACCGAATCTTTAATTTTGAAACGAAGTTTCGGCGTCAGCAATATTCATATAGTTGGTTTCAACTCGCAGGACTATTTTAAAGTTATCTTCAGGAGTAATCGTAAAATCCCGGAATCCAATAACATAATCCCGCGATTTCCAATCATAACTTTTGCCTCTATAGATCTTTCTGTTTTCTATAAAGGTACATTCACTCGCACCCAAATAAATTGCAAAATTATCCTTTGTCACGTCATTCTTAGATTTAAAAATATCGTCAACCTGAATTTTTTTGCATTATTTTATCACAAAAGACGTTTAAATAATTTCATCAAAGGGATTTGATCAAATTATTTAAACGCCCTGAAGCATAAAAATTCACGATTCAGGTGAACAGGAAATTACACATTTTAATTTCTTGCTCCCCTTTCCTACCTGACACTTTATGCGTACAGTTTTATTCGGGTTTGAAACAGTGTTCAGCTCAACCTAATAGTGGCACTAAATGAACCACTAAAGTGACAACACACGTAGGCAATAATACTGACTCGCTGCACACATCTAGAGGAACAATAATGATCACAAAAGCGACTTAGCTGGCAGTACTGTATGACTATTCAGACGACTAAAATTACTGACGCTCGATTCTAACTGAACATCAAACGACTGTATAGGTTTATATGGTTTACAGAGAAAAGCCTTCAACTTATGTAAATTGTCAATAAGGTCTTCTCTTATTTTCTACAGGCAACTAGACTTCTAGCCTAGTAGAGGAAAATACTTCACACTTTCTATTAGATTTTATTTGTTGCAATCTGATTTCTTTTGTCTTTTTTCTTTTATCTTTAAGTGTTCTGCTCCAGCACGATTATCCATTATGATGATGATCCAGCTCGACTGGACAGCGTTTAGGAAGCAACGCTACATCTTCTCGTTGTCCAAGATACTACTGTGTCTCAAGACCAGTTCTGACCAGTGTGTTTTGCCAGTGATGACTTACGGAACTGAAACGTTGTCGCTCACAATGGGCCTCATACGAAGGCTCAGAATCACACAAAGGGCGATGGAAAGAGCTATGCTTGAGGTTTCTCTGCGCGATCGAATCAGAAATGAGGAGATCCACAAAAGAACCAAAGTCACCGACATAACTGACTGGACCGACTGGTGACCTGGTGTAGGCCGCGAAAAGCCGATGGCAGCACAAGACCAGTCATCGTCGAAAGCCTTGGGGGAGGCCTTTGTCTAGCAGTGGACCTCTATAGGCTGTAGAAAAAGATTAAAAAGAAGTTACGCACCTTTGAGAAATGGCATAACACACCATCACTACAATGGTTTTCACTTTGACAAGTGAACAACTTAAATTGTCTTATACAACGTGTAACATAAAGGGTATATACATAACAAAGGCATGCCATCTTTACATGATATCAAACGATATTGGAAGGGTTTTTTAATCCTATATCTTTATGTTAGGAAGTTATAAGGAAAAACACCGCCTGTGATAGGCTACTATCATACTAGTCGCACAGAGATATTGAAGACATTTATCGGATTTTGGCAAGTAACGTGACGGGTAACGAGTAGTTATTAACGTATGTAGTGTGCTGCCACGTTTTATGATTTGATTTTAAGAAACACACGGTGGCACTCGGTGGTAGGCAACAACATCAGCCGCCGGCATAAGTTACCACCCACCAGACAAAGTCTTGCCGCCAAGCGATTCGTCGTGTTCCGGCATGATGTCTGGTGAAGCCGTACGGAGAACGGGTCTGAGCAGTTGTGTTGCGATGTGTGCCGGGTACGATGTGCCTAATGTTGTTGTGTCAGGAGTTTGGTCGTGAAGGCTCTCCAGATTATCCTCTGGCGCAGCATCGTTGGTCGTGTTGTTGGGTTAAACATTGCATCACCTCGCTCAACTGCCGTCTTCCTTCCTATTCACTCAGTTTTTTTGAGTGAACAGGCTTAATAAGCTAGTGTGCTTTACCATCAACGATTGCATCACTGCTTACCATCAGGCGGGATTGCAGTCAAGCACTAGTTTATAACTATTAAAAAAAAAAAAATTTGGTACCAATTTTTTGACTATTTTATTTTGAGTTGAAACCCTTCCGATATCGTTTGATATCATCTAAAGATGCCATGTCGAACATGTAAAGTAATGGATTAGCAATGTCATTCATAGTATTTAAACGTATTTATATTTAACTAATATTATAAATAGAAATCCCTACATTATGATTTCTGTAACTAAAAATAAATACAATCACAAGTATAAGAAACATAAATTACAAATTATATCAGGCGTAGGCGGCCTCTAATTAAAACAATTGTCTGGAGAGAACGCTAAGCAAACAAGGGATGTAGGGTACTTTATTTAGTATTGCTTGAAGCGTCGGACATTTTGATAACGTTGAGCATGTAAAAGTAATTTCCCATGACCCATCTATAGATCTAACTAAAGGATACAACATTTATTTTTCCGATGGTTGACTTCGGAACCTCACCTTTTGGGACTTTTCATCAGTTCGTGCTTGAAAAAGGATGAACAAACATTGGAAACTTTTTACTCATTTTGTTTCGTAAAATTTTACCTGACTTCCTTCCTTCCATTTATCCAGAATGTTAATATTGTTGGAAAAATGTTTCATATTTTTTTGCTTCGCTTTAGTATAATTTAATTAAGCAAAATGTTTCACATACGAGCGTTTTGTTATTAATAATGAAATTGTTTTCAATGGCAGGTCGTGATTTTACTAGTATCTATTAATTAATTAACCTGAACACTCTTTATTATGGTAGCGAATAATATTTTTCTTTCTATACACTCCACCAACTACTCACTAGCACTACACACTACCAAAAGCATGAAGTACTTATCACCATCATCACCTCAGCGTTAATCCCAGTACCATTCGAAGCTTTTTCAGCTTTGGAGTCTGGAGTCCGCTTTACTAGTCTAACTGCTGATTTTGGCTAAACTTCGGTATTTTCCGTGAAGCGATTGCCGTCTGACCTCTATAATTATTGGACTTTTGAGGGCTCCAACAAACCGTTACGATTGCCACTAGTCGTATGGCAACCGGTACCAACCAACCAACCAACCAAATTCATAATCTCACCTCCTTGCCCAGCGGCCGCGTTCGCTACCGCTACGCCACGGAGGCTGTCAAAGCAGCATCAAGTACTTATAGTGATAACTATATACTTTTAGTGGTAGTGTCCTTGTTGCTTTAATAAAGATATTATTATTATAGCTTCCACATACCTTCATCGCTATCATCATCAACCTTTTATCGTCCCACTGCTGGGCACAGGTCTCCTCTCATACAGAGAAGGATTGAGCGTAATCACCACGCTTGCTCAATGCGGGTTGGCGATTTCAGACTTAAAGTCCAGGTATCCCCAAGATGTTTTCCTTCACCTTCAGTCATTGGTGTCCAAGATATACTTAGAGTGTACATATAACTTTAGGAAAAGTTACATTGGTACTTGCCTGACCTGGAATCGAACCCGCACACTCATACTTGAGAGGCTGGTGTTTTAACCACTAGGCCACCACGACTCATCGCTATGCTTGTGTTTTAAAATACATTTTGCTCAACAACGAAATAGCACAACGTTTGAATGCAATACACAATGTAGGCTGTATCACTTTAATCTTCCGTGACAATTGTTTCAATAGCAAACATCTATAATGTTGCCAACAGAATTGTTTGCGCCAGTTTCTTCATTATTCAATGTATAGTTATGATACATCTACACTAATATATAAAGCTTAAGAGTTTGTTTGTTTGTGCGCGCTAATCTTAGGAACTACTGGTCCGATTTGAAAAATTATTTTTGCGTTGGATAGCCCATTAATTCAGGAAGGCTTTAGGCTATATAACATCCTGCTACGACCAATAGGAGCAGAGCAGTAACAAAAAATGTTGCGAAAACGGGAGCTAACGCAGACGTACGTATTGCTTCCATTATTTTAACAGGCGCTTATTTTATATCAATAACACCACGCTGCGACCAATTGGAGCGGAGCATAACTAACTTCGCGAACGAAGTCGCTGGCGGCCGCTAGTAGCATATATAATCAGCTTATAATGTGCCCACTATGGGGACACAGTCCTCCTCTCGGAGAGAGGCAGTGGGCCGTAATCTGCCACGCTGGCCCAGTGCGGGTTGGTAGAAGATAAATGTCTTTGAAGTTTTTTTTTTTTTACTCTAGGACATGCCGGTTTCCTATCGATGCTTTCCTTCACCGTTTTGAGAGCAGTAGTGATGAAATAATTTAGATAAAATAAAGCGTCTCATTATCATCATCAGCCTCTACTCGTGCACTGCTGGACGCCTCCATGGCACGCGAACATGTTTGATCCTGAGCAATTCTCCGCCGGGTTCAAATCTACGATCTACAACATGTTGCGGCATTTTATGGGTATTTTATGTTTTTAAGTTATGGGTGCTGCATCCAGTGCGAATGGAAGCTAAACAGTGGCAAACGATGACATTTTTTTAAAAGATAACTTAAATTTGCACTTTCTGATAAAATAGTTAATAAAAGAGCAGTAATTTATCGTAGACACTGGTTTCATAATCAGCCTATATTGTACCGACAACTGGGAAAATGTTTCCTCTCTGTAAAAGGTAGTGGATGGTGTGGTAATCTACAACGCGGGTCCAGTGTGGGTTGGAAAGTGTAACGTCATTGTATTTTTGGCGTTAGGACATACAGGTTTCATCAGGATATTTTCTTTCACTGTTTTGAGAGCAGTGGTGATCAAATAATTTACTCAAAATAAAGCCTCTGTTTAGCTTCGAGCTTAACCTACAACTCGTAATACGTGCAGCCGTTTTAATTGAGTAACAAATGCTTTCAAAAACAGTAAGTTTCCAGTATTTAGGTAGTTTCCCAATTTTTAAAAAGGAACTTGAAGCAATTTACCATACAATAAATTACCCATAGAATTATATGCCACGTTAAGCTGAAAGAAGCACTTTGTTGGAATAAAATCGTCACCAGCAACGGAAAAAAGAATCACAGCAATTTTCTCGACAACGCTAGTTTAGCAACAATAAAAAGGCAATAAACGTTTGTCTATGTTACGTAACAAGTGACCATAAGTAGCAATTCAGGCAAATAGTAACCATATACTGTAAAACAAGGGGATACCATGCGTCTTGAGGGGACAAGGCCGAATTTATTTGTAGGTAGTGACAGAGGACCGAATAAAATGGAATGGTGAGTGAAGGGTACCTACGGCGAGGGCAGTTTTGTATATGTTGGGGTAAAATTATTTTTGAATATAACAAAAACCCGCCAAGTGCATTAACTTTAAAAACGAAAAAAATGCTTCTATTTCCATTATTAGTATGCAGCGAAAAACGACAAAAAAATCATGTTTGTTGTATGGGAGCCCCCTTCAATATTTAATTTATTTTAATTTAATTATTTATTTTTAATTTTAATATATATCTAAATATTCTGTGAACATTTCAAGCGTCTGTCTATTTCCGTTATTAATATGGAACAAAAAAATCACGTTTGTTATATGGGAGCCCCCTTAAATATTTTCTTTTTAATATTTATTGTTACAGCGGCAATAGAAAAACATAATCTTTGAAAATTTCAACTGTCTAGCTATTACGGTTCATGAGATACAGCCTGGTGACAGACGAACGGACGGACAGACGGACAGCGAATTCTCATGAATAGGGTTCCGTTTTACCTCTTAGGTACGGAACCCTAACAATGACTAGTAATAGAGTAGAAAAAAAGAAACACAATTAAAAAAATAGTAATCACTACATATTATAAAACAAAGTGAGTTTTACTTTCCCTATGTCGCTTTGTATGATTTAATCTTTAAAACTACGCAACAGATTTTGATAGGGTTTTCTTTAATAGATAGAGTGATTCAAGAGGAAGGTTCTTATGTATATGAAATGTATAATATATAAGAGGAACACTGATAATTTTTGATGTTTCTAACACATGTCGCAAAATAAACCCATTTTTTTTTAGCTTACATTGCAACCGTTGGCTTATAAGATATTGGCCTTATAAGATAGATCAAAATAATGTACTACAGTATTGTAGACCTTAAAATGCCTACAAAAAAGTCTGGGACACTATAATATGTCTACCTACTATAGTTTCTTCATTGTGACTACTTTTTTGTGTTTGAAAAGTTAATCAAAATGCCAGTCGAAATCAGAGCCCACTGTTTGTTCCATTATTAATCCTTATCCAAATAAATTACGTCATATCAAACGTAATTTTAGTATATTTTTGGAGTATTGGAATTGGTTGTTTCATTCAGGAGATATCACGATTTATTTAAAACTAAACACCAGAATAAATCCGCGTGCCGCTCGCGCTCCTGCTAGCCCCCTGTTACTTGAGTGTTTCTCTGCCTAAACAGCGGAGTGAGTGGGCCGGAGCGGGGGACCATTATTTGGAACAAGCTTGCTACCCCGGTAGGCTTTCATTCTGTTTGAAGGCGGTGGAATTGGTGGTGGAAGGTCTATGTATCTTGCAGAGGCAGATATTAGCTGATGGGCGGCATAGTAGACATTATTTTTATTGAAGGACCACTGTTTCTTGAGGAAGGCTTAGGAAACTATATCATTTGTCTACGTGCGAAGCCGGGGCGGGTCGTTAGTTATAAATAAATTTCAGTTTTATCTACTAGTTCATTAACTGACTTTTCCAAACACGTTGGAAGCCGACTTTAACGTGATTGAAAAAATCCAGTGACCTGACCTTACATGGGGCGACTGTGTATCGAACCACCTCAACCCAATTACTGGGCAATACGATACCTTTTGGTTACACTGATTGTCAGAATTTGGGCGTCTGACTACCTACCTACCTACCTACCATAACAGCTGTCTAAAATCCATGATTGATAGCCAGGGCCAACGGCTTCTCCTGTTTTCCAAAGTACTATTAATATATTTATCATTAAAAATTACTACTAATCACGTTCTCCCCTAAGCCGACTGGTCCTCGTGGGGGACAGAGACCACAACCCTCCAAACGACCTGGTGAAGGTCCGGTAGGGAAGGACCGGTAGTCGTGGAGAACGTTGGGGGAGGCCTATGTCCAGCAGTGAACGTCTTTCGGCTGAAATGATGATTAGTTTAAGAAACTTTAACGTAAATAAATATGTTGTACGAATAAAAGGCTTAATTATTATTATGTTATTATGATTACTAATGAAGTAAACCAATAGTAAACCTAAACATAACTCTAACAAAAACGATTCTCTTAATGAATACATACATACATACCATAAGCTCACGTTATTTTCGCGCAAAATACTGAACGCCACTTCCTACAATACTCACAATACGATAAATAAAACCGGCCAAATGCGAGTCGGACTCGCACATCGAGGGTTCCGCCGTACAAACGTAGCGGTTTACAATTTATGACGTACTAGCTTTCCGCCAGCGGCTTCGCCCGCGTGGAGTTCGGTTATATCGCGCTGTTTAAATTCCCCTCGGGAACATCAAATTTTTCCGGGATAAAAGGTAGCCTATGTTCTTTCTCAGGGTTTAAAGATTGTCTGTGCGAAACTTCATCAAAATCGGTTGAGAGGTTTAGGCGGGAAAGCGTAACAGACAGACAGAGTTATTTTCGCATTTATAATACTAGCATTGATTTAGAATTTTTCACAGTTTAGAGGCAATTAGATTTAAGAAGTGTTTGATATGAATTTCAACTTTAATATCTTTACGCGTTCATGTGAAAAAGGGTAGGTAGTAAGTTTATAATTATTAAAAAAATATTTTATGTCATGTAAGCAAAAATAATATTTTAATATTTTATGTAACTTCAAATTTATCATTTTCACAATTTTTCCTTTATCTGTCTGTACTATAATATAACGTTGCTTCGTGCCGAATTTCAAGATTCTGAGTTCACGGGAAGTACCTTGTAGGCAAAGAGATTTAAGATATATAGAGAGGGCATGTGTCAAAATGCCATAGAAAAACTGTGATCCCATGGTTCAGTTCCGCCAATATAGCAAAATTAGATCGACAATTGGAGACATCAAATAGTAAAAATGAAATAAGTTTATATAAAATATATTCAGCTATTGCCCGGTAGGTGGCCAGTGTGGTCTATGTTGCCAGACCCGATTTAATACCCTAGTATAGTTCAAATCGGGTAAATAAATATTGAAAAGTAAATAAATTAAGTGAAACTTGTCTTGTACAAACAAAAATTGTTTTAGAATTTTATTCGCTACTATTCATTTACCGTGACACCGTCTATTGGCATTTTAGATGTTTTATGCTTACGAATTATTTTAGCGCTCAGTTTATTGCGATTTTTGAGTGTAATAGACCTTTTAGGCCATAAAGCGCATTTTGTTTTGCAATTTTCGTTTGCATTTCGTTTTTAGCAAAATTATTCTTTTTACACGTTTGTTTGCAAATATTTTTAAATGGCAATGCAAAAAACTCTGGTAGGGTTTGTATCATTTCGATATAAAGTTATCGATAATATTCAAAGAAGTTGACTACGATGATGTTTTTTCGCATTATGATAGCTTGAAACAAAAAATTAGGAAGCAGAATAATTATGGGTAATTTCAAGTTTACAAGTTTCTTATTTATATAATTCTTTTAATATAATAGGCGTTAAAGTTTAAAATTGCCGATTAGTACTGAAAATGTAAATAATTGCTTATTTTTTAATTTTTAAATAATTCATTTATAATCAATATATAGGAAGGTCGTTTATGCCTTTGTGATAGAACTCTGAGGATCTAGACTGCACAAACTGTGTGAAAGCAGAACTGCCTCCTGGGAAGAAAACTTCTTGTCACGTAGATAATTGTCCAAATCACGACAAAAATGGTAGTCTGCTGGAGCAAGACCTTTACAAGATTCGTACGCCATTATCTTTAAAAACGGCAAAAAAATCACGGTTATTGTATGGGAGCCCGCCTTCAGGATTTATTTTATTTTAATTATTTATTTGTAATTTGAATATATAACCAAATATTCTGTGAACATTTTAAGCGTCTATCTGTTTCCGTTATTAATATGGAGCAAAAAACGGCAAAAATTCACGTTTGTTGTATGGGAGCCCCCTTAAATATTTTATTATTTTTATTCTTAGTACTTGTTGTTATAGCGGCAACAGAAATACTAACACAATCTCTGGAAATTACAACTGTCTCGCTATTACGGTTTATGAGATACAGCCTGGTGACAGACGGACAGACGAACAGAGAAGTCTCATGAATAGGGTTCGTTTTACCTTTTAGGTACGGAATCCTCAAAATCACAAAGTAGCTCGCAATCACTGTACTACATATACGTACCTACATATTGTATGAATATATTTCATTATAAATAAGTTATGTAATCTATGTACTTATCCACTTAACCGTAAATTTTATTCCAATTTTTACGGTTAAGTAAAAAAGTAATGAAATTAGTAACTTACTATTTCATTTCTAATACAAGGTAAAGATTCTTTTTTTTTTAAATTTGATCGACAAGTCTTTCCAAAGTAGATAACTTCTCTTTTAAAATGCATTGAGCATAATTTCGACGAATGAGACGGAAGCCAATTTTCTTCTCTACGGTCTATCTGGACAAATCGTATCCACTTTTTCCCTACGACATTATTTTATTCGGAAACCAAAAATAACAAAAACCTAGATAAATGAATAGTAATTGTTCATTCAATTTTGTTTATTAATATGATATGATTATGTTTAAATAGAGTTAATAATAAATAAACTTGAAATATAGTAATATTTTAAGTTTATTTAGCTATATTTTAAATGTCAATAAAATACAACAAAATGTATTCATCTTAATAAGTATTATCGATAACTAAATCGATAAACAACATTACTACATCTCTACAAGAAAATAGTAAAACTACTCAACAATAGAGGGCGCTTATTACAATAATGGAAAATTTTCTAGAACTAAGATTTTTTTTAAAATTTGTATTGCAGACGAAATATAAATAATTCATAGAAAAACATTCCGAAGTTAGGTCCAGTCGTTTTACTATAACGAGATGTACAGTAACACAAAGCGCAACATGGCATATTTCCTTAGAAAATGTTTATTATTGGTGGACACAAATTACGTCCTGACGCGCAGACTAGACTAAGCGACTTTTAACCAAGTCGATAAAATTTTGGTCGTGATGTCCTGTCTATTGTAAATATAATTTTAATGTCTTTGCTTGTAGGTTTTGATTCCCTAGCGTGTGACGGAAATTCGTCTAAGGTGTCGGTATAAACTGCTGTATCTTTTGATCGCTTTAACTTAGAAGTTTGATTTTTTCACTGCTTAAAGGGACAATAGACCTAGGTATTTGGTATAAATTTCAATTTGATACCTTTATTAGTTCGTGAGAAATAAGGTAGTAAGTTTCATTTTATTAAAATATGTTTATTATATTATATAACTGAAAAAATGTGATTTTCGCAATTTTTCCTATATTTGCATTATATGACAATCCTTCATGCCAAATTTCAAGATTCTGAGTTTACGGGAAGTATCCTGTAGGTTTTGATTCCTTTGCGAGTGTCGAAAATTTGTTGAAAATATCGACATATCGGCTGTATCTTTTGATTGGCTTGGCTTAGAAGTTTGATATTTTCACAGCTTAAAGGGACAATAGACCCGAGTATTTCATGTGAATTTCAGCTTGATACGTCCACGCGTTCTTGAGATAAAGGGTGGTGACAGACAGACAGACAGACAGACAGACAGACAGACAGACAGACAGACAGACGGACGGACAACAAAGTGATCCTATAATGGTTCCGTTTTTTCCTTTCGAGGTACGGAACCCTAAAAATGACTAAAACTTTGATATAATTTTAATGAAATTGAGAAACCTGATAACTATTATACCTAGATGATTTCACACTTATTAAATACTGTGAACCAACGCATAAATTCTGAAGCAAAGTTACAACTTGATTACATACTTCATACGCGTTGGTTGTTCCTCACTATATACTAATAAATAGTAGCTGGGTACCGAACCTTTGAAACGTAACACCAAGTAACACTGTGAGTTGTAAATTTCAGAAAATTGAAATCTTGTTGATGTCGCATGTGAAGGAAAATTTTACACTTTCGTTCACATTCCGAATGCGACAGCTGGGTTCTTTTGAGGTACAGCTACGAGTTTGGAGGTATATAATATAACCTTTTTTACTGCCGCCATTTTATTTTGACGGCAAATATGAGAGATGTTTCATGAAAATTATTTTGTGTAGATACATAAAATTTCCTATGGAGCATTTAACGACTGAACAGCGTGTTTTAATTATTAAAACATTATACTTAACCCAGTCATAAACGGCAAAGACTAAAAAAAATACGGCCTTTTTTGGTAGACATCATATACCTTCGCCGCTAACAATAACTCGCTTAGCATTGTATTGTAATAGATAAACCAGTTTTCTCACATCAAATGAATCAGTTGGACTTAGGAAACATATGGTGCCAGAGGCGTGATAGCCTAGTGGATAAAACACCAGCCTTTCAAGTATGAGTGTGCGGGTTCGATTCCAGTTCAGGCAAGTACCAATGTAACTTTTCTAAGTATATCTTGGACACTAATGACAAGGTGAAGGAAAACATCTTGACGAAACCTGGACTTTAAGTCTGAAATCGCCAACTAGCATTGAGCAAGCGTGGTGATTACGCTCAATCCTTCCCTGTATGATAGGAGACCTGTGCCCAGCAGTGGGAAGAAAAAAGGTTAATGGTGATTATGACATGTGGCCCTGGCAAGAGCCACAATCGAGACATTGAAAATAACGTTTCCGAGTCGATTAATTTGGAGAAACGGTGACACTGATTGGCCCCTTAGATCCCCGGATTTATCAAGTCGTGCCTTTTTTCTATGAGGCTATCTAAAGAAAAGGACCTTTGATTAACCTTCGAGACACAGACATCTGCCATGCTGCTAAAAGTGGACATATGTCTGATATTCTTTTTCATTCTAAATATCCGACACTAAATACTACTATATATATACATATATATATATATATATATATATATAGATATCCCTTTGGGCACTTTGTTGATCAGACGTGCCGTATAGGTAGTAATTTCTTGATCCATTTTCACTTGTTGATCCGGGGGCCTTTTCTTGATCCGTTGCCATCTGATCATAAAAATGTGGCTCCGTTCGGATCCACATGCGTCACGATGAATAATAAGAAGTAATAACAATAATTAAGGGCTGTTTTATACAGATCCACCTTTTTGGCGTCTGAGCAGTTGTTGATCCAATTCAAATGGGCCAATGAGGGTGCAGCATTTGCCAAGGGCGTGAAGCGATTGGATAAGCAGCAGTTACTTTTTTATGTATGTTCACCGATAAATCTCAGACGCCTAGACCGATTTACAAAATTCTTTTTATGTTAGAAAAGGTAAACTTTCTAAATGGTCCCATAGTCAGGATCTGATGATGGAAGACTAAAGAAATCAAGAGGAACTTCCAAAAATCGTAGGGGCGACTAGTGCATTTCTAAGTATCTTCATTAAGTATTTCAGAGAACTACAATTTGATAAAGGTTTGGTATAGCTGATGATGGAGCCTGGAGAAAGTCAAGGAACTCCTCAATTATTCACAGCAGCTACCTTGAGTTTGTGCTTGACAATTTATTTAAGAACTTTTACAAAAAATGGGTTATGACTGTCATGAAGGCTGGTGATAAAAGCAAAGGCCAGTTCAGGGAACTCTTCAACGGTTATAGTAGGTACCGTGTTTGGACTTTATTCATTTATATTGATGAGCTTTTGCACCTATATGGGTAAAAATGGTTTGTAGTAACTGATGATGAGACTTAGGCAGTCGAGGGAACTCCTCAACTTCACACAGCAGCCACCTGCGTTTGTTTTTTTTTTTTACATATTATAAACCAGCGCTTGACCGCAATCCTGCCTGATGGTAAGCAGTGACGCAATCGTTGATGGTAAAGCGCACTAGTTTCTTAAGAGCCTATTCACTCTAGCCTTAAAGACACTCAAATTGTAGTCCGACGGAAACACCGCCGCTGGCAAATTGTTCCAGTCCCTCGACGTACGCGGTATAAAGGAGGAGGCGAAACGCTTCGTCCGGATCGTAGTGGTGTTAACAACGTAAGGGTGGAAACCAGCCGTACGACGGGTCGTCCGCTGGTGGAACGGAGATGGGGGAATTAAATCATGCAATTCCCTCGCACACTCCCCGAAATGCATCCTATAGAACACCGAAAGGCTGGCTACTCTACGCCTGTGCTCTAGGCTTTGGAGACCAACTCGAGTTAGATCAGGGTCACCAATCAGCCTCTTTGCACGTCTCTCCACTGAATCCAAAGTGGCCAGGTGACACTTGGCAGCACCAGCCCAAATGTGGCTGCAGTACTCCACACACGAACGGACCTGTGCTTTGTATAACATTAGAAGCTGCCCAGGTGTGAAGTACTGCCGGACCTTTGCGATAACGCCAAGTTTCTTGGCAGCCACCTTAGCCTTGGACTCAATGAACCGCCCAAAGTTAAGGTCCGAGGAAATCTCAACTCCCAAAAGCTGAAGGCGGTCGGAACACTCCAAGGACACATTCCGAAAAGTAGGAGCCAAGGTGAACGGGCTCCTTTTGGCGGTGAAAAGACACGCCTGTGTTTTGGCGGCATTGAATGCTACAAGATTGGCATTGCCCCATTCGGAGACTGCCTGCAGTGCAACACTCGTTCGCTCAACCATGGCCTCTCTTTCGGACCGGATTGATTCCCTACTAGCCCGAGCATGATTAATGCTTGATTAATTCGTATTGATAAGAACTTTGCACCTATGCTCGGTGCCTTTGCTCGGTGGTAGGCCATAACATCGGCTGCCGGCAGAAGTTAGCACCCACCAGACAAAGACTTGCCGCCAAGCGATTCGTCGTGTCCCGGCCTGGTGAAGCCGTACGGAGGACGGGTCTGAGCAGTTGTGTTGCGATGTGTGCCGGGTACGATGCGCCAAATGTTGTTGTGCCGGGAGTTTGGTCATGGAGGGTCTCCACATCAATCTCCCTCTGGTGCAGCGTTGTCGACGCTCAACTGCCGTCTTCCTTCCTATTCACTAAGGTTTTGTAAGTGAATGGACTTAATAAACTAGCGCGCTTTACCATCAACGATTGCATCACTGCTTACCATCAGGCGGAATTGCAGTCAAGCGCTAGTTTATAATTATTAAAAAAAATATATGTGGGCTAAAATGAATGTTTGTCGTGGTCTTCATCATCAAATCTACTACAGATTTTCATAATAATGCATATCGGTGAAAATTGCTCATCAATATATATATTAATTAAATCCAAAAACAAGGGAACTACTGTAAACCCTTGAGAAGTTACCTGAACTGGCCTTTGTATTCATCATCAGAGCCCTAATGACAGTTACAACCCATTTAGGTGTAAAGTTCTTATTAATACAAATTAATCAAGTTCAAACACAAGGTAGTGCTGTGAATTGTCGAGGAGTTCCCTCAACTGTCTCCCGACTTCATATCTACTCCAGATCATTACTAAATTGTAGTGCTTTAAAATACTTAATGAAAATAACTAGAAATGCACTAGTTGCCCGTAAAAGTTTTGAAAGTTTTCCTTGATTTCTCTAATCTTTAATCATCAGATCTTGACCTGGTGACTATGGGACCACCCTTTCAAATAAAACAAGAATTTCGCAAACGGGTCCAGGCGTCTTACAGTAATCGATGAACATACATAAAAAAAAAGATTGCGACGAATTGTGAACCTCCTCCTTTTTTTGAAGTCGGGTAAACACTTAAATTGCCAAAAGAAAATAATTTTTCTGTTGACAACTTTAACAACAAATTTAAATTTTATAGGATTTTGACATTGATTATTAACTTTTTTATTGCTATTGCCCGAGGTCGAATCCTTTAGTCTCAACGCCCGCGCTGCTGCCGATGACAATAGTATCATACTAAGCAGTATACGGTGAAATCACGCAGGCATTTATCAACTACTTTTCTCAAACAATCTGCGGAAATCAAACACATAATTTTCTTTTTTAAGTTCAATATCGAATAATGAACAATAATTTTTTTCCCGCGCTATTATAATGTTCTTTCGTTTTTTTCAATAAACAGTCTACTACTGTCTATTTGCAAGATAGTCCAAAATTTGATTAAAACCTTTTATTAGTTACCTCCTTGGTATTCCATGTTTCGAATGCAGTTTTTTTTTTCAAAAGAAATTCAGACTAGGACGTTGGAACGAAACGCAAACTCCCTATTTCGAAATTGCGGCCGCTAAAGTTGACATTCCATGTGTCTAACGCGTTCCAGTACCTACCACAAACCATTATTATTCATTCATCATATTTATTCATTCATTATTATTCTTTGTAAGATCTGTCAATATTTACCTGTGTTAACAAATAAATGATTTAATTTGATTTGATTAGAAAACAGCGCTTTCTTTCGCTAAAATATAACGCGACTAAGCGAAATTATTTTTATAACACACTTTGAGTAGACTGAGAAATCATCCACCAGATCCACAGATCTTTATTACCTTATTACTTAGTAAGTAGCAAATATGATTTTATTTCCACTAACGTGCGGTTGAGTTTATCTTTTTTAATTTACAAAAATATTATAAATGGTACACATGTTTATTGTACACACTACGCTAGGATATCTCAATGTTCTTTATGAATTATTTACTGAATGCACTATTTACTACATAAATCTGGCACTTTTATTTAGTAAAGAACACTTTAAATAATTTAAAACTCCAATGGAAAAATTGAAGCTCAGCTTAATTTTCCCGCCAAAACTCCTGACCCGGATTATAACATCAGGAAAACATTGTTTTATTTTGAGTACGAGGCTTTTTAGTAAATTATATTACTTTTTTTTTCTTTTTCTTTATTATGTGTTTATTATTTTTTAGTGTATTATTATTGTAATGTGCGTTCTGTTTGGAAGGAGTAAACTTTTTTTGTTTCTACCTGATTAATACCTAAAAAAACCGCTTAGCAAAATTCAACGCTTAAAACTGAAACTTCAAATTTAATAATAATATGTATTCGCATACAATTTCTACCAAAGAAGTCTATACAAGCAGTGTTAATTGCATTGAGTGTAACCGAGGCCGTCCACACAATATTTTCAGCCCCAAACATGCAGCGCCGATATCGTGTTTGGACTAATTAGATTGATTTCGATGAATAGAGTTTAAAAACATAATATAAATGGTAAGTTAGAAATAAAGTATAAAAACCCCATACGCAAAATTCAACCTCTTTAAATATTAATAACAATAACTTTGACTTCATACTAAACATAATTGATCGACCTGTTATACGGGAACCCGAGAAACGGTTTTTAAAAAAAACACTTTGTTGGTTACACGGAAGTAGTAATTTATTAAGGGCTTTAGCCTTGACACAATTCGGGTTTGAACTTGAAATGAACTGGCAGACACGCGACAGAATATGATGTAGCCGGCTTAACGGTTGCGCCCGGACTGGCTCCACAGGACCGCGGGACGCAAGGTTAGCCTAAAGATGATGATAATGCATTTTATACAGAAATCTATATAATCAATATATTACTGTTAATTAAGGGTTTTCCCTAACATTGGGAAACCATAACAGCCCCCCGATTTAGAGTAAACTACGCCTTTAAAAGTGGAGTTTACGTTTAATCTGATGAGATGCATGTTAGCCGATTCGAAGGGAAGGTCCCATACTAATACTTGAGGGGTTAACGTCTAATTCATGATCATTATTTTCAGGGTCTTTATTTTCTCTGAATTTCATTATTCTTTTGTGTATGCCAGTTCTATACAGTTTATAAATAACAAAAGACATTACAGAAATTGTAATTACAGTCATAATACCCGAATAGTACTTTTGATACAAAACAATATGAGGTGTCTCAACTATATTGTTAAGACTTTTCAATATCTCTGGGTTATCATAAGCTAAAGAATCTAAGTTTATATTCTTAAGATTAACTACAGGTAAGTTCGTAACAATATTATTAAAGGCTTCAATATTACAACAAGAATCATTTAAAATATTATAATTAGAGATAATAGGTTTCATTACGATTTCACGAGTTTCTTGTGGCATTAACCTGGTGTCTTTACAATAGGCAATACATTCAGAAGGTAAGTACAATATACCATTACCACTAAATTCTATTTCTATAGATTGGGGGTTATTACATTCAATACTTATTCTAGTTCTTTCTGACATTACAAATAACCATCTGTTATGGCGTAGTGGTTGCCAAATGCTAACGTGACCATGAATAAACTTAGTTTCACAAATCGAAGGGATTGAAGTAAGTACTTTTGTAATGATTTCTGTCTCACAAGAAGGTGTCGCAGAAGAGGAATACAAGATTGACGTTTCGCAAAGGTGACGATCATTATTAACTATTTTGCAATTATCAAGATTATCTAATTTACAGTACATCGACCTGTCTCTGCTTATACCAATATACTTTGAAGATGGAATAATAGTCGAATATGATTTTGGATTATTTTTATCATGAGGAACCAGTGAAGGTAAGTTATGATATACATTTAATTGTATAGGATTAATGAGAGGTATTTTTACTACAAAAACTACTTTTCCTTTATTGAAGTAACTAGATATCTCTGATATATTTAGAATAGTATGTATATTATCTAGGTTTAGAGGAACCGGAAGTTGCTTAGATTCGGGTAAGAATCTGTAATTATCAACCAATTCGGTGTAGAGTTCTTTAGGTGTTAGGATAGTGGGATATAAGACATTAGATTTGCTAAACATAACGGAGTTAATTATATCTTCGACCTTGAAGGACAGGGCTAGAAGGCTATTTTCTATCATGGAAGTTACTTCTAGCATACGGGACCTAATACCTAATTCTCTTGAAACGTAAGTTAGATTTAGAATATCTTGAGACATTTCTTCGATTGCATTTTCCAGATGTTTTTCATTTAGTTTGATTATAGACAGAGTTTCGTTAAAACATTTAAGGGTAGAGGTGGTGACTAATATATTTTCCTTCATTAAAATAGCTAGTTTCTTTTGATCTGTTTCCACCTCCTTAATAGCATTATCATATCGTATGGCATCGTCCTCATCCATTGTGCCAAATAATTTTTTGGATATAGTACCTACAAATCCTATTAGTGCTGACCTTTTCGACTGGCGCGACGTTAGGTGAAAAATCGCCTCATTGTCATGGGCTATATCTTTAAAACGGGTGTTCAATGGTTCAAAGAGATTTGTACATTCTAAATAATCAAAGACCTTACCATTATCACATACTCGTTTGGCTTTCTCGAGAATAAAACGAAGGTTTAGAATGTGCGGATTAATAAAAGATATATCATATGGAATTACTATGCTGAGGTGACTATCAACTAAACTTAGAGAACCTACAGGGTCGAAGTAGATGCCAGGACTGTTCGTCAAGGGCGTAATGAACTCTTGACCCAGCGCAGAATTACTGCAATAGAATAAAATTAAAATTATAATACACTTAAAACTAGTTCTTAACATATACATAACTAGGGTTACTATGTACTTAACTACGTTTCAGATCTAGGGGCTAATTTGACTTCATCGTAATGGTGCGTCACATGACGTCTATTTATAAGCAAGGTCAAGGTGCTTCTACCATTGACTTTTACAACCTTATACGGTCCTTTCCAAATCGGTGAGAGAGCTTTACGCAGGCGTACATGATTTTTGAGATACACGTAATCTCCAACCTTATATTGAACAAGTCGCGAACGGGTGTCGTAATATTGTTTAGATCTTTCCTTAGATCTCTGTATATTTTCAATGGCTTTTTCACGCGAAAGTTTCAGACGATGATGTAGAGACTTAAGATATTCCGGATACGTAAGGTCTGGTTGCAATTCGTAGACAGAATCCGGGATAAAAGGCTTTTGACCAAAGAGGAGCTCGTATGGTGTGAAATTAGTAGTCGAGTGGGTAGAGGTATTATATGCCAACATAGCTGTATAGACATACTTATGCCAATCAGAATGATTTTCATTGACATAAGATTTAAGGCATTCTTTAAGTGTAGAGTGACTGCGTTCAAGTGCACCTTGAGTTTGAGGATGGTATGGGGAAGACCATATTTGTTTTATTTTTAGAAAACTACAGGTTCTTTTAAAAAGTTCTGCAGTAAAGTTTGTGCCTTGGTCAGTTAAGATAGTTTTCGGGATACCGAAAACAGAAATAAAGTGTACTAGACACTCACATGTTTCTTCCGCAGTCGCATTAGCGATAGGGTAAGCGAGGGAGTATTTAGTGAGGTCGTCTTGTAATGTAACAATGAATTTAAGCTTTGTGAGGCCAGCTTCCGGAAGAGGGCCCACAAGGTCAAGACTAAGTCGTTCAAATGGTTTGGTGGAAGTAGTAGTTATTTGCATTGGTGATCTATTAATTTGTCTTAGGGCCTTATTACTTTGGCATTGGGAACAATCCCTTACGTAAGTTTCGATATCTGTTCGCATGTTTTTCCAGAAATATCTTTCTTTAACTCGATTAAACATTCGCGTTGACCCTAGATGTCCAGCAATAGGAATATCATGGTTTTCGCGAAGTATTTTGGGTATCTCTGAAGGTGTAGGGTAAATTATTGTATTGTGGTAAATATGAACTAGTGTTTGGGTATCGTTAAAGATGTAGCAGAACATGTTGTATATTTTTGCCCAGATGTGTTTGTCGAAAGGATTTTTAAAATCAGTGATGGCTAAATTTAAGTCAGCATCGCTAGACTCGCGTAATATATCGGATCGAAGATTTAGTAAACTTTTATAGATTTCGTCATATGAACTGCTATCAAAATGGTATACTTTAGTGAACAGAAAATATATTGATTTTCCTTTATGATCTATTGAAATAAAGGAATAAAGAGATCTTTCTTTTTCTAAGAAGTCTTTAGAGTTTTCGAGGCTACTTAGTATTTCTTCTATGTAAGGATTGGATGCATCGAGGTCGATGGAAGTAGGTATGACAAGGATGTCACAGTTACTTTTTAGGATGCTTTCATTGTGTTCTATGATTTTAGCGTTACTATTAAAGTTTTTATCGTTCATTGCTTTTAAGAATTTGCTGTAATTGTCGTCACGAAGAGGATTTGTCGTGGTATTCGGGGATTTGTTAGATGTAGATGGCGTAGAAAGATTATCGATTCCTGGCAGTGAATCATCATTTTCTAAGAGCTCTACCGACGGTAGTTTATTGTCAAGGTTTAGGGCATCAGGAGGTAGTTGGATATCGAGATCCTCGAGAGTTAGAGGGCTAAATCGAGATGAGGGGTCCTCTGTGTTTTGATTAGAAGTAGACGGGACAGGATCACTTTCTGATGTTTGAATTGGGTTTACAGGATATCGCGATAAGGCGTCAGCAGCGGCATTTAGTTTTCCTTTTTGATACTCAATTTCATATTCATATTCCATTAATTTCAAGCGCCATCTCTGTAATTTACTACTAGGATCCTTGTGATTAAATAACCACTTTAATGGCCTATGATCTGTAATGATTAGGAATTTTCGCCCATAGAGATAAGGGCGAAAGGTTTTACAACCGAACAGGATGGCGACGAGTTCTTTTTCAGTGGTACTATAGTTACATTCGCTCTTGTTGAGGGTTCGAGAGGCATAGGCTATTGGTTTATCTTTACCGACTGAGCCTTGACTGAGAACTGCACCAATGGCATAATTAGAGGCGTCACAAGTTAAGATGAAAGGGGCAGAAAAGTCCGGATAAATAAGAACAGGAGCAGAGGTAAGTTTATGTTTGAGTTCATCGAAAGCGACTTGTTGTTGATTTTCCCATAGGAAAGGGACGTCCTTTTTTAACAGTTGCGTTAGAGGTTTTGCAATTTTCGCGAAGTTATCAATGAAACGACGATAATAAGACACAAGTCCGAGGAAGGACTTAATGTCCTTGGGAGATTTGGGAGTAGGAAATTGAGTTACCGATCTTATCTTATCAGGGTTAGGTTTTACACCGTCCTTAGTTATTAAATGGCCGAGATATGTGACTTCACGTCGGAGAAACTCGCATTTATCGGGTTGAAGTTTTAGATTGTAATCTCTAAGCCTTTGGAATATTGACGCAAGGTTTTCGATGTGAGAATTCAAGTCATGACTATATATAACTATGTCATCTAGGTACACAAAGCACCTTATGCCTTGAAGGCCTGTGAGAGCTGTATTCATTAAACGTTGGAAGGTAGCGGGTGCGTTTTTTAAGCCGAATGGCATTCTTGTGAACTGGTAATGTCCCTGAGGTACACTAAATGCCGTTTTAGAAGCATCTTCTTCATTAATTAAAATTTGATGAAATCCAGATGCAAGGTCAAGGGTAGAGAAGTATTTACTCTGACCCAGCTGATCTAGGATTTCGGATATCTGCGGAATAGGGTAGCTGTCACCAATGGTGATATCATTCAGTTTTCGGTAATCGATAACTATGCGCCATTTTTGCTGACCGGATGCATCAATCTTTTTGGGTACAACCCATATTGGCGAGGACCATGGAGACTCTGAGTGTTTTATGATTCCTTGTTCCAGCATTTGGTCAATTTGTCTTTTGACTTCTTGTTTGTGTACCTCTGGGAACCGATAAGATTTTGTGTTTATTGGATTTTGATCGCTTGTTTTTATATTATGTTTAAGTGCATTTGTATGAGATAGTCTATCACCAGGGATAAAGAATATGTCTGAGTATTCAGAGCAAACATCATGAAGAGTATTTGCTTCTTCGGAGTTAAGGTGAGATATTCTAAGAAGGTTTAATACTTCCTGGGTTCGGAGATAAGAGTCTACGTTTTCAATATGACTAACTGCACGCGTGTCTACTGGATTAATAAGTTCGCTTAAGGAACTTAAAGGAGTAAGTGTGATATCTAAATTAGACTTCAAGGTAATAGGGGTTTCAGAGGTATTGATCACTGATAAATTGATTCTTTTATTTTCCTTGACTGCAACTAAGCAATTAGCGATCAACAAGTCTTCGTGATAACACTGGTCTAGTACGAGCCCTTCTTTCACCTCTGGGTTGGACACGGAGCATTCTATGATAGTTTCAGACCTGGGAGGAATTGTGTAAATTGGTTCATTGAAATGTAACTTTATTTCATTTTCACCTATTTTCAAGATTTCACGAGTGTAGTCAATTGTACAGCCAAAGGCGAGTAGCATATCAGTGCCGAGTATACCGTCATAAGGTAAGTATATTCGGGGTATTATATGGAATTTATGTATAACAGTAATTTCATCGTCTATTTTTAATTTAAGCGGAAAGTGGCCCATTGTGGGTGTAGGTTGATTAGTGGGGTCGATACCTTTCAATAGGATTACTTCTGTTGAGATATCGACTGGTATTTGTATGGAAGATTTTTTCAGTACACTCACAGTGGCACCAGAGTCTACGAGGAGAGATATGGTAGTATTCGACACTGAGGAATGGACAAGGATATGAGGTAAGCGTTTCCTAAATGAACCAATATTAATTTCAAAAATTTTTGTTTCAGGTATTGGGTGAGGAGCAGTTGAGTTCGAGGCGATATTAGTGGATACAGAGGGTGCAGAGGATACAGTGCAATGAGTTTGCGGGTCCCTGTCATTAGGGGATACAGAGGATACAGAGGATACAGTGGTGTTGCGATTAATTCGCAAGTCCCTATTTTTAGGGGATACAGAGGATACAGAGGATACAGTGGTGTTGCGATTAATTCGCAAGTCCCTATTTTTAGGGGATACAGAGGATACAGAGGATACAGTGGTGTTGCGATTAATTCGCAAGTCCCTATTTTTAGGGGATACAGAGGATACAGAGGATACAGTGGTGTTGCGATTAATTCGCAAGTCCCTATTTTTAGGGGATACAGAGGATATAGCATTGGTACCTTTGTTACGGCGATATTTTAAAATTTGATGTTTGGGTCTCACGAGGTACCACCGTGAGCCCTTTACTCGTTTAAATCGTCCACTTCGACATTTTCACCTTCGTTACTATTCATCGCGTGAATTTGAGCTTGATTATTTTGGTAACGCTTTGGAAATGGTCTTTGATTATTTAAATCCCTGAAGCGATTATTGAATTCCCGTTTCTTACATTCCTCAATAGTGTGGCCCGTGTTTTTGCAATAGCGGCACACTGGAGGGCCTGATGTTGATGGTTTATTATTATTAAATTCATTTGGATAACTTTGCTGTGTATGATTTCGGTTTTGTTGGAAGCGGCGTTGAGGCCAGCGTCCGTGATTAAGTGAATGGCTGTTAGTTGTTGACGGATTTCGTTTGGAAATAGTATGTAAAATCTTCTCTTCGGACACAGCGAAGCCAATGGCTTCATTTAAAGTTTCAGGGTCACGGCATCTGACTACGGTAGACAATCGAGAATTCAAGCCACTAATAAATGAATATAATGCTAAGTCTTGCATTGCGGCGACACGGCCAGCCAATTCGCCTTTCTTTTTAGTGGGTATTGATATATTAATTTCAGTTAATAGTTTGGCTAGACACGTCTCTACTCGAAGTGCGAACTGGTTAACCGTCTCGCTATTAGACTGACAGCAGTCCTGAAGATCCGAGAGTAGTGCAGCGTAGTGTTTTTTCTCGCCAAATTGATCTTTGAGAAAATCTTCCAGTTGCTGCCAGTTTTCGAACTCTTTAATTGAGCACGCACTCTCAGCACGGCCTTCTAATTGGCTTAAAATATATTTTAAAACTATGTCTTGCTGATGTGATGACGTAAGGCCGATTGCATTTCTGCAATTATTTAAAAATGCGCCCAATTTCTCCCGGTTACCATCGAATTTATTTATGAATTTGCTGATGAAATTTATATCTAATTCCTTAGACATGACGACAGGCTCGTCTTTGGGCATTATCGTAGACAAAACAAAGATAAGGCAGAGTGCGAGTGCGCTATTGGAATGGAATGCGGCACTATTCTCGGAACAGTATGATAAGGGCTTAATACACTGGAATTATTTTATCTCCTAAATATTATTAAAAGTACTTATATAGAGTTCAATTATAAGTTTCAATTTAGTTTAGAATTACGATGAAATTTGTAAACGAGTATGATCACCAGCACTAATTTTGCAACACGGAATACTGTATTTTTATTCACATGAACACGAAATAACACTTTTTTATAGAATAGATGTACTCACAGGAGCAATGCAACTGTGACGGCGACACGAATCATTTCGGAGCTCGGAGAACTCACTCGAGGTGAGTGGTTGGAATTCGGAGTATGCCCGATTGACAGGCACGTGACGATCTGGTTCAACCAGCAGGATACAGCGATTTGGAAATTAAGATTTCGGCACTTTTCACGGTCACGGTCACAACACAAAAGTTCACTGAACTGAGGCGTTCCGAGGATTTCCTTTTACTAAAATCCCTTAAGCTGCCACCAATGTTATACGGGAACCCGAGAAACGGTTTTTAAAAAAAACACTTTGTTGGTTACACGGAAGTAGTAATTTATTAAGGGCTTTAGCCTTGACACAATTCGGGTTTGAACTTGAAATGAACTGGCAGACACGCGACAGAATATGATGTAGCCGGCTTAACGGTTGCGCCCGGACTGGCTCCACAGGACCGCGGGACGCAAGGTTAGCCTAAAGATGATGATAATGCATTTTATACAGAAATCTATATAATCAATATATTACTGTTAATTAAGGGTTTTCCCTAACATTGGGAAACCATAACAGACCGGTACGGTATCAGTACATCTTCAGATCAAAATAAGTATTACGAAGTACGAGTAGCTACATGGATCAACATAAGATAATGATTTTTGAAATATATTCCAAGCCAAAAAGTCTTTGTGCATTTAAAAAAAAATAGTCGTTATGGATCCACTAATGCATAGAATTGTTAAAAAATATATATAGATCTTACAATGTATGGAGTATTACGAATATAAAATATCTAGATTAGCTATAATAAATTCCTATTTGATCAACTGTTACGGTATAGGTATCGGATCAAAAGATGTATTACTGGAAGTACGAGTATATAAATGGTTCAACACAAGTAATTGATTTTTGAAATATATTCAGAGCTAAAAAGTCCTCGTGGGTTCAAAAAATTTTGCCGTTACGGAACCACTAATGCATGAAATTGTTGAAAAATTTTTTATCGAGTATAATGTCCTATCGAGGAATATGTTTGGCAACATTCCTTAATAGAATGCGACGTTGCCACTCCGCCCGAGAAATACGCAACTGGATTAAAGTTATTCCGTGCTAAAGGTGGAGTCTATTGTGTTCGGGATCGCGGCTGGATCAACTAAGTGTGCAAAGAGGTGTTTATATATATATATACAATATGTAAAGAAAACCCTGTCCGACCCATAAGGATAATAAAGGTTAGGTAAACACTTGACCAAATATAATACAATAAAATTTTACATAATCTTCACAGCAACAATAATAATGAATTTTGAAATAATCTTTTTTTCCCGGGTATTAATTCCAATTTCCCCGAAATTTAGTAATTTTTAAAAAACTGACAACACCATTTGTGGCGGAGCGAATAGCGATGCGACCACGTGCCGCATGCGCGGGTGAAGGGGGCGGGGCTATCGGGTTGCCTACCGCACATGCATTAAGTTACCTCGCTTTTTCGAAATAATATTTATTTTTTTTGGGGGATTTTTTTTTAAGTTTAGCCCGGCTTTGTAGGCATTATTAGAATCAGTTAACGATACCTAACAATACCTTCACGGATCGGACAGGGTTTTCTTTACATATTGTATATATAAACACCTCTTTGGGCACATAGTTGATCCAGCCGCGATCCCGTATATATACAATATGTAAAGAAAACCCTGTCCGACCCATAAGGATAATAAAGGTTAGGTAAACACTTGACCAAATATAATATAAAATTTTACATAATCATCACAGTAACAATAATAATGAATTTTGAAATAATCTTTTTTCCCGGGTATTAATTCCAATTTCCCCGAAATTTGGTAATTTTTAAAAAACTGACAACACCATTTGTGACGGAGCGAATAGCGATGCGACCACGTGCCGCGTGGCCCCGCCCCCCTTCACCCGCGCATACATGCGCGGGTGAAGGGGGCGGGGCTATCGGGTTGCCTACCGCACATGCATTAAGTTACCTCGCTTTTTCGAAATAATATTTATTTTTTTTGGGGGATTTTTTTTTAAGTTTAGCCCAGCTTTGTAGGCATTATTAGAATCAGTTAACGATACCTAACAATACCTTCACGGATCGGACAGGGTTTTCTTTACATATTGTATATATATATATACAGTATGTTAAATAACAGAGGGCGTTCCCTTAAACTCGTTAATATATATCATTAATAGATTAAAATAAAAATATAAGCATAAAAAAATCCGAATAAAAAAAATATCTAATTGGAAATAAATTTGAAACCTCCTGTTTTAAATCAAAATAGTAGTCGTCATGTATAAATAAATTGCGACGTTGCCGTCTTTCATGTTCGCGTGTACAGTGTGTTTCTTTTACATGTCAATTTAAATTTTTTATTGAATATTTTCATATTGGAAAAAATTTTAAAACATTTTGTTTTCGAATGGAAATTTTTTTTTTAGCATGTATGTATGCTATACTATTTCGGGTTAACGGGAACGCCCTCTGTTAGTTAACATACTGTATACATATATGAACAGATGAGCATACATACATACATAGCCTGTCAAAATCATAACCCTCCTTTTGCTT
The DNA here is from genome assembly GCA_017933935.1 of Sesamia nonagrioides. Taxonomy (NCBI): domain Eukaryota; kingdom Metazoa; phylum Arthropoda; class Insecta; order Lepidoptera; family Noctuidae; genus Sesamia; species Sesamia nonagrioides. The sequence goes on along the minus strand of JADWQK010001815.1, from coordinate 7,956 downwards.
TGCCGTAGTCGGGTAAAAATAGCCAGGCGTCGCGTTGTCACAGTTTTTCTGTAGTGTATTTAGTAACAGCATTGCAGCCGTGTGAAGCCGGGGCGGGTCGCTAGTTTATTATAAAGTTCAATCATTTGTGCTCACATTCGTACACAGAATCACATTTCGGGAGTCTCAACTATGTAGTTAGAAAAAAAAACATTACTTGAGACCCCGGCTGGTGTTTTATAATAAAAATTAATTTGATTAGTGGTAGATATTTCCAGAGATTCTATTCATTTAAATTTAGTAAAAGAAAACAACAATGCAAAAAGCCAACGTCACGCGGTGTTCCCAGGCGGTCACCCATCCAAGTACTGACCGCGCCCGATGTTGCTTAACTTCGGTGATCGGACGAGAACCGGTGTATTCAACATGGTATGGACGTTGGCGACAGATTATTTCAAATAGATAAACTGTATCCACATCTGTGACGACGTCATTGTTTCTATTAAACTGTAATTGAACATTTATTACGTATCTTCAGAAAAGACATTGACCGGATTTTTCCAATGGGGAAGAAAACGCAAAGTTATTTGCAGATGTCGCTGATGGCGTTTGACTCATAACAATTAGCTGTCAGTCGTATCACGTTTTATGTTGAGTTTATTTTTTGTGTTTGACGAGTTGTTTTAGGTAAAGCAGAGCAATGTATTGTACAAGGACTGTTTCAAGCTAAAAAAAGGAGTTAAAAGTCTAAAGGAGCTTCAGTAAAAGGACTAAAAGCTGATCTAATTACCAGGCAAATAACAATGCCCAGACTTTAAACTGAATGCAGACTTATTAGTGTATTAAGTTACATTAATTTTGTATTAGGTTTAATGTTTCTTTAGTTATATTTAAGTAAATATTAATGTACTTATTATTGCCACATTTTGAAAGTTTCAACCCTATTAACCTAAAATTATTATCCAGACTTGAATCGTATGACTGAAATTTTTACTTCTTTACTTCCTCAAGTACAAGAAATTCAAGAGAAAAAGTTGATTTACCGCCCCCAGATAGCTATAGAGACATCAACATAACGTCGGTGCGCTTGCCAAAACCCGTATGTGGATTTTCTTGATTTTTTTTTTATTTCATAAAATTCATCAATTTTGTACGCCACATCTATTGCCAAGACCCTCATGTAAAAATTCTCACTGAATCTCGATTTGCCAAATCATTTATGTATTTGTTTTCAATGAAAAAACGGTTATGTGACGAATACGTGCACAAAAAGAGATTTTGAAAGTATGAAAAACACATAGCAGATTTTGCGGACACATGTTTGAAACCCCACTGACCAAACGGCAGAGAACCCTTCCTATTTAGAATTAAAAATCTACTTCGAACTTTTTTTTAAATGACCAAACAAGTGTTTTGCTGGAAATAAATCATGCATTTCCCTCGCACACTCTTCAAAATGCATTTTGTAGAACACCGACAGGCTGGCTACTCTCCGCTTTTGCTCCAGGCTTTGGAGACCGTTTAGAGCTTAATCTGGGTCGCCAATTAGCCTCTTTGTACGCCTCTCCACTGAATCCAAAGTAGCCAGGTGGCATTTTATAGCAACAGCCCAAATGTAGCTGCAGTACTCCACACACGAACGTACCTGGGCTTTGTATAACATTAGAAGCTGTCCTGGTGTGAAAGTATCACCATACCTTTGCGATAACGTCAAGTTTCCTGGCAGCTTGGTCTTGGACCCAATGAACCACCCAAAGTTCAAGTTCAAGGAAATCTCAACTCCCAAAAGCCGAAGGCGGTCGGTGCACTCAGATACATTCCGAAAAGTAAGAGCCAAGGTGAGCTGGAATAGACACGCCAGTGTTTTGGTGGCATAGAATACTACAAAATTGGCTTTGGCCCATTTGGAGACTGCCTGTACTTCAACATTCTATTCAGAAAGAGAGGCTAATGCGGCGAATGGCGAAAGGCTAGCTTAGTCTCTCTTTCGGACCGGATTATTTCCTTAGTAGCCTGAGCACCCGGTAAGTATCTCTCCACAACTGTGCTGTCATCTGCATACCCATAGATACCGATTATTAACATATCGTTAATATACAGCAGGAACAGAGTTGCAGAGAGAACAGACTCCTGAGGAACACAGGCATTAATCGACATGGGCTCCAATGAGTATCCGTCGACAACTCGGAGGGACCGTTCAGTCAGGAAGTCTTTTAACCAGCCAGTCAGGCCAGGGAAAATATCGTACGCTGGAAGTTTACTCAAAAGGCCAGCGTGCCATACCCGGTCGAAGGCTTTCGAAACATCAAAGGAGACATTTTTCTCAAGGGCCTCGCCTCCCAATTGAGTGGCATACACTAGTAGACGCTAGAAGAGTTTGAGTTACATAGAAAAAAGAAGTAGGAAGCCTATGATGCTAAACAGAAAGCAGAATCATTGTATTCTCCAGAAATATTAGTTGTACTTGGCTTTTGGATTTTTCAAACCTAAAGATAGACGAAGGTTACAAGAAAGTCATACTTATTGCAGATAGATACTCTTATCAAAATCGGAATAAGATGTTAGCATCAGCTTTACATACCAATGTCTTTTTCTTTAGTGACATGGAGTCACTAAAAAAAGACATTGAGATAGAACAATAATTAATTCTTGAGAAGGATCATACGATGATGCAGGTGGACAGAGTCCATTCCACACTAGAAAGGCTCTTTAAACCTCCAATTTACAGTCCTAGTGACTATATTAGCTTAATGGGGTAAGCTCGCTATAAGCCTTATGTTATTCACAATGTAGACTACAAGTTTTTAAAAATGTTGAAAGGGCATCTAACCTGGATCTGGCAAAAAGGCCGAAGATCCTGTGGTCACCGATATCAGAGGTCTTCTATACAAAAACGGCATAATCTATACTAATATATAAAGTTGAAGAGTTTGTTTGTTTGTTTGAATGCGCTAATCTGAGGAACTACGTATCCGATTTGAAAAAATCTTTTTGCATTGAATAGCTCATTCATCCAGGAAGGTTTTAGGCTATATAACCTCACGCTGCGACTAATAGGAGCGAAGCATTACTAACTCCACGCGAAGGAATCCAGATGAGTGGCAACCACTTCCAGAAAGATTACGGGCTGGTAACTTAAGCCTTTCCAGCCTTTACAGTGCACCAAGAAATATTGAGAAATCTAAATATTTAAAAATATACATGTATAGAGATAACCATTGGTTTTATGTCAATCTTCAGCGTGATTAGTGGTGTAATTGTATAAATGTTTTATTGTTACTATTTTTTAAAAGATTTATAGGTACTAAAAGTATAGGGATGTAAAAATAAAGCCATGCATGAATGCATGGTTAATATTAATTTTAAAATTATATTTTTACCTCAACTAAATTGCTGATCTCATAATTCTATTTCTTTATAAATTTGAAGTAAAGACTTTCGACAATATGGCCTTTAATTAACTAGGAAACTTTGTTTAGATTGTGTGATACAAAAAATATAGATTGATATCATAAAAGGTTCTAATTTATGTCATTGTTAACTGCCTACTTATTGAAATATTCAAAACGTAGTAGAACTAAATTATTGTAAAGTAGGTAATTATTGTTAATCTTTATATTTATCTCAGGTGGCTTACATTTTTGTAGTAAATACTAACGTTTTTCTGAGTAGGTATGTATTACCAACTTAAATTTTCTAAAAATAATAGCATTTCATTGATAACACAGAGTTGTTTTACTTACTTTGTAGGCTGCTAAATAAAAAAAATGTAAATGATAAGCACATAGCCACAAAAATATCCTACAAAGTTTTCAAAACAAAAACCTTTATGTGCATTTTAAAACATACCTTATTTTGCACGACCAAACAAAATCTGATATGTGCACATAAAATACAAAAAAATGTATTTTGGGCCCAAATAAAGTAATACTATAAAAATATTTTCGTCTCAGTATAACAATAACCTAATTTTTCAACATTCTGCGTTTTTAGATTTTTCTTAAATTTGTTAGTTATCACAAAAAACAGTTTTTTCTGCTTCCTGAAAAGTTGATAAAAACCACATACGGCTTTTGGCAAGCGCACCGACGATAATCTTTACTGAAATCTATTTATATATTCTGTTCTAAATTGAAATGCGTAGGTATCTTTAGGGAAAGAGTGATTTCCATTATTATTGCAACAAATTGCTACACAACGCGGCATATTTTTTATAAACAACGTGAACTCGAACAAATTACAATGGGATTATTGACAGTTTATTTGGGTCAAACGATAGCAGCGCCTCTAGTGGCGAGATTTGTCAGTTTTCTTCCCCATTCGCTTCATAAATCTACTTCTCGTGTATCGCGACTCAGTTTTACTTAATGGAACATTGGAAAAGATGTCATCTTCTACTTTATACTTGAGAAATTTCGAATTTGGTTGTTTGGCTTCAGCGAGCAAGAGGTTGATTTATCCTGTAAGGTCGAAACATATTTTCATAAAGAGAAGTAAATTCATTACATCAAATAAGTCTTGTAAAAAGAATTTAAATTAGCGCCATCTATCCTTGTTTAAATAACACACAGAGGTTGCTATGCTAGTTCCAAATTCAGTTTAAGAGGCGCTACTTACTGAGTAGTAGGTACTATAGATGTCGCCTTTACCAGTTACTCAATGTTCCTAAAAATAGTCTGTAACTAACCTACCGGAACCCTAATTGCGTAACACAATTTGACTACCAATTGGAAACATTTTGAAGCATATTTCTGATCCATTGCTCCATATCTTCGAAAAATGTGCCTGCGCAACAATGTAATTAACCAAAGACATTAAAATTATCTTTGTAAATAACGAATATTGTTGAACTGTCAAAATTACTACAATAGTGTCTTACGCAATTACCCTGCAGGCCAACTTCGGACTGTTTTTAAGTATTATGTATGCTTAATGTTCCAAGTTTCGATCTCTTGGACAACAGTAATTTGTTGTTTTAACCTTACCTGTTGAAAGTCTTTAGCTAGATTTTTTTTTTCCTATAAGTAATTACCTACTAGATACGTAATAAATACTTTATTTTTTATAATTATTAACCATTATACTGGGTACAAGCAGGGTCACAGGGGTACAGGGTTTGACAGCCTCCGTGGTGTAGCGGTAGTGAACGCGGCCACTGCGCAAGGAGGCGCGGGTTCGGCCCACGCAGTGCAAATATTCTGGCATAATAGGTCTGGTCGTAACTCGGAAAGCACGTTAAGCCGTTGGTCCCGGTTGCCTTACAAGCATCTAATGGCAATCGTTACGGGTTGTTGGAGCCCTCAAAAGTCCAACAATTGGTCTAGTTGCAATGGTTCGATATCGCCTTCGGGTTGTGGAGATCAGACTGCAGTCGCTTCACGGAAAATATCGAAGTTTAGCCAAAATCAGCAGTTAGACTGGTAAAGCGGACTCCAGCCTGTAAAATTGAAAAAAAAAAAACAGCTTTGGATGCGACTGGAATCTACAGGAGGGAGGTACAGGCTACTGAGCGCTCAGATAATGTGCGTAAACTGTTTTTATATGTATAGAAATGTTGCCCCGCACCTAGAAATGAATCCTGTAGCGTGCGCGTAGCTGCGTTTATAAATGCAAAACTCACATATACAATATGTAAAGAAAACCCTGTCCGACCCATAAGGATAATAAAGGTTAGGTAAACACTTGACCAAATATAATATAAAATTTTACATAATCATCACAGTAACAATAATAATGAATTTTGAAATAATCTTTTTTTCCCGGGTATTAATTCCATTTCCCCGAAATTTGGTAATTTTTAAAAAACTGACAACACCATTTGTGACGGAGCGAATAGCGATGCGACCACGTGCCGCATGCCCCGCACCCCTTCACCCGCGCATACATGCGCATACATACGGGTGAAGGGGGGCGGGGCTATCGGGTTGCCTACCGCACATGCATTTAGTTACCTCGCTTTTTCGAAATAATATTTATTTTTATTGGGGGATTTTTTTTTAAGTTTAGCCCGGCTTTGTAGGCATTATTAGAATCAGTTAACGATACCTAACAATACCTTCACGGATCGGACAGGGTTTTCTTTACATATTGTATAATTTGCCAGATCTGGAACAACTATAACCTGTTGTAGTCTATACTTGAAAAATATTTTTAGGCGAGTTACCTTCACACCAAGCGTTCAAGCTTTTTTATTTGTCTCTATAATGATACAAATCTATATGGTACAAAACGTAAAATTCGAATTAATATCCGCCAACGTCCATACCATGTTGAATACACCGGTTCTCGTCCGATCACTGAAGTTAAGCAACATCGGGCGCGGTCAGTACTTGGATGGGTGACCGCCTGGGAACAACGCGTGACGTTGGCTTTTTGCGTTTCAGAAATAAAACAGTATATTTTTTGTTTAGTACAGAGTTATTTGTATGCTTTACTTTGATTTTAGCAACTATTTATGTATGTAAGTAACATTGGCAACAATCGATGGTAAGTAATGATTTTTCATCGGTCTGATGACTTTTATTGTTTTTAATAGTTTTTGTATGAAAAATAATCTGATTATTGGTGAATTAGCCCTAAATTAAATATGTGACATTGACAAAAATTATATAACATAGACACGACTTATTCGGGTTCGCATCTCTTGTCTGTATGTCTTCTCGTACCAGTACTTGAAACTACCAAAAAGTTCAAAAAATGTGTGCGCTCAATCTCAACCACATTATAACGAAATATACAGATCGCGCTAATCTTCTAGTCCACTCTGAAGTTGTTTCGCGCAGGGGTACAGTCACGCACCAAATTAAATTGATTTGAAACACAAAACCGCCACCATAACTGAGGAACTAATTTTTAAATAGAATATTATTTATGCGGTTTCACCCGCATAAATATTATTGACATAAAAAGTAGTTAAAAACATATTCTCATCTCGGTCATCAATCGGTCAAGCCGTTTCGGAGGAGTATGGGAACGAAAACTGTGACACGAGTATTTTATATACTTATAAGATTATTTATTATTACATTGTTATTCTCACATTATTTAGATATATATACGAATAAGCAAAACACAGGTTTTAATGTAATATAGTTTTATTTGTGGGAATTCTATCTGGAATCATGCAAATAAAAGACTTTCTGATCTTCATTTAGCAACACGTGTATTCACAGGGAGCGTATCTTGCAGAAGGGAAGAGACAAGGATGCGCACCATAGATAATAGAGTTGTGTGTTTTTACACGTTAACCAACATTATTTAAAAGGTTCTATTTGTTTAACACCTTCAAGATAATTTGATAATGATATTTTTGAGTTCCTTGAACAAGGCATGGCTTCACTCTCTTCATCGCTACTATCTGATACATGGTTAGTCTGTCCCAAAGAGTATAGTAAGTATCTAATAGTCTGTCCCTTCACTGTCATCGTCGCTCTCCGATTCCGATTCGGAGCTATCGGCCACTCTTATTATAATTTCATCGGTTAATTCGTCTATGATGTAATCACTCTTTCTGTACTCTTCTTCATTGTTTTTAACTTTGTTGCATAATGCCTTCTCCCATAATATTACATTTTTCTCGGACAAGTTCCATGACTTGATTAACATTCCAGGTTATATTTTTTTTCGCTACATAACCCTTCACAGCTGCCCATGCCATTTCTATAGGATTCAAGTCTGGGTGATAGGGTGGAAGCCATAATACCGTATGTCCACTCTCTCCTAAAATACGGTCAATGAGAAAATGTTTATTTGCTTCCTTGTTTCTTTTAATGACTTCATAAAGTTGAGGTTTCAACATCTCAGGACTGAAAGCAATTCCTTTGTTGGTGAGCCATGTCTGCATGTCAGATTTTTTTGAATTTGAGGTTGGGCAGTGCTTTTCCTGTTTATTATGGTAGGATGCATTATCAATAACTACAACAGATCTGGAAGGTAGATTTGGGATCAACTGGGTTCGCAACCATTTTTCATAGTTTT